>CANTUS010000004.1:3750000-5000000 GCA_947683365.1 Euphorbia pulcherrima
AATATCACGTGTCAAATTATGGTTCGAGTCAAAAGTCACAAAAATGACATCTTTGGAAAGTTAAATCAACCAAAAGCTGACATGTGGCATTGAGAGGCAAACCGGTGCACCTTTTGCAAGTTCAGGGAAGTGTTTGGAAATTTTGAAAATTCAGAGTAGCATCAAGTGTCTACAGTCGACTTCAGGGGTCCCTGATGCATGAAACCAACATTTTACATAGAATGATTACAACCAAGTGACGGTAGGCGTATATTTGTACCTGCACTCGTATAGAACGCTACAACTGTGGTGGCTCTCATTCATAAGCTCACCCAATCTCTCTAACTTGTCCTCGTCACTGCCAAAGTTGTTCAAGAATCAATGCTAATATTCCCAATTATCAAAAGACTAAAAAGATCTAACAAAACTGAACTGTAAAACATTAAAACATTTTTTTTGAAAACCGTAAAACATTAAAACATGAAAGCAATTAGTATCCACACCTTAAATTTGATGATACTGTGTCCTTGAAAGTATGTACACGCTTAGCATCCAATTAAACACCGGCAGCCCTCTGGATTCAGGATGTTAAAAAGACAAATAACAGAACTAGAAATTATAGTAATGCACTGTGCATAATCAAAGATACTTCTGACATTTTACATAATTCCTTGCAATTTATGAGCTGTATTTAACATTTAGATGAAGTATTAACTTGACGTTTTGCTTAAATTTTACAATCTTCCTTTTATGGGCAAATGAAAAAGAAAATTGCTTTTTTCATATTACCTAAGAAATCCTGAGAAACACAATAGACATCATACAAACAGAAGTAAAATACAGCTCAAAGCCCAAACTCACTTTATGTTTATTTTATATGTACCTGATGTAACTTGAAATGCTCTTCTGCTTTTAGCACATCCAGTGAACTTTGTGAATTGCTGAATACTGATGTTAGATTTTCCTCAGTGATTTGTTCAATCTCTTCAGCCAAATAGGGCTCTTCTTTCAGGAATTCCTACAGAATACATAAAAAAGTGGAGATTTATTAGTTGAAAACTTAAAATGAATGAATATTACTAGGAATAAACCATGCACACATCTAAAAATAATAAAAAAAATCTAGACAAGAACGTCATTTATACCTCCTTGACTCCTTAAATAGTAATAAATAAATAATTAAATAAATACCTTGACAGCGGCAACAGGATCAGAAGAATCGCGACTACTAGCAAATGAAACACATAGCCCCTCGACATCTGAAAGAGTTTTTACATTTGTTATTGCTTCTTGAGGTTTCATTCCAAGTTTTATTCCCAGCACAATCTGAAAATATTCAACAGCTAGCATAAGAATCACTTTGCTTCTTTGTTTTTATAGATACAAGTTTGAGATATATTCCGATGGGAATAAAAAGATTTAATAACATCGTAAATCAATTATAACAGATAAATTAAAACAATGCTTACAGCAGTTAGTCGGCATTCAACAACTCTGTTGTTATAATTAGTGGCAGCAGTGACTGCTTTTTCAGACTTTGCCAAAGAATGTGCTATTACGAAAGTCCCACCAACAGGAAGTTGCGAATAGGGTTAAAATCAATGAGCTCGGCAAATCCAGTTTTGGCCGTGACAGATATTGCCTGTCACAAAAAATAATTTATGTAATAAGCAACATGAACATTCATGTGACAAAATTATGTTTTTTAAAGATTAGTTTCACACGAAAATGTATAATATGTATAAATAGCCATTCAGTTTAAGGATGATTAGATTTTTTAAAAAATGTAAAAAAAGGAAAGGAATCAATTGTGTGGACGAGTGATATTTTGTTACAACTTAAGTATATGAGAAAGTCACTAGTTCAAACCTGGTCCATTCCTCCAGGTTGAGTTCCGATGTGCCTTTCACACTCAAGTGAGCTGGGCAACTTCTTTCTGTTATAGAAGGAATCAGGAAGGATCATTTAGACTAGAAGTTGAGACGGAAAAACAACAGATTAAAATAATAAATGGATGTATGAATAATCAAAGTTTACTTTTAGATCAACAACAACAACAACAACAACATTACCCCAATGCCTTCAAGGCTCCCGCACAAGTGGGGTAAGGGGGGGTCGGGTGTACGCAACCTTACCTCCGTAATTACAAAGAGGTTGTTTCCAATTGACCCTAAAGTGGAGTTGCAACAACCATCCGTGACTTCACAATAAAAGAAGCTCAGATAGTTTAATGAGTCATTTTGCTTTAGTCCATTATAATCTAAAGCCAAAGAATGGTGAATCTTTGGCCCCATCAAAATAAAGGACAACAAAGTTTACTTTTAGATCATTCATAAAAAATATTAACCATCTCTAGCACCCAACCACCATGTAGACACACTAAACAGAACTCAAAACGATACAATCCCTCTTTAATTCAGCAAAGATACCATGTAGTGTGGATAATCACACTTTAATTAATCTTCTTCACTACCAGTCGGGGTAGGTATGTTTTCATAAAATGCTTAATGATATGATACATGTTTGTATGGGTTAAATTATACTGAATTGTTCTAAGGTAAGCAAAGGCATACCTTTGGAAAGTTCACGCCAAAAGCTGCCATTATAGCGATTGTAGAAGAACAGACATGCCGCAGAACTTGAAAGTCCGGAACCTAGTTCAACGAAAACCAGTTAGCCATATGTAAGAAAATAAAATCCCACAATTTATCAATATGTCCTTTAGTATATATCATAAATTTCACATATTACTCTATATTATTAGCACATTAACCATGACAAAAGTACCATGGGATGAGTGCATGATATTTGATCCAACGAAGATGATAAGGGCAAAGTACCGGTTACTTTGTAAACCAAGTAACAAAAAAAACCCTATGCCAATTTCATAAGAGTCAGAACTAACATGAAACTGAATCTATCTTAGCTCTCACGATCTCACCACAAATTATCTCGAGAACCCACTTTTTGTTGCAATTAAAAGTCAGTAAGATTTAGTTGGAGCGAGAGAGTATATAGTAAAAACCTCTAGATAGCTGATACCATCAATAACTTGGGTCTTAATGAAGAAAATATCAATGACCAAAACAGAACACACATCCTAATGCTACAATGTCTAGGCATATTTAGCAGATAAAAAGAGGTATACAGTGATTCAGTAGTAGTAGAAATGCTATTTTCCAAAGACAAACGATTAGCAACAGAAGAGAAAACAAAAGGCTTAAAACTGGAGTAAGAAATCAATCAAAGAACTGTTTTTTCAGTTAACCATATTGCTAGCACACCTGTAGGGACAATGCCGTCGACAAGAACATCAAGTCCTACTGGTTCACCAACATCAAGTCCTTCTGATTTAGCATATTCATAATAACCTTTGTACCTGTAGAGCACAGAAGCCCAAAATTTACCGTACCAGTCCCTATTTCAACTGAAGTTAAATATTGATTGCAATTGCAAGAGTAAAAAATTGTAAAATCATTTTTCAAGTCAATTTCCTGCATAATCAAAATTTGGGAAATTATTACAAAACAAAAAAGAGAACCACACGGGGCAATTACAATCATTACATACAATAACAGCAACAACACCCCAATGCCTAACAAGGCTCCCGCACAAATGGGACAAGGGGTCGGGTGTATGCAGCCTTATATGTGTAATTACAGAGAGGTTGTTTACGAAGTGGAGTTGCAACAGCTATCCGTGACTTCACGAAACTCAGATAATTTAATGAGACATTTTGCTCAGGCAAAATTGATAGTATACACAACTAAAAACCTGATTAGGATCAGCAGGATAAGTACACATGGTGTACTTGTCATTGACATTAGCGATTCGAAGGACCTTGCCGGCATTGTGCTTCCGGATAGCTACGATGGTGTCTTGGCGGATCGCCATCGGCAAAGCAGAGTAGCCTTCATAGTCAATGTGTTCTCCGATCAAATTCACTCTCCCTGCATCTCACACATACAACTACTGAATTTTCAATTTTCCTCATACATTCAAATAGAATGATTCGTATTCAATTGATAGTGAAAGAAAAGAGATAATTATTGGCCTGGAGAGCGAGCAAAAGCATGAGGCGGATGGCCAAAGATGTGGAATAATTTAGAGTCCCAAATATCAAATCTAAGCATACCATCGCCGTAAACTGGTTGTAAAGATGAGTAAACGGGAATCGGAAGCTCTACGTGTCTTGCCATCGCCGCCGATCCCAATAACTGATTCTTAAAATAGCAAAATAAGAGGGCTTTTGTTTCTTTTGGATGGGAAGCTCTTCGTATCATGCCATTGCCGCGATCCCAGTTCAGTTCACATGGATATAAATTTATATTGAAACTAATTTAATTTAATACTACTATTTATAAATAAAAGTATAAATAAAAAAAAACATTGCCTTATTACGAAAAAAAAAATTATTTATTCTATCGTATAATTCTTTGTAGCTAAAACTGATTTTTCCTAGAATTGAATCAACTAAAGTGCCATTAAATTATGATTGTATGGGGACCTGTTTGGTGGGGTTTTCTATTTTTTTGTTGCAATTCCGTCAGCTTGATTATTGATAACTTGGTAAGTATAATTAACTCGTCTTCATTCATATAGTGGACTGGGTGTGGCATCTCTTCTCAAGCCAGGCATAGGCCCGTCAGAATCTCACCCGTCTTGTCAACTTTGTAGAATCCCATTAGGATTTCTAATACTAAGATTCTTGCTTTCAGAGGATTCCTGATATTACAAGGATTCCTATTCTAGCAAGCCAATCTTCATAAGGAAATAATACTGGATATCCCTCTTAAATAAGGATAACTCTTCTACATTCCTAATCAAATAAGGCTTCCTAAATACAAACTAGTTAGGTCTAGTCCAATGCCTATATAAAGGCCACAATTCCTAATACTCCATCTCTACAATTCTCTCTCTAAAAACCTCTCTGACTTTAGTATCGGAGCAACCCCGATCACTATTGTTTTGTAGGAAGAAGTTCGACGAGTTTCAAGAATCAAAATATCTGCGATTCAAGATACATCTGGTGGGTGAGAACATGGACATTGATGTAGATCACTACAATGTCTTAGGGCTACCTTCAGGCGAGGAAGGAGCTAAATTTACAGAAAAGGAAATTTCCAAAGCATACAAGCAGAAGGCTTTAGAGTTGCACCCCGACAAAAGGTCAGGCGATCCAAATGCACATGCAAACTTCCAGAGGCTAAAGTCGTCTTATGAAATTCTGAAGGATGAAAAAGCCCGAAAAATGTTCGATGATCTACTCCGAGTAAAAAGAGAGAAGTGTGTCCGAGTGTCTAAAAAGGATTCTAAGCGACGGAAAATGGTGTCTGACCTTGAAGAAAGAGAAAGGAACGCCTTTACAGTGGATCCTATTGCTAAGGCTCGACAAGAGGATGAGGATAGGATTGCAAGAAAACTTCAAGAAGAGATAGCAATAATACGAGCTACGTACGCAACTAAAGGAGCATCTGCAATGTCAGTCTCAAAGGGGGAATCGGTAGGAGAGAGAAAGGGTACTAAAAGCAGTACCGATAGAGAGAAGATGCTTAAGGTTTCTTGGAAAAAGGGTGGTGTGGATTATACTGCTGAAAGTCTAAAAGAGTTATTTTCAAAGTTTGGAGAGGTTGAAGATATTGTAATCAGCAGCTCTAAGAAAAAACGTTCTGCAGTTGTACAAATGGCAACAAAAGAAGCAGTTGCGGCTGCTATTGGAAATGTTTACGGTCATCTCTCGAATCCCCTTTTGGTTTTACCGGTTAAACAAGCTGCTGCTACGGTGTCTTCTAGTTTTCATCCACCCATGGATTCTGATCGTCTTAATAATTTGGTTGGTACCGGATTCAAAGCATGTGAAGATTATGTGTTGGAGAAACTCCAAAAGGCTGCGGCTGCACAAAACAGAGGATGAGACATGACAATGCTGGAGGGGGTAATGCAAGCCCACACACTATCTCGTTGATGTGTAGAACAATCAATGACTAAATTGCTGGCTTTTGAGAGGAATATGAAAATGATGAACTATTTAGAACTCTAGAGTCCTGAATTTGAAGGGTGCGCAACACATGAGTCCAACAAGGAAGAAGCACCAGAAACCGAACAAGGTACAGACAATGCTTGTTGATACGGACTGATTGTTGGATTTGTACAGAGATACACATTATATCACTTTTAACTGTAATTTTCCCTCAAGCGAGTTTGTTATATAGTGTTTTATTTCATGTGTCAGATTTGTAGAAGGCGAACTTTGTGATTTTCAACTGACAAGCCAAAATGGCAAAATCATGTCGTTTATCTCATCTTAGATTGCATAGAATCAAAGTAGAATCGAAAATTCTGTTGAAAGCAATTGAATTATACACTTGAATTGATCAATTCAGTAAAAATCTTAAGCAGTTGTTTCTGGACTTTCAAGTGCAGCCCCAATTTGACTACCAAATTTCCTTTTTAAATTATTAGTTCCTTTTCTGTTTACCAAAATCCAGAAAAGCCACACATTTGTATTCTTCTTTATAACTAGTTAATTACCAATTGTAAAAAAAAAAGCTTCAAAGTCCTTTTGTGCATAATGGTTTCCTTGTTAAAAGAAAAAGCTTATCATAGCATCTTTTTCAGATAAATGGTAGTAAGCATGCTGCTTGCTCGGTAGTTTCCTAATTTAAGAAAGATGGTACAAAAATCACACTAGTAGAGACATAGGTATATACTCGTGGACTACAATTCAATTCAATTTAGTTCAGTCCACTGCAGTTCAATTCAACTATGTGTAGTTATAATTTTACACTGAAATAAGTTCAGTTCAGTTTATCTCAGTCCATTTAGTTCAGTTCAGACAGGGCCTAAAAGAAGAAAAAAGAAAGCCAAGTTGATAGAATTGTAAAGCACAAAAGATCTCATTCATTTCAAATGATTTTGATGTTATCATACAATCGCAAATCACAAGAGAAATTTATTTCTTTCAAGTGATTTCCTTATGGACAGTACCTAGGGAGTGATGGATAGGTACATAAGTTACCTTAAAAAGACCCAGCATTGGCAATAGTTTTCAAAGGGAAGAAAATATGGGAACACCAGGCAAGGTAGCACCTGCATCAACGATGAAAATATTGCCAGAAATATATCCAGAAGAGTCATGGATCAAATATCGAACCAGAGACGTTAGGGCAGGATCTGACGTTCCGTATTCTTTCAAAGGGACTGTTTTAGAGGCAACATTGTTTAGCCAATCTTTCTGCATTAGTCCCTCTGTTATCTCTGATCTGAACAGTCCTGGTGATATTGAATTTACCCTTATTTTGTGAGCCCCCATTTCCAAAGCCATTACCTGTTTTTCAATTTTCTCCAAATTAGATACTAACCCAACTCTCACTTTCACACCAAAACCATCCATTTCATCACATTACATAAACAGCAGTTACAGTGCAGTGTTATACAATTTGTAATTAGGAGCCAAATTTGAGACATGATAAAAAAGGTCAATTTACCTGTCAAGGATATTTCGCTGTTGAAATTTTTTCAATGAAATACCAACACATGAGCATTTATTAATTATTTTTCACTAGCCTGATGCTTAAGCTATTTATGTTTTTAACTAGCCTAATGCTTATGTTGTTTGTGTTAACATTTTCATTGGTAAGCGTTAAACAGATTGGATCTTCTGTATAATTTCTAAGTTGGCTTAATGCATCTCTATGTACCTAAACTTGTCCGAGAAATCTCACTGCCCCCTGAACTTTTAAAGTGACCATGTAGTTCCCTCAACTTTTAAAAAGTGTACCACTTTTCTCCTTGAACGCCACGTGTCAATTTCTGGTCGGTTTGACTTCTCAAAGATATCATTTTTCTGATTTTCTCTGTCCAATCAGAAGCTAACACATGGCGTTCAAGGAGCAGGTGCACTTTTTTAAAGTTGAGGGAGCTAAGGGGTCACTTCAGGTTTTTAGGGACAAGTTTAGGTACCTGGAGATAGGGCTGTAAATGAACCAAGCCGTTCGTGAACAACTCGGTGTTCGGTTCGATAAAAGCTCGACTCGGCTCGACTCGATTTATAAATGAACAGTTCGTGAACATGATTTTATGGCTCGGATTATAAATAAACCGAACATGAACAAGCCAAAGCTCGGCTCGTTAAATCGTGAACAAACTCGATTAGGGATTCGCGAACAAGTTCGTGAACTGACTCGATAAATGTTCATGAACTAGCTCGATTATTACAATTACATATTAAAAAAAATTTATAGAATCAAAATAAAGTATGGCTATATAAAATTAGACTAATACAACAAATATATGTATAATATTACCCAACCCTATTTTATAGCCTACTTTAGATTATGTATTGAATTCGCAATGTTGTTCATGAATAAAGTAGATAAGTTCGTTCGCAAACAAATTAGCGAATTGCTCACGAACAAGATAAATGAGTTGTTCGTGAACAGTTCGCGAACAAACGAACACTAAAACGAACCAAACATGAACAAAATTTTGAGGTCGAAGTCGAGCTTGGCTCGGCTCGTGTTCGATTAAAAATTAAATGAACGAACACGAACAGGCAAAACTCGACTCGACTCGTTTACAGCCTTACCTGGAGATGCATCAGCCTTCTAAATTTGTTGAAAAGAATGTACATCAACATCAAAAAAATTTAAGAAATATGAAGAATTTTTTTAACCAATTTTGTAGATTGTGAAATGTGGAGCATTCTTTTACAATAAATTCAATTCATTTGAAATCATTGTACATACAAGATTCAAGAATTTTATACACCAAATGATTTGAAAATGAATTTATTTCCTTCAAAAATAATGTTTCCAAACACACGCAATTCATTTAAATTAAACATGCAATGGCAAATCTCACATAAGTGAATGAATTCAAAATCAATCATTCTCAACAGACTTCTGATCCAACCAACTAAATAAGCCTGATCCAACCAACCGACTAAACCTTTAACTCCCACGCTAGGTGGGGTAGGCTAAACAGATTACTGTTCACTCAAGAAATTTTAGGTTAAAACTACATCAACAAATGCCAAGTTAAAAATCAAATTTCATTTTGGAAGTTAAGGTGACAAGACCTATATGAAATTTCTGGTATGAAATTAGTTATCTGAGAATCGCATATAATTTCGAATTATGATCTATTCCATCTACCAGCGGTTCAAAATTAAAGCAGAAAAATATAGATAGAATCACATTAATGGTGTGTACCTTAGTGAAGGCGTTCAAGGCAGCCTTAGAAGCAGCATAAGCAACACCACCAGGTAACTGTCCACGATTAAGTCCGGCAATGGAAGAAATGTTAATGATCGATCCTCCTTGTTTCGCTTTAATCATTCGCGCACATAAGTGCTTCGACACCAACCACGATCCTTTCGTATTCGTTTTGAACACATGATCCCATTCCTCCTCCGTCAAATCCACCGGAGTCTTCACGCTCCCTGTTTTCAACACCTCAATCATGATTTTCTCGGAATCCAAACAGGACAGAAAATTACTTAATCAATTAAGTAATCAACCGATCAATCAATACCTCTAACTCCAGCATTGTTTATAAGAGCATCGATTCTCCCGAACGCATCCCAAGCTATCTGGATCGACCGATCAATGGTCGCCTCATCGGCGCACACATCAAGCTCAACGGCGACGGCTCGGCGGGGGCCTGAATTTGACCGATCGTCGATGGCTGATGGAAGATTGTTGATTTCGTCGCATAGAGACTTGAGGCGATCGACACGGCGGGCGGCGGCGACGATTCTGCAACCGGCTTTCGAAAGGTCGAGACAAAAATCTAGGCCTAGACCGGAGGAGGCGCCGGTGACTAGGACGACTTTGTTTTGAAGGTGGCTCCACGGCTCTAGCTGAGCAGGGACTCCGTTAGCCATTTGATTTGATTAACAAGGGGAATAGATCTGCGCAAGGGTAGAGAAGAAGATATGGAGGAGCAAAGTGAGTTGAGTCTCGAGTTGATTGCCGAGTTAAGTATGGATTGCCGTATTTCTCCTCTTTTGCGCGGATTCTGTTTTACTGTTATCGGCTAGTGCGCACCATTTTGACGAGATTATTGAAAATTATATAGTCTGGTTGAAGGCTCATGTTTACATGTACCAATTTCTATTTATTTTATTATTTATTTCATTTTCTCTTTCATAAAATAATATTTCTATATCTTATATTAATTATTAATGAAAATATCATATATGTCAATTCATTAATTAACGTACATCAAAAGGGATATGTAAATGGAGTGAACAAATTTTATTCTCTGATAATAAAATTTGTTGATTTTAAATTGGTGTCTTTTTTTATATTCATACATTCATTTTTTGACATGTAAAAAAGAATTGAAAAAGAATAAAATAATATTTAAAATAGATATATGGCAACAATTGAATTGGGGATATAATACTCGTAAATATTTTTAGAAAAAAATTGAATAGGGGACATAAAAGGGGACATCAATTAGGACAAGAGATTTGAATCCCCGTTTCTGGTTGCTTTTTCATTGAATCAACTATGTGGATTCAAATTTGTTGTTGTCAAATTGGTACCCTTCCATTTCTCTCCATTCATCATTTCATGTAGCATATTTATAAGGGAGATAAACTGAAAAAAGAATAAAACAATAATTAAAACTGACACATGTCATTATTTTAATGAAAAACATGGAAGAAGACACCAATTTAAGGTCAACAGATTGAATCTCAAATATGTTATCCCCATTTATATGTCTCCTTCGCTGTTTCCCTATTATAATATGACACGTGGCAAATTCTATTTTATTTTATTATTTTTACATTTTCTCTCTGCCCTTTTTCTATCATATATATATATATACCAAATTATATGGACAGTAGACAATATGAAAGGGAATACAAAACCCGTAAATGAAAACATCAGATCTTTTTTCTGATAAAAAAAACATCAGATCTTTTTTCTGATAAAAAAAACATCAGATCTTATTATGCTTTTCGGTTTATATTTTGACTTTGACTTTGACTTTTCAGTTGAAGCATATGTTTTGTTTACACCATGATATGATTGGCCTGTGTCCTTAAATTGAGCCCCTTATTCACCTGTGCCCTAAAGTGTGAAATCCTACATGTTGATATGTGTAATAACGTGTACCCATTGAAGATGTGCATTTTGTTCTATCTGTTAAACCACAGGAAGCTGCCAACTCAAGGTCCTCTCTTGGATGTTATTGTTTATCATCTTTGACAAAAATAGATGATAATCAATTTCACAGACAACGTTCATAGGATGCACTTCTTGGCATCCAACAAACATGTCACCCTTTGGACATCTAATAAAAATCTAATCGATACGAATCTTTTATAATTTTAATTTGAAGACATTTAACAAAAATCTATTAGACATTTAGGGTCTGTTTAAAATTATTGTCAGAGTTGTTGTCACGAAAAGCTCCATTTAAAAACTTTTAATAGAACAACATATTTTGACATTGGACAAAAGATTATGAATCTTAATAAAATCTAGGGAGAACAGCTTGAAAAAGCTTGAAAATTAAGCTTTTCGGAAAAACAATCTAGGAAAGCAATCCCAAACTGGCCCTTAATAAAATATAGGGAATCTAATAGAAGATATACCCCGGCTTTTAGGAAATCTAACAGAAGATATGTTCCCTACGCTAGCTTTTCATATGCCCCACTAAATTAGGGTCGCCTCTAAGCATAGGCTAGGAGAGCGACGGCTTAGGGCCCTCAAAAATTTTATGAATAAAATCAATGTAAATAAGTTAAATTATTAGCATTCAATAAAAAAAACTTTAAATGTACTTTCTATTTCATATTTATTAGAAAAGATTTCAATTTTACCTATATATTTTTTTTATTAAAGGGACTCTTATTTCTTATTTTACCGAGTGCCCTCAAATTGTTAGAAATGTCCTTGGAGTCAAGCAGTGAACCAGTCAGATGCCATGCGAAGAGCACACAACCCGAATCAGCTACAAATCTCGAATTTCTCTGATCCATATCAGCAGTATATTTGGCTCCAACAGATGTCATTTTCAGCAGCACAAATTGTAAGTTGTATTAGCTTGTGTCTCTTATCATCAGTAAGGGCTCAATGCATCAAATTACTAGTTTCGATTCTGTCTTTTCATTGAACACTGGTTATTAAACCATTGATATCACCTACAGAATCAAGCAATTGTCCACAAAAAGAAGATGAGAACCATTCCAGTCACCGGCCACGTTGCCTGTTTTGTCTCTAATATTGGAGTTTCCAGGCCAAAATTCAGGGCAAAATGCTAGTAGTATAAGATAAGCCAACTGTTGGCAGCACCCTTAAGCTATGTCCACATCCAGCCTAATCCTCGATCACCAATTTGTGGGTGCCTCGAAGGCCAAGATGGCTGGCCCCAAGATTTAAGGTTGTTCCATCCACATTTGATCTCTTAATTATTGATTAGCCATGTATTTGTGTGTTTGATATCAAAATTTTGGAAGGAGTTCAATTATTTTACATAAAATATTTGCAAATTTTCTAGTTGAATTCCTCCAAATATTAGGGTTATAAACGCACCCCTGGTTTTTTCCCCTTGAGATTCTCTTTTAGGTTCCAAAAGGAAGGAAAAATATCAACTGAACTTCAATATTTTTGGCTTGTATTACAAGAGTGATCACAAAGCAGAGTTTCTACATAATTTTCTTCTACTTTACAGTACGACATTACAGATCAAAATTGTTGCCTGATCAATGAGCAACTGCTCCAGATTTTCGAAAGCTATGTTTATTTTAATCCGATACTGTTTTGCTTTATGTAACTGCTCAGTTATTTGCTTATGGATGATAAAATCTGCAAGCAAGAGGCCATTCGATTTTTTCAGGTCCACAACCAATGAGGATTGTACAGAATGAACTATAAAATGCAACTAGGGATGCCAAGTACCTTATCAGTGAAAAGGCGGAATGACTCGACTCCCATAGCTTTGTCAAGTTCCTGAAGAAATCAATGGCTGGTTTCAGAACTATATCAAAACATTGAATAGAAAAAAAAACATTTCTTTTCCCTAAATTCATTAACTTACTTACGACGAGAAAATCAAATTTGATTTTCAGATTTTCGAACAAAATATCTCAGTTGAGTTGAAACTCCGCACACTTACATTTTCAGGATCTGCAGAAGAGTCAATGCTGCTTATGAGATTTCTGATACTTTCATCATTCAATGCATCGCGGATTTCATTGGAAGAAGCTGCATAAAAAGGAATTAACGGTTAAATCCTTCTAGAACTGCAAATTTGTAATTAATTTTTAATACAAACATTTGAATTCAAAATTCGCCACCATAACAAGTAATCAATTTATGGCTAGCTGTTCATGCAGATGATCAGTATAATGACTTAATGAGTATCATACTGCACATACAAAACTGTGCTGAATACTCTGTCAGCACAGTCAGGCCCAGCCCTAACAATTTGGGGCCCTAGCCAAAATAATATTAAAAGTAGTTGCTTTTTGCAAAAAGTAGGAATTGAACTATTGACCTCTCGTAAGTTTGACAAGTGCTCTACCATTTTTTAATGTTCACGTTTATTTTGTTAACAATAACAATTAAAACTTTAAACGATAATATATTTTTAGGCCCCTTCTGGCTATGGCCCTAGGCGGGGAGTCGCACTCCCCCGCCACCCCTCAGGGCCGGGCCAGAGTACATTCAGCATATTACATTTTTTATCACATTACCTATTCAATATATCACAGTTTTGAGAAATTTTCACATTCATAGTACAGTAATTGGTTCATTTTAGTCCAAAAGGTCTTGTGAAGCCAAAACAAATACCTGCACATCTTTATGTACCACTGTTATACTGTGCATCATCTATATAGTCAAGCACAAAGTGAAAAAGCCGATCCCAAAGTGCCAGCTAACTGGATTGAAGTTTGGAAGAAAATTTGATTATTTGGACTCAAGATTTAACCGAGCAAAAATGTGCCTCAACAAGGAGATTACGCCAACTCTTTACGAATTCAATAAAATAAAACGGATATAGGATAAAAAAATTTGCAAAATCAATAAGTCAACAGAAAAATGAACCAATGAGGTATTATGTTCAGATAACTTATAAGATCATACCTATAGACTCTAGCTGTTGCCTTTGCAGTATCTCAGCTGTAGCATCAACTATTAGTGGCCTTTCTGCGGTAAGCTTCGGGTGGACAACTGGCATATATAAAACAGATATTGTTTCAATTATAACCTATATGATAGTGTACAATGCAATAAGAGAAAATCATCACAAATTTTTCGATTCCTAAAAGTATCCGCAGTTTGACAATTGCTAAAGAAGCTATGAGTGTTCTTGCCTTAGCACATATATAATACAATTCTTTGACAATGGATAGAGTAGACTAAGAATGAAACGAACAAATAAGATATAATAAATCAATGGCCAAATGCATCCAGTCCCTTGAATTTGGCAACTTTCGCTGGATGTCAACCTCAAATTTCATTTGCTCCAATTACCTCCCTAAACCTGGGAAAAGTGCACCAATTCCCCACCCCCCCCCCCCCCCCCCCCCCCTCATTGCCACATGTCAGCTTCTGATTGGAGTCATAAAAATCAGAAAAACGACATCTTTGAAAAGTCAAACCAACCAGAAGCTGACACATGGCATTGAGGGAGCAAATTGGTGCACTTTTGCCAAGTTCAAGGGGGTAACCGGAACTTTTGAAAGTTCAAGGTGGCATCCGGCAAAAGTTGCCAACTTCAAGGGGGTATGGAATCTGGACATATTTGGCCTAAAACAATTAATTTGTTAATCAAAACATTGATTATATGCATGTCAAGAAGCAGAATTCTTACTTGGTTTTTCCTCTGTGTTAGGCACTGGCTTACTGCAAGGGGTCTCTGCAAGATTCATTAACGCATAGATCAGTGCATTGTGTGTGATTCTTAAATGATAATAAACTAGTGAATCTTGATAACATTTTTGAACTAACAAATGAGATCAATAATACAACTATAGATGCAATGAGAAGATCATGATTATTATTTATTCAATTAAAAGAAGCACACAACGACAAAACAACAACATTACCCCGATGCCTAACAAGGCTCCCGCACAAGCAGGGTAGGGGGTAGGGTGTACGCAGCAGCCTTGCCCCTGTAATTATAGAGAGGTTTCCAATTGACCCTGAAGTGGAGTTGTAACAGCTACGCGGCCCCATTGAAATAATAGATAAAAGAAGCACACAATGACATAAATACAAAACAGGTTTGTTCTATCATTTCATCAATGTCCCAATTTGAATATTCTAACAGTGCAAACAGGATTAGACACCAATTAGAAAATTTTATTCTTCTGGAAATCACATAACTGATCCTTCTAATTTGTTGGCACATCACGAATTAGACTGGAGACAGAATCAAAGAAAACGAAAAATGGAAATTCTTCAAATTGAAACTCAAATAAAAAAAAAAAAAAGAAAAGACCTTTGTGCTTCTTGAAGCATCCCAGCGAGCAACTACAAACAAGAAGATGAACAATGAAAAGGTAAACAAGATGAACATAAAAAGAAAAAGCAAAAAAATGGGGCTGGATTGAAATGAGCTTACTAAGGAAGAAGACAGGAAGGGCACTTGTACTTGGACAGAGCGTCTTCGCAGACTTGGCACTGTTTCGGAGCCATTAAAACCTACCTTCCTTGCTTGAGCGCTAAAATCCTAACTAAACAAGACTGATTCTTGCAATGAGTTGCAGTTGCAGTTGCCGTTGCCGACTCGCCGTCCACCTTTCGCCGAAGAACTAGAGATGAAAACGCTTCTTTTCAGGCATCTGCTAAACACATATATCGAAGAATCATTGATTTGATTTTTTTTTTTTATCATAAAATATTTTGTAATTTTCTCTAACTATTAGTAATTATAGTTTATACATAAAAGTAGTTTAGTTGATAAAATTAAAGTAAATTAAAGTATTTTTATAATAAAATTGTCATTTTTAGTCTTAAATTAAGAAAAAATATGCTCTATATCACAAATGATGAGGTCCCTATTCAATTAGCACTCACAGATTTTTAAAACATGGTCTAAATTATGTTTTTTAATATTTTATATTATCAAAATTATTTTTTAGTTGAATTTATATTTTTATATATTAATAAATATTTAAAAAATAAAAAAATCAAATCCGTCTAGGCCCAGCTCAAGCACCGCCTAGGCGTTTTGAAGCTCCGACCGCCCTACTAATGCCTAGCGCTTTTTAAAACACTGACTAGGAGACATAATTTAATGCATCCGGTGTTTTAAAAGCGCCAGCGGCCGGTGGAGTGGCCATGACTTCTATAGGCCTGGGTTGTTAAAATCGAACTAGGTAGCACTAAATCGGTTAAGAGTTTGATGGAGTCATGAGAATAAAAAATCGAGCGACAAGCTCTAAAATAGAATATAGGTGAAGATTTTTAAAACAAATAATACATGCAAAATGACCTTTTTAGTTACAATACAATTTGTTGCCTTTTGGGCCATGCATTGTAGATTTTCTAATAATAATAATAATAATAATAATAATAATAATAATAATAATAATAATATGCATGAAAGGGAAGTGGCAAAAAAATGTGATTATGCTCCCTTTAATTGCATAATAATTAAGCTACAATTATTATGAAAAAAAAAAGAATTTTAGTATGCCATATAAAAATGCATTTAGAGAAATTCATTTTTTTTTATCACTGGAACCAATGCCAAAAGTGTCACAACTTGTGAACATGGTTCGTCTGAACTCATGATGATCAACACTTTTGTTTAGGATGTGTGCTACTGACTCGAATGTCCATCCTATTGACACCTCTTAGGTCCTCTAAGAGTCCATCTACACATAACCTCCTATTATTTGTGATATTATTGGGCTTTTAACATGTTTGTTGGGTAGATCACGTTACCTCAAATCTGATCAGTCTCACACTTTAAAACTTCAGACTCAAACTAAATTTACAAGATCAGTTTAGCACTTAACCTAGAACTCTTAAATTATTTTTCTTTGAAATTCATTGATAAATTAAAGAGAAACAAAAAGACAAATTTTATATAGCTATATATGAATTTTGCGTATAATTACATTTTTTACTTTTACACTTTAATATACAGTACGACATATTAAAGTTTAAAATTTCAATAAGATAAAATATAAGAATATAAAATAATTATTAAATATGTACATAATTTGTCAGGCCGAGAGCTACATATTACAAAACTGAAGTCCAACCTATAAAACTCTAGACTTTAGCATATTCAAATTCAGCCAAATTTAGCACAAAAATGAATATCCAAACCTAACACATGAAAACGAGCTCGTACCGAACCAAATGGATACCCTAGATTAAGCATAAGTCCAAAAATTGACATCTTTCTTTCTTGTACATAAATAAAAATGTGCTATTAATACGTATTGATGGCACGACAACCAATGTGCGTAAGTTAAAATTTGAGAAAAAGCAAAGTGAATTGCTATGATGAAATAAGATTGAACTGCTAATCTACATCATCATTAGAGTCAAAAACATTAACCTGCTATTTTGATAAAACGTGAAATTTTTGATCTACATTTGGCAACCATACTGAAAAAACACAAAGACCAACTCCAAATGTGAGTAATTGTATATTGATTCGGAATGGCATTAAATTAGAGCAACAATACCCAAGAAAAACAAACAGTACATTGAACTCCATCTTTGTTTTCACATATAAAGTCCTTCTGGTACACCTTCTTTCTTCTTGAACATCACCTTTTCCTTCGCCTTCTTGAAGTCCGCATGTGTAACCTGAAATGCATCATTTCACCGAATGGCAATCCAAATCAGCGAAAAACAATGGTATGTTAAAGTTTTGTTCCATGTAGCAGCAAATCAAATTACTAGTCAGCACATTCAAATAACTAATTGTAAATAGCTCACTTGGTAAACATATTAATATAAAGATAATAAGTTTGTGGGTGAAGTCTTAGTCTGGTGGTTAAGACTGAACTTGTAGCCCCCCCTAGAGGTCCCAGGTTCGAACCACATCTAGGGTGAGTGGGTTTTTTTTTCATTTAAAGTAGCAATTGCGCAAAATAAAACAAAAAGATAACTAGTCAACGAAGGCAAGGACTCGAGTAATCGAGCTCAAACTCCAATTTTCAACAATTAAATATCTGTTACTAATCTATACTAGAGTTGCGATTTTGAATGAAATTCATTGGTTAAAACAGTAGCCTTACCTTCATACGCCGTTCTCTTAAAGCAAGCAAACCAGCTTCAGTGCAAATAGCTTTAATATCAGCTCCAGAGAACTCGTCTTTAGTCATAACGAATTCTTCTAAGTTGACATCATCAGCTAATGTCATCCTCGATGTATGTATCTATAAATCATCATATGAGGAATCAATAAGCACATAAAAAAAGGACACAAGGACGCCAAGGGATAATATTGGTTGCACACATATTTAGCCCCCTAACCTTGGCACTTTATATCATGTGGCGCTTCCAACTTTCAAAAGTCTCGATCAGCCCCCTAAACTTGGAAAAAGTGCACTCGCAAGCCCTCAGTGCCATGTGTCACCTTGTGATTGGTTTGACTTTTCAAAGATGTCAAATTTTTTATTTCTCTCTCTCCAATCATAAGGAGGCACGTTGCACTAAAGGGCTCGCGAGTGCAATTTTGCCAAGTTTAGGAAGCTGTTAAAGACTTTTGAAAGTTGGAGGCGCCATCTGATATAAAGTGCCAAATTTGGGGGGCTAAGTATGCATTAGGCCAATAATATTCAAAATAGTCAAACAGATCTCTAAAAGCATTGAAGGTTCAGTGCATCTTTATGTTCATCCATCAAATATACCTGGAAGATACGCCTCCTTGTTTTAATATCAGGAAGTGGAAACTCAATCTTCCTATCAATTCGACCAGGCCGAAGCAAAGCAGGATCAAGACTTTCGATTCGGTTAGTTGCGAGAATCACTTTGACATCTCCTCTTGAATCAAAGCCATCCAACTGGTTTAGCAATTCTAACATAGTTCTTTGAATTTCTCGTTCACCGCCTGAGTGGGCATCATACCTATAAAACATCGAATTTAATAAACGCTAGAAGATTATATTCGTTAAACATCAATGTTTCATCTATTCATCTGTATATTTTATTACTATTCAGGATTAAACATAAATGTTGAATGTCTCACCTCTTTGTGCCAACTGCATCGATTTCATCAATGAAAACAATTGATGGCGAGAGATCATCAGCAACTCTGAAAAGCTCCCTCACTAATTTAGGGCCATCTCCTAAATATTTCTGAATTAATTCACTACCAACAACTCGCAAGAAAGTCGCAGATGTTGAATTAGCCACTGCCTGAAAGAACATATAATATATGAGGCAGGTCAATTTCAACAATAGATATTTTGTGCTAGAAGAATGCAAACAGAAAGTAATCATAAAACCAAAAAACTATTTTTTTTCCTTTAAAAAATGAAGATAATTATCACACCAAATGCTCAACTCCAAAGAAAGACGCATAAACTATGCTGAGAATATGATAAGATCTTTGGTAGACCAGCACTATGAATGCAAACCTAGTCAATTATTTCATTTATGATACCATATCTATAAGCAATAAAGATAATACATAAAATCAATCAAGTACCCAATTATACTACATGTCTTCTGTTATGGCACGATTTTAGAGATGGCAGTCAGAAGGATGAAATTCCAGTGCATTTGAGTCTTAAAGAACAAAATATTTCACTATAGCAATCTATTATAAAGAACATTAAGTACAAACCTTTGCAAGCAAGGTTTTTCCAGTCCCAGGCTCTCCATATAATATGACTCCCTTAGGAGGTTTAATACCAATGTCCTCATACAATTCAGGATGAGTCAGAGGGAGCTCAACTGCTTCTTTAATTTCCTGTATTTGGGCATCTAGACCACCAATATCGGCATACGATTCCAAAGGTGCCTTTTCAACTTTCATTACAGACACCATTGGGTCGACTTCATCTTGAAGAAGCCCAACAACAGATAAGACCTGGCTAGAAGCAGAAATTAAGTTAACAGAGCACATTTTTCCTCACTAAAATAGCATAAAAGATAAAATTTTACAATGAATTTCATAAGGCAATATGCTAGGAAAAATTCCTTGTGAGTGTTACACACAAAGGATAACTTGGACAATTTGAAAAGCAAACATGTGAGGGCTGCACCTAAGTCTATAACCTCTGTACAAGAATTTGAATACTTACACTTGAGACACTTCTGTACTTCTGTTGGATAAAGATCAATGTACAGAGAGCAATGAGCTACTATACTGCTTCTTAAATAGAAGGCCCACAACTTGGCAAGGGAGGGCCTTTTATGCATGTCACTGACATTCTAAAAATTCACTATAACACACTTTGTAAAAGCAATCAAAACATCAATCTTAACATAGTCCCACAATAGTAAGTTTTTGCCAAACATATAAGATTAACAAAAGTGGCCTTGATGATCTTTTTAGTAGCAATATAGAAATTAAACTCAATACTTGAGCAGCAGCAAACAGCATTAAATAAACAGATTTAACAATATAAATCCTACTGTAATTCTCTTACTACAGGTTCCAATGAATTGGGCGAGAAATCTCTCACTTAGAGATCTCTTTTTCCAATGTTTATGAAATTAAATGCATCCAACTCAACCAATAATTCAACAAATCGAAATTCAAACTGAGACAACAAAATAAACTCGCAATTTTAGGCTGGAATTGAACACACAATAAAAAAAAACACTATGAACCCCTCATTTACCTTATTATGCATCAAGATAGCGCAACCAGGCTCCAACTGGTCCTTATCAACAAAAGACAGAATCCCAACATAATACTCAGGTCCAACCGAAGACGAAACAATAGCATGATTCTCATCAATCAGCTCCTCAAGATTCCCAACACTCATAGGCGATCCCCTCAAATCATCAACCTTAGATCGATCTTCCTCAGCTTTCTCCTCCTGAGGCTTTAACCTCTCCTGGTTCGCCACAAACTCCTCCTCCATCAACAAATAGTCCTTAATTCGCTCCAATTTCAAGAGCCTGAGCTTGCACTTCGTCAATGGAGTAACAGTAGGGAGGCGCGCAGCAGCCTCAGGTCCTTTCTGCTTCCGCTGTTTACGGCCGACGCGAGCAGGCGGAGCGGCCGGCTCGAATTTCTTGTCCTTCTTCTCACCGCCGTCTCCTTTCCGATCGCCGGGAAGTCCTTGCCGGTTGCCGGACTGTCCCTGACCCATTTTTGAACTGTTTTTGTTTATGAGGCGAGAGAGATAGGGAATTAAGTCTGGCTTTGAGAACAAGATAGCTAGCCAAAAAAATACATATATCTTTTCTCTATTACCAGATCTAGCTGTTTATATAAAAAAAAAAAATAACTCGACCATTTTAATGGCCCGAGGCCCACTTTGGTTCCCTTTGGGCCTGTTTGGGCTTCTCAGTGGGCTGGACTTGCACTGGGCTCCCTTCTAAATTGGAAAAGATGGATAGGTGTGGACCATATAGATACGGCTGTAAACGAATCGAGCCGAACTCGAACACTGACTGTTCAAACTCTGTTAGTTTAAATTTTAATGAACTCGAACTGAGCTCGAGCTTGGTCAAACTGAGACCGAGCGGAGCTCGAGCTTGGTCAAACCGAGCCCGAGCCGAGCTTCGAGCCTATCTCGAGCTTTGTTTAAATCGAGAGCTCAACCTGTAAAAAAGATAGAACCCGTAAGATCGAGATGAAGGATTTATGCACCACAAATGATTTTCACTGTACTAAGAAGAGGAAGAGGATGAGTGTTATGCTGGCGGCTGCATTTTATCAGAGGAAAATGAGATTAGTGTTTTACTGAGCATATAAAGATGGATGAATATATATAGTAGGGATTGGATTGGATCCGACTTGCCTTTATTAGGCTTAGTATCCGTCTTTCCTCCTTTTATACTTATTTTTATCTATATTTTATATATCACTATATACATATTTTTCTTTTACTCTTTATCTTATAATTTATATTTTTCTTTATATATTTTTATATTAATTTTTATACGTATGCTATTTTTTATTTTTTATAATATATCTATTTCATAAATATAATGTTTAAACTTTTCAATCATGTTAACGAGCCTAATAATGAGCCTGTTGGATAACGAGTTCGTGAGCCTCTTATCGAGCATGTTCACGAACTTTCGAGTCGAGTATCCTCTTGTTCAAGCTTGGTTCATTTACGATAGCGAGCCTGAAATTTTGCTCACGAACAAGTTCATTTATTAACAAACCGAATTCGAACGAGCTTTGACCGAATTGAATGCTGAGTAGTTCATGAGTAGTTCGGCTCGTTTACATGCCCGGATGAAATTATTACTTCTTACAATCCCATAACTATTTTTTGATTATTGTTTTAAATGAAAGGATAACTACTCCAAACTCGCCTGCAATATCTTTATATAGAGTATAACCACTATGTTCGGGCGAATTGGTGCAGGCCCTTACGCAAGGACTATCTCATCTCCAACCCTTTAATAAGGCAGCAAAATAATACAGGCCGGTTTGGATTGTCTTTTCATGTTGCTTTTTGAAAAGTTCAATTTTCAAGAATTTTCAAGTTTCTATCTTGAAAAGTTTTAAAAATCAATAGCAGATAATTTCAATTAAATATTAATAAGAGTCAAAATCTTTTATCCAAAATCAAAATAAGTTATATTTTTAACTATAATTTGTCTATACACCTAAACAATAAAAGTAGGTTCAATAAAAAAAAATTGAATATATAAACAAAAATCCTACAATAGTTTTATTTCCTATGGAACCCATTAATGAAAATTGGATACATAAACAACAACGTGACTTCTGACTAATAATCCCGGTCAAAACCCAGTACATAAACATAAATTTATGACCATCTAATAAAACCGATAAATGAAAAATGAACACATAAACACTAAAAAAATACTGTGACTAGTGGCGGGCCTAAAATTTTATTTTAATCTAATACATAACTAACCTCCCAAACTTAACATTAAAAGTATTATGCCCTCCTCAACTTTTAAAATATTCCCTAAAGCCCTAAGTTGGATCCGTTGTATCTCTCGGTCCCTTAATTCATACGTGGTACAGAGCATGCAAAGAAGGCAAAGAGCAGCGCTTAAATAATACCAAAAAATAAATTAAAAAATAATAATGGTAAAATAGTATGCGGATATTTCTTCCCCTTTTTCATTACTTTACAGTTGACTGAGTTCTAGGCATCCTAACTCAAACTCAACTCCTTTTAAAATGTTCCAAATGTGCTTTCCCGTCTCATTCTTAAAAAAAATTTAATTCCTCCGAAAATTCATGAAAATTAGAATGTTAACCTAGAAAATTCCAGATTTCAAGAAAAATGTATGCAAAGCATTTTCACTCACTAAAATTCAGATTCGTAGTTGTTCATTATCAAGAAATTAAAATTCTTACCTCTTCTCAAACAATGGAGTAATCCCGCTTCTGGTTTTTCCGGCGATTTTCGAACTCGTGTGCTTCGTCGATTTCTTCAAATGAACAAGAGATTTCTGGTGATTGTGATTTGATTTTTTATGAGACCCAAAAGAATTAGAGAGAATCCGCGATGGCGATGGTGATTTAGGTTTCAAGTTCTAAGAATTCCTAACCATTTGCGATGAAGGTAAAGTCAGATGTGGGTTCAGTCATATAGAGTTATATTTTTTTATTTTATTTCCATTTCTTTTTTAATAATGACATATATTTGGGTTTTTACACATCATGCGTGTCGTTCACGCAGTATATTATAGCTGGGTATGTAGAAATAAGGGGGCTGAGAGATGAAAGAAGCCAAGGGGCTGATTGAACATTTTTAAAGTTAAGAGGCATAAACTGTAAGTTTAGGGGATTGGTCTATGCCTTTTATTCTTAATCTAATACAACAGAATTATATGCTTCCCTCCAAACTTTACACATAACCTATAGAGGAATATCCTTCATGCCCAACCGACCCACACTCTTTGTCCACCATTAATGTGACTCCTAGTAGTTATTTAACCAACCCAATTTCCATTTAGCTTTCCAAACATCAACATTTTGAGGAAGATTCTTGAAGTACATTTCATCATTTCTAGCAACCTCAGGGATGGCAATGGATTGAATATGGATATTCATATTCATATATTTGTATGCAATATATTGTAGAAATATACTGTAGAATATATGGTAGGATATCCATATCCAATCCATTATCATCCCTAAGCAACCCAAATGCAATTAAAATCACTATCACAATAACTTAAAAAACCTTCATAGGATAAGTCATCAACAAAAGCATCAATATCAGCATGTGTACAGTAATCAAGGGGAGCTAAGTAGCACCAAAATAGCGTAGTCCCCCAAATATTTGGCATAAATCTCCATACAAACTCTTGACTACTAGCTAGATTTTGGGTTAATTTGGGTGTGAGCTTTTGCAGCTTTTTTTAGCAACTTTTCTGAAAAGCTCTATTTTCAAGTTTTTTTTGAAAGATGCAGATTTGATTTTGGAAAAAATAAATAAGACAGTTCCTAATTAATTAGTATGAAATATCAAAATATGTTGTTCAAAGCCAAAATATGTAGTACTATTAAAAGTTTGTAAGAACAACTTATTTTAAAAGCAACTCAAACAGCAATGTCAAACTGTCTAAAGAGTCTTGTTTGAGCTCAATTCATTCACCACATGAACATGATAATGAACAAATACTAGACAATTAATTTGTTAGTATTATTGTTGCTAATGTGAAAAGAATTAAGGTATTGAAAGACCTCATTGCTAGAGTAATTCTATGTTTTAATTTAGTTTGTTATTTGTCTTGTATTATACAGAGAGAAGTATTATAATTATTAGGTAATTATTTTTGTATATAGGAAATGTGTATTGTGTTATGCTGTAATTTGGTTTTACTTTCTATAATTAGGATTGGGCATGTTAATTGATCTCCTTTCTTGATTAATGGCAGGTGCATTCTTGCTGTCATTTTTATAGATGGCAATGTGTAGGGTACATTTGTTTTATGATAGAATGTTCTTTTTAAAATCAATTCGAAAATACAAATTATATTAAGTCCAAATACATCATTTACCCCCGAACTTGGCATGAAAAATCAGATGCTACCCTGAATTTTTAAAAATTCCAAACTTACCCCCAAACTTGGCAAAAATGAACAGTTTCCCCCTGAACTTGGTAAAAGTGCAATGGTTTACCCATCATTGCCACATGTCAGCTTCCAATTAGAGAAAAAAATAAAAAAAATGACATCTTTGAAAAGTCAAACTAATCAGAAGCTAACACATGACATTGAGGGAGGGGGGCAAATTGATGCATTTTTGTCAAATTCAAGGGACAAATTAGTTTACTTTTACCTTTAAAAGTTTAGAGTAGCAGCTGACTTTTTGTGTAAAGTTTAGGAGGACAAATAATCTGTTAAGCCTATATTCAACAATACATATAAGTGTTAATTACTTTTATTCTTTAAACTTTCAATAGACTTGGGCATGGACTCTGATTATATGTAGACTAAGAGAGAGGTAGGTATCAATACGCTTTGGTATAATTGGTATAATTTATAGATTTATAAATTGTGGGTGGGACAAACAATAAATGATATATTCAGGTAAAAATTGGACTTGAGTCACTTGTTAGTAAATGTTTCCATACAAAATTCAATTTGGACTCCTAGATTTCAATTTCAATTTCTCAATCTAAAAACTAAATTTAAATTTCAGGCATTAAAATTACCAAGTAATTTTGTATCATTTTATAAGCTAGTATTTATCTTTTAGTTTAGAAAAATGAAATTTATTTTTATATATTATAATTGATTTGATTCACTATTCAAAAAAATTTCTACATTGAAACAAAACAATAAACAAATGACAAAAATAACTAAATTAAGTTAACAGTTCGGTTTGAGTTGGCTTGATAACTCAGTGATCAAACTATTTGCACACTCATATTCAATTTTCAACTTAAAACAATAATCTCTCCATTCCAATTTAAGTGACGCTTGAAACAAAATAATTTAACTTGATGTTATTAATGCAAATTTTATACAGGATCGGGTATTTAATATCCCTTCCGTTGGATGCTTGACATGTATGCAGTTTTTATTATTATAATATATAAACTGCATATGTGTCAAGCATCCAACGGGATAAATATTAAATATCCGGTTCTGTATAAAAGAACTCATATGTTTAAGAAACCATCACAGAATAATTGATAAACCATCTTCCCAATTTTTCTTCTTAACATCAACATTTTCGGGTAGATCCTTCAAGTAAACTCCATCATCTCTAACAACCCAAATGCAATTAAAATCCTTATCACAAAACCTTAAAAGACTTAAATAATCACTCTTATAGGCATCAAAATAAGCATGTTTATTCTCATTACCAGGCCTCACATAGCACCAAAATAGAGTATTTCCCCATATATGTGGATGAAAACTCCAAACAAATTCTTGATTCGAGGTCAAATTGTGAGGCCCCATATCGTCGTCCTTCGACTCGCAATGAAGAAATAGAACCTCTCCAGAGCTCAATTGGTTCACCACATGGACATGAGTCGGACCGAGATTTATGCAATTTGTCTGTGTAATGAACGTGCTTAGTGTTGTTAATGTGAGAATTATCAAGGTGTTGTAGGGTTTCATGTTTGTTTTCTTAGTTTGTTTTGTTTGTCAAATTAGTGAGATTTTTATTTTGCTTTTTATTTGGATTTGGATTTCTATCTTTTATTTGCAATTTAATTTACTGGATATGTTCGGATTTTGACTTTATTTATTGCCTTTTTTTGTTAATAGAAAGAATAATCCTATTGTGTATGTGCATATTTTCAAAACTGGTAAAATTATTATGGGGGATAGTAAGTTATCTGATAAAACAAGTTTTATTTATATATGTAATATTATTTTAATTGTTAAATCTAGAAATGCAAAAATTATTTGTTAAAATAAAGTTTTACTACATTTATATTTGTGAACTTTTGATGTAATATTATTTATATATAATAAATATATAAAAATACTTATAATTTAGTAAATTTTGAAATAAAATCTAAATGCACTTATTTTAGTCTTATTGTATATTTTTTTGGGTAAATCCAACCCAACCCAAACCTATTCCGAGCCCAATCCAGCCTAGCCTAGCTAGAGCTAAAAAAAATATTAGGTGAGTTAGAATGAATTTGAGATGAGCCTTTTGACAGGTAAAAATACCAAAACAATATAATAATTACTCATTATATTTGAAACATGTTTTAAGTTGAATAAAATATGACTCAAGCTAATATTGGACACTAAAAACTCGTTCAAGTGGTTGGTAGCCACATGTTAAATGGTTAGGTTCTTAGGTTGACGTGGATTATACCAATACAAACAAAATCCTCGTCAACACACGTATGGAAACATGTATTAATAATTGTTTTTCACGTTAAAGAATCTATTTTTTTATCTCATCATGTAAATGTTACAAACTGATTTGTATCAAAAAAAATGTTACAAACTTGTTTGTTCGTTAATGCACTGAAACCTCAATTAGGCCAGTTGATTTTGGGTTGGGCATACGGGGAGATTATCACATTAATTTAAAACATTTTAATTTTTTTTAATCTTATTTTAACCATTTTAAACTGGAAAAATTCAATTGAAAATCAATTATATTGAAAAATAACTAAAATGAATTATATTTAATACATTCAACAATTTAACATTTGATTTGATACACCACTCTATGTAGTGGTGGGAGGCCCTAGAGTAAATACAATCATATTTCCTATTTTTCATCCTCTAAACTCTATTTTACAGGATCTGCAGTGTTTTTGTTCCAACCATCTTCCCTTAGCTCCATTCCCTATATTAGATATTAATAATATTATATTATTATTATTATTATATTAATTCATTTACATTATTTCTATTTGAATCAACCAACTAAATAATTGAAAATATAAAAAATAAAAATAAATAATAATATAATATTCATTCAATACTATAAAGAATGGTTCGACTTGGTCTTAGGGGATTTTTTCACCGAGAAAGATTGTGAGTATAACTGCTATTAATATATATGTTTCTTCTAGTTACTTATAGTTACTTGTAGTTGTCTTGTAATTACTTTTAATTTACAAGTAAGAATAAATAAAGCAGTAAATCAGTAAGTATTGATATCAAGAAACAAAGAAAAGGTTGACAAAATACTTACAAAGCACCCGAATAAACTATTTAAGAGTAAATTTATAGTTTTTACATTAGTAAACGAAACCAAAAAATGAAATATTAATAAATTTCAAACCGAACCAAATTGAATAACGAAAATAACCAAATTAAGTTAACAATTTGGTATGATTCGGCTCGGTAATTCAGTGATGACACTATTTGCACACTCATATTCAAATATATCAACTTATTATTTATTTGATGTTATTTATTTATTGATACCAACTATATATTTAAGAAACCATTACACAATATATAACTAATAAACAAGATCCCCATATATACTAACAAATTCTAATAATTTGTATCCAACCCAACATCCCAATCTTTTTTCTTAACATCATTATTTTTAACTAGATTTTTCAAATAAACTGCATCATCCCTAACAACCCAAATGCAATTAAGATCATTATCACAGTACTGTAAAATACCCCAATAATCATTTTTATAAGCATCTACATTAGCATGTTTATTCTCATTATTAGGCCTCAAATAGCACCAAAATAGAGTATTCCCCCATAAATTTGGATGAAAACTCCACACAAATTCTTGATTAGAGGTCAAATTGTGAGGCCCCAGGTCGTCGTCTTTCGACTTGCAGTGAAGAAATAAAACTTTTTCGGAGCTCAATTGGTTCACCACATGGACATGAGTAGGACCGAAAGTTACGCAATTTGTTTGTGTAGTAAACATGATTAGTGTTGCTAATGCGAGAATTATCAATGTGTTGAAGGGTTTCATGTTTGTTTTCTTAGTTTGTTGTGTGTGTGAAATTAGTGAGATTTTTTAGGGTTTTTATTGGGATTTTCTTGAATTCAATTTTATTTTATGGAAATGTTGAATATTTGTTGTGTTATGTCCAAATTGATTTACTTGCTATTTTCGGATTTTGACTTTATTATTTCCTTTATCTATTAATAGAAAGAATAATCCTATTGTGAATGTGCAAATTTTCAGAAATACTATAATTATCATGGGAAATACATATTGATAAATTTAAATATTTATGTTATGTTTGAATAATTAATATAAAAAACGTAATATATAAATCTAAAATCAATTTAAAAATTTTAAGCAGCTTTTTAATGATGGATTTAATGAGTTTGCTTCTCAATTTATATTGCATTTGCGACAGGTCACATGTAAAATTATTGAAAGTTTAGACTACCGCAGATCAAAAAGACAAAAAATCAAACCAGAAAAATTGAATCGAACTAAATTAAATCAAACTGAATTAAATATATTTGATTCGGTTTTGATTTATGAAAATTGCAATTTTTAATTTAGGTTCGGTTCGGTTTTTAGAATTACAGAATAAAAAAGAAAGAAAGTCGAACCAAATCGAAAACCGAATCAAATCAAACCGAACCAAATTGTTTTGATTTGGTTTTCTATTTCCTATTTCTCCCTTATTGATTTTTGGTTCGATTCAATTTGGTTTGGTTTTTGAACCAAATCGAATTTTGCTCTGCCTTAGTTTAGACTATAATGGTGAGTTATTACTGTTGGGAACTGACAGTCAGATTGAACATGCATAAGAGGCATGACGGAAATTCAAAATTTTGTCCATGTCCTCAGGAACTTCTATTAGTGGCATATAAATTAAATAAAGCCTTAACTAAATAATTCTCTACCTAGGTTAGCATGCTAAAGGACTAGGCATACCATAATTCCAAATTATATCGTAGCATATTTATTTTATATTAAGCATGTTATAACTCCAAGTTATAACCTAAGCATAAAATAACCTAAGCATGCAAAAATAACCTAAGCATAATTATTAAGTCTAAAAACACTTAAAGAAAAAGACTTAATAATTAAAAGAGAAAGAAAAAGAATTTACTAGTTGAAGCGTGCTTTTGCATAACCTTCTTGCACAAGCCTCCAATCGTAGGATAGCCTCTATCAGTATCCACACGAACCCCACCAACAAAAACCTCCCCAGGAGGAAGAACTAAGAAGCCTAGAGTAGTTGCTAAACCACTCCAGAAGCCTCACCCAAAAATATATAAACTAGCGGTGCCCGAATAAATTCAGGCTCCATAAAAATAACTTGATCAATTACCCGAGAGATTAATTATCTCGCTTAGGATTTATGCTTTGAGCTTAATGCAATTTGAAAAGAAATGGGACATCTTATATATAGGCTTGGGGCAGCATTTTGGTCCCCCTCTGATCGATGTGGGATGAGAGTAATTACTCCCATCCCATCTGCACATAGCGTGCAAGCTGTGTGCACATGCAAGGCAAAGCCCTTGCTTGTGGACTGTGCACGTACAACCCATTTTTATGGGCTGTCGCGAGCAATGTCCAACATTACTCTCACACCTTTCGGTGTACTCCCACGCACTCGAGCCTGTACAAAATATTTTTATATTCTCGGTCCAATTAAACTCATCAATGCAAAATTTTCCTTTTTAATCCTTTTTCAAATATTTATTTTCTGACCCTAACAAATTAGTCACCAGTCAAAATAAATTTCTTGGTCCAACCAAAATTGATCTAATCAATTATAATTTATTTATGACTCTAATTAATTAGTTACCGGTCAAAATAAATTCCTTGGTCTATCCAAAATTGATCTAATCAATTTTAACCAATCAAATAATAATCCAATTATTATTTATGTTATATTTTTGTAATAGAATAAATCTATTAGTTCTTTACTTAGTCCGATGAAGGTCCAATGTATGTAACCTTATAGGATCCCGAAGCATTGAGCTGTTAAGGCTTAACCAACCCTTGTTCTAATGGAACCATTGGCTCGATGCTCTAGACCGTGAATAGAACTCGATTACCTTAAACAACTGTAGTACGCCTCTAGCAAGGGTCTACCATCCCCCATTACTCGGAACGTCATTTATGCTTATGACTTAATCCTGGTTAATGCAATAGTTATCCAGTGCGATAAATTCCTTCCATTCTTTAATATTAGTACCATCTGGTTTATCGGGTTAGGTTAAAGTGTTAACCCACTCATAGCGAGGTTGCTCCAAGCTATCCCAGTTATTTACTTGTTACCGAAGTATATTGCCTTTTACCATAGTGCGTTTGACTAGAAACCATTTCTATCAAACACATACTTTGATCAGAGGTTTATGACAATCATCACTTCAACAAGTGGCCAGGTACAACTCCTTAATATATCCGGATCGATGGATTCTTTCCGACTACTCAACTTACCAACCTGCTGTCATCACTATACCCGTAATCACCCGTAGCACCTTAAATAAATTAGTGTATAGTAATGACCCAAAGTATAGCAATAGTACTACATAGGGTAACTAGCATCTCAAGTACGAGGACATTCGCAAAGCTTATTACACAAAGATAAACACTAACACATTAATATATATACCATGTGTTTATCATACTACGGTCTCCAATATATCTCCCAGATTTATCCATGTGTCAAACTTAAGGCACCACCTTCAGTCCTTAGGAGATTGACTGCTTGGACCTTTCCAAGAAAGTTGACCACATGCTAGTCATCAATATCCTTTCTTGATGAAACTATGACTAGGAATAGTTTAGACATAATCATAATTGCACATGAAGCAGATTCCACCAAATATAGTCCAACTATAATTTCTCTGACTTCATGCTATGATATGTCAAGGACTTTTGCATACATCAATGATTATATATTTAACCAGCTATAATATATATATATATATATATATATATATATATATATACATACATACATACATACATACATACATACATACATATAGAATCACATTGATATAAACAAAAGAACAAATGCCTTTATTGATTAAATAAATTATTCGTACTATTACATAATTAAGATATATTGCCCTAACTACCTTAAGGGCATACATCATATCCAATAAACTCCCACTTGCACTAAGGCCAATTAGCCATATGTTTTAATTCATATGCTTTAACATGCTGGTCATATTTGACTTAAGTCAATGGCTTTGTCAGACCATCCGCGAGGTTCTGATCAGTGGGTACATATTCTAATCTCATTATCTTAGCATCAATAATCTCCTTGATTATATGATACTTTCTGGATACATGTCTATTTTTCTGATGAGACCGTGGTTCCTTTGCCTGAGCTATGGCACCATTGTTATCACAATATAAAGTGATTGGATCAACAGCCTTAGGCACCTCACCGAGATCACCAATAAATCCCTTTAACTAGACATCTTCTTTTGCTACTTTGCATGCAACAACGTATTCAGATTCTGTGGTTGAATCAGCAGTAGTTTCTTACTTGGAACTCTTCCAGCATACTGCCCCTCCATTTAACACATACACAAAACCTGACTGAGACTTATAGTCATCCTTGTCAGATTGAAAACTCGAGTCAGTGTAACCTTTAATAGTGAGGTCACCTTCTCCATAAATCAAGAACTCATCCTTAGTCCTTCTCAAGTACTTAAGGATTGCCTTGACGGCCATCCAGTGCTTTTCACCTGGATCTGACTAATATCTGCTCGTAAAGCTCAAAGCCTAAGGGACATCCGACCTAGTATATATCATAGCACACATGATGGATCCTATCACGGATGCATAAGGTATATCCTTCATGCGCATTCTCTCCTGAGTTGTCTTCGGACACTCAGCCTTAGATAGGTTAATCCCCTTTATCATCGGGAGATAACCTTTCTTAGAATGCTCAAGGTTGATCCTATTCAACACCTTGTCTATATATGTACTTTGAGAAAGACCTAACAGCCTCTTGGATCTATCCCTGTAGATCTTTATACCTAGTATAAATGCTGCTTCACCAAGGTCTTTCAGGGAGAACTTTCTTGACAACTATACTGTAATGTTTTGAAGAAGTGAAATGTCATTTCCTATTAGCAGAATGTCATCAACATATAATACTAGAAAAACGACTGCACTCCCACTAACCTTCTTGTAAACACAAGGCTCATTTGCATTTGGGCAGAAATCCAGTTCCCGGATTGTCTGATCAAACCTTATATTCCAACTCCTGGATACCTGCCTAGATCCATAAATGGATCTTTATAGCTTGGATACCTTCGAGCCATTTTGAGATGCAAAACCCTTAGATTTTGTCATACACACATCCCGGTCTAAATCCCTATTCAGGAATGCTGTTTTTACATCCATCTGCCAGATCTCATAATCGTAATGAGCAGTAATAGCGAGGAGTACCCTTATAGATTTGAGCATGGCTATCGGTGAGAAGGTTTCATCATAGTCAATACCTTTCCATTGACTATAACCTTCACAACCAACCTTGCTTTATAGGTAATTACATTACCGTCCATGTCTGTCTTCTTCTCAAAGACCCATTTGCACCCAATTGGTCTAACCTTTTACGGTGCATCAACCAAATTCCAAACTTTGGTTCTCGTACATGGAATCCATTTCTGATTTCATGGCCTTTTGCCATTTATCAGAATCTGAGCTTTTCATTGCCTCATTATATGTCCTTGGTTCATCATCCTCCATAAGATGTAGTTCCTTATCATTAGTGATGATAAACCCATATCTATCAGGACCCTTATGAACACGACCTGATCTTCACAATGATTGTGTTTCGACAGGTTGTTCTTGGATCACACTCTCTTGTGTATCTAGAACAGGGTCAATCAGTTGATTGTCTGTTTCTTCCTCTTGAACTTCCAGTTCAATATTGCTCCTACTAACTTTTGCAAGTAAGTGTTCCTTTTCCAAAATGTGAGAATTCCGAGGCACAAATATCTTTTATGCTTCGGGTTGGTAAAACAGATATCCAATTGTTTCCTTTGGATATCTAATGAATAGACATTTGTCAGCCTTGGCATTTAGCTTATCTGACGCTATCCTCTTTACCATAGCAGGACAACCCCGTACTCTTAAGTGACTTAGAGATGGCTTTTTATTACACCATCTTTCATAAGGTGTAAAATCAACTGATTTAGAGGGCACTCTATTTAAGATATAAACCGCGCTCTCCAGTGCATATCCCCAAAAGGATTTACTAAGAACTGCATAGCTCATCATGGACCTGACTATATTTAATAAAGTCTGATTCCTCCTTTCTGACATTCCATTATGTTGGGGTGTATAAGGAGGGGTCTATTGGGGAACTATCCCGTTTTCCTTTAGATAATCCTGAAACTCCTGACTTAAGTATTCTCCACCTCGATCCAATCAAAGTGTTTTAATACTTTTCTCAAGCTGTTTCTCTACTTCAGCTTTGAATAGTTTGAATTTTTCAAAACTTTCAGACTTGTGCTTCATCAAGTACAAATAACAGTATCGTGAGTAATCATCAATAAAGGTTATAAAGTAGGAGTATCCTCCTGATGCCTGAACACTCATTGGACCACATACATCAGTATGTATAAGTTCCAATGTACTTGTGCCCCGCTCACCCTTCCCTTGGAAGGGTAACTTTATCATTTTTCCTTTTAAACAAGGTTCACAATCACCATAAGACTTTAAGTCTATTGGGCCTAAGTCTCTACGCTTATGCAACTTGGTTATGTGATCTTTGTTTATGTGGCCTAAACGACAATGCCATAAGTAGAAAGAATTCTCATTATCTAATTTAACTTTCTTCACATTGTTTATATTGAAAACTTCTGTTTTAGTATCAAGAATACAAATGCCACCTTTCAACATTCCATAACCATAAAGAATATTATTCAAACGAATCTGGCAATTATTATTTGAAAATAAAATTTCAAATCCCTCTGCTACTAAACACGCAACAAATACAATACTCTTAGTAACACTTGAAATGTAGTAACAATTATTCAAAAGTAAAACAAGTCCACTTGGCAAAACAAGACTAAAGCTCCTTACGGCTAATGCAGCAACTCTGGCTCCATTTCCCACGCGTAGGTCCATTCCCCTTTTGTAAGTTTTTTTACAGTTCCTTAGTCCTTGCACAGAAGTACATATATGAGAACCACAACCAGTATCTAATACCCAAGTGGATTCTCGCGGAAAAGTAGTAAAGTTTTCAATTACAAATATACCTGAAGTAGATGCCTCTGTAGGCTTCTTCTTCAAATGCTCAGAAGTAGGAGCTTTGCAATCCCTCTTCCAATGTCCTGGTTTCCCACATTGGAAGCATACATACTTAGATGCCTTCTTTTCATTCTTCTTCTTACTAATTCTTTTCTTAGCACCCAATGCCTGCTTTTGCTTTTTAGAAGCCTTGCCTTTTTCAACCAACAGTAGAGGTTTTTTTATCCTTTTTGATCTAAGGTTCTACTGTTTTCAGCATGTTGATTAATTCAGGGATAGTAGAATTAATCCTATTCATGTAATAGTTAGTCACGAAGCTTGAGTAACTATCTGTCAAGGACATCAACACAAGGTCAATGCTCAAGTCATGATTCATCTCGAATCCTAATCGATTCAGCTTCTCAAGGTATCCCAAGAGTTTCAGTACATGCTAAGAGGCAGGGGTGCCAGCCTGCATCTTAGTTCCAAAAAGGAGCTTGGAGGCCTCATACCTCTCTATCCTCTCCCTCTCCAAACAGAGTTCTTCAAGATGGAGAATCATTTCCTCCAAGGGGATGTTCTCATGTTGTTTCTGAAGCTCAGGATTCAGGGACACTAATATTATACACATGGCAGTCTCACGATCTTTCCTGTGCTTCAACTAGGCACACATGTTCCACATGATCCTCAACATCAGGTTCTACAGGGAAAATTTCACTTAGAACATAGGCAATTCCCTCGGATCTGAGAACTATTCTCACTGCTCGGAACCAATCAGAAAAGTTTGAGCCATTCAATTTGGTGTCAAGTAACATACGGAGATTAAAATTGGAAGCCATTTTCAACCTAAGATATAAGAAAAGAAAAGTGTTTAGATATTAGTTTAAGTACATGTATTTAATATGAGGACTTTTAATTAAATACATTTTCCTACTATTTACTTCGAAATTTACAATAGCCCATTCTATTGAATTCGTAAATTTTAGCCCAGCTAAATTTCCTAGTAGGTAGCATCTATAACTAGTTTATTATAACCCCCAATTTTATGAGTCAAGTCATAATAGTAAGTCATAATTAGAATTCCATTCCATTTGCATCGCATGCAATCGCTAATTCATTCAAGCTCCCTAATCCCAAGGGACGTGTGCTCTTATATTAGCATCTCCTTGAATATGTCTCAGATCTAGGCCTAGCCCCCAATTTTATGGTGGACTACCCCAGCTCTGTTAAGGCAGACCCTATCTCAAACTTTACAACCAATCAATGTGGACTAGAAGGAACGCTTTGCGTAGCACTTTGATAACCTAAAGAGACCGTATTATAAATTTGAGTAAGCAAGATTACAACTTGCCTTAATATATTTACTTTGGGATTTTATTGGTGTTAAACGTCTCACCCAATCTAGGAATTTATCAGATGGACAAAATTATAATAACTTGTATTAATTCATGGAATTTTCTAACCTTGAAATGAAAGGCACAAGTATATATATATTGTTCCAAACAATTGAATAAACAAATCATTTCATTTAGAAAATAATATTTAGTTTGCTTCTAACTTAATTATGCACTAAATAGGCAGGCTCTGATACCACTGTTAGGAACTGACAGTCAAATTGAACATTCATAAGAGGCATGGCGGAAATTCAAAATTTTGTCCATGCCGGGTGGGGGGGGGTCTCCTATTTGTTGCATATAAATTAAATAAAGCCTTAACTAAATAATTCTCTACCTAGGTTAGCATGCTAAAGGACTAGGCATACCATAATTCCAAATTATATCCTAGTATATTTATTTTATACTAAGCATGTTATAACTCTAAGTTATAACCTAAGCATAAAATAAACTAAGCATGCAAAAATAACCTAAGCATAATTATTAAGTCTAAAAACACTTAAAAAAAGACTTAATAATTAAAAGAGAAAGAAAAAGAACTTACCAGTTGAAGCGTGCTTTTGCAGAACCTTCTTGCACAAGCCTCCAATCGTAGTATAGCCTCTATCAGTATCCACACGAACCCCACCAACCAAAACCTCCCCAGGAGGAAGAACTAAGAAGCATCGAGTAGTTGCTAGACCACTCCAGAAGCCTCACCCAAAAATATATAAACTAGCAATGTTTGAATAAATTCAGGCTCCACAAAAATAACTTGCTCAATTACCCGAGAGATTAATTATCTCGCATAGGATTTATGCTTTGAGCTTGGTTTAATTTGAAAGAAAAGGGGACAACCTATAAATAGGCTTGGGGGAGCATTTTGCTCCCCCTATGATCGATGTGGGATGGGAGTAATTACTCCCATCCCATGTGCATATAGCGTGCAAGCTGTGTGCACATGCAAGGCAAAGCCCTTGTTTGTGAACTGCGCATGTGCAGCCCATTTTTATGGGCTACCGCGAGCAATGCCCAGCATTGCTCGCACACCTTTCGGTGTACTCCCACGCACTCGAGCCTGTATAAAATATTTTTGTATTCTCGGTCCAATTAAACTCGTCAATGTAAACTTCCTCTTTTTAATCCTTTTTAAAATATTTATTTTCTGATCCTAATAAATTAGTCACCAGTCAAAATAAATTTTTTGGTCCAACCAAAATTGATCTAATCAATTATAATTTATGACTCTAATTGATTAGTTACCGGTTAAAATAAATTTCTTGGTCTATCCAAAATTGATCTAATCAATTTTAACTAATCAAATAATAATCCAATTATTATTTATGTTATATTTTCGTAATAGAATAAATCTATTCGTTCTTTACTTAGTCCGATGAAGGTCCAATGTGTGTAACCTTATAGGATCCCGAAGCATTGAGCTGTTAAGGCTTAACCAACCCTTGTTCTAATGGAACCATTGGCTCGATGCTCTAGACCGTGAATAGAACTCGATTACCTTAAACAACTGTAGTACGCCTCTAGCAAGGGTCTACCATCCCCCATTAATCGGAACGTCATTTATGCTTATGACTTAATCCTGGTTAATGCAATAGTTATCCAGTGCGATAAATTCCTTCCATTCTTTAATATTAGTACCATCTGGTTTATCGGGTTAGGTTAAAGTGTTAACCCACTAATAGCGAGGTTGCTCCAAGCTGTCCCAGTTATTTACTTGTTACCGAAGTATATTGCCTTTTATCATAGTGTGTTTGACTAGAAACCATTTCTATCAAACACATACTCTGATCAGAAGTTTATGGCAATCATCACTTTAACAAGTGGCCAGGTACACCTCCTTAATATATCCAGAGCGATGGATTCTTTCCGACTACTCAGCTTACCAACGTGCTGTCATCACTATACCCGTAATCACCCGTATCACCTTAAATAAATTAGTGTATAGTAATGACCCAAAGTATAGCAATAGTACCACACAAGGTAACTAGCATCTCAAGTACGAGGACATTCGCAAAGCTTATTACACAAAGATAAACACTAACACATTGATATATATACGAAGTGTTTATCTTACTGCCGTCTCCAATATATCTCCTAGATATATCCATGTGTCAAACTTAAGGCACCACCTTCAGTCCTTAGGAGATTGACTGCTTGGACCCTTTCCAAGAAAGTTGACCATATGCTAGTCTTTCCGTTTTATCAATATCCTTTCTTGATGAAACTATGACTAGGGATAGTTTAGACATAATCATAATTGCACATGAAGCAGGTTCCACCAAATATAATCCAGCTATAATTTCTCTGACTTCATGCTATGATATGTCAAGGACTTTTGCATACATCAATGAATATATATGTAACCAGCTTTAGTATATATATATATATATATATATAAACAAAACATTAAATACCTTTATTGATTAAACAAATTATTCGTACTATTACATAATTAAGATATATCGCCCTAATTATCTTAAGGGCATACATCATATCCAATAATTACATGTATTATATTACATTTCTTATTGATGACATGTAAGAATACAACAATATAATTTGAATAAAACATGACTGTTGTCTGCTAAAGGTAACATCCTAACAGAAAAAAACCATGTCAAGTGTACGGATAGTAGACCTATTCGCAGGCTATGCTATCCGTCGGCTCGAATCCGGTCTTATGAGCTCGACTTGGTAATCTATTTTTTCACTAAGCTCGGTTCGAAGTTTTATGGATCGAACTTGGTTTTTGTATAAATACCTAAGCCCAGTCCGATCAATAATAATTTAATTTTTTTACATATTATATATTATATTAAATAATTATTTTTAATTTTTACATTTTATACTAATGAATTTTTAAAATTTAAATACAATATGTTGTATGATATATTAAGAACATCAAATAAATAATGTAGTTATATATAATTTTATCAATTTATTTCTTTAAAATCCACAAAAAAATTGTCTACAGGCCTTGGTTCGTGCTTGAGAATGACCTCATAAGCCCAACCTGAGCCCAAAGTTCTAAAGTATGGGCCGAACTAAGTTTGAGTTAATAATTTTAATCAAAAGCCCGATGAAGTCTGGCCCCTCCTCAACGAACAAGTCCATTTCATAGTCATGTGCTAAATTGTCAGGTCCACTAATATGCCTTTCATACGTTTTTTGTCATGTTGTTGACGAAATTTATAACAGTATGAATTAGGGTATACATAATTAAATCGGGACCAAAACTTTAACTAAAACCTAATAAAAATAATTGAATTGAACTGAATCAAATTTATTTTTGTTCGATTTCAATTTTTAAAATTCTTAAAATTTGGGTTTCGGTTCGGTTTCGATTTTTGCCACAAAATCTAAAATAAAACTGAACCAAACCGAATAAATTAATAAATATTATATTTTAATATATATTCATGTTATATCTAATATCCTAATCAATATTGATGATATACACTAATTAGTAAACAATAATAACAAATATGAGATTTCAACTTAAGTAATCCTAATTTGGAAAGAATTATTTTACTTTACAACTTTAGGAATATGGCTCATTCAATAATTCATTATATGCATGTCATACTACTTGAATTAATATTTTTTATGTATCAATATTTATATTTATTGTTGTAAATATGAATTTTAAAGTCTAAATACTATCAAATTAAACATATATCAACATGAAATTACTTTAAGTTTCTCTCATATAACCCTGAAACAAAAAAATAAATTACAAATTATTTTATAAATTATAGAGTTTGAGCAATTCGGTTATAACCAAACCAAATCCGAACCGAATTATATTCGATTCGGTTTACACTGAACCGAACTATATTTAGTTCGTTTTGGTTCTTATACTTTTACTAGTTCAGGTTTCGGTTCGAGTCGGTTCGGTTCAGTTTTTGGGCCAAACCTGCATTTGTTCACTCCTGGAACAAATATTAAACCCATCAACACACATATCTAAATATTGGTGCATTCTACAGTTACTTTATTTTTTTCAAAGTTTCCATTTCTTTGCACTTTTTCACCATATGATGAGTGGTGGCTATTTTAATCTAATAATAAATAAAATAAAATAATAATTAAACAAAATAACTATAGAATATGTCCTGAATATATATGTATTGATGTTCGTTTTTCTTTGTCAAATAATCCGTTTTTGTGTAATTTAAATTTTTCATCTTCTAATACCCTGAAATCTCAATGGGCCAAAGATTTAGTTCCAATGGGCCAGTTGATTTAGAGCTGGGCTGATGGAGAGATGAGCCCATTAGTTTGAAACATTTTTTTAATTTTCTTTATCTTATTTTAACCTTTTTTTAGTAGACAAGGATCTGAGACTCGTACCGATGACTTCCACCTTCTTACTCTACATTGTATGGAAGGTGTGGCCGCTAAGCCACTGCTTGCTGGTTTATTTTAGGGTAGTTTAGTTAAATATAAATATTGGACTTTTAATTTTATAAATATCAGCCTTATATTTTTTAAATCTCATATAAGAAGTTGACTTTTTTTAATTACAAGATTTTAACTTTAAAATTTTGTATTTACCTTAATATGAGATCCCCCTCTCACAATCTTCTGTCTCTTAATTAATTTAATTTTTACAATTTAAAGACGACTATATCTCACAAACTGTTAATTTTTTCGATACTAGCCTTTAGAATATTTTATTCGTCTTATTTTTTTATCTTTAAAACAAAATCCATATTGAATATTTTTTGAGCAAAATTTTTTTTTGCATCTTATACCAATTTTATCAATGTTTCGTAAATTCTTATACCTGGAATAAGAGTGGTATAATGTCTTTATAGCACCAGTTTCCCATTTATTTCTAGATAGATAACATAAAACATTAGCAACATTGTTCTATTTAAAGCAAAAAAAAAACTCTTATACCTGGTATAAAGGTAGTAAAAAACTGATATAAGACTGCGAATTTTTTTTGCTCCAAAAATACTCAATATGGATTTCATTTTACAGATAAAAATAAGACAAAACAAATATTTCAAAGGCTCATGTCGAAAAAATTAAAGGTTTGTGAGATATAATCGTTTTAAGTTGTGGAAATCAAATTAAATATGAGAGAGAAGGTTGTGGTAAAGAGAAAAATAATAACCTTAAAACCGGTATACAACTAAAGAAAAAGAAAGTTAAGTATATAAAAAAATATCCTATAAAGATGATATTTGGTTGTATTTACCTTTATTTTAACCATTTTAAACTGCAACAAAATCAAATGTTTTATATTGGAATTTAACTAAAAAGAATTATATTTTTTTAGGGAAAAACGAATTATATTTAATAATGAACAATTAAACTGTGATAACTCTACGACAATTACCAGTTAAATAAAAAAGAAAACTTTTTTTTCATTGAGAAAGATTGCAAGTGACATTTTCTTTTGCAATTAGGGAAGCAGGTAAAAATACAATATAGAAAGCTAGGAAAAGGAACAAAAAATCACAACAAAGAAAAAAAGGCAAAAAAAGAAAAAAGAAAAACAGAGACTTAATTAGTTAGGAGAAGGTGAAATTTTCTTAGAAAGTAGGTTTGAAATTTTCTTAGCATTCCCTCTTCCAATGTTGATATTGTCCATTTTGGACCAAAATTCTTATGGTTTTATTCTTATTCTTTATCCCTTAAAGGTCTCACACCATTAGAGATATTGTCCACACTTATAAACAATGATTCTCCAACTTTCTTAGCAACATGGTATATTTATTTTCCCAACAATGCCTAAATCCAAAAGTTCATAAACCAAAGTGATCCCGAAACAAACCCCCCAACAACAATCTCTTCTAACCCTTCTCTGTAAGCTCCGTCAACATTAATCTTGGATCAGTTACTCGATGGTTTCTTCCAAGCAACCCACGTTCTCACCGAGTTGGGAACCTGGCTCAAAAGCAACGGAGATCAAGTAGACTGACATGCTTGAGCCAGGGACGGTGCCAGGAATGGAGATGGAGTGTGGCACTTCAAATACTCTGGCCGACGACGATCAATCAGTGACCGTAATTTTTGATCAATAAACAAAATCAATCCCAAGAATTGAACATTTCATATTTATAATCTAATATAATATGATGAAAATATAAATAATATCAATAAAATTAATTCGAAAATTTAAAGATAGCTAGCTAATAACTACTTTTTTGGTAATATGAGATGGAATGCTAGATATCCTTAAGTGGCTGTAAAATTGCTAATCATTGAAAACATCGCATAGCTTCCTCATTAACACTAATAAAAATCTTCTTTTCAATGTAACACAACAAGCAATCTAAAAGTAGTTCATTTCCAAGCCGAAATTCCCCGATCTCAGTGGTTTAAAAAACCTCATTAGGTGCTTTAGGTATGGTAGGAGTATAATTGCTATTAGATGATGTTGACCCAAAATTCCTCGATCTGTGGTTTAAAAAACTTCTTTATACCAAACTAATTTTCGAAAATCAACAAATTAGATGTAGCTCAATTGATACACCATTCAATGTAGTGACGGGAGGTCTAAGGTTCTCCCTCTTCAAAAATTCATAATTATAAAAAAATTTCCTAAAAATTACAAACATAAAATTATCAACTCAATTCAACCAACGATACAATCAAAATTTAATAATCAATTCAATAAAAAATAATATAAACTCAATTAGAAAACCACAGTAAAACTATTACTAATTTCTTCATCATCGTCGGTCATATATCAATTTTTTTCTAATTTAGTCAATTGGATTTCAATAATCCCATAATTTAAAATCTATATATGAATAATATTATCAGTTTCGTCACCAATTTTCCTAACAAAAAATCCCTAATTCTATAATCCTGAAATTAACTGTATACGTTCTAAATCCCATAAACTTCAGTTCGAATTTCAATTCAATAAAATTCAATTCATATTTTCTAACAAAATATCTTTGATTCCATAAAATTCATTGATTTTCAAGTTTAAACCTTTAAAATAAAGAAGCTTGATAGAAAAGTGTTGCAAGCTTTAGAGCCGGGCGGCACTACAACACAATCACAGGGACTGACGACAGCTTAGGCGGTGGTTGGAGGAGAGGAAAATTAGGAGTTGATTGTGTACTCGTTTTATGGCTTGAACTGTCGCTGAATAAATAAAAAGTGAGAGAAGAAAAATATAATTAGAGTTAGATTTGGTTTAGGTATATCATACTTATGGTATAATGGGCTTATTGGGTTGAGTTTTAATTTTTTTCAATTAAGCCCAACACAAAAACAAAATTGTTTTGCAGGTGGCTCAATTGAAAGAATTAAAAGCCCTAATTTCACCCCCTTTCCCCATGTATCGTCTTCAACCTCTGCACATTCATTCATTTTCTATCTGGCCAAGCTGTGGCACCACATATGGGGTCCAAGTATTTCCGGCGGCTAGGGTGTGGCCGGTGCCCCACCAAGCTACTGCCGTCCCTGACCCTGCCTTTGTTCCTCGGTATACTCGTGCCATTTTGAAAAATACGAGTGTTCCTCCATTTCCATAACCACCAACACGTAATAAAGAAAAGTAGTTTCCATGGGCAATCCCCACTTACTTTATTTGTGAGTTGGAGTTTCGATCTCCACCATTCATGGTCAGGTAATGTGAAAAAATTTGGCAGAAAAGAATAAGTACCCAAATCCTTCCAAGTTTCCATACTATGCTGGCAATCTCTCAAAACATGGACCACGGTCTTAGTCTCATCCAAACATGAGGCACAAGTATTGTAGTCAATGAGGTGTCTGCAATTCCTTTCTTCATTCGTTAGGATATTTCCTTGTAGAGATAGCCAGATAAAGATTTGGATTTTAGGGGGAAACTTTAACTTCTAAATCAAAAGCATAAGGGGATCAACATTGTAAGGCATGGTTGGTGAGAGCATTTGGAATGCTGATTTGGTAGAGAAAACACTAATTGACGGTTTTTACCAACTTAGCACATCTTCATCAACACTTCCAGGTAAGATTTTTATAACAGGCAATTGAAGAAGCAGATCCAGAGATAGAAAGTTCCCGAGGAGAGGAAGATCCCATTCCCCTGAGGGTAAGATATACTCATTGAATTTCTTATCAATTTGTTCTATTGGCCACCTCTCCAAGTAGTCAACAAGTGGTTTCTCCATAAGCAATGAATCCTTTCAAAAAAGAATGTTCGAGCCATTTTTAGGGGACCAAGTGATTCCTTCTTTGAACTCAGGAAGGAGTTTGAGAAGACTTCTTCATAGGAAGGACTTTTGCTACATAGCCAAGAAAATCAAATAAGCCACTCTGCTTCATATATTTCCCTCGTAGAAATTTGACCCATAATGCATCCGACTCATTAAGAAATTTCCACAAAAGTTTCATCATAAGAGCTCTATTATGGGTTCTTGTACGTTAATGCCTAGACGCCCTTCTTTTTTCTCTTTACAAACCAGTTCCCAAGGCATCAAGTGGATCCTTTAGTTGCCAATCTCACCTCCCCACAAGAAGGTTCTATTTGCTTTATCCAACGAGTCCAAAATCAAAGCAGGAAGAAGATTCTTTTTCTTCATGTGGTTCGGTATACCACTCGTCACTAACTTGATAAGCGTGGCTCTTCCAGCTAAGGATAGACTCAAGGATTTCCATCTGGAGAGTCTGGATTGGACACTCTCTACCACATGAGGAAAGGTGTTCTTTGTAATTCTCTCATGTAGTAAAGGTACTCCCAAGTACTTCCCAAGGCAAGCTGTTAGGGGTATACGACATCGGCTACTGAAAGCCCTAGCTAATGTTGAATTGACATTCTTAGAGACACATATGCAAGATTTAGATAGACTAACTTTTTGGCTAGACATCACACAAAACTCAGACAAACAACTTTCCATATGGCGAGTATCATTGCTATCAATGTATATTTGTTTCTTCTAATTATGTATAGTTACTTGTAATTACTATGGATATCAAGAAACAAATGAAAGATTGACAAAATGCTTAGAAAGCACTGGAACAAACTTTTTTATAATTAAAACTGAAAGTCGGAAAACTGGGCTCAAATATTATTAAAAAGAAAAAAATAAAAAGGGAAAAAAATAAGAACAGAAAAAATTAAACAACCAACAAGGCAATTAAAGATATATTCTCAATTAAGGAGAATATTTCACCGATAGCATGTGTATGCACCGGGTCTGCTATCTACCAGCCACGGTTAATTTTTTTCTTATTTTTATTAGCAAATGGCTTCTAATAGCCACATGTGGCTCATGTCAATAGCTCTCATGAAATGAAAGTGCATGGAGATGTAACTACTTTGAATTTGCTTTTCTGTTTGGCGTCTTCTCTTTCCGTCAAATCTTCCCAAGAACCTGAAACCCTAGCTTAGGTGATGAAAAATCTGAATGGTCTAGTTAATCATCGGAACAAACTATTTTATAGTTATAAGTACAAGTGATCAATCTCTCAGCCTAATGATTAAAACTAAATTTGTGGCTCTAAAAGTTTTAGGTTCGAGTTGCATCTGGGATGAGGTGAAAATTTTTCTTTATATTTAATGTAAGTGCAATAATACAAATAAAAAAAAATATACATAGAACAAGTGCACCAATTTTAGCCATGCCAAAGTTCATGGTGTTGGTGAGCAGCATGGTGTTGGTGAGCAGAATAAAATAAGTTGATAGAAGTGATGATGAATTGTATTTTGCCTTTATAAAACATTTCCAAACTTGTTCTTAAAGATTGAGAATATTTCGTACATAAAATTTTTTTATTTAGTTGATGCCATTAGTTTATTGATACAAAAAAATAATAGCTAAATAACAAAAACTACATAGTAACATTTTCTTTTATATTAAAAAACAATTTTTAAAAGGCCGAATGCATCAAGACCTCTTTAAACTTGTCCCTAAATATTCATTTACTCATGAACTTTAAAAGTTCTAAATAACCCTTTGAACTTGTAAAAAAGTTCCAAATAACCTTTTAAACTTATAAAAACTTAACCAATTTGCCCCCTAAATGCTACGTGTCAGATCTTGGTTGATTTGACTTTTTAAAGATATCATTTTTCTCTCTTCAATCAAATGCCGACACATGGCAATGAGGGGGGAAAATTGATTCACTTTTTACAAGTTCAAGGGGCTATTAAGAACTTTTAAAAGTTTAAAGATAAATAGGTGTTTAAGTACAATTCAAGGAGTTCTTAATTTATCCGACCTTTTGAAAAATATGTATCCAAAGTTCCAACATCCCATCCTTTTTTCTTAACTTCAGAATTCAAAGGCAAATTCATCGAGTAAACCCCATCATCTCTAACAACCCAAATGCAATTAACAACACGATCACAATACCTTGTAGTGTCCCAATAATCACTTTTAAAAGCATCTATATAAGCATGTTTATTCTCATCACCAGGCCTCAAATAGCACCAAAATAGAGTATTTCCCCGTACATTTGCATGAAAACTCCACACAAATTCTTGATTAGAGGCCAAATTGTGAGGCCCGAGCTCGTCGTTTTTCGACTTGCAGTGAAGAAATAATACCCTTCCAGAGCTCAACCTATTCACCACATGGATATAGTAACGATCTCCGAACGTTATGCACTTTGTCTGTGTATTAAACAGGATTAGCGTTGCTAATGAGAATATAATCAAGGAGTTGAAGGATTTCATTTTTTTTTTCACTTTGTTGTTTGTGAAATTATAAATAAGTGAGATTTTTGGATTTGGATTCTCTAAAGTTGAAAATAAACTGTGATAACCTACTAGATATATTTTGCCCGTCTCGGCTAAGAGACCGGGTCAACAAAGAGCCGTCTGACTCGTCGTGTTGTTGAAGATGCGAGAACCTAACCCACAAAGCCGGCTAGATCCCAGTCGGAGAACATATCACACCAGAAACCGCGAGGAGCCCTGAACGGTCATAGCCTCAAGATGGTTCATGGCCGGCTCGACGACATCTCCGTACCCTACACGTAAGGAGAATCCAGGTCTGACTATAGTCCCTATATTCTCTCCTCTGTCCTTTTCCCTATCACCTTGGGATACAAGGATCAGATACGTAGGAAGAGTTCTAAACTTATTCCAATCTGGACTCCTTATTCTATCAGGAATGGGGCAGCTCCTACACCTATAAACAGGCCCCTAGGTCAGTTCTGTTGAGTGGCGTCCCTTTAAATGTGGGACCCACTGAAATAAAAAAAAGAAAAAGGAAAAGAAGAAAAATACAAACCGAATTCAGTGGTGATTGGTGGCGCAATTAAAGGAATTGAAAGATAGTCATTTCACGCGTCTTTCAATTCCTATAAATAGAGAGGCATCCTGCCTCATTTTAAAACACATATTGAAAAAATACAGATATAAGACTATAATCTGTGCATATAAACTTAGGAAAGGGGTTCCTAAGAGTTGGGTAAGAGAGAAAATAGTGAGGTTTTGGGAAACACTTGAGTGCCACTATTTTGTAATCTCTTGGTGCACCTACTATTATTTTATAGTAGAGAATTATTCGAAGTTTTTCCCGTGGTTTTTCCCTAATTTATTTGGGGTTTCCACGTAAAAATCTTTGTGTCTTTTTATTCTGCTGCTATTATCTTTTCTCGTAATCTATTTTTGGGCCTAACAAGTGGTACCAGAGCCAAAGGTTATTTTATCAGTAAAATCCGTGGATATATTTTTCAAAAATAAATATACCATGAAGATGAGAAAATTATGATAAATCCGGTGGCGCAATCCGTTCGAAAAACCGTCGTAGATACGAAATTTGAGTGAATAGTAAAATAGTAACTTGAGTAATAATATTCGTATATAATACTATTCATATTCGGTCATCTTTTATGAATAGTATTATCTAAGTATACAAGCATACTGTTACTATTCCAATATACAAGTATTATTTGGCTATACGGTACTATTCACATATGCAATCACTATTTATGTGAATAGTGAAATTTGCGAATAGTAAAATTTTGCCATTCTTAAATTTTCGACATGGCGAATGACAGTGTAATGATCAAATTGACGGATACAAATTATTCAATGTGGAAATCCAGAATGGAGGACTACCTCAATTGCAAAGATTTGTATGATCCAATTGAGGGTGACGACGCAAAGCCGAAGGATATGAAAGATCAGCAGTGGATAAAGTTGAAGAAGCAGACATTGGGTACAGTACGCCAATGGATAGATGCTAGGCTGTACAACCACGTGAGGAATGAAACAGATCCTAAAGTTCTCTGGAAGAAGCTAGAGGATATGTATGAGGCTAAAAATGCTCAAGGAAAAGTGTTCATGATTCGCAAAGTCATGAACTTGAAACTGACAGAGGGACGATCAATCATACAACACCTGAACGACTTTGAAGGATTCATAAGTGAGTTAGCAGTCGCCGGTATATCCTTGGATGATGAGATGTAAGCATGTCTTTTGATGGGAACTCTACCAGATAGCTGGGATACTCTTGTTGTATCACCGAGTAACTCAGCTCCAAATGTTGTGGTAACAATGTCTATGGTAAAGAATAGCATACTTAATGAAGAACTTCATAGAAGAGACGTTGCCAGTAACAGTTCACAACCCCTTGCCACAGAAAACAAGGGTTGAAGGAAGAGTAGAGGTTGTGGGAATGGAAAATTGAAAGATAGATCCAAGTCCCGGGAGAAGAGGTCATGTTACCACTGTGGAAAGCAGGGCCATCTCAAAAGGAACTGCCGTTTCTTTAAACAAGAGAATGCAAATCGAAGTCATGATAATGACAAAAATACGTCTGCTACAGTCACAAAAGAAGATGGAGAGGTGGCTTTAGTATCTCATGATGCAGATTGTTATCATGTAGGAGATGTAGATTCTGGTGCCTCATACCATTGTGTTCCGAAAAGGGAATACCTCTCAACATATAAAGCCGGTGATTTTGGTACTATTAAAATGAGAAATAATAGTGTCTCTCAAATTGTGGGAATTGGTGATATCTGCGTGAAGACAAGTGTCGGATGCACATTAACACTAAAAAATGTGCGACACATTCCAGATCTTTGGTTGAACCTGTTATCTGTTAGTGTACTGGACAACGAAGGTTATCACAATCATACAGGCAATGGAAATTGGAAACTCCCCAAAGGATCGTTGGTGGTGGCGAAAGGAAGATTATGTTGCTAGCTATACAAAACGCACGCAATAATATGTGCTAGTCAACTGAATACAGTTGGAGATGATGCTTCACCAAATTTATGGCATAGGCAACTGGCTCATGTTAGTGAGAAAGGGTTGAATATACTGGCTAAGAAGTCCCTCATCCCATTAGCCAAAGGAAAAATTAACCCGTGTGATCACTGTTTATTTGGGAAGCAACATCGAGTTTCATTTCAGAAAAGCTCTAGAAGGAGAAATAATAAGTTAGAGCTGGTACACTCTGACGTTTATGGTCCCATGGATACAGAATCCATTAGAGGAAGAAGATACTTTCTTACCTTCATTGATGGTTTTTCAAGGAAGACATGGATTTATTTGCTGCGCACAAAGGATGAAGTATTCAAGCACTTTCAGCAATTCCATGCAATGGTGGAAAGGGAGACTGGAGTGCCATTGAAGTGTTTACGCACAGATAATGGTGGCGAGTATATCTCCAAGGAGTTCAAGGATTACTGTCATCAATATGGTATCAAGCATGAAAAGACAGTTCCTGGTACACCTCAACACAATGGTGTTGCTGAATGAATGAATCGTACCATTATCGAAAGAGTTAGATCCACGCTCAAAATGGCTACCTTACCTAAGTCATTTTGGGGAGAAGCTGTCAATACTGCTGTCTATCTTATCAATTGACTACCTTCAGCACCTTTAGATTTTGATATTCCAGAGAGGGTCTGGACAGGTAGAAATATCTCATACTCTCACTTGAGGGTATTTGGCTGCAAGGCATTTATGCATGTTCCTGAAGAGCAAAGGCTAAAGTTTGATGATAAAGTAGTTCCTTGCACTTTTGTCGGTTATGGAGATGAAGAGTTTAGCTATAGATTATAGGATTCAGTGAAAAAGAAAATTGTATGGTGCCGAGATGTTGTATTTCACGAGAATGATATCATCGGTGAAAAATCTACAAGTGACGTTGTTATCGATATAACACCAAAGAGCATTCTATCAGATGATGCCACAGAAAGAAGAATGCATCAATCAAAACAAGATGGAGAAGAAGAGCCAGTTGTGAGGGATCAAGATGCGATTGTAGATGAAGATACGAATGAAGAGGGTATTGAGCAGGGGGAGCCAGAGAACCCCATTCTACCAGAAGAAGAACATCAATTAAGAAGGTCAGTGTGAGAATGCCAACTAACTACAAAACACTCCAGTTCTGATTATATTTTAATCACTGATGAGGGGGACCCTGAAAGCTTCCAAGACGTGCAATCTTATAATGATAAAGATTGTTGGATGAAGGCCATGCAGGAGGAGATAAATTCTTTAAATAAGAATGACACGTACGAGCTGGTAAAACTCCTAAAAGGGAAGAGAACACTCAAGAACAAATGGGTGTACAAGCTAAAGAAAGATGATGGAAACCTAGAGAGATTCAAAGCTCGATTGGTTGTCAAAGGCTTTACTCAAAAGAAATGTATCGACTTTGACGAGATTTTTTCACCAGTTGTGAAAATGAGTTCCATTCGAGTTGTGCTAGGTCTTGTAGCCAGCTTGAACCTTGAGTTAGAACAGCTTGATGTAAAGACCGCGTTCTTGCATGGGGATTTAGAAGAAGAAATTTATATGGAACAACTAGAAGGTTTCAAGGTCAAGGGAAAGGAGCACATGGTGTGTCGCTTGAAGAAAAGTTTGTATGGGTTAAAACAAGCCCCGCGGTAATGGTATAAAAAGTTTGATTCCTTCATGGTGAATCAAGAATATAAGAGGATAGAAGCTGATCCATGTGTATATGTCCAGAAATTCCCTGATGGAAAATTTATCATTCTTCTCTTATATGTTGATGATATGCTAGTCTTTGGGCCAGATGCCAAAATGATTAGTAAGTTGAAGTGTGATTTGTCTAAGGCATTTGACATGAAGGATTTGGGACCGGCAAGGCGAATTCTTGGAATGGAGATTATCCGAGATCGGAGGTCCACCGGGCTATGATTATCGCAAGAAAAATATATTGAACGGGTACTAGAAAGGTTCAATATGAAGAATGCTAAACCAGTTAGCACTCCACTTGCCGCTCATTTCAAGTTGAGTAAGAAATCCTACCCTTTAATAGAGAAAAATAGAGAAGATATGTCAAATGTTCCATATTCTTCTGCGGTTGGCAGTTTAATGTATGCAATGGTGTGTACAAGACCAGACATCACTCATGCAGTTGGCGTTGTGAGTAGATTTCTGTCAAATCCCCAGAAGACACATTGGGAAGTAGTTAAATGGATCTTTAGATACCTGAGAGGAACTTCAAAGTTATGTTTAACCTTTGGAGGTGGAAAGCCAGCACTTGTTGGTTACACAGATGCGGATATGGCTGGTGACCTTGATGAAAGAAAATCTACATTAGGTTACTTATTTACATTCTCAGGGGGAGCTATTTCATGGCAGTCAAGGTTACAAAAGTGTGTTTCATTATCAACAACTGAAGCAGAGTATGTTGCAGCAACAGAAGCAGGAAAGGAAATGCTTTGGTTAAAGCGATTCTTTCAAGAATTGGGTGTGCAAGAAGAAGACTACATAGTTTATTGTGATAGTCAAAGTGCACTAGACTTGAGCAAGAATGCTATGTATCATGCGCGGACAAAACATATTGACGTAAGGTATCATTGGCTCAGACTTGCCATTGAAGAAAAAGAATTCAAGTTGCAGAAGATTCATACAAACAATAATGCTACCGATATGCTAACAAAGGTTGTTCCAAAAGAAAAGTTTGATCAGTGTGTCAAAGCAACCGGGATGGAGAGTCCCACAATGTAGTCGGGAGGGGGAGATTTGTTGAGTGGTGTCCCTTTAAATGTGGGACCCACTGAAATTAAAAAAAAGAAAAAGGAAAAGAAGAAAAATACAAACCGAATTCGGTGGTCATTGGTGGCGCAATTAAAGGAATTGAAAGACAACCATTGCATGCGTCTTTCAATTCCTATAAATAGAGAGGCATTCTGCCTCATTTTAAAATACAGATTGAAAAAATACAGATATAAGAATATAATCTGTGCATATAAACTTAGGAAAGAGATTCCTAAGAGTTGGGTAAGAGAGAAAATAGTGAGGTTTTGGGAAACACTTGAGTGCCACTATTTTGTAATCTCTTGGTGTACCTACTATTATTTTATAGTGGAGAATTATTCGGAGTTTGTCCCGTGGTTTTTCCCTGATTTATTTGGGGTTTCCACGTAAAAATCTTTGTGTCTTTTTATTCTGCTGCTATTATCTTTTCTCGTAATCTATTATTGGGCCTATCAAGTTCAACAGGTATCTCGCATTCTCACACTTACTTTTATTATATTCCTCAGAACCCTTTACTGACTTAGGCATCGGAGGGTCCCCCACGGGCAACACCGATCGCCCCCAAGCTGTGTGTTGTTTTGGAGGAATTCGTTCTTAGATTCAAACAAGTTCGTAATAGTTTAGTTCTAAAATATCGGATCCAGCTACGATATTTTCAAACTGTAGAGTACATTTGAGTAAATCACATCCATTCATTCAATTTTGAAGGGCTAAGATGTAATGCACATTTCCCTAAATATTCCTTCTTCACTAGTTTCACCCTATATCTCTCTAACTTTAGAGTAAAGTTACTTTAGAAAATCCTGATCCGAGATTTTTATATTGGGAATTTGGGTTAATCCATTGATGGACGTGTTGTAGAATATGAATATAGGTTATGGTGAAGCAATATTGAAGATTCAGTATCCTAGCACACACAAGTATATAATACTTATGAGTACACTTATTATTAAATTATAATGGCCTACAAAGATAAGAACTAGCAAGATATTCTAGTTTTGAATCTAAGCATTTATCAACTTAAATCTAAACTAATCAACTTAAGTTTATCTAATCATAAAACAAATAATATTATTTATTCATAATATCTTAATAAATTTTAACTGCTTCAAAAACACTTTTAAACAGGAAGTATTGAATATGTGTTCACTGAGTTGTGTGTGATACGTACAATAATATGCAATTTGATTTACTTGGTATGCTGAGATTTTGACCTGATTAATGCTTTTGTTTATTAATAGAAAGAGTAATCTTATAGTGTATGTGCATATTTTCAGAAATAATATAACTGTAATTGGGAAATACTGGACATATACCGGATTCAAATTTGGGTAATCTGCGATTATTTAACTAATCTAATATTCTTAAAATAGTAGGTAGATAATTACATCAATTCGACTTAGTTATAAGAAAACTAGAATGAAAATATAAGATTCGTATGATCATTTAATACAATTACATGAGTTTGACATACCTGAAAGAAAACTATAGTAAAGCTAAAAACTTATAGTTAACCAATAGATAATTTATAATAAAATTATGTAAGGTAAAATTTATTTGGAAAACTTACCAAATTTTTTTCTTGAAAAGGGTGTACAATATATATCTAATTTTAAAGAGTAAAAAAGAGAAACAAACGTCATTAAATTAACTGTTTGGGATAAGGAGTTACATGATAGAATGCGGATACATTGTTTCTGCACTAACTATTTTTTTTGGCTCTGTATTATATTTAATTTATCTTTTTAATCCCTCTGCTATATATGATATTTATTTGATTTTCATTGTATTAATTCTGTTATTTAATTAGTTTTTTTATCAACCAAACTTTAATTTTTATGCCACATAATATATACGTGGCAAAAACTTAATTACGTGACACCTAGTCAATTTATAATTAAAAAAATTAAGTTAAAGACTAAATTAAAAGATAAGAAAAAAGTTAATTTAATATAGTAAAAATTGTCAATCAAATTTCTCGCAAACTCAAAATATTTTCCAAATCAAACTCTTTTCCAAATTAAACTTTAAAAATTCCTAATTTGCAGAAACAATTTAAGCAATTTAATAAATAAATTATATATTTTTACAAACAATTTAATAAATCTAAGCGAGAGTTCCTACCTTGTTTCAAATTGCTGCATTGCATGTTATCTAGCATTGAAGTTTTACAGTAGTTTGAGCTAAATTATTCTTTTTCTTTCTTCCAAATTATAGACTAACTTTTGATATAATCATTTCATTGTTGATTTGTGCAAACTCTTTGTCTGATCTTATACTAATTCAATAATATTCATTCAAATTTTAATGAGGATGGATATATTCTACTCTAGTCATGAACAACTTAATTACAGAAAAATTGTAAATGAGCAAGTCGTTATTGAGAGAGCTTTGAGGAATTTCTCAAAAAAAGAGAGAGCTTTAACGTTGCAAATTGATTGTTTTCTTTAATCAGTTTCTTAATTAATGCAGGTTATGGATTTTTAGATTTGGTTTAAAAAGAGATTGAAGGAGGGATAAGCTGCAGATTAGGGATTGTTAGAGTTTAATTTAGAAAAGAGTTTGATTTGGAAACTATTTTGAGTTTCTTAGAAATATGATGGACTATTTTTTACTATATTAAATTAACTTTTTTCTTATCTTTTAATTTAATCCTTAACTTAATTTTTTTAATTATAAATTGACTAGGTACCACGTAATTAAGTTTTTGGCACGCATATTTTATGTTGCCTAAGAACTACAGTTCCATTAAAAAAGGACTAATTAGGTAACAAAATTAATATCACGGGGATCAAATGAGTAACGTGTATAAGAGAGGAAAAAAAATAACCTAACTGTATCATAGAGCTAAAAAGGTCTTTACGCCCATTGTTTGGTGAGATAATAAGTCCATTTTCCCATAAAAAAAACCTCAAAAAAGAGGAATGCGGAACAATTGAGAGGAATATAGCTATGGGTGATTGGTCTTGGTAATTTTGTTTTTCAAAACAAAAGTAATGAAATGAAATTTAATTTAGTAGTGATGATGATAAAATGAGTTACCATAAAATTTTCATAACTGTGATGTACAAAAGGTAAAAAGTGAAAATTTGACAAAGAATTAAGAAAAGAAGCGGTAAATATTTAACTATTTATACCAAAAAAATGGTAATCTTGTTAATTCCCTAGAAGGAATAATGTATCTAATTTATGGGCTTATCTCTCCAGGAGTCCATCCTCAAATGTCAAGTGCAACATTGAAATTAAATTATAAGAATTTATCAAAAATAATTAAAGCTGTTTATAAATTTATAATTAAGTTAAGATAATCTTAAATTTAAATTTTTTTTATTTACATATATACGTTATATATAGGGGTGAGCAAATATTGATTCGGTTCAAAAATCGGACCGAACCGAAATTGAACTGAATATATAGTTCGGTTAGGTGTAAATTGAACCTAATATAATGCGGTTTGAATTTGATTCGGTTCGGTTATTATTGAATTGTTCAAACTCTATAATTTATAAAATAAATTTATAATTTATTTTTTCGTTTTATGGTTATATGGGAGAGATTTAAAGTAATTTCATCTTAATATGCATTAAATTTGATGGTAATTAGACTTTGAAATTTTATATCTACAACAACAAATATAAACAATATATAAGATATTAATTTAAGTGGTATGACATGCATACATAATGAATTACTAAATAAGTCATATTCCTAAGGTTGTAAAGAAAAATAATTCTTTCGTAATTAGGATTACTTAAGTTTAAATCTCATATTTGTTATTATTGTTTACTAATTAGTGTGTTGTATATCGTCGCTATGATTGAGATATTAGATATAATGTAAATATATATACAAATATGATATTTATTAATTTATCCGGTTCGGTTTTATTTTGGTTTTAATTATGAAAACCGGAACCGAACAAAATCCGATTTTTAAGAATCTAAAAACCAAAACCAAATCGAAATAATTTCGGTTCAGTTCACTTCAGTTATTTTTAATCGGTTTCGGTTCCGATTCTGTTCTGCTTTATTTTTCATTTATCTCTAAAACGATTTATTTTTTTGACATGCCGCTTTACAGTTTTTTGTTCGTCTTATTTTTTATTTTCAAAATGATATCCAATTTGAATTTTCAAACTTTTTAAACCAATAGACATCTGGTAGATTTCCAATAGACATCTGGTAGATATCCAATAGATATATGATATATCTTAATTTTGATAGTTTTTTATAGAATCGTTGTTTTAGTTTGCGCTGTTGTTTCTTTGACGGATCTAGTGCTGCTTTGGGTTTGGGTGTGGGATTTTGCTCTATTTGTTGCTCAAATTGAGCAGTTTTGATTGTTGTTGCTCTATATAATAGATTATATGTAATAGACATCTACTAGAAATTTATTGGATATCTACTAGATATCTACTAGATTTCTATTAGAAAATATATTTTGAAGATGATATCGTACATATATAAAAGTCTATTTTAAAGTTCCGATCTATTAAAAATCTATCTAGTGTTATAAATCCAAGTTATTCTAGTTTTACTGATTTATATCAGACTTCTATTATATATCTATTGGATATCTGAATTTCAAAAAAATTGAAAAAAATATCACAGTGGATATCGTTTCGAAAATAAAAAAGAGATGAACAAAAAATTCTAAAGTGACACGTCAAAAATTGAAAGTTTGAGAAGAAAATAAAAATAAACATGCTCATTACATGTTGGGGGAAGTTGAAGGAAGTTATTGAAGCGAACGTATTTTTAGAATTTTTTTTTTGTTTGTATCATTCGATTCAAATTATTTTATGTCCTACGAACTTTTATGTAAAAACCCCTTAAATTATTGGCCCAATTTAGATTTTAATGCATTACACAACAAAGCCGCATAGAGCCTTACTTGGAACAAAGGATTCTCTAAAGTTAGAAAGAGATAGAAACTTATACCAAAATTATTGGGAGTTATGTAATAAATTTTAGCCATTCAATATATTAAAGAGTTAGATATTACTCAAATATTTCTCTAAAATTATTTTTCAATTTTATTTGACTTACCCAAAATCCAAGAACCATATACTCACATTCACATGAAAGCTCTTTTTTTTTCAATGTCGGAATTTGCCTTTTTAAAAGATGGCCTAATACATCTAGACTCCCCCTATAGTTGTTGTCTTTAAAAATCTTTTGGCCCTCTAAACTTACAAAGGGTTCCCTTAACCCCCTGAATTTGTTAAAGTGAACCTTATAGCCTCATGAACTTGTTAAAAGTGAACCCTATAGCCCCTTGAACTTGGTAAAAGTGAACCTCAAAGCCTCTTCATGGTAACATGCCCAGTTTTGTTCCGGTAAATCAATCTTTGATTCAATCTTTGACGTAACAATCTTAGATTCAATATTTAGAAAAATACTACTTGACATATCAACATCAAGGAGCTATGGGGTTCACTTTTAACAAGTTCAGGAGGCTATAAGGTCCACTTTAACAAGTTCAGGGGGTTAAGGAAACCCTTTATAAGTTCATGGGGTTGAGGGATTTTAGGAACAACTATAGGGGGTTTAGATGTATTAGACCTTAAAATAACAATCTCAAACTTATTGACAGAAGACTAAGTCTAGGTAACCTAAAATCAACACCCTTCACGGCCACCATGTCATAAATCTTCCATAAAAGACCGACGCAAATTTTGATCCTTCTTAACAATCTTCTATGAAGAATTGACTTCAGGAGTGAACTAAAATCGTTTTTAGGGCTCGTGAACTATTATAGAAGATTCATCGTAAGTTAGGGCTGCTCAATTCAAAAATCTCCTAAATTAAAGAAGGACGTGCGGACCGATCATGGCACTACACTCATAGGAAGAGTAAGAGCTTTTGAGGAAAAATGGAAAAATCTATTATGGGTTGAAAAACCTCCTCTTCTTTACTCTAAACGTTAATTTTTAGTTTTTTTTTATTAAAATTTTCAATTCAATGAAAAGAAAAATAATAAAAAAATACCACATAAACTAATTACAAGTCCTTAAATCCTGCGAATTCATACTTAAGAAAATATTTAGCTGATGTTCTTGATTTATTGATACCAAAACAAGAAAATATAGTTAGCAAAAACTACATAGTAACAATTTCTAAAAATAAGTATCCAACCAGCCAAGTTCCCATCCTTTTTTCTTAATTTAAGTATTTCCAGGAATATTTTTCAAGTAAACTCCATCTCTAACTATCCAAATGCAATTAACAACATAACCACAATACACTAATAACCCTTTATAATCACCCTTAAAAGCATCTATATAAGCATGTTCTTTCACTTCATTAGGCCTCAAATAGCACCAAAATAATGTATTTCCCCAAAAATTTGCACGAAAATTCCATGAAAATTCTTGATTAGATGTCAAATAGTGAGGCCCCAGATCGTCATCTTTCGATTTGCAGTGAAGAAATAAAACCTTTCCAGAGCTGAACTTGTTCACCACATGGATGTGGTAACGATCACCATTTTTAATGCAATTTGACCGTGTAATAAACAAGATTAGCGTTGCTAATGAGAAGATAATCAAGAAGTTGAAGGATTTCATGTTCTTTTTTGCTTTGTTGTGTGTGAAATTATAAATTAGTGAGATTTTTATATTGGAATTTTGGGTTGATCAACAGATGGAAATTTTGAATATGTGTTGTGACTTGTGTGTAACATGTAAATTGATTTACTTGCTATGTTCAGATTTTGACTTTACAATTGCCTTTTGTATTAGTAGAAAGAAAAATCTTATCACGTATATGCAGATTTTCAGAAATAGTATATATATTTATTGAGGGATATATAGGGGGAATAATGGAATATACCGAATTGAAATTTTGAGTTACGCCCTAATCTCTTGGACTACAATTCATTTTAGTTTAGTTCATTTCAGTTTAGTTCAGTTCAGTTCAATTATGTGTAGTTATAAATTTACACTGAAATAAGTTCAGTTCAGTTCACTTCACTTCAGTTTAGCCAATTTCAATTTAGTTCAGTTCAGTTCAGCTTTCAGAAGTTGAAAATAACATGAGCTTATATATTATTAATTAACTATTTTAATATGCTTAAAATTGTAGGCAGGGTTGGCTATTCATGCATTTTGGTTGTGTTCTTGTAGTTTCGAATTAGCTGGTTTTACAAACTAAGAGATTCTAAGAGAATATATAAATTTCAATCCATTTATAATTAAAACTAATTTCACTATTTTTAAATAACACAATTATATCCAATATCTATAAAAGTGAAAAGCTCTTATTTGAAGGAAATGAAACTTATAATTAAAATCTAAATTTGCTTTAATTTTTTTCTTGTGTGTTTTACTCACTTTTTTTTACCGAAGAATATGTGGAAAAAATGTTTTTTCTAATGTAAGGGTAGAATTGTATTAATGAATCATAGTACCAATACAAATAGAAGGTTTAGATAACCATTCCCCCGTTACGGACTCTAAATGAACTGCTCGCACTAAAGAATGCAGAAGAATATTAACTGGTCTAGGAACAATTCTAAATAAGCAAAGCACAAAAGACCGAGATAAGGTTTGACAAGCCTGAACAATAGAGGAAAAATAAGAAAAACCCAAGTCCTGAGATTAATAAAGACTCAAACAAAACACTATTATCCATCTCAACAACGATGTAAATCTCTTCAACCATGATAACACCTCTCAGACCGAAAGTGCCTCTGCATACTTAAAAATGTTTTATTTAGATTAATTCTTTAACATAGTTGACATAATATATAGATTCACCATCTATTTAATAAGCATGAAACCATATTTCAATATTCATGTGAATACAACACATTATGAAAAATCAAAGATAATAGTAAATAAATTTTCTAAAATGAATTCAACCAACCAACTTCCCATCCAGTCTTCTTAACATCAGTACTATTTTCAGGTAAATTCTTCAAGTAAACTCCATCATCTTTAGCAACCCAAATGCAATTAAGATCACCATCACAATACTGTAAAATACCCAAATAATCTTCCTTATAAGCATCTATACAAGCATGTACATAATCATCACCCGGAACTAAATAACACCAAAATAAAGTACTCCCCCATAAATTAGGTCTAAACTTCCACATAAACTCTTGATCGAAAGTCAGATTGTGCGGCCCAAGATCATCGTCTCTCGACTTGCAGTGCAAATAAAGATTCTTATCCGAGCTTAATTGATTTACCACATGAACATGGTATCGATTAAACGTTAATCTAGAATCTGTGGTCTTCGTAACGATCGAGATTAGTACTGCTACGGATAAAATAATTATGCTATTGAAATGTTTCATGGCTAGAATTGATGTGTTGTGTTTGAGAGTAGAGAGAATTTTTAACTATAAGGTTATCAATTTATCCTTAGAAGGAAAATTTACTGAGTATGAGTTGTGTGTGCAAGACTGTAAATTGGTATAATTACTACATTAAGAAGTTGATTTTGCTTATTTCTTTCTTGATTAAATGGAAAGAACTATTATATTTTTACTGTAAGTGCCATTTATAATCTGATATATCCAATTTGACAGTGTGAAGTTTATGTTTATAGCTTGATCAAATTGAATGCTTTGAGGTTAATTAGGCATGTACACTATCATACAGTTAAGAGGTGCTACATAAATACATAAGAAAAAGTTGACAACTTTATTCTAGTTAAAAATATAAGTTTGAGGATATAAATTCTTTAAATTTAATTATTTGTTTGCGTCAACCACAAATATCTCATTATTTGATTGTCTTAATGGACCAGGAGTACATGAACTTGTATCCAAAAGGGAAAATAATTATAGAGGGAGCCATGTGTTTTGCACCATACTATTTACTATATTTTAATTAAATATTTTTTCATTTTAATTAAATACTCCCTTGTAAATACTTAACAGTCAGATGAGAGCAGAGCATAAAACACCCGGCTCCCATTATAATTACCCCTCCAAAGCCTACTGCTTTCCTGAACTTTCAAACCAACCCCGTAGCTTTTTTAACTTTTAAAAAGTGCATCACTTTGCTCTCTGAACGCCACGTGTTAGCTTCTTGTTGGTTTGACTTCTCAAAAATGTCATTTTTTTTATTTTTTCCCTCCAACCAGAAGCTGACACATGACATTCAGAGAGCAAATTGGTACATTTTTTAAAAATTGAGGGAGATACGAAATCACTTTAAAAGTTCAAGGAAATTTTTTTTTTAGAACAAATATAAATATCTAGAGATACATTAAGCCTCTTTGATTTGATGTTTAATGCTATGTAGAATGAGATGCTCTCCGTAAGGCATGAGCACTACATTTATTGTTCGATAAACCATTGGAAATAAATGGTACGCCTGTGAGTAGCTTAGTCAAGTAAAATGATCTGATTTAATTAGTTAATTAGAATTAATTGAAAATTAATTAAGTTAAAAGACTTAACTAAATTAGCTAAGTACCTAATTACAATAACTTATTTCCATAAGTGCCTAATAATGTGCATATAGGCGAACGTAGATGGAAAATAAGGTTAATGGAATTTTCATTTCTTTCTCCATTTTTTTCTCTCCCGTAATTTTATTGCGATAGAAACTCTTTATATATTATTGATCTTTTGACGTTGTAAAAGTCATAGAAACTTGATTGTTATCCGATATACAGTTATATAATTTAGACTTTGGCATACAACTGTTTCGTCTATGAAATCTTTGATCTTGAATACATAAGAAATACACAATTCAATCTGTTTTCCGTCCGCAAACCACACTAAAAAAAAAAATTATGATTATAAATAAGATGCTCACAACCGTACTTATCAATTAGAAAGGTGAACAATCAACACTATAAGAAAGTAAGAGTTGATAAACAACACTACAACATCCATTTAGTTCTCTCTTTTAAATTACTAGTTGTAACTTGTAAGTTATATGTTTTGTTAAAAGGTACATCAATTGATATATATGGACATTATGATTCACATTTTTACTTTCTAATTTCTCTTACATCGTAATAAAAGCTATAATTAGTTTTTATATATTATTTAAAATGATTTTATAACATGATTAAGAATAGATGTACGCATATGAATTTGAATTCTACCCACTTCATTTATCAATTTTTGGCACTGGCCATAGAAAATCCAACCCAAGCCCATTACATAGATGAGGCCCAAAAGCCACAACCCACACTCAAAACCCTATAAAAGGGCGATCTCCCACATAAAAGTTGAGAGCTCATCTTCTAGTACTCTCTCTCTCTCTCTCTCTTTACTTCTTCATCTCTCTAAGGCAAATATACTGACTTAGGCATCAGAGGGGTTTCAACCAACCCACCCCCCTTTGTCTTCTTTCACTTGTGCAGATCACAGGTTTACAAGCCTTGGAGATGGATTCTGCACCAATTGGCGCCGTCTGTGGGAATCGAACCGTGAACCCACGATCAATCAACATAGATTCTCTTCTTTATCATTTGAATCACGTCCATCTTCACCGGTTGATTCTAAATTGATCCATGTAAAAACAAAAGTATCGAAGCTTCCAAGACCTACACAAGAACGCTAGAGGCGACATGATATCGTGAAGGATGTGATTAACAAATCTCACTTTCCTTATTCGCGTTATCGCAGTGATTTGCTTCTGCGATTCACGTGATCGTAATGATTTAATTCCCTTATTCGCTTCATCAAAACTATCGAAGCTTCCAAGACCTACACAAGAACGCTAGAAGCGACATGACATCTTGAAGGATGTGATTAACAAAGCCTCTATCTCACTTCCCTTATTCGCATTATCTTAGTGATTTGCTTCCCTTATTCCCGTGATCATAATGATTTGATTCCCCTATTTGCTTCATCAAAACTATTGAAGCTTCCAAGACCTACACAAGAACGCTAGAAGCGACATGATATCTTGAAGGATATGATTAACAAAGTCTCTATCTCACTTCCCTTATTCGCGTTATCATAGTGATTTGCTTCCCCTATTCGCGTGATCGTAATGATTTGATTCCCCTATTCGCTCCATCAAAACTATCGAAGCTTCCAAGACCTACACAAGAAAGCTAGAAGCGACATGATGTTATGAAGGATGTGATTAACAAAGCCTCTATCTCACTTCCCTTATTCGCGTTATTGCAGTGATTTGCTTCCCTTATTTGCGTGATCGTAATGATTTGATTCCCCTATTCGCTTCATCAAAAGAGAATTTGCTTCCCCTACTTGAGTTATTGAAAGAGGATTTGCTCCCTATATTCATGTTATCAAAATAATTGTTCGGTCGGATCCACTTTAACTAGCAACCTTATCTGTTGGATGGAAAGGCTGCCAATGAACTGAAAGAGCTAGATTCACTTCCCTTATTCACATAATTGAAAAAATGATTCATTTCCCATAATTGCATTATCGAAGGAAGATTTACTTTCCATATTCACGTTATCGAACTAGCTAGATTCGCTTCCCTCATTCAACATACATTACAAAATTAAAAGGCAAAGACCATACCACTATGGCACTCAAAGCCCTTATCTCGCTAAGGCACTCAAAGCCCTTATCTTACTAAGGCACTAAAAGCCTTACTTTTCTAGACAAAAGTACTTCATGTCACTAAAAGCCCTTAACTCATTAAGACAAAAGCTCATTTCACTATGGCATTCAAAGCCCTTATCTCACTAAGGCAAAAGACCATTTCACTATAGCATTCAAAGCCCTCACTAAGGCAAAAGCCCATACCACTATGACACTAAAAGCCCTTATCTCACTAAGGCAAGCCTTTATCTCAGCAAGGCAAAAGCCCATTTCACTATTGCATTCAAAGCCCTTATCTCACTAAGGTACTAAAAGCCCTTATCTCACTAAGGCAAAAGCCCATACCACTATGGCACTAAAAACCCTTATCTCACTAAGGCAATAAAAGCCCTTATCTCAGTAAGGCAAAAAGTCCATTTCACTATGGCATTCAAAGCCCTTATCTCACTAAGGCACCAAAAGCTCTTATCTCACTAAGGCAAAAGCCCATACCACTATGTCACTTAAAGCCCTTATCTCGTTAAGGCACTAAAAGCTCTTATCTCTCTAAGGCAAAAGTACTCCATATCACTATAGCACTAGAAGCCCTTATCCCACTATAGAAAAAACTTATATCACTATGTCACTTAAAGCACTTATCTCACTAAGGCAATAACACCTCATAGCATTATGGCATTCAAAACCCTTACATCGAGAAGACGCTAATTTTGGAACCAACTTTTTAGCCTTCTCACATTAGAAAACTTTTCTGCAAAAGGCACTAAAGCCCTTACAATACAAGGGAACACATGATAAAATTAACTATTCAATCGTAATCATCAAAATTATAAGCGAGCAATCCAAGTGATTCATCGAAACAATGAGCAAAAGATGTATTAAAGATATGACATGCCAATATAGTATGTGGACACTCTATGCACATTATTCTTCATAAGAGCCAATTACAAATTGATCTCACAAATATTTTCATACGAAGAATCAACGAACACGCCAGTTCTAAATGCGGAACGGTATATGAACCAATGAAATAAACAAACTGAAGAAATCATCCAACATATTAATGTTGAAAGCTTACTATAAAAACAATACTCATCAAGTATAATGAAAGAAAAGCACTCAATTGATTAATCCAAATCATGTGGGATTATATTCAATCCATCCAATGCTATTTCATAACGGGAATCGAAAACAATGAGCTTACGTAGCCATTTCTTTCATCAAGGGAATCGAGAAAACATCACCTTTGAATGATTAAATTTATCAAAGCCTGGTAAATACGAACACGTCGTATTCGCCGGATGATAAAACATCATCTCAAAATGATCATCCTTATCAAAGTTTAAAGAATACATGCTATTCACCGGATGGCATAACATCACCTTCGAATAATCAACCTTATTAAACCTTGGTAAATACGAACACATCGTATTCGTCGGATGACTATACATTACCTTAGAGTGATCAGCCTTACCATAGCCCGGTAGATATGACTACAAGTTATTCACTGGATGATATATAACCATCTCGAAATGATCGCTTATCAAAGTCTACTAAATACAAAAAGATCGAATTCACTGATTGGTGAAACTTACAATGGAATGAACAACCTCATCAAAGCCTATTGAAAATGGGTACATATTATTCGGGAGATGATAAAACATCACACCGTTCAATGTATCTGCATACTTTACACCATAAGGGAATACTATATTTGCCTAGAATATACTCGACATTCATATTAGAAAGCAAGCATGAAGCCCTTATATCATTAATGTGCGAAAACCCTTACTTTGCTTATACATTCAAAAACCCTTACTCAGCTAAGGCAATTAATAAATATAGGATTCAAGTCATGCGAACGCAAATACAATAGTTAGACCAGTATGTATTCAAATGGCTCGACAAATAATCATACGATGCCTCCAACATATTATTCTACTTACAAAGTCATTACACTTTCAATATCTTCATGAGGTGAATCTGTACAACAATATATCCATTGAATTAATTGCATCACCACTTAATCCATACCAATATTACGAAGTGTCTTCGTATTCACATATAAACTTATTTCTAATCGATTCAACAAACTATACATCACTTAGTGAATCTTAAAATATATCCATTCAAATGATCACAACGTACAATCCATGATTTGCTTAATCCTCAGTTCGCATGATCATGATGTTGTAACTATTCGCGTAATCCACGCTTCACTTAATCTTCAATTAGCACGATCCCCGACATTACAGCTATTCACACAATTCATGCTTCACTTAATCTTCGATTTGCATGATCACGACCTTACAACTATTCATATAATTCATGCTTCACTTAATCTACAATCCACAAAATCACTACCTTACAAGTAACTTTACATTCCATGCTTGGCGTAATCCATAGTCCGCATCATCACAAGCAATCCATGCTTCGTTCAATCCAAAATTCACATAATCATGGCTTGACAACTGATCAAACATTCCCCACTTTGTATAATTTGCGCTTCTTACAATCCCTAACATACCAGCTCTGTTATACACATCTAAATCGATCAAACAAACGACAATCACAATGCGGGATGCATACTTTCCTTATTATTTCTTCAATCGTTTTACACTCAAGTTCCTCCACAGTCCATAGGATATTGATCCGGATTATAAAAATGCATGAAATATGCACTACCATCTTCATCATTTTGATAATGCGAACTGGCCAACACATCGCAAGCACGAAGCCTTCCAATGCCACGATCAATTGGCATTCATAGGCACAAAGCCTTCCAATGCTATGTTTTGTTGGAGTTCCTAAGCACATGTCCTTCCAATTCAACGATCAGTTGACATTACCAAAGCATGAAGCCTTCCAATACCACAATCATAGCTCACGAAGCCAAATCCATAAAGTTTAAGCAAGCAAAAAACGTATTATAACTTTCTAAAGCCACCATAAGAGCATTTGGAAAAATCCTGCCTTAGCGGATGATATATTTGACAAAAGCTATTATTGTGATAAGGTATTCATCATGAACCTGCTACTCAATCGATGTACAATATAAAGACTCGATGGCACTAAAGTTCCTAGGATTAAAAGGGAAGGAATAGAAAAAATGACTACTCAGTCACAACCAATATCAATAAAAATTGAAGAGACCATTCAACACATATGAAGAAGTCAATCCAACAAAATAACTTCTAGAAATATCAAGAAACACCAATGCAATTCAAATTAGTGGTCCAGTTCTACTAACAACCTATTCGAGATACAACTTACTCTACTCACGATCAATGTATGCTCGAATGGACGATCACACATTTATTCTTTGGTGTTTCCAACCAGAATCAACATATTTTCCATGATTATTCATACATTAGATTGACTAACCATTCAAAGTCTCTAATACATAAATGCATTGTACTTTCCTACTTTGCATGGTAAATAGGCAATGGCCTAACACCAAAGATTCTCCAACTCATCCAAGATGCAAAGCATTCATTATACAAATTTCTTAACTCATTTGAAACCCGAATGAAGGCCTAACCCTGAGGATTCTCCAACACATTAATAATGTCATGCATCCATAATGCAAACCCTCGAATAATCTAATACTTTGGCCATCGAGCTAATATGAACTCTCCAAAAGGATATATAATAATCATATATGAAGACCTCCACTTAGGCCAAGAATGATATTGTACAAAGCACGAAGCACTTGCTATTAAACATACCACCATTGTATTCGTTCGCTTTATTGACCAATGGATATAAGGAAGTATTCACATAATCCCAATCATTAGTCTAACTTGACTAATACCAATATGTATCATGACTAATTGGAACACATTCCATTCCAAATTATTTCACAATACAAATATGTTGGAACACATCTCGTTCCATTCACCAAACATCTAAGAATTTGTTGGGTCAAATTTGGAACCTTACCGACATAAAAGGTATCAAGCTATTGGATTGGACAAAATGGTCCCTACCAATGGTCAAGCTTTCATACAAAACCATCCAACTAGCACTCAACGTTGAGCGCATGAGCAACATTCAACTTCGATGCTTTAAGAATTGGGCTGCCCAACATCTAACTTCGAGCTTTCACATCAGAATCAACATCTTTCTCAACTAGCTTGGGAGCTTTACGTTTATATGCTATCGGGTTCTAGCCCTTCACAAACTTCAATGCATCACTAACGAGTCAATTCATAAAAGCTAGCTCCTTAGCAACTCCAAGGCATCGATAATGAGTCAATTCGTGACAACCAGCTCCTTATAAACTCAAATGCATCGCCGATTGCTTAAGTTATGACAACAAGCTCCTTGCTAACTTTGGATCTCCAATGATCCCATTCCAAAGACAACGTCTAAAACAAAGGATACACATTACAAAAATCCTTACTTTGTCAAAACAATTAAAGCCTTTATATCAATAGGCATTCATCCTAAGCCTACAAAGGCACCTCCAAAGATGTATCAATCGACAGAAACTCATATCCAAAGCTTTTATATCATTAACGCAATAAAAACCCTCTTCTTTAAAGACATATAAATCATCAACGTCTCGCATTCTGTTGCACCATGCAAAGTCTCACCTCTTTGTACCATGCGAAAGCTCTTTCGAATACCCTTTGCACCATGCAAAGTTTCATCTATTCGCACCATGCTAAGGTTCTCTACTAATATAGAGTTATAAGACGTATTATTTTGAATGTGTACTCTTAACAATTACATCAATGTATTTTCCCATCAATTTTTTTTTTGGGGGGGGGGGGGGGGGGGGTACAACTTAGCATGGGCCATAGAAAATCCAACCCAAGCCCATTACGCAGATGAGGCCCACAGGCAAATATATTTACTTAGGCATCGGATGTTAAACCAACCCACCTCCTTTGTCTTCTTTCACTTGTGCAGATCACAGGTTTACAAGCCTTGGAGATGAATTCCGCACCAATTTTTAATATAAGTTTGCGTCTTTGGAAAAAGACTAGTACAATTGTTTATAAATACTATACCATATATGTTAGAGATTAAGAGAATAATGCATAACAAAATGGGTTAGATGTTATTGTAAACTGAATTTAACCAAGTTAAATACAAATTGTTAGAGCGGTTTTTGTTTGAAATGAGTTTTTGTAGGAGTCAAGAATTGATACATGGTCATCATCATACATTGACTATTAGATCCGTTGGTTGTTTAGCAAGTTGGATATTCAGCTCATTTTGCACTGTAAATAGCAATGCTATATATATGTTGTAAGTTTGAGTTCTATTGAATAATACTCCGTGGGTTTCATTTGTAAATCAGATTGTTACATACCATACTCCTAATAACACCTGTCAGGAATAACAAATTAAAAACAAATTAAAACAATAGAAAAAAAAATCAAAAGAATTTGATCCCTTATTGCATAGAAGGAATGAATATATCGTATCCTTATTGATTTGATTGGATTTAGATTCTTTAAAGTTCAAATTCTCTAAAGTTGTAGATTTCAGTCAATCTCATCCCTCCATTGAGTTTTAATGGTCAAGATTCAGTTTTAGTGGCTTGTGGGATCCACAGTGTAATAAAATTTGGACATTTAAAACTTAATAAATGGCTGAGATTAGCTGAAATGTACAACTTTAGAGAGTTTGAACTTTAGAGGATGGAAATTCGATTTAATTATATCTTAACAATAATAAATCCATAATAACACAACTTTGTGGGATTTTTGGATTGTTATATGCGGGCTCTCCTCTAGCTTTCTTGAAAAGTAGACAAAAAGCAGCTTTGAGACACTGAAAAACGACACCAAATACGTCTAAATTAATAATTAGAAAAAGTTATATTACAGATCAACATCCATCGCAGGAAAATGAGAATACGTCTGAACCACTTGCGACCTCACGACGCTCGCGTTGATCCCTGGATTACGGTAAGAATATGGATGAGGTTATAAAAATAAGGAATAAAAAAGAAAGCAATTGAGAAAAGAAAACATGTAATTCACTAAAAAAGAAAATAAACAAAACTTACTCAAAATGACGTTTTTGTTATTGTAAGTTGGTATAGCCTAACGTTGAGTACAAAATGTTAGCAGTATTTAACTAAAATACGCTTATTATTTTAGCTTCTCATCATACATACAAAAATTAGTGTATTTTTCATAAAATCAACCATCTCTTAACTTTTCAGTTAATTTAAATCATCTATTGAGTTTAAATGGTTGAGATTTTAAATGGATGATTGAGATTGACTGAAATATACAATCATCCAAATCCCAAAATAATTAACTAACAAAAAGACATACTCCCTCAATTTAGATATATATAACTTTTTAACTAATTTATGAGTTTTAATAAAACTATAAACTAATGTCTAATTTATTAATTTATCTTTTAATTGAGTTATGCAATTAATATGATGATTCATATTTATTTTGAAAGCTGTCCAATTTAATAAGGGTAGGACTGGAATAATTGAACAAAAAATATCTTAAAAGTCAAAAAAGCCATATAAATCTAGATCAATAAAATGGCCAAAAGTCATGTATATCTAATAACGATTTTTAAAATGAAGTATCTCACCAGCCATCTCTCCATCCTATTATCTTATCATGAGTATTTTGAAGCAGATCCTTGTAGTAAACTCCATCGTCTTTCACAACCCAAGTGCAATTTTTGAAATGATCACAATAAACATTATAATCGCTATTAAATGCTTCTAAATAAGCATGTTTTTCCTCATCACCAGGAACTAAATAGCACCAAAAATAAATATTATCTGACAAATATGCATAAAAACTCCAAGTAAATTCTTGATTAGGGGCCAAATTGTGAGGCCCCATATCGTTGTCTTTCCACTTACAGTGAACAAACAAAACCTTTCCTGAGCTCAACTGGTTCACCACATGGATTCGGTAATGATCGCCGGATTTTATGTGATTTTTCATTGTAATATACAGGATTAGTGTTGCCATTGTTAAGAAGATAATCAAGGTGTTGATGGAATTCATTTGGGATTTTTTTCACTTTGTTGTGTGTGAAATTAGTGTGGTTTTTATATTGGGATTTTGGGTTAATCCATTGACCGAAATTTTAAATATGAGATGTGCGTTATATGTAAATTGATTTACTTGCTATATATTTTGAGATTTTGCCTTTGTTTATTTATAGAAAAAATGATCTTTCTTTTGTACCTGCAAATTTTCAGAAATAGTATAATTATAACTGGGGGATTCTAAGCATATACCGGATTTTAATTCTGAGTAATTTTTTATTAATTAAGTAGCCAATATATTATGGTTAATGTGTGTTTGGAACAAGGTTTTAAAAAGCGCTAGGCGCTAGTCGGGCGGTCGGGGCTTCGAACGTCTGGGCGGGGCCTAGGCGGATTTGTAAATTTTTTTTATAATTATTAATAAATAAAAGTATAAATTTCAACTAAAAATAAATTATAATACAATAATATTTTATAAAAAATATAGTTAGCATATGAAAACACAAGTCTTAGTTAGTTTTTACATAAAAACCCATCAAAATTAAAATCAATTCCTTAAAAACAAATATCCTCACTAATTTTTTGTGGTTTATAGCGTACTATTTCTCGGTTTGAGATTCAAAATGAAAATTGTATAGTGAGAATATTTTGTTGTACATTAGTTGTATAGCGTCTAGGCGGTACCTAGGCGAAGCTAGACGGGGAGTTTTAAAACACTAGTTTCACGGCTACAAATTGCACTTTTAGTGGCGAAATTGATTTTGTCACTAAAAGCAGTAATTTGGAGGCGAACGAACTATTCGCCACTTGATAGCTCAACAGTGGCGAACTATTATTTTGCCACAAAATAAATACATTTCGTGGCGACTAAATTAATAACGCCACAATAGATTCCTTATTTAGTCCCGAAATACAAATTCCCCACTAAAACATGCAAAATTAGTGGCAAAGGAGGAATTCGCCACTTTTGATAAATAATATAGCGGGTATTATAAATCACCACTAGAATATACAAAATTGTGGCTAATAATAATGTGATATTTTTTTTATAAAGATAAGAATCCGATATGGCTAATATATATTTAAATTTTTATTTAATTATAATTTTAGTTTATGATTTATACCCATTTATAAATATAAGAAGAGAACTATTAAAAAATATATTTAAATAATATAAGTTTGGTATAGCTAAATGATGTAATTATATTTTTTTAAAATTAATTTTAATTTGTTTTATTATAAAAGAACAAAAGTTAATTTTTAATCAATTTTGATGGAATGATTTTAAATGATTTTGATTGATGTTTTTATCTAATCAAACCTTACTTTTGGCTTCAATTATTTTTATACAGACATTCACTAATTATCACAGAATTGTGAAAATTTTGAACAATACTTTAAAAATAATATATATTTTTGTGACAATTAATTTAAGAATTTTTAAGAAATAAAAATAATCAAGTTTTAGTTTATATTAAGTGTTTTGTTAGTCTTAAAAATTCAAAAAATAAAATATAAAAGATGTGGCCCATGGGTTTAAAAGTGGGTATAGAACCCGGATCCAACTAAACACATACTATATTCATCTAATCGACGCTTGTCTAAACCTAAACCTCACTCTTTCATTTCAAAACTCAGCAGCTACCACGCCAGCAGCCCTCGTCTTCTCACGGTTTCAACTCTGTATTCCGGCAAGGACTGTCGTTCTTCGGCGTTCTTGTTGAAATCCCTCCTCTCCAAGTCATCATCTCACGGTTTCGGCTTCCTCTCTGTTTGTCCTCTCCAGATCTTCATCTCACAGTTTGAAAATCACTCATCAGGTATTGGCTTGTTCCATTTTTATTATCTTGTGCCATGTCCACCACTATGGACTTTTAGATGGGTTAATTTGGAGTTGATTACTTTGCTTGGGTCACATATTCGTGAATCCAGATTTTGTAAATAAGAGGCCAAATTATTGAACACATGGTTTAGTTTTACATTTCGGTAATTGGGTTTTTTTCCTAGTAGAGTAGTTGTAATACCCCATGGAGATATCTTTGATTGGTGTACAAGAACAGAAATTCTTAATTACATTTTTTTTTTCAAAATTTTAAATTAGTTCTTCACCCCTATCATTTTTCATTTTATGTAGAAGCTTTTAAACTAATCAAAATTAGGCCTCAATCATTCATTTTTACATAATAAATTTGATCTTTTCATTTGGAATACAATTTATATAGTTCTTTGATTTGATGAAGAGGTTATATAAATTTGTGTACATTTTCATTTTTTGTATCAAACTAGTGAACAAAACTAGTGTGCTTATTGTACATGATTATCATTGGTATGTCTATATATGTTACATTGATTAACTATCTTGGATTTTTATGAATATATCATGAATTATTTGTTGGCTATTTTTTGATTTTTTTGCCAACTTTGTCCTTGGCTGCATACACCCAACCCTCCTTAGGTATTGAGGGTAATGTTGTTGTTGTTGTTTTGTCCTTTTCACAACACTACTTATGTTTTCTCCGCTTGCTTGGTTCACGTGAATTTGTTAGTAGTATTATGTCTTGATCGGAGAAGATTAACAAATTACTTTTTTCTAGTTTTGGTTACTAGATTTTGAAGTTTCTATGTTCTAAAGAATTGTGATTTCTCAATTTGATCATGCTGTTTTTGGCTTTGCAGATTCATAACCTTCATCTCTGCTTTATTTGTTTATCTGGCTGTTGTCTTTCTTGTAATTACAATGGGAATAAAAATTGTCACTTTAATTGATGGAAGGATAGTGATGCGTTGATTGTTTCCAGACTTTACTGATATGGCATCATTCTGGAAACAATTCCATGTGGTTTGTGTTTTCGTCACAGCATATATGCAATGTGATAAATGCCTAAGTCCATATTTTTCTGATATATATATTGTTGATTTTTTGTATGATAATGAGTTGCACATTCAAATGACTTGTCAACATATATTAAGCGATGATTTTAGTATGTTGCTTGTTGTTGGGTAATTGAATTGTTATGCATATTGCAACAAAAATAGGTTTGGTGCTTTGATGAACTATATTTAATTGCTTGAAAGTAGTGATGTTTTTCACCAACAGTAAATATTGCATTTATACACAATGTTTTACTCTATAATTTCTATATTGTTGCATGAAGAATCTTCACTACTGTATATTTGGTATATCATTTAGTATGATACTTTTGCACAATAATAAGTATTTGTTTAGAAAATACAAAAAATGAAAGACTGATTAAGAACTTGTATTTGGACAATAGGGAACATCTTACATCTTGCAAGGTTCAACATCACTGAGGGAGGAAAAGCCAACTTGAAACGGTACTCACCCTATTTTCAATTAGATCTACTTATTTTCCTTTAATTTCTGGCTAGTAGTGGTGGAATTAGATAAATGTGTTGCAACTAGTATTTGATATCTTCTTGCTTCCAACTCATGTATATATTGTTAGTCTGCCCATTGCCCGTATGTGAATTTTGAGATGTCTAAAGTTATTCCATTTAGGAAGGATATGAACCTTTGCTAATGGTGAGAAATCGTTGGTTGAATGAGATAATTAGAGCTATATTTTTGTATAAAATGAAAACTAGATCCTGTGCAAGCAGATGATGTCAAAACTGAATGGTATTTGTAGGTATGACATTTAAAATCATTATTCTTCTTCTGCATACAAGTGTGAAGAAGGCCAATAATTAAGGAGAGCTCCTATTATATATAGTTTAACTGTCCAAATTGACATTATATTTTCTTTTTTACTTTTATGTTGCGTACAAAATGTTTGGGTATATCTATTGCTATATTTTTGGGTCCTAAATATATGTTTTGAGATGATGCATTTGAGTTGGGGTGTATTAGTAGCTCCATTCAATCCAAATATTTTTCATATATATTTGTTGGATAATACAAAAAAAGAGATAATCTATTGTGGCGAAAATTTCCCCACAAAAACAAAAAATTTTAGTGGGGAAAATATTGCCCCACAAAAGCTTAGGCTTTTAGTGGCAAATACTCTATTGTGGCGAATTGTATAGTGGCGAACATTTTCGCCACAAAAAGTTTGTAGTGGAAACATTTTCGCCACTGTTGCTAGTTTTTAGTGGTGAACAACTTTTTTAGCCACTGAACCCTTTAGAGCGCAGCAACAGCAATTACTCTAGTTTTTGCCACTAAAGCTTTCAGTGGCGAAAAAAGAGCTTTTAGTGGGGAATTTTCCCCACTAAAAATCAAATTTCTTGTAGTGTTTGGAAGCCTCAAATTTGAAGGAATCTAGTTGAATTCATTTTATTTTGATTAGAAAAGTTGAAACTTTTGTTTGTAAAATGAATTGAAATGAATTCCTAGATTTTGGGTTTTCAAATACACCCTAAAATAGTAGCCAGGGGCGGTGATTCGTGTAGGTGTGGGCCGAGTTCGTGTTTAGTTAACGAAACTCAAATCAAAATTATTGTGTCGTAATTGTGTTTTTACAATTCGTCCATGTTGATTTCGTGTTGTGTTTTCCGATGAGATGAAATAGAGAATTTGGGAAGACCTCCTAATACTAGTCCTAAATATTTGCGTTATATTAGGATTAATAATTTAACGTTAATGACAAAAAAATTTGGGTAAACTTCAAAAACATACTTTGTGGTTTGGTCGTTTTGCAAAAAGGTGTTTGAGGAATTTTTTTATAAGGGTGCCCGTGGTTTCAAAAGTTTGCAAAAAGAGGATTTCCAAAATTTTAAAATCAGATTTTGAAAGGTAATCTTGTCCATTTTAAAGTGAAATTTTGCAGCTTAATAAAAATATAATACAACTTTGTGAAAAATTTTAAAATTTTTTGATAAGTATTAATATTTTTTTAATTAAAATTTGATTATAACTTTAAAAAATTAAAATAAAATGAAAATTTTTCGATCCTTACTCAAATCTTGATATATAATTCTTAAATAATATAGTTAAAATATAAGAATATTGAATTTATTGAAATAACTGGTGTAGCACTATAATTTTCAAACTACAGACATTTTGAAAACTTATGAAACCACAAACCTTTTGAAAAAAAAATTCCACAATCACCTTTTTGCAAAATAATCAAACCACATGCATGTTTTTAAAGTTTACCCTAAAAATTTCAACTCTAAAGCACTATTCAAATGGTGGATTCATATTTTATTGGCATTTATGTATTATTCTGCTAAGAGACCCATATTAATTAAATTATTTGAAATTTGTATCATTTACATATATATATTTTTTTGTGATTATATGTGTTTTATTACCTTTCTTGATAAGGATATGTAAGAATATAAATTTTAACAAATTTTTGATTGCTAGTCAAATTGTGTGGCCCAAGATCAGCGTCTCTTGACTTGCAGTGCAAATATACTTAGGGGCCGAATCATGTTGTTTATCGCCAGTAGCTCCACCCTGAACTTTGAAGCTTTGTTAGGATGATAGCTCTAGAAATAAGGATGAAGAATATTAAAGGGGATAAAGATGATAAAAGTCCAAATGATGAGTTAGGACATTTCTGTTACTTTGAACTATGGATGGGTGCGGGCCACTACTGGATTCGTATAGATTCAGATCTATGCCATTTTCATATATAAGATCTAGATTTGAACCAGATCCATTGGATTTATAAAATTAGACCCGTATCCATATCCGATGGATCTCATGGATTCGGGTCTAAAATGATCTAAAACGGATCTTTTAAAAATAAATTTCAGGAGATACAAAATATGAAAATATCAAAAACCAAGTGAAATTTGTTCTAAAAATCATTGTCTTAGTTTATTAAAAAAGAGTTTATCATGTAATTTCAAGGTTCAAAACTTTAAATAAATATAATACAAATTAACATTTGTCCAAGTTCAAATAAAGAGGCGGTGATAATCGACGTGTGTGTATATAAATGGATTTGGATTTGAATATTTGGAAAACCCGATACTAAATTCATATTTTTTTAAGTATACCCAAATCCAGTCCAAATCATATGAGTTTGAAATAGTATGATTCAGACCCTAAAAAATGGATACGGATCCCTACTTTGGACTTTTAATTGCTATTCAAAACAAAAATTAGCCCACTGCCATATTTTAGGATTTTGAAGAAGGTGCGTATTGAACCCAAGACCTCACACCTAACTTGTGGAACCAATTTTCTTTAAGGGTAACTTAGGTATATACACCCATAGGGCATAAATATTTAAAAAATGGAAATCCATAATTTAACAAATGCACCTCATTTGATTTTAATTCATAAAATACACCTTGAGTCAGTTATTACCCCTAATCAAACATCCCTAAAACGTAGGTAACCAAAAGTCCTGATCACAATTCGCGATTCATTCCATATGCTCCGATTTCAACCCATCTGAATCTACACCGGCTATTCATTTCATATTCTCGGTGTCACCGGATTCCCTAAATTCATCGGTCATCGTTCTATATCCGGCGATTTCACCTATCAAAACACAATTTCGAACCCTAAAACCCAATTTCAATTTTGTCAATCTTACCCAGCAAATCGGCAACAAAAGGTTCCCATTCCTTCTTTAATGGCTTTAATGAGAACTAGGGCTTATATGAGGAGGGAAAAAAGGCCGGTAGTGGATTACAGGAAGAGGAACTCGGAGGAAAAAAGGGTAAATCATGTGTATATTGATATACAATTGAATGTATATTGGGAAAACCTAGTTTCCATCTAATTGTGGAATTCTAATTTTGTAGGGAGAGGTGAAACAGACCTCATCAGATTTCGATTTTAAAACATCTTACAAGGTAAGAATCTGTAATTTCTATATTTGTATATTGATATCTTGTTCCAAACTAATGTTGGTTCTAGAATTTGTCAGGGTATGTGGAAGAAGAAAGCAACGTCCTCTCATGCCAGAACATCAGAGGTAAGAATTCAAGTACTTTAATTTGTATGCTATTGTAATGCTGTATACTGCTAATATATAGATGTAATGGTGATTTAAAGTGTGGTTAGAAATTGCCTAGTAGCAATAGAAAGCATAATATATGCGTTCATATGCTGTCAACACTGTCCTTGTCTTCTATTTTGTACATGGAAACCAACTTATATACAACCATTAGAGTGTTATGATTTTTGCTATATAGTACTGATATACTGAGGTATTGTTAATATACAGTCTAGACAAAACATATGTATGAGCAATATGCAACAGAATCTATATGAATGTAATAACTCAACTTGTAAGCTGGTTTTACTTATATTATATACATTAAAACAACTAATATACAACCACTATAGTATTATGATTTGTGATGTATTATGCTGATATATAGTTTTATTGTTATATACTGCTTGTATAAAAAATGGGTATAGCCAATATACAGTAGAAACTATACAGTTTAAATTGCTTATATCTCCAATATACAGTAGAAACTGTACAGTTTAAATTGCTTATATCTCTTTTATTTGGAATGTGGAAACCAAATACTATACATGAATCATAAGTCAATATGTCTTGAGATAGGTGTATATTGATATACACTTCTTATAATGTATGAATTTAAAACTGTGTACTAACTTATATATAAATTGCAGCTGTCATCATCGGTTTACAACACCAAAGAATTGCAAATGTGGAATACCAGATTGATGATAGAATCGGGGAGCAACATTATTCATAAAATTGCTACACTACCCGAAAATATCTCCAAAAATTTCCGAAACACAATATTCGAATATTGGGTGGACTACCCCGGATTTAAGATTCACACGAAGCTATTGATGAGGCTGATACTTCGTGAGGTAAATTGTCCAACACAGAATTTCTGAACCATATATGTTGGAGGTGAGGAATGAGAATTCAAACTAGAACACTTCCTTCTAACATCCGGTTTGAAAGGAGAGCCTTTAAATCAACAAGTACTTAAGGTAGCTGATGTTCTTAATTTATTGATACCAAAGCATGATAAAATTGTTGAAAAATAAAATAATAATAATAATAACAATAATAATAATAATAATAATAATAATAATAATAATAATAATAATAATAATGACTTAATAGGGAAGTTTTGGTTCTAATAATATATCTTACTTTCATTATTGAATAGCAATCATATTTGCTATGCCATTTGCCAACTTGGTAGTAATTAATTATTGCCAATTTTATTCATTTCCTTGCCTATATATATGGTTTGATTTTAGTAGAGGAAATATACAAGGAAATTGAGAATTGGTGTTTTTCTTTGCTAGCTCTTACATGTTCATAATATTGCCTTTGTCTTAAGTTCATTCTTAGTTCCTTAGTTTTTTTTTATCTCGGTGATATTCTACGCTCGGTTGAATTCATCCAAAGTCTGTTGTTGTATCCTGAGAGATAGTAGTTCATACGGGGCAAATTTTGTCTTAAGGAAACCGATTCGGGCCTCAACAGAATCCTTTCACGGTTAAAAGGTTATTTCGGTATTTATCATTTTGTTAAATATTTTACTACCATATTTTCGTAATTCAAGTTACGAACATCTTATTATATTTTGTCTCTTAAAAGGAAATTACTCTATTATTAATCTCTCAATTCTAAAAAAAAAAAAAAAATTAACAAAAACTACATAGTATCAATTTTCTAAAAATAGGTATCCAACCAGCCAACTTCCCATCCTTTTTTCTTAATTAAAGTATTGCCAGGAATATCTTTCAAGTAAACTCCATCATCTCTAACTATCCAAATGCAATTAACAACATAATCACAATACACTAATAACCCTTTATAGTTACCCTTAAAAGCATCTATATAAGCATGTTCTTTCACTTCATTAGGCCTCAAATAGCACCAAAATAACGTATTTCCCCATATATTTGCACAAAAACTCCACGTAAATTCTTGATTAGATGTCAAATTGTGAGGCCCCAGATCGTCCCAGATCGTCGTGTTTCGATTTTCAGTGAAGAAATAAAACCTTTCCAGAGCTGAACTCGTTCACCACATGGATATGGTAACGATCACCGTTTTTAATGCAATTTGACTGTGTAAAACACGATTAATGCTGCTAATAAGAAGATAACCAAGGTGTTGAAGGATTTCATTTTTTTATCGCTTTGTTGTGTGTGAAATTATAAACGAGTGAGATTTTTATATTGGGATTTTGGGTTGATCAACAGATGGAAATTTTGAATATGTGTTGTGACTTGTGTGTAACATGTAAATTGATTTACTTGCTGTGTTCAGATTTTGACTATATCATTGCCTTTTCTGTTAGTAGAAAGAAAAATCTAATCTTGTATATGCAGATTTTCAGAAATAGTATATATATTTATTGAGGGATATACAGTTGGAATAATGGAATATACCGAATTGAAATTTTGAGTTATATACTATTGCTTAACTAATTTAATATGCTACCAATAAGGGTAGATCCAAGAGGTAAACAGTTTGGTATCGCTTAAGTAAAATCTCAAGTTTGAGTCCTAGTGAATGCAAAAAATCCTTATTGGGAGACTCACCCACCACAACCAGGTGCGCGCCTGATCAGTCGGATCTGTATGTAGTTGGAGCAAAACTCCGGTGAACCAAATGGGCAAAAAAAACTGATTTAATATGCTTAAATTGGAGGCAGGGTTGGCTATTCATGCATGTGGGGTGTGTTCTTGTAGTTTCGAATTAGCTGGTTTTACGAACTATGAGATTCTAAGCGAAATATATAAATTTCAATACATTTACAGTTAATTAATTCCAAACAAAATAGTTAAATAAAACTAATTTCTCTATTTTAAAGTACAAAATTATATCCAATATCTATAAAACTATAAAGCTCTTATTTGGAGAAAATGAAACAAAAGCAGATTGTAATTAAAATCTAAATTTGCTTAAATTTTTTTTTTTGGTGTTTTACTCACTTGGTATGTTAAAAAAAATGTTTTTTTAATATAAGTGTAGAGTTGTATTAATGAATCATAGTACCAATACAAATAGAAGGTTCATATAGCCATCCCCCGTCACAGGCTCCAAGTGAACTGCTCGCGCTGAAGAATGCGGAAAAACATTAATCGATTTAAGAACAATGCTAAATAAGCAAGACATAAAAGACCGAGATAAGGTTTTACAAGCCATAACACCTGAGGAAAATAAGAAAAACCCAAGTCATGAGATAATAAAGACTCAAATTAAACACTATTATCCATCACAATGCGTGTGTAACCAAGTCCCTTCAGCCATAATAATGCTTCTCGGGCCGAAAGTGCATTCGCATACTAAAAATGTTTTATTTAGACTAACTCTTTAACATAGTTGACATGATTCATAGATTCAGCATCTATTTAATAAGCATGAAACCATATTTCAATGTTCATATCAATAAACATGTGAATACAGCACATTATAAAAAATCAAAGATAATAGTAAATAAATTTTCTAATATGAATTCAACCAACCAACTTCCCATCCAGTCTTCTTAACATCACTACTATTTTCAGGTAAATTCTTTAAGTAAACTCCATCGTCTTTAGCAACCCAAATGCAATTAAGATCACCATCACAATACTGTAGAATACCCAAATAATCTTCCTTATAAGCATCTATATAAGCATGTACATAAGCATCATCTGGAGCTAAATAACACCAAAATAAAGTACTCCCCCATAAATTAGGTCTAAACTTCCACATAAACTCTTGATCGAAAGTTAGATTGTGCGGCCCAAGATCATCGTCTCTCGACTTGCAGTGCAGATAAAGATTCTTATTCGCGCTTAGTTGATTTACCACATGAACATGGTAACGATTAAATGTTAATCGAGAATCTGTGGTTTTCGTAATGAACAAGATTAGTACTGCTAAGGATAAAATAACGATGCTATTGAAGTGTTTCATGGCTAGAATTGATGAGTTGTGTTTGAGAGTAGAGAGAATTTTTAACTATAAGGTTATCAATTTATCTTTAGAAGGGAAGTTTACTAAGTATGAGTTGTGTGTGCATGACTGTAAACTGGTATAATTACTATATTAAGAAGTTGATTTTGCTTATTTCTTTCTTGATTAAATGGAAAGAACTATTGTATTTTTACTGTAAGTGCCATTTATAATCATATATCCAATTTGACAGTGTGAAGTTTATGTTTATAGCTTGATCAAATTGAATACTTCGAGGTTAATTAGGCATCTACACTATCATACAGTTAAGAGGTGCTATATACATAATAAAAGTTGACAACTTTATTCTAATTAAAAAATTGAGTTTCACAATATAAATTTTTTAAATTTAATTATTTGGTTTTTGTGTGAACCACTAATATCTCTCATCATTTGATTGGCTTAATGCATGCCTGAACTTGTCTCTAAAAGGGAAAATTATAATGAAAGTCGGGTGTTTTGTACCTTGCTATCATCCAACGATTGAGTATTTATTATATCTTAATTAAATATTTTATAATTTTAATTAAATACTCCCTATAAGTCATAAATACTCAACCGTTAGATGGGAACAGGGTAAAAAACGCCCGACTCCCATTATAATTACCACCCCAAAAGCCTACTGCCTCCCTGAACCTTCAAAATGACCTTGTAGCTCATCAACTTTCAAAAAATGCACTACTTTTGCTTCATGAACACCACGTGTCAGCTTCTGGTTGCTTCGACTTCTCAAAGATGCTATTGTTGGAAATATGCCATAAGTGATAATGATGTGCATTATCAACTTTCGGCTGAATTACGACATATATATAAAAAATTTGAATAAAATGAAATATGTCATTTATTCTACGAATTATAAGTTTTTCACGATATATTATAAGCCTAAAACGTGTGTTATGGTGAATGAGAAATTGAAAGATTGAAGTTTGAATATTTATCAGACTTTGACGTGCCACAACGGTATTTCAATAGAAAGACAATTTGTCATTTTACTTTCTCATATGTTTTAGTTTATGGATTAATGAGTTGTAACTCCATTAATCAATACTATACTCATAACATACATGAGTTACTCACCATAAAAAGTGGTGGTTTAATTGTGTTTAATACTCATAACATATATGAGTTACTCACCTTTAAAAGTGGTGGTTACATGTGTTTAATCACCATTAAACACAATTAAACCATTTTAATGTCATATGATCCATGTAAACTCCTTTTCTTGTAGCCTTCATATTAACTTTCAAAAATACAATTTTCTATTGATAAAAATTCAGCGCTGGTACTTGTTCAATTAGTTACTTTGTGGTTCATTTTCTGCTTTATAAACTAAAAATATTCCTCAAAGTTTTTATTCTTTTTCAAGTGAAGGCTACTGAGTTTTAGGTTCTTGTAATTGCTCTTCACACGGTTAGAGTTTGCGTACGACTGCGGTTGTATCCTAGGAGACAAATTCACCGGTAGCGGACGAATAATTATCTTAAGAAAACTGAGTTTCAGACCTCCTCAATAAATGTCATTCCGGTAAAAGGTTTGAGAGTATGTTATTATTCTAAGTGTATTTTTCTATTTCTATCTCCACTGTAATAATTTGTAATTCATACTTAATAAAAAATATAGTATTATTCATTTATTTTAGTACCGCTACTAATAGTTATTTTTCTGATTTTCTCCTTTAACCAGAAGCTAACACATAGCATTTAGGGAGCAAATGTTGGACATGATGTATGCCCTTAAGGCAATTAGGGCGATATATCTTAATTATGTAATAGTATGAATAATTTATTTAATTAATAAAGACATTTGTTCTTTTGTTTATATCAATGTGTTTATATTTGGTGTATGTATACAAAATTCTTGACATATCATAGCATGAAGCCAGAGAAATTATAGTTGGACTATATTTGGTGGAACCTGCTTCATGTGCAATTATGATTATGTCTAAACTATCCCTAGTCATAGTTTCATCAAGAAAGTATATTGATGAAACAAAAAGACTACCATGTGGTCCGCTTTCTTGGGAAGGGTCCAAACAGATAATCTCCTAAACACTGAAGGTGGTGCCTTAAGCTTGACACATGGATATATCTGGGAGATATATTGGAGACCGCTACAAGATAAACACTTGGTATAAATATCAATGTGTTAGTGTTTATATTCATGCAATAAGCTTTACGAATGTCCTCATACTTGAGATGCTAGTTGCCTTGTGTGGTACCATTGCTATACTTTGGGTCATTACTATACACTAATTTGTTTAAGTTGCTATAGGTGATTACGGGTATAGTGATGACATCACATAGGTAAGCTGAGTAGTCGGAAGGAATCCATCGCTCCGGATACATTAAAGAGTTGTACCTAGCCACTTGTTGTAGTGATGATTGCCATAAACTTATGATCAGAGTATGTGTTTGATAGAAATGGTTTCTAGTCAAACACACTATGGTAAAAGGCAATATACTTCGGTAACAAGTAAATACCTGGGATATCTTGGTGCAACCTCGTTATTAGTGGGTAACACTTTAATCGAACCCAATAAACCAGATGGTATCAATATTAAAGAATGGAAGGAATTTATCGCACTGGATAACTATTGCATTAACCGGGGTTAAGTCATAAGCATAAATGACGTTCCGAGTAATGGAGGATGGTAGACCCTTGCTAGAGGCGTACTACAGTCATTTAAGGTAATCGAGTTCTATTCACGGTCTAGAATATCGAGCGAATGGTTCCATTAGAACAAGGGTTGGTTAAGCCTTAACAGCTCAATACTTCAGAATCCTATAAGGTCACACACATTGGACCTTCATCGGACTAAGTAAATAACTAATAGATTTATTCTATTATGAAAATATAACATAAATAATAATTGGATTATTATTTTATTGGTTAAAATTGATTAGATCAATTTTGGATAGACCAAGGAATTTATTTTCACCGGTAACTAATTAATTAGAGTCATAAATAAATTATAATTGATTAAATCAATTTTGGTTGGACGAAGAAATTTATTTTGACGGGTAACTAATTTATAGAGTCAAAAATAAATATTTATTTGAAAGGATTTAAATAGGATTTTGCATTGGCGAGTTAAAACCAAAAAGTATGAAATACTTTGTACATAGTTCGCTTGCGCGGAGTACACCGAAATGTGTGCGAATAGGTAGTGTTTGCAGCAGCCCTTGTTCATGGGTTGTACAAAGGCAGCCCATGAAAAGGGCAGCGCCCTTACCACATGCAGCGTGCTATGCACGTTGCATGTATATATGGGATGGGAGTAACGTCGCCCACAGTTAGGTTGTCCCCTTTCCTTTCAAATTGTACCAAGCTCAAAGCATAAATCCTAAGCGAGATAATTAATCTCTCGGGTAATTGAGCAAGTTATTTTTGAGGAGCCTGAATTTATTCGGGCACCACTAGTTTATATTTTTGGGTGAGGCTTCTGGAGTGGTCTAGCAACTACTCGAGGCTTCTTAGTTCTTCCCCTTGGGGAGGTTTTGGTTGGTGGGGTTTGTGTGGACACTGATAGAGGCTATCCTACGATTGGAGGCTTGTGCAAGAATTATTTAAGTGTTTTTAGACTTTATAATTATGCTTAGGTTATTTTGCATGCTTAGTTTATTTTATGCTTAGGTTATAACTTAGAGTTATAACACGCTTAGTATAAAATAAATATGCTAGGATATAATCTGAAATTATGGTATGCCTAGTCCTTTAGCATGTTAACCTAGGTAGAGAATTATTTAGTTAAGGCTTTATTTAATTTATATGCAACTAATAGGAGTTCCTGGGGACAGGGACAAAATTTTGAATTTCCGTCATGCCTCTTATGCATGTTCAATCTGACTATCAGTTCCCAACAGTGGTATCAGAGCCTGCCTATTTAGTACATAATTAAGTTAGAAGCAAACTAAATATTATTTTCTAAAATAAATTATTTGTTTATTTAATTGTTTGGAACAATATATATAAACTTGTGCCTTTCATTTCAATGTTAGAAAATGGTTACGAATAATTTTGAATAAGCCTGCTCAACTTACTCAAATTATATAAGTGTCAATAATTTATTTAAATTACATGGGTTATAGATGCTCCCAATTTACATGAATTGTAAGAATGAAATTTATTAGTTCAAGAGAATCCATTGGTCTTCAAGTTTGTGCCCGTATTTATTCTAGCTAAGGATTGGACTTGGTGTCTACTCCTCATAGGGCACCTCTCCTACCTGGGAACCTATATCGGTGCAATTTGAATTGACTAACCGAGGGATTAATATGAACTAATTTATTTCTAGTATATAAGATGGTGCTTATATATGTTTCTATAACAAAGTAAAAAATTAAATTTATTGAATAAAAGCTTAAAGGAAATGCAATATAAATATGACAAATAAAAGTGTTAATTATTTTGCATATAATCTAGGTTGATGGAATAATCATAATAAAGAGCTAAACTCACCTTAGGTTAGACCTTATAAATTAATTCTAAAATTCCCTGAATTAATACAAGTTATTATAATTTTGTCCATCTGATGAAATCCTAGATTAGGTGAGACGTTTAACACCAATAAAATCCCAAAGTAAATATATTAAGGCAAGTTATAATCTTCCTTACTCAAATTTATAATACGGTCTCTTTGGGCTATCAAAGTGCTACGCAAAGCGTTCCTTCTAGTCCACATTGATTGGTTGTAAAGTTTGAGATATGATCTGCCTTAACAGAGCTGGGGTAGTCCACCATAAAATTGGGGGCTAGGCCCAGATCTGAGACATATTCAAGGAGACGCTAATATAAGGGCACACGTCCCTTGGGATTAGGGAACTTGAATGAATTAGCAATTGCATGCGATGCAAATGGAATGGGATTCCAACTATGATTTACTATTATGACTTGACTCATAAATTGGGGGTTGTAATCGACTAGTTATAGATGCTACCTACTAGGAAATTTAGCTGGGCTAAAATTCACGAATTCAATAGAATGGGCTATTGTAAATTTAGAAGAAAATAGTAGGAAAATGTATTTACTTAAAAGTCCTCATATTCAATACATGTACTTAAACTAATATCTAAACACTTTTCTTTTCTTGTGTCTTAGGTTGAAAATGGCTTCCAATTTTAATCTCCGTATGTTACTTGACACCAAAATGAATGGCTCAAACTTTTTTGATTGGTTCCAAGCGAGAATAGTTCTCAGATCCGAGGAAATTGCGTATGTCCTAAGTGAAATTTTCCCTGTAGAACCTGATGTTGAGAATCATGTGGAACATGATACCTGGTTGAAGCACAGGAAATATCGTGAGACTGCCATGTGTATTATATTGGGGTCCATGAATCCTGAGCTTCAGAAACAATATAAGAACATGCCCTTGGTGGATATGGTTCTCCATCTTGAAGAACTCTTTTCGGAGAGGGAGAGGATAAAGAGGTATGAGACCTCCAAGCTCTTTTTCGGGGACCAAGATGCAGGCTGGTACCTCTGCCTCTTAGCATCTACTGAAACTCTTGGGATACCTTGAGAAAATGAATCAATTGGGATTCGAGATGAATCATGACTTGAGCATTGACCTTGTGTTGATGTCCATGACAGATAGTTACTCAGGCTTTGTGACTAACTATTACCTGAACAAGATTAATTCTACTATCCCTGAATTAATCAACATGTTGAATATAGTAGAACCTTAGATCAAGAAGGATCAGAAACCTCTACTGTTGGTTGAAAAAGGTAAGGCTTCTAAGAAGAAGAAGAAGAAGAAGACATTGGGTGCTAAGGAAAGAATCAGTAAGAAGAAGAATGAAAAGAAGGCATCTAAGTATGTCTGCTTCCAATGTGGGAAACCGGGACATTGGAAGAGGGATTGAAAAGCTCCTGCTTCTGATCATTTGAAGAAGAAGCCTACAGAGGCATCTACTTCAAGTATGTTTGTAATTGAAAACTTTACTACTTTTCTGCAAGAATCCAATTGGGTATTAGATACTGGTTGTGGTTCTCATATCTGTACTTCTGTGGAGGGACTAAGGAACTATAGAAAACTTGCAAAAGAGGAGATGGACCTACGTGTGGGAAATGGAGCCAGAGTTATTGCATTAGCCGTAGGGAGCTTTAGTCTTGTTTTTCCAAGTGGACTTGTTTTAGTTTTGAATAATTGTTACTACATTCCAAGTGTTACTAAGAATATTGTATCTGTTGTGTGTTTAGCAGCAGAGGGATTTGAAATTTTATTTTTGAATAATAATTGTCAGATTCATTTGAATAATATTCTTTATGGCTATGGAATGTTGAAAGGTGGCATCTATATTCTTGATACTAAAGCAAAAGTTTTCAATATAAACAATGTGAAGAAAGTTAAATTAGATAATGAGAATTCCTTCTACTTATGGCATTGCTGTTTAGGTCACATAAACAAAGATGGCTTAACCAAGTTGCATAAGCGTGCAGACTTGGGCCCCAATAGACTTAGAGTCTTATGGTGATTGCGAAACTTGTTTAAAAGGAAAAATGATAAGTTACCCTTTCAGGGAGAGGGTGAGCGAGCCACAAGTACATTGGAACTTATACATACTGATGTATGTGGTCCAATGAGTGTTCAGGCACTAGGAGGATAGTCCTACTTCATAACCTTTATTGATGATTACTCACGATACGGTTATTTATACTTGATGAAGCACAAGTCTAAAAGTTTTGGAAAATTCAAACTATTAAGAGCTGAAGTACAGAAACAGCTTGAGAAAAGTATTAAAACACTTCGATCGGATCAAGGTGGAGAATACTTAAGTCAGGAGTTTCAGGATTATCTAAAGGAAAATGGGATAGTTCCCCAGTGGACCCCTGCTTATACACCCCAACACAATGGAGTGTTAGAAAGGAGGAATCAGACTTTATTAGAAATAGTCAGGTCCATGATGAGCCATGCAGTTCTTAGTAAATCCTTTTGGGGATATGCACTGGAGAGCACGGTTTGTATCTTAAACAGAGTGCCCTCTAAATCAGTTGATTTTACACCTTATAAAAGATGGTGTAACAAAAAGCCATCTCTAAGTCACTTAAGGGTACAGGGCTGTCCTGCTATGGTAAAGAGGATAGCATCAGATAAGATAAATGCCAAGCCTGATAAATGTCTGTTCATTGGATATCCAAAGGGAACAATTGGATATCTGTTTTACCAACCCGAAGCATAAAAGGTATTTGTGTCTCGGAATGCTCACTTTTTGGAAAAGGAACACTTACTTGCAAAAGTCAATGGGAGCAATATTGAACTGGAAGTTCAAGAGAAAGAAACAGACAATCAACTGATTGACCCCATTCTAGATATACAAGAGAGTGTGATCCAAGAATAACCTGTCAAAACACAATCATTGCGAAGATCAGGTCGTGTTTATAAGGGTCCCGATAGATATGGGTTTATCATCACTAATGATAACGAACTATATCTTATGGAGGATGTTGAACCAAAGACATATGATGAGGCAATGAAAAGCTCGGATTCTGATAAATGGCAAAAGGCCATAAAATCATAAATGGATTCCATGTACGAGAACCAAGTTTGGAATTTGGTTGATGCACCGCAAGAGGTTAGACCAATTGGGTGTAAATGGGTCTTAAAGAAGAAGACAGACATGGACGGTAATGTAATTACCTACAAAGCAAGGTTGGTTTTGAAAGGTTATAATCAATGAGAAGGTATTGACTATGATGAAACCTTCTCACCGGTAGCCATGCTTAAATCTATAAGGATACTCCTCGCCATTGCTGCTCATTACGATTATGAGATCTGGCAGATGGATGTATGAATAGCATTCCTGAATAGGGATTTAGACCGGGATGTGTATATGATACAACCTGAGGGTTTTACATCTCAGAATGGCTCGAAGGTATGCAAGCTACAAAGATCCATTTATGGACTTAAGCAGGCATCCAGGAGTTGGAATATAAGGTTTGATCAGACAATCCAGGAACTGGATTTCTACCCAAATGCAAATAAGCCTTGTGTTTATAAGAAGGTTAGTGGGAGTGCAATCATTTTTCTAGTATTCTATGTTGATGACATTCTACTAATAGGAAACTACATTTCTCTTCTCCAAAACGTTAAAGTATGGTTGTCAAGAAAGTTCTCCATGAAAGACGTTGGTGAAGCAGCATTTATTCTAGGTATAAAGATCTACAGGGATAGATCCAAGAGGCTGTTAGGTCTTTCTTAAAGTACATATATCGACAAGGTGTTGAATAGGTTCAACTTTGAGCATTCTAAGAAAGGTTATCTCCCGATGACAAAGGGGATTAACCTATTTAAGGTTGAGCGTCCGAAAATAGCTAAAGAGAGAATATGCATGAAGGATATACCCTATACATCCATGATAGGGTCCATCATGTATACTATGATATATACTAGGTCGGATATCTCTCAAGCTTTGAGCTTTACGAGCAGATATCAATCAGATCCAGGTGAAAAGCACTGGATGGCCGTTAAGGCAATCCTTAAGTACTTGAGAAGGACTAAGGATGAGTTCTTGATTTATGGAGAAGGTGATCTCACTATCAAAGGTTACACTGACGCGAGTTTTCAATCTAACAAGGATGACTTTAAGTCTCAGTCAGGTTTTGTGTATGTGTTAAATGGAGGGGCAGTATGCTGGAAGAGTTCCAAGTAAGAAACTACTACTGATTCAACCTCGGAATCTGAATACATTGCTGCATGGGAAGCAGTAAAAGAAGTTTTCTGGTTAAAGGGATTTATTGGTGATCTCGGTGTGGTGCCTGAGGCTGTTGATCCAATTACTTTATATTGTGATAACAATGGTGCCATAGCTTAGGCAAAGGAACCACGGTCTCATCAGAAAAACAGACATGTATCTAGAAAGTATCATATAATCAGGGAGTTTGTTGATGGTAAGATAATAAGATTAGAATATATACCCACTGATTAGAACCTCGCGGATGATCTGACAAAGCCATTGACTCAAGTCAAACATGATCAGTATGTCAAAGTATATGGATTTAAACATATAGCTAATTGGCCTAGTGCAAGTGGGAGTTTGTTTGATATGATGTATGTACTTAAGGCAATTAGGGCGATATATCTTAATTATATAATAGTACGAATAATTTATTTAATCAATAAAGGCATTTGTTCTTTTGCTTATATCAATGTGTTTCCATATATATATATATATATATATATATATATATATATATATATATATATATATATATATTATAACTAGTTAAAATATATACATTGATGTATGTATACAAAAGTCCTTGACATATCATAGCATGAAGTCAGAGAAATCATAGTTGGACTATATTTGGTGGAACCTGCTTCATGTGCAATTATGATTATGTCTAAACTATCCCTAGTCATAGTTTCATCAAGAAAGGATATTGATGAAACGGAAAGACTAGCATGTGGTCAACTTTCTTGGAAAGGGTCCAAGCAGTTAATCTCCTAAAGACTGAAGGTGGTGCCTTAAGCTTGACACATAGATATATTTGGGAGATATATTGGAGACCGCAACAAGATAAACACTTGGTTTGAATATCAATGTGTTAGTGTTTATCTTCATGCAATAAGCTTTGCGAATGTCCTCATACTTGAGATGATATTTGCCTTGTGTGGTACTATACTTTGGGTCATTGCTGTACACTAATTTGTTTAAGGTGCTACGGGTGATTACGGGTATAGTGATGACATCACGTTGGTAAGCTGAGTAGTCGGAAAGAATCCATCGCTCCGGATATATTAAGGAGTTATCCTTGGCCACTTGTTCAAGTGATGATTGCCATAAACCTCTGATCAGAGTATATGTTTGATAGAAATGGTTTCTAGTCAAACACACTATGGTTATAGGCAATACACTTCGGTAACAACTAAATAACCGGGATAGCTTGGAGCAACCTCGCTATTAGTGGGTAACACTTTAACCAAATCCAATAAACCAGATGGTACTAGTATTAAAGAATGGAAGGAATTTATCGCACCGGATAACTATTGCATTAACCGGGATTAAGTTATAAGCATAAATGACGTTTCGAGTAATAGGGGATGGTAGACCCTTGCTGAAGGGGTACTACAGTCGTTTAAGGTAATCGAGTTCTATTCACGGTCTAGAACATCGAGCCAATAGTTTCATTAGAACAAGGGTTGGTTAAACCTTAATAGCTCAATACTTTGGAATCCTATAAGGTCACACACATTGGACCTTTATCGGACTAAGTAAATAACTAATAGATTTATTTTATTACGAAAATATAACATAAATAATAATTGGATTATTATTTTATTGGTTAAAATTGATTAGATCAATTTTGGATAGACCAAGGAATTTATTTTCACCGGTAACTAATTAATTAGAGTCATAAATAAATTATAATTGATTAGATCAATTTTGGTTGGACGAAGAAATTTATTTTGACGGGTAACTAATTTATTAGAGTCAAGAATAAATATTTATTTGAAAGGATTTAAAGGGGATTTTGCATTGGCGAGTTAAAACCAAAAAGTACGAAATACTTTGTACATAGTTCGCTTGCGCGGAGTACACTGAAAGGTGCGCGAACACTGCTAGGCAGTGTTCGCGGCAGCCCTTGCTCGTGGGCTGCACAAAGGTAGCCCATGAAAAGGGTAGCGCCCACGTGCAAGGCAAGCCCACAAGGTGCGCTTGCCTTGCCACATGCAGCGTGCTATACACACTGCATGTATATATGGGATGGGAGTAACATCGCCCACATGGGGAGCATTTTTTATCCCCCAAGCCTATATATAGGTTGTCTCATTTCCTTTCAAATTGTACCAAGCTCAAAGCATAAATCCTAAGCGAGATAATTAATCTCTCGGGTAATCGAGCAAGTTATTTTTTAGGAGCCTGAATTTATTCGGGCACCTTTAGTTTAATCTCTCGGGTAATCGAGCAAGTTATTTTTTAGGAGCCTGAATTTATTCGGGCACCTTTAGTTTATATTTTTGGGTGAGGCTTCTGAAGTGGTCTAGCAAGTACTCGAGGATTCTTAGTTCTTCCTCCCGGGGAGGTTTTGGTTGGTGGGGTTCGTATGGATACTAATAGAGGCTATCCTACGTTTGGAGGCTTGTGCAAGAAGGTTCTGCAAAAACACGCTTCAACTGGTAAGTTCTTTTTCTTTCTCTTTTAATTATTAAGTCTTTTTCTTTAAGTGTTTTTAGACTTGATAATTATGCTTAGGTTATTTTGCATACTTAGTTTACTTTATGCTTAGGTTATAACTTAGAGTTATAACATGCTTAGTATGAAATAAATATGCTAGGATATAATTTGAAATTATGGTATGCCTAGTCCTTTAGCATGCTAACCTAGGTAGAGCATTATTTAGTTAAGGCTTTATTTAATTCAGATGCAACTAATAGGAGTTCCTGGGGACATGAACAAAATTTTGAATTTCCATCATGCCTCTTATGCATGTTCAATCTGACTGTCTGTTCCCAACAACAAATTAGTAACTTTTTGAAAGTTGACGGAGCTATAAGACCACTTTAAAAGTTCAGGAAGACACTAGGATTTTTTTGAGGCAAGTACAAGTATTTAGAGATGCATTAAGCCTATTTGATTTGATGTTCAATGCTACATAGAATGGGATGCCCTTGCTAAGGTTTGAGCCACAACATTTGTTGTTCGCCAAAGTACTATTGAAAATAACTGGTACACGAGTGAGCAAGTTAATTGAGTTAAAGGATATGATCCAACTAATTAATTAGGATTAATGTGAAATTAATTAAGTTAAAAGACTTAACTAAATTTGGTAAGAACCTAATTGCAATAACTTATTTCCGTAAGTGCCTAATAATATGTATTTTTTTTATTTTTATTCTCTATAAATGGGCCAATGTAGATGGAAAATAAGGTTTGATGGAATTTTCATTTCTTTCTCCATTTTCTCTCTCTCATGTTTTATTGGGATGGAAACTCTTCATATATTATTGATCTTTTAAAGCCGTAAAAGTCGTGGAAATTCGACTTTATCCGATATACCGTTATATAATTTCAACTTTGGCATACAAGTAGACCTGTTCGCGGGCCGGGCTACCCGCCCTGCCCAAGCCCGGTCCTATAGGCCGGGCTTGGACACCTATTTTATTATTAAGTCCGGCCCGAGCTCAAGCCCGCTAAAGTCTGAAGTTTTATGGGCCGGACTTAGTTTTTGTATAAATACCCAAGCCCGGCCCGAGCCCGGCCCAATGAATAATAATTTAATTTTTTTATATATATTGTAATTGTATTAAATAATTATTTTCAACTTTTATATTTTATACTAATGAATTTTCAAATTTAAATACAATAAGTTGTATAATATATTAAGAACTTTAAATAAATAATATTGTTATACATAATTCTGTCAATTTATTTTTTAAAAATTCCCAAAAAAAATTATTGAAAAATTATTTACGGGCCTTGGGCCGGGCTTGCTCGTAAGCCCGGCCCGAGCCCGAAGTTTTAAAGTGTGGACTGGGCCGGGCTTGGGTTGATGCTTTTAGTCAGAAGTCCGGCGAAGCCCGGCCCGAGCCCGACCCGGCCCGCCCGATGAACATACAAGTATATCATCTACGAAATCATTGAACTTGGACACATAAGAGGTACACAATTCGATCTGTTTTCGGTCACAAACCACACTAAAAAACAAAAGTTATGATTATAAATAAGATGCTTAGAACCAGTAATTGTCAATTACAAAGGTGAACAATCAACACTATAAGAAAGTAAGAGTTGATAACAACGCTATGACATTCGTTTAGTTCTCTCTTTTAAATTACTAGTTGTAACTTGTAGGTTATATGTTTTGTTAAAAGGTACATCAATTGATATAATTATGATTCACATTTTTATTGTCTAATTTCTCTAACATCGTAATAAAAGTCATAATTAGTTTTTATATATAATTTAAAATTTTGAAAATGTGATTTTATAACATGATCAGGAATAGATGTACGCATATAAATTTGAATTCAACCTACTTCATTTATCAATTTCTAATATAAGTTTGCCCTTTTTGTTTGAAATGAGTTCCTGGAGTAATGAATTGATACCTAGTCATTATCACACACGCTTTGACTGCTAGAGCCTTTAGCTGTTTAGCAAGTTGGAAAATTAGCTCATTTTGCACTTCTTAGGGCCAGTTTGAGATTGTTTTCTCAGACTGCTTATTTTAAAAGCTCAAATTTCAAACTTTTCCAAACTATTGTCCCGAAAAGTTCTGGAAATCAATAGCAAACAGTTCATAATTAATTAATATTAATAGTCAAAATATTTTGTCCAATGTCAAAATACGTTGTTCTGTTAAAAGTTTGTAAGTGAAACTTTTCGTGACAACAGCTTTGACAGCAATCTCAAACATGCTCTTATACAATTAGATGAACATAAGGCATGCTATGCACTATAAATAGCAATGCTATATATGTTGTAAATTTGAGTTCTATTGAATAATACTCCCTGGATTTCATTTGTAAATCAGATTGTTACATACCATACTCCTAATAACACCTGCGAGGATAATAAATTAAAAACAACTAAAAATAATAGAACAAAATCAGAAGAATCTAATCACTAATTGCATAGAAGGAACAAATATATCGTATCCTTATTGATTTAATTATATCTTAACAATAATAAATCCATAATAACACAACTTTGTGTGAGTTTTGGATTGTTATATCCGAGCTCTCCGCTAGCTTTCTCAAAAAGTAGATGAAAAGCAGCTTTGAGACACCAAAAACGACACCAAATACCTCTAAATTAATAATTACAAAAAGTTATATCGCAGATCAGCATCCGTCACAAGAAAATAAGAATAGACCTCACGACGCTCACGTTGATCCCTGGATTACGGTAAGAGTATGGATGAGGTTATAAAAATAAGGAAAAAGAAAGAAAGCAATTGAGAAAAGAAAACGTCTAATTCACTACACAAGAAAATAAACAAAAACTTAGGCAAAATGACTTTTTTGTTATTGCAAGTTGGTATAGCCTAACTTTGAGTACGCCTACTATTCTACCATCTCATCAGACATGCAAAAATTAGTATACTATTTTTTGAAAAAAAAAACAGATGCAATCTGGATCGCGCACCTGGTTGTGGTGGGTGAGTCTCTTAATAAGGATTTTCTGAATTCATTGGGACTCGAACTTGAGATCTTGCTTAAGCGATACCAAGTCACTTACCACTTGTACCAATCTTTATTGGTAAAAATTAGTGTACTTTTAATAGACTCAACTATCCTTTAACTTTTCAGTTAATCTCAACTATCCACTGAGTAAATGGTTGAAATTCAACTGCATTGTGGACCCCACAAATCATTAAAACTAAATCTCAACCATTTAAACTCAATGAATGGTTGAGATTAATTGAAATTTACAACTTTACCATTGCTTAACTTTAGAGAATCCAAATCCCGAAATAATTAACTAACACAAAAGCATATAGTAACGGTTTTTAAAAGAAGTATCTCACCAGCCATCTCTCCATCGCTATTAAATGCTTCTAAATAAGCATGCTTTTCTCATTACCAGGAATTAAATAGCACCAAAAATAAATATTATCTAACCGATATGCATAAAAACCCCACGTAAATTCTTGATTAGAGGCCAAATTATGAGGCCCCAGATCGTTGTCTTTCGACTTACAGTGAACAAACAAAACCTTTCCTGTGCTCAACTGGTTCACCACATGGATTCGGTATTCATCACCGGATTTTATCGGATTTTTCATTGTAATATACAGGATTAGTGTTGCTACTGTTAAGAAGATGATCAAGGTGTTGATGGAATTCATTTGGGATTGTTTTTTTCACTTTGTTGTGTGTGAAATTATTGTTGTTTTTATATTGAGATTTTGGGTTAATCCATTGACTGAAATTCTGAATATAGTGCGTTATATGTAAATTGATTTACTTGCTATATATGGTGAGATTTTGCCTTTGTTTATTTGTAGAAAAAATGATATTTCTTTTGTACATGCAGATTTTTGGAAATATATAATTATAATTCTTATTGATTAAGTAGCTAATATATTATGCTTAAGGGTGTGTTTGGAAGCCTGAGTTCATTTTATTTTGTCTAGAAAAGTTGAAACTTGTGTATGTAATATAAATTGAAATGAATTGAATTCCTTTGAATTTTGAGTTTCCAAACACACCATAAAATAATAGGCAGGGGCGGTGATCCGCGGAGGTGTGGGTCGAGTTCGCGTTTAGTTAACGAAACTCAACTCAAAATTATTGTGTCGTAATTGTGTTTTTACAATTCGTCCATGTTGATTTCGTGCTGTGTTTTCCAGTGAAATGAAGTCCTCCTAATGGTCCTGAATATTTGCGTTATATTAGGATTAATAATTTAACATTAATGACATAAAAATTTGATCCAATACAAACTCTAAAAGCATGAAATAAAATCCGATATCCCCGTTTTAGTGTCCCCCATTTAAAATCCTATATATGGCTTTTTTTATTAATATTTTTTATTTTCTCTCTCCTATATTTTCAATTTCTCTCTCTCTCGAAAAGTAATATGTGTAAGATTTTGAATGGGAATACCGAATGAGACACCAAAACGGAGACAACAGATTTTATTCCCAAATGGCGGATTCATGTTTTATGCGGATAAAAATCGCATGTTCCCAATTTAGTATCTTCTTCGATGTCTCATATTCATTTTTCGACACGTTGTAGTTTTTATTATTATTTTATTATTTTTTAAATTTACTTTCTAACTTTTCATCACCTCTCTCCTACAAACATACCATATGTTGAAAAATGAATGAGAACATGGAAGAGGACACCAAATTGAGACATGTGATTTTTTTCCGTTTTATGCGCATTTATGTATTATTCTACTATGGGACGCAATATTAATTGCGTAAATTATTCGAAATTTGTATCATATAATTATATATCTTTTTGTGATTACATGTGTTTTATTACCTTTCTTGATAATGATATGTAAGAATATAAATTAAAATGGCCGAGATCATCATCTCTTGACCTGCAGTGCAGATACACTTAGGGCCCCAATCGTGTTACAGTTCTAGAAATAAGGATGAAGAATATTAAAAGGGTAAAGATGATAAAAGTATAAGTGATCAGCTAGGGCATTTCTGTTACTTTGGACAATGGATGGGCAGGCCGAATTTATACTCTATCCATATAGATTCATATTTATGTCATTTTCATATATAAGATTCAGATTCAATTCAGATCTATTAGATCTATAAAATTAGACCCCGTATTCATATCCAATGGATCTCAAGGTTTCGGGTCTAAAATATGTCTAAAACGGATCTTTTAAAAATAAATTTCAAGAATTACAAAACATGGAAATATCAACAACCAACTAAAAATTTGTTCTGCAAACCATGGTCTTAGTTTGTAATAAAAAAAGAAAGAGTTTAACATATAATTATAAGGTTCAAAACTTCAAATAAATATACTGCAAATTAACATTTGTCCAAGTTCAAATAAAAAGGCGGTGATAATCGGTCTGTGTATAAATGGATTTGGATCTGGATCCGAATATTTGAAAAACCCGATACTAGATTCATATTTTTGTAGGTTTATCCAAATCCGGCCCAAATCCGATGGGTTTGAAATAATGGGGTCCAAATCCTAAAAATGAATACGAATCTACGGATCCGGGCCGGATCCAAGATCCAGTTACATCCATACTTTGGACTTTTAATTGCTATTCAAGACAAAAATTGGCCCACTTGCCATATTTTAGGATGTGAATTTGTTATAATGGTACAGATTTATTAAAATATCTACAAGATTATCATGTTTATTAAATAAATCTTAACTTCCTCTTTTTTTTTAATTCTATTTACACAACTGCTATGTTGCTTATTTTTTTTTTTCATTATTTTTCATTTATCTCTCAAACCGTTTATTTTTTCGACATGCCGCTTTAGAGTTTTTTGTTCATCTTATTTTTATCTTTGAAATGATATCCACTGTGACTTTTCGTCATTTTTTTATCCAATAGATTTCCTATAGATCATCTATAGATATCCAATAGAACACTGGAAATTTCGTTGTATCCATCGTTATGCAGTAACTTTATAAACTGCTACCATTGAGACCATTGCTAATATTTTATAGGTATATTTTAGGAGTCCTCTACCTCTTAAAATTGAACATTCATGTGTTATTTAATTTATTTCGATTCAATTGCGGAATTTGGGCAAATTGACTACAAATTTGAGCTACGAGTGGACTTTCAGGAGTTGAAGGGGTTATTTTGTTGAGGATTTTTTTGCAATTGATCTCTTGCTTCGTGTCTTTTTCTTTGTTTGTTGTGTTTATAAGATCAATTAGTTGTTTAACTTGTGTTTTTTCATCTACAAGACATCTTTTGGTCATCGATCGGAAATCCATTGGACATCTACTAGATTTCCATTAGAAAATATAGATAGAAGTTGATATTTAGGCATCCGCAAAAGTCTGTTCTAATGTTATGATCTATAAAAATCTATCTAGTGTTTTGAATCCAAGATTTTTCAGTTTTACTGATTTCTATTGGACTTCTATTGGATATCTATTGGATACCTAACAGTTTAAAAAAAACTCGATAAAAGTATATTATCATGTATCTACTTTCAAAGATAAAAAAAGAGACGAATAAAAAATTCTAAAGCGATATGTCAAAAAAATGAATGATTTGAAAGATATAAATAAAACAATCAAACAAATTAAAAGAGTGTGGTTGGGGTGGGGGAGGGGTTTGTAATTATTTTGTAAGGATGGTGCACTTAAAATTATTTTGCTTTTTTATGGCATTTAACTCAAATTATTTTATTTTTTTTGCCTATTTATAGAAAACCTCTTTTAAAATTTTGAAGAGGGTGTGTATTGTGGAACCAATTTTCTTTAAATGACCCCACCTCTGCATCTTTAATATATTTTCTTACCTATTTTTCTATTTTACTTTATTCAAACTTCACCCAAGTATTCTTCATGGTTTTCCATTTATTATTGTCTTTGTTTTTTGTATTCATTTTAGCAAAATTTAATTAGTTTTTTTTAAATTGAATTAAACTGAATTTTTTTTGAAATTTGATTAATTTAGGCTTTTAAAATTAAAATGAAATGAAATGAATCGAATTAAAATTATATTTATTGAAATTGATTTAGAACTACAATCCGTGAATGCCCGCACACCAACTAGAAAACCCCACTCCAAATCACATCCAGTATCTTATTCCAGCTCAATTGATTCACCACGTGAACATGATAAAGATTACATGTTAATCGATAATCAGCGGTCATTGTAACGAACATGATTAGTACTGCAAATGATCCATGATTAGATAGAATAAGTGCGTTGATTTGTTGTGTAACTTGTGGTTGAGATTAGAGATATTTTCACTATAAATTTATCAGTTCATCCTTAGAAGGAAATTTTCCCAAGTATGAGTTGTGTGTGCAACTGTAAATTGATTTAATTTACTCTATTGAGTAGTTTTTGCTTATATGTTTCTTGATTAAAAGGAAAGAACAATTGCATTTTTGGCATTGTTAATCTGGCTTATTGAATTTGACAGTACAGCTTGATCAAATTGAATGTATTTGAGGTCAATTAGGCATGTACACCGTTATCCAGTTAAGAGATGCTACATAAGAAAAGTTACAGCTTTCTTTTTCCAATTTAAATCCTTATTGGGAGACTCACCCACCACAGCCAGGTGCGCGACCCGGATCAGATCTGGACGTAATCGGAGCAAAGCTTCGGTGAACCAGATGGACAACAAAAAAAGTATAAAAATGAAAACTCTTTACATTTTCCTCTTGTGACTCGAATCAATGGCATACAATTGAGTTTAACTACATAATTTTATAATTTGATGTTCAAGCCTAACTAACAATAGTTAGAACGAGTTTGGCCTAGTTGTTCTCCTATTTTCCCATTACTTTCCCGATAATTATTTGAGACCATATTTTTCAAGAAAACATGTAAAAACAGTTACAAAGCTGCATAAGCAAGCTAATCACTTTTTATTCCTCTATATTTGTATATATTGGGTTTGAATACACAAGTTTCTATAAATTCGGTACATTTCACATCTGCCTTTCAAATAAAAATTTAATATTTTTACCATATAGTATGGAGTTTTGTAGGACTACACATTTTCCAAATGACAATCAACCTATAAGAAAGTAGGTTTTTTTTTTTATAATTAAAAGATAGTAGGATTTGATAAACAATGCTAACATCCATTTATTTCTATTGCATAATAATGTGTTAATAATCATAAATCCATGATAACATGATTTTGGGCGTTTAATAACTAGCCGTCCACTTACTTTATCAAAAAGGAGACAAAAAACAGTTTTAAAACACTAGAAAGCAACACCAAGCATGCCTAAATTATTACAACAAATAACAATTAAACCCTAACCAATCTTCCATCTACCCATTTGTATTTAAGCACATCTTTTTGATAGTTGGCGAAATCCCTCAAGTAAATTCCATCGTCTTTAGCTATCCAGACACAAGTAGTATGATGAGAACGCGGCCCATCACAATAAGCTGTAAAAACATTTCTATCTACAAACGCATCGAAACTGGCATGATGGTTGTCGTCCGGAGCAAGATAGCACCAAAATAGGGTACTCCCGAAAAAATTACGAGCGAAATCCCAACCATAATTTTGACTAACCGCAACATTATGAACCCCCAAATCATCATTTTTTGATTTGCAATGCACCAACAAAACTTTGTTAGAACTAAGTCCATTCTCTACTTGCACGTGAACATGATTTTTAGGAAATAAACCTGCATTGATTGGTTCAACTAAGAGAGTTGAAATGGCTAAAGCCAAAACTAAAATATAATTCAAACTTGTCATTTGATTATATGATTGATTCAGTTGAGCACAGTTGTAAGAAAGTTATTTTGATTGAGGGTATATAAATGCTTTTTTTTTGTTTATTGAGGAAAGTTAAATCGAAGTGGATTTGGAATCTTGGGTTTAGCATGGAAACAAGTTTTATTTCAATGAGTGATATTTCCTTTTTTTAAGATTTGTAGTTAATTTTGTTTGGTTGGATTGGAATTGTTAGCTTATTTGACTTGCAGTGCATGTAGACGTATTAAGGCCTTTTTTTTCAACTTTTGAAAGCTGAATTGAACTGAAGTAAGATGAATTAATTTGAACTGAACTTATTTTAGTGTAAGTTTATAATTATACGTAGTTGAACTGAACTGAACTGAACTGAATTGGACTGAAATAAATTGAAGTGGTCTGAACGGAATTGAATTGAATTGCAGTCCAAAAGAACAGAGCCTAAGTGTTAGTGTCTCTTTAGTGCTCAATTGATGAGATTCATCTCATGATCAAATAATGCTGCTAATGCTAAATGGCAAAAGCACATTTTTGCATCATGTGGTATACTAAGCACATGGACAACCAAAAAAAATACTAGACATACTATCTTTTTGGTCTTTGTATTCTACAATTTATTAAGTTTTTATTTCTTTTCGTGCATATTATGAAAAATACGTTAATAGATATTTTATTTTTTTTATTGAAAGAAGTTTGTGTAGGAGTAAGGAATTAATCTCTGGTCATCTTTATCCACACTATATGGATGTACCAATAGTACCAAGTTCAATTGGCTTAATAAATATTCCATAATACATGGCAAAAAAATGTAACAAAATTGCATAATACATGGAACAAATCGATAATGGTTGCAATTGCAAATATTAAGATCAAAAGGGTAACAAAGTGCATAAGATGTAGATGAATGGGTAACATGCATATAACTTGAACCAAATGGGTAATATGGTTCTGCTATCCACAATTCAACAAATTATGTGGTATGTGGAATCTCATCGTTGGTCCGTTATATTTCTTCTGCGGTTAAGAGGTTTTTTCTTGGATGCAGGTTGCGTTTAACTTTTGTCTGGTTGGAAATTGACAGGGCTGGTACTGGCAATTTCTGGGCCATAGGCAAATATATGAATTAATATATTATGGCCCTTTTGGGCGGACCCATAATTCGATATAAGGGGGGCCATGAATTTTTTAATGAACCGAGTTAATGCATCGTGATATTGACATATAAATTTCAATTGATAGGAAATGCCAATTTATATGAATGTATTTTAAACTTTAAAATGCTTGCCTTTCAAAATTTAGTCTACAATAAAGATTTGACTCCTACAACATAAGTTTTTTTTGGTTGCCCATCTGGTTCGTCGGAGCTTTGGTCCGACTACATCCAGATCCTATCCAGGTCGTGCACCTGACTGTGATGGGTAAGTCTCCCAATAAGGAATTTTTGCATTAACTAGGACTCGAACTCGAGACCAACCCTTATTAGTTCTACAAGATAAGTTAATTTGTAGCACACTTCAATTTATATTTATAACTTTATTCAAAATTGTATATAAAAAATTATTTTTTACAACCTAATTGTCTTACCTATGAACAATAAATTGTCAGCATGTTATAATCGATTTATGTTTTGGTCTTATTATTAATCTTATGAATTATTTATATTAAAAGCATTGTCATTGAGTTATATATGTTTTAAAAAATGTAACAGAGGAATATGAATGTAAAAGAAATAAAGATAAACAAAATAAAGGGAGAAATGTAAATGAATGATATAAATGTACAAAGACAAAGAAAGAAAAATATAAATGAAAAAGAAAAGCATCTCCTGCAACCACCAAGACTCGAACACACAACATGTAGGGGGGTAAGGAATGAAAATTCAAGTGCTCGAGTAACTAAGAGAAAATAGCAGAGCTCATTTTGTATCAGTAACTAAGAGAAAATAATCAATAAACACCACCAAAAGGCTCTCAAGCTCATTTTTATGGTATTAGAGCTCCATGGCAAGGAAGATGAAATCGCAGAATCACAACAATGGAGATCCATTTCAAAGAAGAAGTGGACATATAGTTGTATGAAGATGACTCTGATGATTCCAAAGGCAAAGCCTCAAGCCAGGACTGGTAATCTCAGCTCTCTCTTTAACTGGAAGTGGAAATTACCTAGTGTCGAGGAATTATTTACAGAGAGCTTTAACTGCTAAAAACAAATTAAAGTACATACATGAGGATGAAGAGGATTTAGATGAGGAATCGACAGAATTTCAAAGATGGAAGAAAAAAATTGTTTAGTTACCTCTTGGATACTTAACACTATATTCAAAGAGTTAGTTGAGGGATTCACCTATGTAGCAACATTGAGGGAGCAGTGGAAAGCATTCAAACACAAATTTTGTGATGGAAATGGACCTATGCTGTATAAAATCAAAAGAGATATCAATATGTTTTAGCAAGGAGATCCAACGGTTCTTCAATACTTCAACAAGCTCAGAAAAATATGGGATGATTAGTTCCTTTTGAGGCCAATTCCAGGATGTAAGTGTGGTGCATTAAAATCCTGTGATTGGAATGCCTTTGGTAGAATTTCAAACCAAGATCAAGAAGACAAGCTTAGGATGTTTTTAATGGGATTAAGCACTTGTTATCATCATATCAAGAACCAGATACTTCTCATCGAGCCATTACCTAGTCTTGATAAGATATACTCTATGAATCTATGTTAAGTAAATAAAATTAGCAATTCTAGATCATTTGAGATGGCAAATTAGTTATCTGCAAATTACACAAAGACTCAGGGATCCTATTCTACAAATTACTCTAATGCTCAAAAGAACACTCATGAAGATTCAAGGGACATGTTTACCAAGATCGATAAGAGTGGCTTGAAATGTGACTATTGTAATGGCACGAAGCATACCAGAGAAGCTTGGTTTAAGCTAGTTGGGTATCTTGAGTGGTGGCCATGAAAACACAGAGGCAGAGGTAAGCCTACTTTTCCCTCAAGCTCACATTCTAATCAAAGTTCTTGGGAGGAAAGTGTATACTCTCATGAAATAAATGGAGGACAAAACATGGATCAACAAACAATGAATAAAGTAATCTAGGAAGTGTATAGTAAAATGATGAGAGGGAAAGAACCAGCAGAATCACCAATGTAGTAGTTACATTCTGATTTTGTTGCTTTTGCTGGATACTCTAGTAAGATTCCAAACATTCAATATACTTGGATTGCGGATAGTGGAGCTAGCTCTTATAAGTGCTAACAATAACACTTATTTGCATGCCTATGTCTAGAAAATAAAAGACACTCAGTTTGTCTTCTTGATGATTGTATAAAACTTATTTCATCAAAAGCGACTATTAATCTGGAAAATGGAATTTCACTGCTAGATGTGCTATATGTCCCTGAATTTCGTGACAATCTATTGTTAGTGAGTCAACTGTCAATGAATAATGGAATTGAAGTGAGTTTTTATGCAAAATATTGTTGTTTGCAGGACTAGAAGTCTAAGCAAATAAAAGATATAGCTTGGCTGGTTGATGGCCTTTATCTCTTGGATCAAACTTCATTTGATAAGTAGCTGATAAAATGAATACATAGTTGTAATTTTGTAAGACAAGTTGTAGATTGTAATAAAACTGTTGATTCCTGGCATATGAAGCTTAGACATGCTTCTTTTAATAGTCTTAGCCATATTCCTGGTATAGCAGTTGATTGTAAACTTTTAGACTGTGAGTTTTGCCCACAGGTCAAATAGTTTAGACTCTCTGTTAATAAAAACCAGATTTATACTAATCAAAGGTTACAGATGATTCACATCGATGTTTGGGGACCTTATATACAGTCAACTATGACTGGGGCAAGATACTTTTTGACTATAGTAGATGATTTCACCAGGCTAACCTGGTTATAATTGATATCACAGAAAAGTGAAGTTGCAAGAGCATTAGAATCTTTCATCAATATGGTGAGGATTCAATATAATGCAAGAGTTAAGGTAGTGAGAAGTGATAATAAGGGTGAGTTTGTGAATGCATATTGCTGGAATCTATTTCAATCAAATGGGATCATTCACTAGAAAAATTAAAGCTGCACACCACAACAAAACAATGTTGTAGAGACAAAAAATAGGCACCTACCTGAAGTAATTAGAGATTTTATGATAGATGCCCACTTGCCAACAAAGTTTTGGCGAGAAGCAATATTTTATGCAACCAACATTATTAATGTGCTTCTAACAAAAATACTAGATAGAAAATCCCCTTATGAAATTTTTTTGGAAAACTGTTAGAGTATTGCAGATTCCAAATATTTGGTTCTCTTTAGTTTTATAATGTATTTCCAAAGCCTGATAAACTTCAAGGGGAAATGAAGCGATTTTCCTAGGATTCTCTATGGGATAGAAGGGCTACAAATTGTATGATTTAGTGCAGATGAAGGTGATTGCTTCAAGGGATGTCCAGTTCCATAATAGCAAGGTGATCTTTCCATTTGATAATGACACAATCAAGTGTGAAGAGATGTTGGAGAAAGATATGGATCGCAATGAAATGATAGAGTATAGCTCTAGTGAGGGTCCTAGAAGATCAGGAAGGGAAAGGCATTCACCAGCCTGGTTATCTGACTATATAACTCATGCCACTATAAAAGACCATCATGATTTCTTATAAAAAAATAATGACAGTCAAAGAACCACACAGTTACAGGGAAGTAGTTAAGGATCCAAGATGGGTGGAAGTTATGAAGAAAGAAATTGATGCATTGGAAGATAATATGACATGGCAACTATATCAGTTACCACCAGGAAAGAAGGCATTCAATGATAAATGGGTTTATAGAATTAAATACCATCCTAATGTTGAAATAGAAAGATTCAAGGCCAGATTAGTGGTAAAAGGCTACAATCAAGTACTTGGGGTAGATTACGATTCATTCAGCCTTGTGGCAAAGGCAACTACAGAAAGGTTATTTTTAGTTATGAGAGCAGCAAATCAATGCAGGATCCATCAGGTTGAAATGAATAATACTTACTTACATGGACACATAGAGGAAGATATATATTTATTTCCTCCTAAGGGGTATCAGAAAGTAAAGGTAGGAGAAGTTTGCACGCTTGTGAAATCCTTTCGTGGCTTGAAACAAGCAGGAAGGAAATGGAACAAAGAAATTTCAAAGAAATTATTGATAAATGGATTCAAAAGATCCAGAAGTGATCATTGACTTTTTGGAAGGCAAAATGACAAAGGATTCACATCACTTGCGATATATGTGGTTGACATCTTGATCATGAGTTCAGATAACAAGATAACATATGAAGTAAAGGAATACATTCATTCATTATTCAATATAAAAGCCTAGGATTTGCAAAATATTTCCTAGGGATATAAGTAAACCAATTGAGAGAAGGCACATTTATCTCTCAAATGAAATACATAATCGATACGATAAAGGATGCAGGATTGGCTAACTGCAATCCTATTTCTAGGCCTGTTGAAATAAATAACACCTTGCCAATGCTAGGAAAAGTTCTACATGATCCAGAGCCCTATAGAAGACTAGTAGGAAGGTTATTTTACCTGTATTTTACAAGGCTAGATGTTTCATATAGCACACAACAACTTAGCCAATTCATGTAGCAACCATGTGAACATCAAATGCAAGCTACACTGAGGGTGCTAAAGTACTTGCAAAGATCTAAAACATGTGATCTCTTCTACCCAACATCTTCATCACTTACATTATCTAGCTGATGTAATTCAGATTAGGCAAGTTGTGAAGTAAGTAGAAGATCAATGATAGGGTTTTATCTATTCTTAGGTGATTCCATGGTATCTTGAAAAACTAAGAAACAACCCACTGTCAATAGGTCTTCAACAGAGGCAGAGTACTAGAGCATTGCCAATACTTGTTGCGAGATAAAGTGGATTGCATATCTCCTTCAAGACTTCACAATTCATGTACAATTGCTAATTTAGATATAGTGTGATAGCCAAACTAAAATTGCAGTTACCAAAAATCCAATCCTACATGAGAAGATGAAGCATGTAGAATTGGACTTACACTTTGTAAGAGATATGGTAGCAGAACGATTTATAGAGATACCACATGTTTCAACCAAACTGCAACTGGCAGATATGCTTACTAAAGGGAAAAGCTTCAACTACATGGCACCATTCTTATTCTTTATAGAAGATGAATGTGCTATCAATGTAGGCAATTTGAACTCAAGGGGGGGATGATAAAGATCTTGCTGAAATTGACAAGGCATACAAGACTAAGCCTCAAGATAACATAATGCACCAAACCATAGCTTAGTCTCACTTAGGTAACAACCTCAACTAATTTTCCTGCCAACTCTATATAGCTCAACATTAGATATTGTTGGTGTTAATTTAAGAAAAAGAGGACAAACAAAATTAGGAAAAATGATATTGCATTACGAAGATGAAAGAAAGAGACGTTTTAGAGAAAAATATTGTAGTGTTCTATATTAACTCATCTGATATAAGCACATTTATAGTAACTAAGGAGAAACTAATTAGCTATAAAATAGGGTATAAAAATCTGATTCAAAGACACCTAAAGAGAAAACTATTGACTAATTAAGCATACCCAAAGAGAGGAATTATTCAAAAATTAAATCAACAGAAAAATCTATGCAGACTTGATCAACCTTCAACAAATATTTTCTCTAGCTCTAGATATTTTTCTTCTTACTTATATAAATAGCAGAGCACACTCATTCTGTATCAGTAACTAAGAGAAATAATCAGTAAACACCAAAAGACTCTAAAGCTCATTTTCAATTCTTTTTAACATTTTTAAAAAAATCAATAAAAAATTTTAACTAATTCATTTTTTACAATTGAACTTAGTTCAATCGATACATCCGCAAAGAGTGGACGAGCATAACCAATGATCAATCATTGACTTCTTCAAAATTTCCTTTATATCAAAATTTTTTCAAAATTTTTCTTAGTTAATTAATTAATTAACAAACAAACCTTGATAAAAGTTGAAGGTTTGTGGCAAAGGTTTGATTTAGTGGTTGAGCCTTGCAGCTGTGATTCTAAAAATCGTAGATTCGAGTCCACATAAGGGCGATATAGGATGAGATTTTTCTTTGTTATTATTGTAAGCCCGAGGTAAAATATTTTTCGGAAACAAACTTAAGAAACAAATTAAAAATTTATGAAAAATACATTATAATATAAATTAACAAATCAAAAGGAACAAAAGAAAAAAAAAGGAGACTAATAAAAGAAGGAAGATCTAGAATAATAATAATGTAATCAATACATTCAAAAATTATTAAAATCAAATCAACCTTCTTGCTCCCCATTATTATTTAAGTATATCAATATGACAGTAGTTAGAAAAATTCTTCATATAAATTCCATCATGTTTACAATCCAAACAGAAGTTGTAATATGAACACGTATATCACAAAGATGGGTAAGACAATGTCTATCCATATATGCAATGAAATTGGCATGATTGTTGTTGTTCGGAACAACATAGCACCAAAAAAGGGTGTTACTCCAAAAATTTGGTTTAACTATAAATCTGATTACTTGTAATATTATGAACCCCTAAATCATTGTCCTTTGATTTGCAATGTAGCTTAAAACTTTGTTTGAGCTTAATCCATTCACCACTTCTATACGGACAAACATCTTTGTAGAAAAGCCCTCCATCGGTGGGTTTGACCAAGAGAATCGAAATGGCTAATGCCAAAACTAAAAAATAATTCGAACTTATCATCTCATGTGGGAATAATATTGCATGTGATAGCTTTGGTTAAGTTATGGGTATATATTTATATTTTTAGTTAGGAAAGTTATATAATCTTAGTATATTCTTTGTATTGATTTAAATTGCATTTGTTTCCTTTTCTAGCTATGTTATATTAATTTTGTTAGATTGAATTGGATACGTTGGTCTAATTTGACTTTTGGCTTATGATTTAGTTGAAAATAATATGAATTCGGCTAATGTCTTAATCTATCTAGTTAGTGGTTAAAACTGAACTTTTAATTTTTAAAGGTCTCAACTCAATCATCTAGTCATGATCCTTTCTCTCAACCATTGAGAGGATTAAGCCTTCCTTCCTTCACCTCTCTCTTTCTATTCCACCCTCATGTAGATCCTCTGTTACTTCCAGAATTGCAAATTTAATTGAGTTCTCTACAGTCCCAAAAATGTTCAAGTAGTTGCTACCTCCTTACTTGTCCTAAATCCATAAAGGGTTTACAGGAGGAACAGTTCTTTGACATGCTCTATCCGGAGCCTTATATCAACAAGGAGAGCAGCCGCTAAAGAATTTTTTGTGACATCCAGAATGGTCCAGTGTCATCTTCAAGACACTTCTCAAGAACAGTATATTACTATTCACATTGAATCAAATCTTATTACTCAATGGCGGAGACAAGGTTACACTCAATTACATCTCGGAGCCATATGAATAATCCTAATACATCATGGCAGAGGTCTTGATGCTTTTTCATGAATAAGTCTTTTAGAATCTCGCTTGCGAAAGTACGAAAAGCAATCATCGAAAAAGTTGTGAAAAACCTCCATGCGGGAAGTATTGTCCTTACTTTCTTCCCAAATTACAACTCTTCTCTTCAAGATCCTCACCTACCTACTGGTTTAAAAATCCAAGTTCAGATAACTGGAGCAGAAAAGGTCCCGATTGCTATATCCTCAATGGTGAATCATCAACTTGTTTATAGATTGTAAGACCATGCCATGGACTTAACATCTCATGGTATTGCCTCCAATGATGCTTTATTTGTCATAGCTCACAATTATGACAAGCCCACTATTATTTAAATCCCAAGGCAATTCCAAGAGAAAAGGTCACACAATTGATGCCCCTTGAATGGCAAACCAATTATGAACAACTTCACCAATCAACTCTCCCTATTAAGACCCAACAAGCTCAAAGGTTCGAAAGAACGCCTGATGGCCTTGTACGTATGAATTTTCAACCTCCAAGGAGATCTCTTAGTCATATAATGACTCTTACTTTGGAGTTGAAGCCAAGGGAAAAGAAAATCCCTATCTATAGCTTTTATCCAGATGGATCTCATGTGTATGTTGATAAAATTAATGGTCATTTCATCTGGGATGTTCCTAGCAATGGAATGTGTGATAAAGATTGCACTTGTCACCTTGATGATTACGATACTGATGAAAAGGTAGAAGATGTTCAAAGACATAGTTCACGATGTCGTCCCTATGACAAGAACCACCAGAGAGAGCTAGACAAGCCTGAACGACCAAGGATAGGAATTCATGACTGGGTCCCAGAAAAGAGCTTAAGGAGTTTTTCAAAGACAAAAACAAACCCTTAACCATCTACAAAAAAGCCCTTCAATAAATCCATTCAGATCAAACATCAAGATGTTCTTTTGAAAAGCCTTTATAAACTACCCCTTTAGTCTCGCCTTCTATGATGTTCAACTCCCCAAGACATAACAGAATTTCCCCACTTTCTAGAACCACAAATTCTTAAACTCGAGCCATTTCCTCCCCTTACATCACCTCATACACAGTTACTCCAAGTGGATAATTTGAAGAGCCAAAGCCAGCTGAAGCTGTTATAAAGTGGCTTACTGATAACGCTAGAGTTCAAAATCGATACCTATACCAGATTGACAAAAAGCTGGATCAATTATCAATCTCTCAAGAATCAGCATCAAAGGAAGTCAACTCACTACAATCATTTGTTAGAGAATCTCATCGAAAGACTTCTGAAGACATTGCCAAGCTAGAACGAGCACTTAGATCTCTTATAGACAAAAAAGATTTGGATCAGAATTTAAGCAAAAAGAAGCTGAAATTAGGCACCTCAAGATTGAACTTTCAAAAATGGAGAATGATCTATCGAAGTTAAGATCTCAACCGCCCCTAACCCTGATGATTCACCCAACCTTTTTCCCTACTATTCTTATACCCATCATAATCCATTTCCAACACCCCAACAATGTTTCCAACCTTTAAAACCAATATATGAGACCTTTGTCAATCTTCCAAAGCCACCAATCCCATCTACTACACTAAAAACCTTACCCTCTACTACTCCACCCAATACATGAGAAACTTAACCAAGAAACCCTGAAAAACAACCCATGCAGTTTTCTCTTGACCAAATATCCTCTGCTTCTTCCACACCTTTAGAATGGTTATTTGGTTTTGATGATCAAATTGCAAATATCTCAGATATTTTAATAGCAGAATCAACACCATCTAACTAAGAAACTAGGACAGAAGAGCCTCTTATTGATGAATACGACTCTGATATTTAAGATATAGATGGCACTCTTGAAGCCTATCTACCTCTACATCATCATTCATCTGCTCCATCAAGATCAGGTCCCTAGTTTACCTTTAATAAGCTCCCTCCGCATAAATGGCATGATGTTATTAATGAAATGGGAGCATGGATTAACATTCAAATGACAAAATGAGGAGAAAATTTTACCATAGTACTGCAAGAATTATTCTCTCGGTTCACTGGAACACTTCGAGAGTTGTATATTAGCCTTGGAGAACACAGGTAGATAAGTTTTCTCCAAACAGCTAATGTCACAGCAGCTTTGGGCATCATTCATCAAAATTTCGTTGGAGATTTTTCAATCAATAAACGGAGGATTCGCCAAGAATATTTTGATATGAAGTGTTTCTCATTAAAGTAGAGTGACCTTGAAAAGCATTATAAGAGAATGTCGCAGAGATATTACATGTTGAATGGTTTCAATGATCCAAACCTCCGATATGTTTATATCTCTTCTCTTCCCTAAGAATTACAACCAGAGATCAATAGGCTTATTGCCCAGAAAAAGACAAATGAGACAGATATTACTCTTGGAGAGATTCACCAAATTACTCTAGCTGCACTTGAAAGGATGTTTGAACAGCATACTCTTTTCATAGACATCCTTCACAACAACAAGCTTGCCAAATAGATTTGCAAAAAGTCTCATCTTGAAATAAATGGCATAAGAAGTGTGACTGCAAATCTAAATCCTCTCATAAAGGATTTTGTAAGAAAAAATACTGATTTGGCAAACCTTACAAGAGGCATCCTTACCAGAAATTCGAGTTCTTCAAAAGAAAGAATCACCGAGGAAAAAACAAAGGATAAAACAGATGTTTTGCTTGTGGTAAGAAAGGGAATTTTATAAAAAATTGCCCCAATAAACCAGCCAAGGCTCAGAAGCTCATCTCTTTATACAGCATTGAGGATGATAAATTAAACATTAAGTCATTGTACTCAGAGTAAAGTGAGCAGAATGAAGACACAATTTTATAAGTAAAATGAGATTCATCTGAGAATTCATCTTCAAAAGATACTGATGATAGTGATGCTATTCCTATTCTCTCTTTACATGACTGTAAGTCTCAAGCTCCTCTTTTAGATGACGATATGATGCCTCATGTAGAGATTTAAGTATTGCTATCAAAATATGCGAAGCCAATTTCAGTTATTGCATTCATTGATACTACTTCATTTTAGACGATTATGAATCCAGAAGTTCTTCCACCTGAAGAATACACAGGACATATTTCAATGTGAAGAACGGAGAATGATTTTCAACAAAGCTAAGGACAAAAAGTGCAATTGGAATATAATTCTTCCCTGACTGTTAAAGTTGGACCAAAGTTCTTGGGTCCTCATTACCTGACAAATATTCTTGTGAGTTTCAGAGACTACAAAAGGGCTAATGGGCTTAGAATCCTTCCCGATGGGCTAAGGTATAAACATTTCTTCAAACTATATACCCATACCCAAAAAAAATTTTCCCTTACTGAAGTCGCACCTGAGTATCAGCCCATTAAAGATCAAATATTGGACTCTTGTGCTGACTTACATTCCTAATTCAATCATCCTAAGCCTTTATGGACAAATCCATCTTTCTTTATTACTTTACCCTTCAAACTAAATTAAGATGCACAAAGGCAACCCATCCAGGAATGACAACCACAGACATAAAACTAGCCCAAGAAGAATGTTCCCAACTTTTAGCCCGAGGTCTCATTGAGCCCACTCAATCCTCATGGGATTGCCAAGCCTTTTATGTTGAAAAAATATATGAAGTCATGTGAGGGAAGAAAAGACTTGTTATTGATTACAAGCCATTGAATCATTTTCTCAAAGACGATAAGTTCCCATTGCCAAAAATGAGTTCTGTGTTTGTTCATCTCCATGATGCTAAGGTGTATTCAAAGTTTGATCTAAAAGCAGGATTTTGGCAACTCAAAATTTAGCCAGAAGAAAGATATAAAACAACGTTCTGCATTCCCACAGCACAATATCGATGGAAATTTATGCCTTTTGGTCTCAAAACAACACCATCACTATTTTAAAAGGCCATGATGAGAATTTTTGAGCCTATCCTCCATAGTGCTTTGATATACATCGATGATATCCTCTTGTTCTCAAAAGATATCAAGTCAAATCAATAATTGCTGACTTAATTCCACTCCCTGGTAAAGTAGTATGGCATCATGCTTTCTGAAAAGAAAAGCACTATTGCAGTCTCATCAATTGACTTTTTTGGTATGCATTTCAAAGAAGGCCACAACACACTAGGACCACACATTGCCCAAGAATTACTAAAGTTTCTTGATGAAAACTTATCTTGAAAGCAAATCCAACAATTCCTTGGAATTGTAAACTTCTTCAGAAACTTTATCCCATATGTTGCGGTCCATACTAGCCAGTTGTCCAAAATGACTAGAAAAAATCACCCTTCATGGGGCCCTAAATAGACCAAAGCAGTTCAATAGTTAAAGTAATTGGCACAATTCCCACTGCCAATTAGATTCCTGGGGAAGGAAGATACATTTTTTAGACATATGCTAATGATGAATATTGGGGAGTTGTCTTGATTGAAGCCCATGATGGAATAGAATATCACTGTGGCCATACAAGAGGACAATTCAAGAAGGCAGAAAAAACATTATCACTCCATGATAAAGGAAGTCCTAGCTGTAAAAAATGGAATCCAAAAATTTGAATTCCATCTTGTTTGTCACCACTTCACAGTAAGTATGGACAACTCAACTATTCTTAAGATACTCAACTTCCAAAATAAGTCAATCCCAAATGCACAAATGCTTAGGTTAAAGGATTGGTTTGCAAAATATGTTTTCACAGTTGAGCATATAAAAGGGGATAAGAACCTAATTCCAGACATACTCTCGAGGCCCCAAACAATCTCCCTAATCACCTCTCAAATAGTTACTCCATTAATCTATATGGCAAAAATTAGCAACTCTGAAAATCTTTCGCAACAACCCCTAGCTCCGGCTAGACAACTGATGTTCCCTCTAGGAACCAATTTCAGTTTGCTATAAGAAATTCAGCAGTATACCAAAAACAAAATTTTCTGCTACTTATCTAAGACAGTCCAACTGAGGAGAATATAGGATGGTCAACTTTTTCCTATAGACTCCCCCTTTTTGCTAGTATGGGCTCTTTCACCAACAGCTCAACTCCTTGAGCATGAGTTATGGTGCCTTTAGTGTTTTATATTTCTCGGGTCCATTGCGGTACAATTCCCATTATTGTCTTTGTACTACTATATCACAAATCCTGATCACGTCAGCTCACTAATGTTCACGTTCTTGGATTAGTTTGCCCCAATACCTTATGGCAAAAGGAACTATAAAGACAAATTCAGTTTGAAGGATTATGGAACCCAAAGATAAGACGGTTTAAATAAGATCCAACTATTGGGATCTTCATTCTTCACAGGCCATACTTTCAAAGGGGCCAAGAGAGCTTTTGTACATAGCCGCATGCTTATCACTAACGCAATTTTCCGCAACCTATTTCATAAGAAAAAGAAAAGGAAGAGCTTCGAAGTTTCCTACATTCAATAAATGGGTATGCAGACTGTTGTACATGGCTCTATTCAACCTCTCTTTACCTAGTGGTCCTTAGAGCACAAGCAGAATACAAAGCACTCAAGCCAGTAGAATTTCAATGGTTCAAGCTGAAGGACCAACCTGTCCAAAAATTAAATGATCCCATAGCTCAAGCAAGCACTTCACGGGCCAGCACATCATAATCTTAAAATGAACCAATGGATGTAGATGCCTCACTATTCCAAGACTCTCAGGACCAATATGCAGAACCATTTCCAAAATGACGATCCCCATCACTACATTGGAAGGAAGATATTTATGACCGGAGACGAGATGACCTGTCGATGCAAAATATGTCACCAGACCAAAATTCAAGATAATTTGGAGGCCGCACTAAAATATTCTGTCATAATATATAGATATTGTAGTATGTATTTTTATGCTTTTGACGTATGGTCCAGAATAAAAGAGAACCTGCGTGGTCCAAAGGAAATCTGAAAGGAATCCCATTCCTTATCATAAATCTTATCTTGTCTGTAATCTTATCTTTTAAAGCGTGTTTGGGAAGCCTCTTCTTTTCGTATAAAAGGAGACATCCCCTAGTTGTATTATCATCAGAAAATCATCAATAGAAATCCAGTGTATTATATTTTAATAGCTTTCTAAATTCCCTCCCTTCTCTCTTGTTTATATTTTCATAATCTTGATATGAATGTATGAGTTTCTGCATGGAAGTAACCTGCTTTGATTAAACAACAGGTTCACCATAGCAGCACAGGAGTTTGCCGTGTTTAGGCCTTTATTTTGTGCGCAGTTTAAAAAAAATACGCATCCAAGCCTAATCTATAGAAGCAGGTATAACCTCGTCCGTGAACATGTATATTTATGAGTCAATTTTCAGGAGATGCATTGCTTTTGCAAAGATTGAACTAGGGAAAAGTTTGAATTTTATTAAAAGTCATAAGTAATTTACAAAAATTTTATTTGTTAATTGTTATCATACCATTGTTTTCCACTTTTGATATTTGTTTATATAAATATATTTTGCTATTACTTAACATAAAAGGAAGGTGTGCTTGAACCGGGCTCTAGACCTGAAAAAATCAAAATCAAAATCCAAATCCAAACTTAAATTGGAACCCGAACCCAAACCAAACCAATAAAATTATGAGGAAGAATTGGTTATACTTAGTTAAACAAGTCTAATTAGCATTCAACTAATCAATAACCAGCTACATATGATTTGAACTCTTGTATATCATCAAACAAATTGCTATATAATGAAGCAAGACCTTTATTACAATATCAATTCAAGAAAAATAAAATAATTACTCAATTTTATAACGGTCAAAAACAGATCTTCGAGCTTCCCATTTGAATCTAAACATATCATAGCTCTTGTTAGCGAAATTGGTCAAGTAAATTCCATCATCTTTAGCAACCCATTGGCAGTTAATCGGAGAACCCATTTTACAGTAATTTAAATATTTACCATCATCATGGTATGATTTAAAACTTGCATGAGAATTGTTGTCGGGAGCAGCATAGCACCAAAATAGAGTTGTTCCCCAAAAATTTGGAGTAAATATTCAGCTAAAATTCTGATTAATTTGCACATTTCAAACCCCCAAATCGTCATCCTTCGATTTGCAATGTACCAGTAAAATTTTGTTGTTGCTTAGTTTGTTTGCTACTGCCACTTGAACCTGCTTAACGATTCGAAAACCGTTTGCTTGTTCAGTGAAGAGGCTTGAAATGGACAATGCCAGAAAAACCAAAGCAAATTGCATAATTTTCATTGTGTGTGGTAATTGTTTGAATTCAAAAATGGCTGATTTAAGGTAAAGGATTTATGTTGTTAATATATGGTTAGGTTTTAATGTGGCTTGATTGAGAGAAAATCTGTGTTGACTCTTCTAAATAAATTTTACAATGTTGAGGAAAATTTTACTGGAGAAATTTATAAAGATTACACTCTTTTTGTATTGTGGTAAGTACATGCACTAACATATGATTCCACTTATGCAATATGAATGCTGATATTTGTGGCCCCTTTTTTATACTCATCGGCCCTTGTAATTCCTTATATGTCCTATATACTAAGTAATGTTATTTGCTGCTCCCAAAATATTAATGAGATAAGTTTATATATAATTGATATATTAACTGTTCTTGCTAACCTAAATTGTAAATTATAGCAATTATCAAATAATAGCACATTGAAGGAAACATTTAAAAAATACTACATATGTTAAATTTTAAATAATAAATTATAGTAACGGTAGCTAACCATACCAATCTATAATTTCAGGATTTTTTTAGCACTTAATAATATTTGATAAAAAAAATTAAATTGCTAGCTAATACTGATTGTATTCTTTTTAGCTTTTATTCGAAATCGTAAATTGTAATCTCTTCTATCTCCACCAATTCCTTGTTGCATGTTGGAGTTATCCATACTAAAAATAATTGATCTTTAACTAGAATGCTAAGTTTAGTTTATATTGAGTTTATTAATTTTGGTTTAGGAGTTATGTTTATTTTCTTTTTTTGAAATTGTATTGTTTCCCTAATTTAATCATAAAAGGAGGTAATGATTTACTTACTCTTCAGCGTTTTCCTAACTAGAACTATATTGTTTTTCTAATCTAATTATAATAGGATCTTATCTAAAAAAAATTGTAATATGAGAATTGTTTACTTACTCGTTAGAATTGTATCTCCATTATTATTTAAACATTTATTTTTATTTTAAAAGGAAATATGTTATTTATTAAATATAGAATCACATATATTTTAATTCTATTATTTATAAGGACATTTTTAATATTTTAGAAATAAAAAAATTAAATATAAATGGCATGTACTTTTAACTATTTTATTTATAATGACGTTTTTATCATACGGGACAATAAATATAAAAAAGGATCATAAATAATAATCTAGTACAATATATGCCACCTCATATCAGTTATACCATACACTTTCTTTAAAAGGAAGGCTTTATTGAAATATTATTTAAATATCAAAATTAATATTTTTTAGATGCACTTGGATTATTAAATTCAAATCAAAATCTTCCAGCCTCCCATTTGTGGGCTTAACGGCTTTTTAGGGCCTCATGCTATAACTAGTTTATTCTTTTGATCCCCCTGTTATATACGTTATTTTTTTAAACCTCGTGGTATTAATTTCGTAATCCAATTAATCTTTTTTTTAATGGACTTGTAACTCCCAATTCAAGTGGAAAAAAATTGATTAGGAGGACATGTAAGTTTTGAAATAAAAAAAAGAATTTTATTTAAGGTGTTAGAATTCAATATATGTATTATTACATAAAATTAGAAAAAAACTACAACCTAGTCTACGGGACCTGCGTCAAAAAACAACCATTAATATCAGCTCTCCAACAACTCCATCAAATCTAGTTCCACCTGGAGAACGAGATATCACAATTCTATCAAGCAAATGCAATAATTTAGAAAGCAACTACTAAACTGGGCGAAATTTAATTGCAAGTTTTCCATTCAGTTAAGTTGATTGCTTTGCTTCCTAGGCTTTATGACTTTCTTTCTCCTTTTCTTTTAAAAACCCCCGAAGGAATAATGTATTCCTTCAAAGGAAAAAAGATTGGGACGGGTGAAAATTTCGGGGCGGATGCTCAATTATAAATTTTCCATTCAGTTAAGCTGATTGCTTTGCTTCCTAGGCTTTATGACTTTCTTTCTCCCATTTTTTTAAAAAACCCCCGGAGGAACAATGTGTCCCTCCAAAGGAAAAAAGATTGGGGCCGGTGAAAATTTCGGGGCGGATGAAAATTAAATAGGGGCCGAAAAAAGATTGGGGCCGGTGAAAATTTCGGGGCGGACGCTACAACTAAGTTGGCATATCCGCTTGCCTACAAAACACCTACCCCTCTTTTCATTAAATTAAATAGGTTCTCGAAAAAAGAACCGGCGAGTACAATTACAATAATAATACGTTTGAGTTTGCGAAATGGTCCGAAACGGCGAAACAAAGCCGATGCCTATTGGAAACAAAGACAAACCAACATAAATTAATGCTTTGAATAAGAATATCTCCATTGTCGCGGTCTCCTTGGAAAATCAGGTTGTTTCGCCTCTTCCAAGTGCTCCAAGCAATAATAAACCAAAGAGCAGTTCCAAATTCGCTGTAAATTCAACGCTTGAAGAATGATAGCCATAATATAAGGAAGTCGTAGCACGAATGGGGTAGAACTAATGCGATACCCAACCACTGGAATACCTGAACCCACACCGAAAGACTATGTTTGCAAAAAAAAGACAGTGGTCCATTGTTTCTGAGAGTGTAAAAAAAGGGCAATTATCACCAATAACCAAGGAGCAGCCACGTTGAACTAAGAAGGCACGGGTGAGTAGTCTCTCGTGGAACACGAGCCATCCAAAAAATTTAATTTTTTTTTTGTCAGAAACCCATTGACTGCTCACGTTATGCTTAGTTCTTGCAATTAGAGTTCCCTACCCATCATCACCATTAGTATTACCAGAAGACATATATTCTGTAATTGAGGTTTTAAGGGTTTGGAGTCAGGAAGAAAAGGGTAAAAATTGAAAGTTTTTTTATATTAATTACTCGAAAATGCCGATTTAGAAAATTTGTTTTTCATTTTAAAACTCATATTTCCACCTAATCAATTTTTTTGCCACATGGATTGGGAGTTACGAGTCCGTTAAAAAAAGATTAATTGGGTAATGAAATTAATACTATGGGAATCAAAAGGGGAATGTGTATAGCAGAGTGACTGTAAGGATAAACCAACTATAGTACATGGCAAAAAAAAATGATTATACCCTCATTTGTGTCTAAATTCAATTCTTGAATAGGAAAATAATAAAAAGTACCACGTAAACTAATTTCAAGTCCTTGAACCTTGCGAATTCATACTTAAGAAAATATTTAGCTGATGTTCTTAATTTATTGATACCAAAGCATGATAAACTTGTTGAAAAACATAATAAAATAATAAGAATAAGGATAAGAATAATAATAATAATAATAATGACTTAATGAGGAAGTTTTGGTTCTAATAATATATCTTACTTTTATTATTGAATAACAATCATAATTGCTATGCCATTTGCTAACTTGGTAGTAGTTGATTATTGCCAATTTTATTCCTTTCCTTGGCTATATATATGGTTTGATTTTAGTAGAAATACACAAGAAAATTGAGAATTGGTGTTTTTCTTTGCTAGCTCTTAGATGTTCATAATATTGCCTTTGTCTTAAGTTCATTCTTAGTTCCTTAGTTTTTCATCTCGGTGATATTCTACGCTCGGTTGAGTTCATCCAACGTCTGTTGTTGTATCCTGGGAGACAATAGTGATGGGAACTGACAGTCAAATTGAACATGCATAAGAGGCATGACGGAAATTCAAAATTTTGTCTCTGTCCCAGGAACTCCTATTAGTTGCATATAAATTAAATAAAGCCTTAACTAAATAATTCTCTACCTAGGTTAGCATGCTAAAGGACTAGGCATACCATAATTCCAAATTATATCCTAGCATATTTATTTTATACTAAGCATGTTATAACTCTGAGTTATAACCTAAGCATAAAATAAACTAAGCATGCAAAAATAACCTAAGCATAATTATTAAGTCTAAAAACACTTAAAGAAAAAGACTTAATAATTAAAAGAGAAAGAAAAAGAACTTACCAGTTGAAGCGTGCTTTTGCAGGACCTTCTTGCACAAGCCTCCAATCGTAGGATAGCCTCTATCAGTATCCACACGAACCCCACCAACCAAAACCTCCCCAGGAGGAAGAACTAAGAAGCCTCGAGTAGTTGCTAGACCACTCTAGAAGCCTCACCCAAAAATATAAACTAGCGGTGCCCGAATAAATTCAGGCTCCACAAAAATAACTTGCTCAAGTACCCGAAAGATTAATTATCTCGCTTAAGATTTATGCTTTGAGCTTTATATATTTTAAAAGGAGAAGGGATAGCTTATATATAGGCTTGGGAGCAAAAATTTGCTCCCCAATTAACGATGTGGGATGGGAGTTTTACTCCCATCCCACACATGCCACATGCACGTGCTGCATGTGGTATTCATGGGCTGCCTTTGTGCAGCCTATGAATATGGGCCACCGCGAACACCGTCCAGCAATGTTCGCGCACCTTTTGGTGTATTTCGCGCAACCGAATATTGTACAAAATATTTTATACTTTTTGGTTTTAACTCGCCAATGCAAAATCCCCTTTAAATCCTTTCAAATAAATATTTATTTTTGACTCTAATAAATTAGTTATCAGTCAAAATAAATTTCTTGGTCCAACCAAAATTGATCTAATCAATTATAATTTATTTATGACTCTAATTAATTAGTTATCGGTCAAAATAAATTCCTTGGCCTATCAAAAATTGATTTAATCAATTTTAACCAATCAAATAATAATCCAATTATTATTTATGTTATATTCTTGTAATAGAATAAATCTATTAGTTCTTTACTTGGTCCAATGAAGGTCCAATGTGTGTGACCTTATAGGATCCCGAAGTATTGAGCTGTTAAGGCTTAACCAACCCTTGTTCTAATGGAACCATTGGCTTGATGCTCTAGACCGTAAATAGAACTCGATTACCTTAAACGACTGTAGTACGCCTCTAGCAAGGGTCTACCATCCCCCATTACTTGGAACGTCATTTATGCTTATGACTTAATCCCGGTTAATGCAATAGTTATCTAGTGCGATAAATTCCTTCCATTCTTTAATATTAGTACCATCTGGTTTAATGGGTTCGGTTAAAGTGTTAACCCACTAATAGCAAGGTTGCTCCAAGCTATCCCAGTTATTTACTTGTTACCGAAGTATATTGCCTTTTACCATAGTGTGTTTGACTAGAAACCATTTCTATCAAACACATACTCTGATCAGAGGTTTATGGCAATCATCACTTCAACAAGTGGCCAGGTACAACTCCTTAATATATCCGGAGCGATGGATTCTTTTCGACTACTCAGTCTACCAACGTGTTGTTATCACTATACCCGTAATCACCCGTAGCATCCTAAATTAATGAGTGAATAGCAATGACCCAAAGTATAGCAATAGTACCACACAAGGCAACTAGCATCTTAAGTATGAGGACATTCGCAAAGCTTATTGCATGAAGATAAACACTAACACATTGATATTTATACCAAGTGTTTATCTTGTTGCGGTCTCCAATATATCTCCCAGATATATCCATGTGTCAAGCTTAAGGCACCACCTTTAGTATTTAGGAGATTAACTGCTTGGACTCTTTCCAAGAAAGTTGACCACATGCTAGTCTTTCCGTTTCATCAATATCCTTTCTTGATGACACTGTGACTAGGGATAGTTTAGACATAATCATAATTGCACATGAAGTAGGTTCCACCAAATATAGTCCAACTATAATTTCTCTGACTTCATGCTATGATATGTCAAGGAATTTTGTATACATACATCAATGAATATATTTTAACCAGCTATAATATATATGTATAAAAATACATTGATATAAACAAAAGAACAAATGCCTTTATTGATTAAATTATTCGTACTATTACATAATTAAGATATATCGCCCTAATTGCCGTAAGGGCATACATCATATCCAACAAACTCCCACTTGCACTAAGGCCAATTAGCCATATGTTTTAATCCATATGCTTTAACATGCTGGTCATGTTTGACTTGAGTCAATGGCTTTGTCAAACCATCCGCGAGGTTCTGATTAGTGGGTACATATTCTAATCTTATTATCTTAGCATCAACAATCTCCCTGATTATATGATACTTTCTGGATACATGTCTGTTTTTCTGATGAGACCGTGGTTCCTTTGCCTGAGCTATGGCACCATTGTTATCACAATATAAAGTAATTGGATCAATAGCCTCAGGCACCACACCGAGATCACCAATAAATCCCTTTAACCAGACAGCTTCTTTTACTGCTTCACATGCAGCAATGTATTCAGATTCCGTGGTTGAATCAGCAGTAGTTTCTTGCTTGGAACTCTTCCAGCATATTGCCCCTCCATTTAGCACATACACAAAACCTGACTGAGACTTAAAGTCATCCTTGTCAGATTGAAAGCTTGCGTCAGTGTAACCTTTGATAGTGAGATCACCTTCTCCATAAATCAAGAACTCATCCTTAGTCCTTCTCAAGTACTTAAGGATTGCCTTGACGGCCATCCAGTGCTTTTCACCTGGATCTGACTGATATCTGCTCGTAAAGCTCAAAGCTTGAGAGACATCCGGCCTAGTACATATCATAGCATACATGATGGATCCTATCGTGGATGCATAGGGTATATCCTTCATGCGCATTCTCTCTTGAGCTGTCTTCGGACACTCAGCTTTTGATAGGTTAATCCCCTTTGTCATTGGGAGATAACCTTTCTTAGAATGCTCAAGGTTGAACCTATTCAACACCTTGTCTATATATGTACTTTGAGAAAGACCTAACAGCCTCTTGGATCTATTCCTGTAGATCTTTATACCTAGTATAAATGCTGCTTCACCAAGGTCTTTCATGGAGAACTTTCTTGACAACCATACTTTAACGTTTTGAAGAAGAGAAATGTCATTTCCTATTAGTAGAATGTCATCAACATACAATACTAGAAAAACGACTGCACTCCCACTAACCTTCTTTTAAACACAAGGCTCATTTGCATTTGGGCAGAAATCCAGTTCCCGGATTGTCTGATCAAACCTTATATTCCTACTCCTTGATGCCTGCTTAAGTCCATAAATGGATCTTTGTAGTTTGCATACCTTCGAGCCATTCTGAGATGTAAAACCCTCAGGTTGTGTCATATACACATCCCGGTCTAAATCCCCATTGAGGAATGCTGTTTTTACATCCATCTGCCAGATCTCATAATCGTAATGAGCAGCAATGGCGAGGAGTATCCTTATGGATTTGAGCATGGCTACCGGTGAGAAGGTTTCATCATAGTCAATACCTTCCCGTTGACTATAACCTTTCGCAACCAACCTTGCTTTATAGGTAATTACATTACCATCCATGTCTGTCTTCTTCTTGAAGACCCATTTGCACCCAATTGGTCTAACCTCTTACGGTGCATCAACCAAATTCCAAACTTGGTTCTCGTACATGGAATCCATTTCTGATTTCATGGCCTTTTGCCATTTATCAGAATCTGAGCCTTTTATTGCCTCATCATATGTCCTTGGTTCATCATCCTCCACAAGATATAGTTCCTTATCATTAGTGATGATAAACCCATATCTATCGGGACCCTTATGAACACGACTTGATTTTTGCAATGATTGTGTTTCGACAGTTTGTTCTTGGATCACACTCTCTTGTGTATCTAGAACGGGGTCAATCAGTTGATCGTCTGTTTCTTCCTCTTGAAATTCCAGTTCAATATTGCTCCCACTGACCTTTTCAAGTAAGTGTTCCTTTTCCAAAAAGTGAGCATTCCGAGACACAAATACCTTTTGTGCTTCGGGTTGGTAAAACAGATACCCAATTGTTTCCTTTGGATATCCAATGAATAGACATTTGTCAGCCTTGGCATTTAGCTTATCTGATGCTATCCTCTTTACCATAGCAGGATAACCCCATACTCTTAATTGATTTAGAGATGGCTTTTTGTTACACCATCTTTCATAAGGTGTAAAATCAACTGATTTAGAGGGCACTCTGTTTAAGACATAAACCGCGCTCTCAAGTGCATATCCCCATAAGGATTTACTAAGAACTGCATGGCTCATCATGGACCTGACCATATCTAATAAAGTCCGATTCCTCCTTTCTGACACTCCATTATGTTGGGGTGTATAAGGAGGGGTCCACTGGGGAACTATCCCATTTTCCTTTAGATAATCCTGAAACTCCTGACTTAAGTATTCTCCACCTCGATCCGATCGAAGTGTTTTAATACTTTTCTCAAGCTGTTTCTCTACTTCAGCTTTGAATATTTTGAATTTTTCAAAACTTTCAGACTTGTGCTTTATTAAGTACAAATAACCGTATCGTGAGTAATCATCAATAAAGGTTATGAAGTAGGAGTATCCTCCTAGTGCCTGAACACTCATTGGACCACACACATCAGTGTGTATAAGTTCCAATGTACTCGTGGCTCGTTCACCCTTTCCTTTAAAGGGTAACTTTGTCATTTTTCCTTTTAAACAAGGTTCGCAATCACCATAAGACTCTAAGTCTATTGAGCCCAAGTCTCCACGCTTATGCAACTTGGTTAAGCGATCTTTGTTTATGCGGCCTAAACGGCAATGCCATAAGTAAAAGGAATTCTCATTATCTAATTTAACTTTCTTCACATTGTTTATATTGAAAACTTCTGTTTTAGTATCAAGAATATAAATGCCACCTTTCAACATTCCATAACCATAAAGAATATTATTCAAATGAATCTGACAATTATTATTCGAAAATAAAATTTCAAATCCCTCTGTTGCTAAACACGCAACAGATACAATATTCTTAGTAACACTTGGAATGTAATAACAATTATTCAAAACTAAAACAAGTCCACTTGGCAAAACAAGACTAAAGCTCCCTACGGCTAATGCAGCAACTCTGGCTCCATTTCCCACACGTAGGTCCATCTCCCCTTTTGCAAGTTTTTTACAGTTCCTTAGTCCCTGCACAGAAGTACAGATATGAGAACCACAACCAGTATCTAATACCCTAGTGGATTCTTGCGGAAAAGTAGCAAAGTTTTCAATTACAAATATACCTGAAGTAGATGCCTCTGTAGGCTTCTTCTTCAAATGCTCAGAAGTAGGAGCTTTGCAATCCCTCTTCCAATGTCCCGGTTTCCCACATTGGAAGCAGATATACTTAGATGCCTTCTTTTCATTCTTCTTCTTACTGATTCTTTTCTTGGCACCCAGTGCCTGCTTCTTCTTCTTAGAAGCCTTGCCTTTTTCAACCAACAGTAGAGGTTTCTGATCTTTCTTGATCTGAGGTTCTACTGTTTTCAGCATGTTAATTAATTCAGGGATAGTTGAATTAATCCTGTTCATGTAATAGTTAGTTACGAAGCCTGAGTAACTATCTGTCAAGGACATCAACACAAGGTCAATGCTCAAGTCATGATTCATCTCGAATCCCAATCGATTTAACTTCTTAAGGTATCCCAAGAGTTTCAGTACATGCTGAGAGGCAGAGGTGCCAGCCTGCATCTTAGTCCCGAAAAGGAGCTTGGAGGTCTCATACCTCTCTGTCCTCTCCCTCTCCGAAAAGAGTTCTTCAAGATGGAGAACCATATCCTCCAAGGGCATGTTCTCATGTTGTTTCTGAAGCTCAGAATTCATAGACCCCAACATAATACACATGGCAGTCTCACGATCTTTCCTGTGCTTCAACCAGGCATCATGTTCCACATAATCCTCAACGTCAGGTTCTACAGGGAAAATTTCACTTAGGACATATGCAATTCCCTCAGATCTGAGAACTATTCTCACTGCTCGAAACCAATCAGAAAAGTTCGAGCCATTCAATTTGGTGTCAAGTAACATACGGAGATTAAAATTGGAAGCCATTTTCAACCTAAGACATAAGAAAAGAAAAGTGTTTAGATATTAGTTAAGTACATGTATTTTATATGAGGACTTTTAATTAAATATTGAATTCGTGAATTTTAGCCCAGCTAAATTTCCTAGTAGGTAGCATCTATAACTAGTCTATTACAACCCCAAATTTTATGAGTCAAGTCATAATAGTAAGTCATAGTTGGAATCCCATTCCATTTGCATCGCATGCAATTGCTAATTCATTCAAGTTCCCTAATCCCAAGGGACGTGTGCTCTTATATTAGCATCTCCTTGAATATGTCTCAGATCCTAGCCTAGCCCCCAATTTTATGGTGGACTACCCCAGCTCTGTTAAGGCAGACCCTATCTCAAACTTTACAACCAATCAATGTGGACTAAAAGGAACGCTTTGCGTAGCACTTTGATAGCCCAAAAAGACCGTATTATAAATTTGAGTAAGGAAGACTATAACTTGCCTTAATATATTTACTTTGGGATTTTATTGGTATTAAACGTCTCACCCAATCTAGGATTTTATCAGATGGACAAAATTATAATGACTTGTATTAATTCAGGGAATTTTAGAATTAATTTATAAGGTCTAACCTTAGGTGGGTTCAGCTCTTTATTATAATTATTCCATCAACCTAGATTATATGCAAAATAATTAACATTTTTATTTGTTATATTTATATTGCATTTGCTTTAAGCTTTTATTCAATAATTTTAATTTTTTACTTTGTTATAGAAACATATATAAGCACCATCTTATATACTAAAAATAAATTAGTTCATATTAATCCCCCGATTGGTCAATTCAAATTGCACCGATATAGGTTCCCAGGTAGGAGAGGTGCCCTATGAGGAGTAGACACCAAGTCCAATCCTTAGCCAGAACAAATACGGGCACAAACTTGAAGACCAATGGATTCTCTTGAACTAATAAATTTTGTTCTTCCAATTCATGTAAATTGGGAGCATCTATAACCCATGTAATTTAAATAAATTATTGACACTTGTATAATTTGAGTAAGTTGAGCAGGCTTATTCAAAATTATTCATAACCAATTTCTAACCTTGAAATGAAAGGCATAAGTTTATATATATTGTTCCAAACAATTAAATAAACAAATCATTTCATTTAGAAAATAATATTTAGTTTGCTTCTAACTTAATTATGTACTAAATAGGTAGGCTCTGATACCACTGATGGAAACTGACAGTCAAATTGAACATGCATAAGAGGCATGACGGAAATTCAAAATTTTGTCCCTGTCCCAGGAACTCCTATTAGTTGCATATAAATTAAATAAAGCCTTAACTAAATAATTCTCTACCTAGGTTAGCAAGCTAAAGGACTAGGCATACCATAATTCCAAATTATATCCTAGCATATTTATTTTATACTAAGCATGTTATAACTCTGAGTTATAACCTAAGCATAAAATAAACTAAGCATGCAAAAATAACCTAAGCATAATTATTAAGTCTAAAAACACTTAAAGAAAAAGACTTAATAATTAAAAGAGAAAGAAAAAGAACTTACCAGTTGAAGCGTGCTTTTGCAGGACCTTCTTGCACAAGCCTCCAATCGTAGGATAGCCTCTATCAGTATCTACACGAACCCCACCAACCAAAACCTCCCCAGGAGGAAGAACTAAGAAGCCTCGAGTAGTTGCTAGACCACTCTAGAAGCCTCACCCAAAAATATAAACTAGCGGTGCCCGAATAAATTCAGGCTCCACAAAAATAACTTGCTCAAGTACCCGAGAGATTAATTATCTCGCTTAGGATTTATGCTTTGAGCTTGATACATTTTGAAAGGAGAAGGGATAGCCTATATATAGGCTTGGGGAGCAAAAATTTGCTCCCCAATTAACGATGTGGGATGGGAGCATGTGGTATTCATGGGCTGCCTTTGTGCAGTCCATGAATATGGGTCACCGCGAACACCGTCCAGCAATGTTCGCGCACCTTTTGGTGTATTTCGCGTAACCAAATATTGTACAAAATATTTTATACTTTTTGGTTTTAACTCGCCAATGCAAAATCCCCTTTAAATCCTTTCAAATAAATATTTATTTTTGACTCTAATAAATTAGTTATCAGTCAAAATGAATTTCTTGGTCCAACCAAAATTGATCTAATCAATTATAATTTATTTATGACTCTAATTAATTAGTTATCGGTCAAAATAAATTCCTTGGTCTATCAAAAATTGATTTAATCAATTTTAACCAATCAAATAATAATCCAATTATTATTTATGTTATATTCTTGTAATAGAATAAATCTATTAGTTCTTTACTTGGTTCGATGAAGGTCCAATGTGTGTGACCTTATAGGATCCCGAAGTATTGAGCTATTAAGGCTTAACCAACCCTTGTTCTAATGGAACCATTGGCTCGATGCTCTAGACCGTAAATAGAACTCGATTACCTTAAACAACTGTAGTACGCCTCTAGCAAGGGTCTACCATCCCCCATTACTTGGAACGTCATTTATGCTTATGACTTAATCCCGGTTAATGCAATAGTTATCCAGTGCGATAAATTCCTTCCATTCTTTAATATTAGTACCATCTGGTTTATTGGGTTCGGTTAAAGTGTCCTTCCATTCTTTAATATTAGTACCATCTGGTTTATTGGGTTCGGTTAAAGTGTTAACCCACTAATAGCAAGGTTGCTCCAAGCTATCCCAGTTATTTACTTGTTACCGAAGTATATTGCCTTTTACCATAGTGTGTTTGACTAGAAACCATTTCTATCAAACACATACTCTGATCAGAAGTTTATGGCAATCATCACTTCAACAAGTGGCCAGGTACAACTCCTTAATATATCCGAAGCGATGGATTCTTTTCGACTACTCAGTCTACCAACGTGTTGTTATCACTATACCCGTAATCACCCGTAGCATCCTAAATTAATGAGTGCATAGCAATGACCCAAAGTATAGCAATAGTACCACACAAGGCAACTAGCATCTTAAGTATGAGGACATTCGCAAAGCTTATTACATGAAGATAAACACTAACACATTGATATTTATACCAAGTGTTTATCTTGTTGCGGTCTCCAATATATCTCCCAGATATATCCATGTGTCAAGCTTAAGGCACCACCTTCAGTATTTAGGAGATTAACTGCTTGGACTCTTTCCAAGAAAGTTGACCACATGCTAGTCTTTCCATTTCATCAATATCCTTTCTTGATGACACTGTGACTAGGGATAGTTTAGACATAATCATAATTGCACATGAAGTAGGTTCCACCAAATATAGTCCAACTATAATTTCTCTGACTTCATGCTATGATATGTCAAGGACTTTTGTATACATACATCAATGAATATATTTTAACCAGCTATAATATATATGTATAAAAATACATTGATATAAACAAAAGAACAAATGCCTTTATTGATTAAATTATTCGTACTATTACATAATTAAGATATATCGCCCTAATTGCCTTAAGGGCATACATCATATCCAACAAATAGTTCATACGGGGCAAATTCTGTCTTAAGGAAACCGATTCGGGCCTCAACAGAATCCTTTCACGGTTAAAATGTTATTTCGGTATTTATGATTTTGTTAAATATTTTACTACCATATTTTCGTAATTTAAGTTACTAACATCTTGTTATATTTTGTCTCTTAAGAGGAAATTACTCTATTATTAATCTCTCTATTTTAACAATCTTAAGACAGAATTTTTATGTCTATTTGATGGTGTAATTAAGTTCCTTTAAAAGAGACGAACAGATTTTCATAACTTAGAATACCGTGACTTGGATTACCGAAACTTGGAATACCTAAATTTGAACAAATACTTGGACTATGGACAGTAAGGACTTATTTTAGACATCGGGACTTAATTTGGATAATATATATTAAAAAGTGACAAAAAAATTTAATTAAATCAAACTTGTCATACAGACAATTTTAGTACTATATTTTATTTACTGTTTTAAAATTATTCTAATTTCGTTTGTTTGAAATTTTCAAAATTTATCATGGCTGATCATGGAGACATTAGTCTTGAAATTGCTCAAGGCCAGAATGAAGAAAACCAAAATGGACAACTTTGCCCTATTGGTTCTGAGCCTATTAGTTCAACACCGGTTGCTTCTGTACTTGTAAGTGGACCAAATGCTTTTGGCAATGCAGCTTCTAGGCCAACTGCTTTTGGATCTACGAGTTATGGCCGTACTCAAGGAAATGGCCCTGAAATTACTTATGGTCAAAATAACCAAAATAGACAAAATGGTCCTAATGGGTTTGGACGTAACCAAAATGGACAACTTGGTCCTAATGGTTTTGAATTAAATGGAAATGGACTTTCGAGTTTTGGGCTTGTTATGCTTAATAGTCATAGGGCTTCAGGTTCATACCCTATAATGATACCTGAAAGGCCTGAGAAATTCAGTGGTGTGAATTTTAAAGTTTGGCAACAAAAAATGTTTTTCCACTTAACCAGTGTAGGACTTCAAAATTTTCTAAAAGAAGATCCTCCTGTTGTTTCCGATGGAGTAACTGATGCTTCTGTTCAGAAATTTATTGATGGCTGGAAATTTTCTGATTTTCTTTGCAGAAACCCTATTTTAAATGGTTTAGTACCCAATTTATATGAGGTGTACACAGTAAAACATACTGCAAAAGAATTATGGGAATCCTTAGACAAGAAATATCGAACTGAGGATGCTGGAGCTAAGAAATACTTAGTAGGCCAATTTCTTGATCTTAAAATGATTGATTCCAAGCCTGTTATAAGTTAAGTGCAGGAACTCCAGCTACTAATCCATGAGATGGAAGCTGAAAATATGCATACTAGTGAGCCATTCCAAGTGGCTGCAATTATTGAAAAATTGCCACAGAGTTGGAATGATTTTAAATATTACTTTAAGCATAAATGAAAGGAAATGTCTGTTGATGATCCTATTGTCCGACTTCGTATTGAGGAGGACAATAAAAGATCTGAAAAGAAATTTTTGGTTGCTAATCAAGCTATGGTGAAAGCAATGTGGTGGAGGTCCTTAAAGACTCCAAGAAGGGTAAGCATTATGCTAAACCCAAGTCCAAAATGGGACCAAAATGAGGCATTTCCAAGAAACCTAACTTTAATGGAAAATGTTTCAACTACAATAAGATGGGGCATAAGTCCTCTGAATGCAGGCTGCCAAAAAGGGCAACCAAGAATGAGGCAAATGTTGTTGCTGAAATTACTAAAGATGTGTCTGACATTGACTTATGTACGGTAATTTCTGAGGTCAACCTGATTGACTCAAACCCAAGAGAGTGGTGGCTCGATACTGGTGCTATTCGTCACATATGTTGCGACAAAGAGTCTTTTGCTGGACTGACTCTTACAAATGAAGGGGAGAAGCTCTACATTGGAAATTCTGCTACTTCCAAAGTCAAGGGACATGGAACTATGATTTTGAAAATGACTTCTGGCAAAGAAGTAAAACTGTAAAATGTCTTGTATGCACCTGACATAAGAAATAATTTAATTTCTGGAAGCCTCTTGAGTGCACATGGATTCAAGATGGTATTTAGATCTCAGAAATTTATTTTGTCAAAAGGAGACATGTTTGTGGGAAAGGGATATGAATGTAACAGAATGTTAAAATTCAATTGTATCTCTTGTAAGCATGGTTCTATTAATATGAATAAGAACAACGTTTCTGCTTATATGGTTAAGTTTTTTAATTTATGGCATAGTAGACTTGGACATGTTAATTTTGATACGTTATGGCGTTTAATTAACTTGAACCATATTCCCACATTTCATATTGATAAAACACATAAATGTGAAACTTGTGTTGAGACAAAATTGACAAGATTTTCATTTCACTCTGTTGAAAGAAATTCAGAACCACTTGATTTGATACATACAGATATTTGTGACTTGAAATTTGTTCAATCAAGGGGGAGGAAATAAATATTTTATTACCTTCATTGTTGATAGCACAAAATACTGTTATGTATATTTTCTTAAAAGGAAAGATGAAGCTTTAGAGAAATTTATACTTTATAAGCAAGAAGGAGAAAACCAACTTAATAAGAAAATTAAGAAGGTAAAAAGTGATCGTGGTGGTGAATATGTTGTACCAATTGGTGAGTTTTGCTCCCAACATGGAATTATTCATGAAGTAACACCACAAAACTTGTGGGGCGATGCTGTTTTGTCAGCAAATTATCTTTTCAATAAGATACAACGTAAGAAACAAGACAAAACCCCTTATGAGTTATGGAAGGGAAGAAAACCTTCATATAATTACTTGAAAGTGTGGGGGTCCATTACCTAAACAAATGAAAATAGGTCTAAAAACAGTGGATTGTATTTTCATTGGATATACTAGTAATAGCAACGCATATAGGTTTCTTGTACATGAATCTAAAAATTAGGATATACACAAGAATACTTTGATAGAATCAAAGGACGCTTCATTTTTTGAGGACGTGTTTCCATGTAAGGAAATAAGTGAAAGATTTAGATCTAAAAGGTCTCGTGAACTTGTTGAAAGTGATGGTCAAGTTGATCAAAAAGATGTTGATAACAATGAAAATCTTCAATTAATGATTAAAGAAGATGATCAATATTCTCAAGAAAAGAGTAATACAGATTATAAGGTGGAACTTAGAAGAAGTAAACGGGCAAGGGTTGAAAAGTCCTATGGTCCGGATTTCTTAATATATATGGTTGAAGTGGAACCCCAAACGTATAAAGAAGCTGTAAGCTCTACAGAGAGTCCTTTATAGAAAGAAGCCATAAGGAGTGAAATTGATTCCATTTTGCAAAATCATACGTGGGAATTAGTGGAACTTCCTCCAGGAACAAAACCACTAAGCTCTAAATGGATTTTCAAATGAAAGCTAAAAGCTGATGGATCAATTGATAAGTATAAGGCGCTTTAGATCATAAAAGGTTATAGACAAAAAAAGGCCTTGATTACTTTGATACGTATTCTCCAATGTCAAGAATAACCTCCATTAGGATGATACTTGCAATTGCCGCTTTACGGAATCTTAAAGTACATCAAATGGATGTGAAAACTACCTTTCTGAATGGAGATCTTGAAGAAGAAATGTACATGGAGCAACCTGAAGGTTGTGTAGCTCTAGGTCAGGAAAGGAAAGTTTACAAATTGGTGAAATCTTTATATGGCTTAAAGCAAGCACCAAAACAATGGCATAAGAAATTTGATGATGTCATGATGGCCAGTGGATATCACATAAATGAGTGTGACAAATGCGTTTATGTCAAAACTACAAATTATGGATATGTTATTCTATATTTGTATGTTAATGACATACTCATTGTAGGAAGCAATGAAAAGATGGTAAAAAGTACCAAAGATATGTTGAATTCTAGATTTGACATGAAAGTTATGGGACTAGCAGATGTAAATTTAGGCATCCAAATTAAACGTTCACCTCACAGTCTCATACTAACTCAGTCTCACTATATGGACAAGATACTTAACAAGTTTAATATAGAGGATTATGGCATAGCCAAAACGCCATTAGACATCAGTCAACACTTGTCTAAGAATAGAGGTGAATGCATATACTAAGTGGAATATAAAAGAGTTATAGGCAGTCTAATGTACCTTACAAGTTGTACAAGGCCTGATATTACTTATATTATAAGCAGTTTAAGCAGATTTACGAGTAACCCAGGTGAAAGTCATTGGGGAGTGATCGTAAGAATACGAAGGTATTTGCGGTATACTCGTAATTATGCACTGCACTACACAAGAGAACTTGTTGTACTAGAAGCATATTCTGATGCTAGTTGGATAGCTGACATTAAGCATTCTAAAGGTATAAGTGGGTATGTGTTCACTCTAGGAGGAGGAGCAGTGTCATGGAAATCCTCAAGACAAACAATTATAACTCGATTCACAATGGAAGCTGAGTTTGTAGCCTTGGACAAAATTGGTGAAGAAGTCGAATGGCTATGAAATTTCTCAGAGGATATTCCTAAATGCCTAAACCTGTGCCTGCAATTTGTATACACTGCGAGAATCAAGCAATGATTAAGAGAGCATAAAATAATATGTATAATGGTAAGTCAAGACATATGCGTCATCGACATAATACCATTAGACAACTGATCTCAACTGGAGTTATCTTTATTGATTTTGTAGGATCAATGGATAACGTTGCAGATCCGCTAACTAAAGGGTTAAATCGAGATCAAGTTGAGAAGACATCTAAAGGAATGGGACTAAAGCCCATGAAAAATTAAGGCACTATGTGAAGGAAAACCCAACCATGTTTGACAAGAGATCCCAAGATCTTGGTTCAATGGGACAACCTAATTGCATAGACCTTGTGGGGTCACTGTAGGGGTAACCCTATGTCCATTCCCATGAGTGACAAAACGGGTTAAGGTTAAGAAATGCTTTTAATGGTTCTTCGTGCATCAAAGTTTGAGCAAAAGAGATCACCTATGTGAGAGTGAAGTGAGGTCGCTTCAATGGAAACTAATGGGGCTTAGTTATCCGAAACTCTTGCAGAACCAGGAGATGTTCATGACCATAATGAACATAACCATGAGAACCAAAATCGAGTTAGATTAATATTTGTATGGTGTATATCATCATTCACACAAACGGCAGAATAGTTCAAGGACATCGTGTCTACTAGTCAGCCAGTAAAGTAAATATATTATCGTAAGGGAAGGTTCAAGAACTCAGAAAAAACATTATCACTCCACGATAAAGGAAGTCCTAGCTGTAAAAAATGGAATCCAAAAATTTGAATTCCATCTTGTTTGTCACCACTTCACAGTAAGTATGGATAACTCAACTATTCCAAAGATACTCAACTTCCAAAATAAGTCAATCCCACATGCACAAATGCTTAGGTTAAAGGATTGGTTTGCAAAATATGTTTTCACAGTTGAGCATATAAAAGGGGATAAGAACCTAATTCCAGACATACTCTCGAGGCCCCAAAGAATCTCCCTAATCACCTCTCAAATAGTTACTCCATTAATCTATATGGCAAAAACTAGCAACTCTGAAAATCTTTGGCAACAACCCCTAGCTCCGACTAGACAACTGATGTTCCCTCTAGGAATTAATTTCAGTTCGCTATAAGAAGTTCAGCAGTATGCCAAGAACAAAAAATTTTCTGCTACTTATCTAAGACAGTCCAACTGAGGAGAATACAGGATGGTCAACTTTTTCCTATAGACTCCCCCTTTTTGCTAATATGGGCTCTTTCTCCAACAACTCAACTCCTTGAGCATGAGTTATGGTGCCTTTAGTGTTTTACAGTTCTCGGGGTCTATTGTGGTACAATTCCCATTATTGTCTTTGTACTACTATATCACAAATCCTGATCATGTCAGCTCACTAATGTTCACCTTCTTGGATTGGTTTGCCCTGATACCTTGGTGGCAAAAGGAACTACAAAGACAAATTCAGTTTGAAGGATTATGGAACCCGAAGATAAGACGGTTTAAATAACATCCAACTATTGGGATCTTCATTCTTCACAGGCCATACTTTCAAAGGGACCAAAAGAGCTTTTGTACATAGCCGCATGCTTATCACTGACGCAATTTTCCTCAACCTATTTCACAAGAAAAAGAAAAGGAAGAGCTTCAAAGTTTCCTACATTCAATAGATGGGTATGCAGACTGTTGCACATGGCTCTATTCAACCTCTCTTTACCCAGTGGTCCCTAGAGCACAAACAGAATACAAAGCACTCAAGCCAGTAGAATTTCAATGGTTCAAGCTGAAGGACCAACCTGTCCAAAAATTAAATGATCTCATAGCTCATGCAAGCACTTCACGGGCCAGCACATCATAATCTCAAAATGAACCAATGGATGTAGATGCCTCATTATTCCAAGACTCTCAAGACCCAGATGCAGAACCATTTCCAAAATGACGATCCTCATCACTACATTGGAACGAAGATATTTATGACCGGAGACGAGATGACCTGTCAATGCAAAATATGTCACCAGACCAAAATTCAAGATAATTTGGAGGCCCCACTAAAATATTCTGTCATAATGTATAGATATTGTAGTATGTATTTTTAGGCTTTTGACGTATGGTCCAGAATAAAAGAGAACCTGCATGGTCCAAAGGAAATCTGAAAGGAATCCCATTCCTTATCATAAATCTTTTCTTATCTCTAATCTTATCTTTTAAAGTGTGTTTGGGAAGCCTCTTCTTTTCGTATAAAAGGAGACATCCCCTAGTTGTATTATCATCAGAAAATCATCAATAGAAATCTCCCTTTCTCTCTTGTTTATATTTTCATAATCTTAATATGAATGTATGAGTTTCTGCATGGAAGTAACCTGCTTTGATTAAACAACAGGTTCACCATAGCAGCACATGAGTTTGCCATGTTTAGGCCTTTATTTTGGGCGCAGTTTTTAAAAAATACTTGTCCAGGCATAATCTATGGAAGCAGGTATAACCTCGTCCGTGAACATGTATATTTATGAGTCAATTTTCAGGACATACGTTGCTTTTTCAAAGATTGAACTAGGGAAAAGTTTGAATTTTATTAAAAGTCACAAGTAATTTACAAAATTTTTATTTGTTAATTGTTATCATACCATTGTTTTCCACTTTTGATATTTGTTTATATAAATATATTTTGCTATTACTTAACATAAAAGGAAGGTGTGCTTGAACCGGGCTCTAGACCTGAAAAAATCCAAATCCAAATCCAAATCCAAACTTAAATCGGAACCGAACCAGAACCAAACCAATAAAATTATGAGGAAGAATTGGTTATACTTAGTTAAACAAGTCAAACTAACATTCAACTAATCAATAACCAGCTATATATGCTATATAATGAAGCAAGACCTTTATTACAATATCAATTCAAGAAAAATAAAACAATTATTCAATTTTATAACGGTCAAAAACAGATCTTCCAATTTCCCATTTGAATCTAAACATATCATAGCTCTTGTTAGCGAAATTGGTCAAGTAAATTCCATCATCTTTAGCAACCCATTGGCAGTTAATCGGAGAACCCATTTTACAGTAATTTAAATATTTACCATCATCATGGTATGATTTAAAACTTGCATGAGAATTGTTGTCGGGAGCAGCATAGCACCAAAATAGAGTTGTTCCCCAAAAATTTGGAGTAAATATTCAGCTAAAATTCTGATTAATTTGCACATTTCAAACCCCCAAATCGTCATCCTTCGATTTGCAATGTACCAGTAAAATTTTGTTGTTGCTTAGTTTGTTTGCTACTGCCACTTGAACCTGCTTAACGATTCGAAAACCGTTTGCTTGTTCAGTGAAGAGGCTTGAAATGGACAATGCCAGAAAAACCAAAGCAAATTGCATAATTTTCATTGTGTGTGGTAATTGTTTGAATTCAAAAATGGCTGATTTAAGGTAAAGGATTTATGTTGTTAATATATGGTTAGGTTTTAATGTGGCTTGATTGAGAGAAAATCTGAGTTGATTCTTTTACCATGTTGAGGAAAATTTTACCATGTTGAGGAAAATTTTACTGGAGAAATTTATAAAGATTACACACTTTTTGTATTATGAGTTAAAATTGCTGTGTAGGATTTAGTTATTATTGTCCTCTTCTATGTATCTCAATTGAAATTTTAATTAATTCACTTTTGTTAAATTTAGAATTGTAAGTCAAGTGTGGAAGTATGCGACTTGTGGTAAGTACATGCAGTAACATATGATTCCACATATACAATATGGGTGTTGATATTTATCACCCATTTTTTATACTTAATACATAATTGACATATTAACTGTTGTCGCTAACCCAAATTGCAAATTATAGTCATAATTAGATAATAGCACGTTGAAGGAAACATTTAAAAAATACTACATATGTTAAATTTCAAATAATAAATTATAGTAACGGTAGCTAATCATATCAATCTATAATATCAGGATTTTTTAGCACTTAATAATATTTGACAAAAAAAATTTAAATTGCTAGCTAATACTTAAGATTGTATTCTTTTTAGCTTTTATTCGAAATTGTAAATTGTAATCTCTTCCATCTCCACCAATTTTATGTTGGAGTTATTCATACTAAAAATAATTGATCTTTAACTAGAATGTTAAGTTTAGTTTTTATTGAGTTTATTAATTTTGTTTTAGGAGTTATGCTTATTTCTTTTTTTGGAATTATACTGTTTCCCTAATTTAATCATAATAGAAGGTAGTTATTTACTTACTCTTCAGCGTTTTCCTATCTATAATTATATTGTTTTCGTAATCTAATTGTAATAGGATCTTATCTAAAAAATTGTAATATGAGTTAATTATTTACTTACTCATTAAAATTGTATTTCCATTATTATTTAAACATTTATTTTTATTTTAAAAGAAAATATGTTATTTATTAAATATAAAATTAAATAAATTTTAATTTTATTATTTATAAGGACATTTTTGACATTTTAGAAATAAAAAATTTAAATATGGATGGTATGTACTTTTAATTGTTTTATTTATAAAAACGTTTTTATCATCATGCAGACACTAAGTATAAAAATGGGTTATAAATAGGAATCTAGTACAACCACCTCATATCAATTATACCATCCACTTTCTTTAAAAGGAAGGCTTTATTGAAATATTATTTAAATATCAAAATTATATTTTTTAGATGCACTCCTTTTATTAAATTCAAAGCAAAATCTTCCGGCCTCCCTTTGTGGGCCTAACTGCTTTTTAAGGTCCATATTATAGCTAGTTTATGGTGCTGATTTCTCTATTATATACGTTTTCCTTTTGATTTTTTGGCATTAATTTAGTAATTTAATGAATTTTTTTTAACGGACATGTAACTTCTAAATCACGTGCTAAAAAAATTGATTAGGTGGACATGTAAGTTTTGAAATAATAAAAAGAATTTTATTTAAGGTGTTAGAATTGAATATATGTATTATTACATAAAATTAGAAAAAAACTACAACCTAGTCTACGGGTCCTGCGTCAAAAAAAAACCATTAATATCAGCTCTCCAACAACTCCATTAAATCTAGTACCACCTGGAGAACGACATATCACAATTCTATCAAGCAACTACTAAGCTGGGCGAAATTTAATTGCAAATTTTCCATTCAATTAAGCTGATTGCTTTGCTTCCTAGGCTTTATGACTTTCTTTCTCCTTTTTTTCTTAAAAACCCCTGGAGGAATGATGTATCTCTTTAAAGGAAAAAAGATTGAGCGGGTGAAAATTTCGGGGCGGATGCTCAATTGCAAATTTTCCATTCAGTTAAGCTGATTGCTTTGCTTCCTAGGCTTTATGACTTTCTTTCTCCCATTTTTTTTAAAAACCCCCGGAGGAACAATGTGTCCCTCCAAAGGAAAAAATATTGGGGCCGGTAAAAATTTCGGGGCTGATGAAAATTAAATAGGGGCCGAAAAAGGATTGGGGTGGGTGAAAATTTCGGGGCAGACGCTCCAACTAGGTTGGCATATCCGCTTGCCTACAAAACACTCACCCCTCTTTTCATTAAATTAAATAGGTTCTCGAAAAAAGAACCGAAGAGTATAATTACAATAATAATAAGTTTGGGTTTGCGAAATGGTCCGAAACGGCGAAACACAGCCTATGCCTATTGGAAACAAAGACAAACCAACATAAATTAATGCTTCGAATAAGAATATCTCCATTGTCGCGGTCTCCTTGGGAAATCAGGTTGTTTCGCCTCTTCCAAGTACTCCAAGCAATAATAAACCAAAGAGCAGTTCTAAATTCGTTGTAAATTCCACGCTTGAAGAATGATTGTCATAATATAAGAAAGTCGTAGCACGAATGGGGTAGCACTAATGCGATACCCAACCACTGGAATACCTGAACCCACACTGAAAAACTATGTTTGCAAAAAATAAGACAGTAGTCCATTGTTTCTGAAAGTGTACAAAACGGGCAATTATCACCAATAACCAAGGAGCAGCCACGTTGAACTAAGAAGGCACGGGTGGGTAGTCTCTCGTGGAACATGAGCCATCCAAAAAATTTAATTTTTTGTCAAAAACCCATTGGCTGCCCACGTTATGCTTAGTTCTTGCAATTAGACTTCCCTACCCATCATCACCATTAGTATTACCAGAAGACATATTCTGTAATTGAGGTTTTTAGGGTTTGGAGTCAGGAAGAAAAGGGTAAAAATTGAAAGTTTTTTTTATATTAATTGCTTGAAAATGCCGATTTAGAAAATTTCTTTTTTCATTTTAAAACTCACATTTTCACCTAATTAATTTTTTTGCCACGTGGATTGGGAGTTACGAGTCCATTAAAAAAAAGATTAATTGGGTAACAGAATTAATACTACGGGGATCAAAAGGGGAACGTGTATAGCAGAGTAACTAAAAGGATAAATCAACTATAACACATGGCCCAAAAAAGTGATTAGACCCTCATTTGTGTCTAAATTCAATTATTGAAAAAAATAATAAAAAAAAAATACCACATAAACTAATTTCAAGTCCTTGAACCTTGCGAATTCATACTTAAGAAAATATTTAGCTGATGTTCTTAATTTATTGATACCAAAGCATGATAAAATTGTTGAAAAATAAAATAAAATAATAATAATAATAATAATAATAATAATAATAATGATTTAATGAGCAAGTTTTGGTACTAATAATATATCTTACTTTCATTATTGAATAGCAATCATAATTGCTATGCCATTTGCCAACTTGGTAGTAATTGATTATTACCAATTTTATTCCTTTCATTGGTTATATATTTAGTTTAATTTTAGTAGAGGAAATAAACAAGGAAATTGAGAATTGGTGTTTTTCTTTGCTAGCTCTTACATGTTCATAATATTGCCTTTGTCTTAAGTTCATTCTTAGCTCCTTAGTTTTTTATCTCGGTGATATTCTACGCTCGGTTGAGTTCATCCAACGTCTGTTGTTGTATCCTGCGAGACAGTAGTTCATACGGGGCAAATTCTGTCTTAAGGAAACCGATTCAGGCTTCAACAGAATCCTTTCACGGTTAAAAGGTTATTTCGGTATTTATCATTTTGTTAAATATTTTACTACCATATTTTCCTAATTCAAATTACTAACATCTTATTATATTTTATCTCTTAAAAAAAATTACTCTATTATTAATCTCTCCATTCTAACAAAAATAATTAACAAAAACTACATAGTAACAATTTCTAAAACTAGGTATCCAACCAGCCAACTTCCCATCCTTTTTTCTTAATTAAAGTATTGCCAGGAATATCTTTCAAGTAAACTCCATCATCTCTAACCATCCAAATGCAATTAACAACATAATCACAATACACTAATAACCCTTTATAGTCACCCTTAAAAGCATCTATAGGCCTCAAATAGCACCAAAATAACGTATTTCCCCATATATTTGCACGAAAACTCCACGTAAATTCTTGATTAGATGTCAAATTGTGAGGCCCCAGATCGTCGTCTTTCGATTTGCAGTGAAGAAATAAAACCTTTCCAGAGCTGAACTCGTTCACCACATGGATATGGTAACGATCACCGTTTTTAATGCAATTTGACTGTGTAGTGCTGCTAATAAGAAGATAATCAAGGTGTTGAAGGATTTCATTTTTTTTCGCGTTGTTGTGTGTGAAATTATAAACGAGTGAGATTTTTATATTGGGATTTTGGGTTCATCAACAGATGGAAATTTTGAATATGTGTTGTGACTTGTGTGTAACATGTAAATTGATTTACTTGCTGTGTTCAGATTTTGATTTTATAATTGCCTTTTCTATTAGTAGAAAGAAAAATCTAATCTTGTATATGCAGATTTTCAGAAATAGTATATATATTTATTGAGGGATATATAGTTGGAATAATGGAATATACCGAATTGAAATTTTGAGTTATATACTATTACTTAACTAATTTAATATGCTACCAATAAGGGTAGATCCAAGAGGTAAATGGTTTGGTATCGCTTAAGCAAGATTTCAAGTTTGAGTCCTAGTGAATGCAAAAAATCCTTATTGGGAGACTCACCCACCACAACCAGGTGCGCGCCCGATCGATCGGATCTGTATGTAGTTGGAGCAAAACTCCGGTGAACCAAATGGGCAAAAAAACTAATTTAATATGCTTAAATTGTAGGCAGGGTTGGCTATTCATGCATGTTGGGTGTGTTCTTGTAGTTTCGAATTAGCTGGTTTTACAAACTATGAGATTCTAAGCCAAATATATAAATTTCAATACATTTACAGGTAATTAATTCCAAAAAAATAGTTAAATAAAACTAATTTCTCTATTTTAAAGTACAAAATTATATCCAATAACTATAAAACTTAAAAGCTCTTATTTGAAGAAAATGAAACAAAAGCAGATTGTAATTAAAATCTAAATTTGCTTAAATTTTTTTTTTGGTGTTTCACTCACTTGGTATGTTAAAAAAATGTTTTTTTAATATAAGTGTAGATTTGTATTAATGAATCATAGTACCAATACAAATAGAAGGTTCATATAGCCATCCCCCGTCACAGACTCCAAGTGAACTGCTCGCAAAAACATGAATCGATTTAGGAACAATGCTATATAAGCAAGACACAAAAGACCGAGATAAGGTTTGACAAGCCATAACACCCGAGGAAAATAAGAAAAACCCTATGTCATGAGATAATAAAGACTCAAATTAAACACTATTATCCATCTCAACAACAATGCGTGTAACCAAGTCCCTTCAGCCATAATAACGCTTCTCGGGCCGAAAGTGCGTTCGCATACTAAAAATGTTTTATTTAGATTAACTCTTTAACATAGTTGACATGATACATAGATTCAGCATCTATTTAATAAGCATGAAACGATATTTCAATGTTCATATCAATAAACATGTGTATACAACATATTATAAAAAATCATAGATAATAGTAAATAAATTTTTTAAATTTTTTAATATGAATTGTATTTTAGTGTAATTGGATCAACTAGTTGACCAATGTAGTCATAATATTTCATCGAACAAGTTAGGAGAGTGTGGAGTGCACGCTTATTCGAGTTCTATTACGATACTTAGCTTACGAGGGTCCGTGAGCTACCTTTCGCAACACTTCTGTTATGAACTGTTGCAGTTGCTCGAATGGACACGTCTTTTTGCAACACTTCTATTCTGAAGAGTTGCGACTGTTCGTATCAGGTCTATAAATATCTGGCATTGGCAACATTTTTGGCAATCTGGTTGCAATCTGGTTCACTCTTTCACAACAAAAAATTCATTCTAAGTTCTTGTCATTTCTGATTTTATCCGATTGATCTATTTGGTAGAACCGCCAAATAAGATTCAATCTGAAAGTGTTCGTCACGACTTCAAAATTATCCATGCATCATTTTATCACATTTCTTCAACAAGGATTGAGAGACGTTTTTTATAAACATTCAAGGCTTCATTCTACCGGAATTCCCCAACAAAGATTGAATCTTATTGTCGCTTGAAGCCTGCGTTTTTCACCGAAAAGAATCTAAGGAATATATATTCAGAAGAAACCTTATTTAATTTCGTTCGTGAAATTTTCGTTTGAAGTGAGTCGTGAAATCTGTTTTCGGAAAATCTCATCTTTGTACACTGTTTAGTGTTTTGATCATAACTTTGGTTATACAATTTGGATTTCTATGATTCTGATGGATTTGGAAAACTGAGACATGTGGCTAATTATGTTTAGAAGAAAATTTTTCTATTTGATGATGGTTTAATGGAGAACAATGCAGGGGAAGTCAGGTCATGAAATCTGGAAAATTCTGAAAAATATGAATGTTGATTTTTATTGTGTTTTAATTGAAGTTTGATGCTTCAAAATTTAAGATTTGAATTTCTTAACTATTGAAATTATGATGAATAATGTTTGCTGGCCATTTTCGTTTTTGGTTGTTTATGGCGGTATAAATATTCTTTTTCTTGTAAAAAAATCTTGATTCTCAAGTCATTTAGTGTAAACGACTTGTTTAGGTTAATTTTTTCGTAAAAAGAACAACGCCATTGGACTCGGGATGTCGAAAAACCTAAAGAGGGGTTTGGTCGGTGGCCGGAATCGATTTTGAAATGATTTAAAATCTGAATTCGTTTTTCTGCAGTTTTCAAGGGATTCTGTATCCATTGCAAAATTCGTTGTAGAATGAAAAGTTGCGATGGTTCATTTGCGACAGGTATTGGTTTCTTATGACGGTTTGTGAGGGATTCTGAATACCTCAAAAAGTCCGTGGCAAAATGAAAAGTCAGGATGGTTAGTTTTTGTGACAACTGTTTGTGACGGTTCATGATCTGTAGCGATGCTTTTTGTAGCAGTTTTGGCAACGCTTTTGTGATCTATTGCGACGCTTTTAGAAGTGTTGCCTGAAACAAGGCTACTAGTTGATATGGTAAAGATTTTCAGAGCGTTGCCAGAATATTTTTTTTGTGTCGCAAGAAAGAATGTAAATGGAGCAGTTTTGGCAACACTTTAGTGAAATTAAGCGTCGCCAGAAACTTGTCCTTATCCAACTTTAACCGTCATCTAATGTGGCATTGGTTTAACTTTTGGGGTTGACATGTCAATGGTTGACTGACACGTGTCAGTCAAAAGTCAAAGTTGATCGGTCAACATAATGCCACATGGCGCGTTTCTAATGGCTTCCTTCGGTTTTGGAAGGTTAGTCGGATACAAGTTATTTTTCTTATGAGGAGTATAGTTCTTCCGCAAGTGGATGAGTGTTTCTTCTTGGGGAAGGTACTACTTCTTGGGTGTCTAAGAAACAAACTTGTATGAGTATTCGACAATGGAATCTGAGTTTGTAAAAACTGAGCATAATTTAGCCGATCATATAACCAAAGTGTTAAGGAAAGATCCTGTGCAAACGTTGGCTATAGGGTTGAAATTAAAGTCCATCTAAAATCTCTCATGTTAAGATACCCAATTCCCACCTAATATGGCGTTAGGTGCTGAATTCAATGAGGAAAGCTTAACATCTAGAGATTGGAACACACTGATTAAAACATCCCAAGGTGTGTGTTCGGACCTGCAAGTAAAGGAGGTTGAAGTTTAACTTCTTAATAGCCTTTTTGAAAAATTGCATACGCTGGTGCAAGAGTAAAAAGGCTACCTAGATAAGCATGAAGTTTAGCCGCTTCAAGAAGCTTGGACTTGGCTTTGATATGCTTATGAAGGATAGGGACACAAGGCTAGTAAAAGATAGTGTCAAGTAAGAACATGTTAGAATGTTAACTTATGTGTATATTATCTTCGAGTTTTCAAAATGGATAACCAAGGTTCAATCCATAGTGACACCTTTAGTTATTCGAATACTTGGAATGTGTAATATACTAAGATGAAATTCAATCGTCACGATATTTCATTTATGCATAAGTTTGTTATTTGTTGTGATTTTTTTTAGTTAATCATGGATTACACTAAAATGGGGGAGGATTGTTGGTATTTTAGTGTAATTGGATCAACTAGTTGACCAATGCAGTCGTAATATTTCATCGAACAAGTTAGGAGAGTGCGGAGTGCACACTTGTTCGAGTTCAATTACGATACTTAGCTTACGAGGGTCCGGGAGCTACCTTTCGCAACACTTCTGTTATGAACTGTTGCAGTTGCTCGAATGGACACGTCTTTTCGCAACACTTCTATTCTGAAGAGTTGCGACTGTTCATATCAGGTCTATAAATATCTGGCATTTGCAACATTTTCAGCAATCTGGTTGCAATCTAGTTCACTCTTTCACAACAAAAAATTCATTCTAAGTTCTTGTCATATCTGATTTTATCCGATTGATCTATTTGGTAGAACCGCCAAATAAGATTCAATCTGAAAGTGTTCGTCACGACTTCAGAATTATCCATGCATTATTTTATCACATTTCTTCAACAAAGATTGAGAGACATTTTTCATAAACATTCAAGGCTTCATTCTACCGAATCCCCCAACACCAACTTCCCATCCAGTCTTCTTAACATCAGTACTATTTTCAGGTAAATTCTTCAAGTAAACTCCATCATCTTTAGCAACCAAAATGCAATTAAGATCTCCATCACAATACTGTAGAATACCCAAATAATCTTCCTTATACGCATCGATATAAGCATGTACATAATCATCATCTGGAGCTAAATAACACCAAAATAAAGTACTCCCCCATAAATTAGGTCTAAACTTCCACATAAACTCTTATCGAAAGTCAGATTGTGCGGCCCAAGATCATCGTCTCTCGACTTGCAGTGCAGATAAAGATTCTTATTTGAGCTTAGTTGTTTTACCACATGAACATGGTAACGATTAAATGTTAATCGAGAATCTGTGGTTTTCGTAACGAACAAGATTAGTACTGCTAAGGATAAAATATCTATGCTATTGAAGTGTTTCATGGCTATAATTGATGAGTTGTGTTTGAGAGTAGAGAGAACTTTTAACTATAAGGTTATCAATTTATTTTTCGAAGGGAAGTTTACTAAGTATGAGTAGTGTGTGCAAGACTGTAAATTGGTATAATTACTATATTAAGAAGTTGACTTTGCTTGTTTCTTTCTTGATCAAATGGAAAGAACTATTGTATTTTTACTGTAAGTGCCATTTATAATCATATATCCAATTTGACAGTGTGAAGTTCATGTTTCTAGCTTGATCAAATTGAATACTTCGAGGTTAATTAGGCATCTACACTATCATACAGTTAAGAGGTGCTCTATACATAATAAAAGTTGACAACTTTATTCTAATTAAAAAAATGAGTTTCACAATATAAATTTTTAAAATTTAATTATTTGGTTTTTGCGTGAACCACTAATATCTCGCATCATTTGACTGGCTTAATGCAATGAGAGCCGAGTGTTTTGTAGCTTGCTCCCATCCAACGATTGAGATATTTATTATATCTCAATTAAATATTTTATCATTTTAATTAAATACTCCCTATAAGTCATAAATACTCAACCGTTAGATGAGAGCAGGGTACAAAACACCTGACTCCTATTATAATTACCACCCCAAAAGCCTGCTGCCTCCCTAAACCTTCAAAGTGACCTTGTACTAGTGGGAAACAAGGCCTTGGGTTTCGGTTATATAATGGCCTTTGGTTTCGGTTATGAACTGATGAGAAAGCCGCCGAAACCAAAGGCCCAATCTGTTTGGCCTCAGTTAATTTAACCGAAGAGAAAGAGCATCATTCTCCTCGTTATTTTTAACCGAGGAGAAAAAGCATTAAAATGGTTGTATTTTTACCGCATAATGGCCTCGGTTAACCTAAAAAACCAAGGCAAATAGATGCTACTTTGGCTTCGGTTAACTTTTTTTTTAAATGAATACACCCTGAACGCAGCGAATGCGGCTGGTCCGGGTGTTTATTAAATAAATAATGTTAATCATAAGATGTGATCAACCAAATCAAGTACATGAGAGTAGCAGTTGCGAGTAATAATCGAGGACAAATCTACTGTTATTTTTTTTAAATTCATTCAAATATATGCACCCAACCTGTATAATTATAATTACCTAATACAAAAATGACTCAAGGACTTAGCTTAAGTACTATATATAGCTAATAAATATGAACAAATCAAGATATCTTAAAATGAGTAAGAAGCTAATTAAATTATTTAAGTATTTATACAAGGCTTAAACTAGCTTAAGGCCAAAAGCTAAATAGTATGAACAAAATTTAACAAAATCTATGCAACTATTGAGAACTCTCAAACACTAAAAAGAATGAGAAAAAGAAAAACCTTGATCCGGTGCATTTCCATTGAAAAGGAACTCTTAAACAGAAGGGCAGGGAGGAAAACAACCAATAATAGATCGGGATCAATGTTCGCCCCTACATGGCAAAAACATTTTATTTTATAGTTTAACATAATCATATAGCTAGCATCAACAAGAGATCCAGGCAGAACTTACAAATGCGAATGCTATCCCCAAGCTTTCCCAACTGATGATTTGTACCAAGAAATTTGTACCATATTCTGCAAATTGACCTTTAAAAAGAATAAATTTCAACTACATAAAAAGCAGATGAAACAAATAATCTAACACTCAAAATTGATCCATGGAATCCTCTCCATACAATTCATCTTCGATAAAAGTCTCCAATATAATAAAGATCAGCTTGAATACCAAAAGGGATGACTTTACTAAGAAAATAAGAAAATTGTTTGGATATGCATCAGTTACAATTTGTTATTAATTTGTTTTCTTTTACCAAGCCTATAGGAGTCTATTAATTGGAAAATAGACGTTGTTGATTTTTAGGTAGTTGGTTGCTATTTTTTTGGATTTCCAGTTTCAGTTTTTTTTTGTATTCAACAGTGAATTTCAGTAATTAATAAGATATTGAATCTCATCTTTCTGTCAAGTTAACTTATTCTCTAAAATTATACCAACAAACTGGTATTCAGAGCTGATTTTTCTTGCGAGATCTGTGGCCTAAGCCAAGATTAATCTATCAAACAACTTCAACTTTCTTGATTTATCCAAAAAATGGATTCTGAAACACCCTTTACAACATTAGCTCCACCAATGTTTAAGGGTGATAATTATCATTTATGGGCAGCTAGAATGGAAGCTCACCTTGAGGCAAATGACCTATGGGAAGCTGTGGAAGAGGCCTACGAAGTTCCTTAGTTACCTGCAAATCCAACTATGGCACAATTGAAGAGTCACAAGGAGAAGAAATCAAGAAAGTCAAAGGCAAAAGCTACCTTATTTGTTGCTGTCTCACAAGAGATTTTTACAAGAATCATGAACCAAATGTCAGTATTTGGTGTTTGGAATTTCCTTAAAGCTGAATATGAAGGAGATGACAAGGTTAAGGGAATGCAAGTGCTAAATCTGGTTCGTGAGTTTGAGATGCAACATTTGAAGGAGTCAAAGACAATCAATGAGTATACAGATAAGATTCTTAGCATTGCCAATAAAATTAGATTGCTTGGTTCTGAATTTTCTGATTCTAGAATTGCTTAGAAAATACTCGTAACACTTCCGGAAAGATTTGATGCTACTATAACCTCCATGGAGAGTAGTAAAGATCTGTCAAAGATTACATTGGCAGAATTAAATAGCGCTTTACAGGCTCAAGAACAAAGGAGGCTGATGAGAAGTGAAAGATCTGTGGAAGGAGCGTTATAGGCAAAATTACATATCAATCAAGGAGAGAAGGATAAGAAGAAGAGCTTTAAAAAGAATTTCAGCCCACTTGATTCATCTAGCAGCAGCAAAGGTGAAAATAAGTGAGAATTTCCTCCTTGTAAACATTGCAACAGATTTGGCCATCCCCCTTTCAAATGCTAAAAAAGACCTAACGTGAGGTATGGGAAGTGCAACAAGCTTGGGCACCATGAAAAAATATGCAAAAGCAATTCTCAGCAGTAGGATGTTGCACAAACAACAGCTGAACAAGATGAAGAGGAGCAACTATTTATTGCATCTTGCTTTAAAAGCAGCAGCTCAAGCTCGATTGATTGTTGGCTCGTAGACAGCTGGTGCACTAATCACATGACCAGTGATAAAGAGTTCTTCAAAGAGTTGGACATGTCACAACAATCAAAAGTCAGAATTGGTAATGGTAACTACATTGTTGCCAAAGGAAAAGGAATTGTTGCAATACAAAGTTGCACAGGTACTAAATTAATTTCTGATGTTATGTATGTACCTGACATTGATCAAAATTTACTAAGTGTTAGGCAACTAGTTGAGAAGGGATTCAAAGTGTTTTTCGAAATCAAGTAGTGTACAATCAAGGACTCTAATAACAATGATGTGCTGAAGATTAAAATGAGAGGCAAGAGTTTCTTGCTTGACCCATTGGAAGAGGAGCAAGTCGTTTATGTTGCTGCCATGACTAACACAGAAACTTGGTATAAAAGGCTAGGCCATTTCCATCATACAGTAATTATGAATATGCAAAAGAAGGAGTTGGTTCATGGTTTGCCTTACATTGAGCCTATTTTACCATGTTGCAATGCGTGTCAATTTTGTAAACAAGCAAGACTTCCCTTCCAACAAAGCTAATGGAGAGCTACTGAAAAGCTACAACTAATTCATACAGATGTAGCTATACCTCACAAAACTCCTTCACTCAATGGGAGTAAAATATTATATAATATTTATTGATCATTACACAAGGATGTGTTGGATCTATTTTCTCAGGTTTAAATTAGAGGTTGCAGGTGTTTTCTTCAAATTCAAGATCTAGATTGAGAATCAAGGTAGTTGTAAAATCTAGGTGTTGCATTCAGATAATGGTAAATAGTACACCTTCAATGAATTATATAAGTTTTGTGAAGAAGCTGGAATTTAGCTTCAATTTACAACCCCATACAATCTATAACAAAATGGGGTCAGCGAACCAAAGAATAGAATGATAATGGAAATGGCTTGATGCTTGCTTCATGAGAAGGATCTGCCGAAAGAATATTGGGCTGAAGTAGTAAATACATCAGTTTTTCTACTCAACAAGCTTGCTACGAAAGCAGTAGAAGGAAAGACAACTTTTGAGACATGGTATGGTTATAATCCACTAATTAAGAATCTGAAAGTGTTTGGGTGTTTGTGTTTTACTCATGTTGCACAGATGAAGTGAGATAAGTTGGACAAAAGAGCTGAGCCTGGCATATTCATTGGATACAGCTTGACATTAAAAGCTTATAGAGTTTTTCAACCTGACAAAAGAAAAATTCTAATAAGCAGAGATGTAAGTTTTATAGAGAATGATCAGTGGGATCTCAACAACAAAGAAAAACAACAACCTGATGATTTCAGCCAAGATATGGTGATTGATGATCCTCCTATACGTGGCACAAGATCACTTACTGATATATACAAACGATGCAACATTGTTGTTCTTGAACCTTCGGGATATTGGGAAGTCGAAAAGGACCAAAATTAGAGGACTGCATTGAAGGACGAGCTTGGCATGGTTGAAAAAAATCAACTTGGGTGCTAGTTGATAGACCTCCACATCAGAATGTAATTGGAGTTAAATGGATATTCAGAAGGAAGCAAAATGTAGATGGCTCGATCAATAAATATAAGGCAAGATTAGTCGTAAAAGGGTATACTCAAGTTCTTAGAGTAGACTTCTTTGATACGTTTGCTCCTGTTGCGAGGTTGGATACTATCAGATTATTACTAGCCATTGTAGCTCAAAAGCAATGAAAAATCTACCAACTTGATGTGAAATCAGCATTCCTAAATGGATATCTTGAAGAACAATTATATGTTGAGTAACCTGAAGGATTTGTTGTGAAAGGCCATGAAGAGAAGGTGTATTTATTGAAGAAGGCATTGTATGGCTTAAAACAGGCCCTAAGGGCCTGGTACAGCAGAATAGATGAATATCTATTGAACTTAGGCTTTGCAAAGAGTCTGAGTGAATCCACTTTATACATAAAAGGTGATGCTACTCATTTTATTGTGATTTCTCTATATGTCGATGATCTTTAGGTCATAGGCAGTAACTTTGAGCTTATCCAACAGTTCAAGAAAGATATGATGCAAGTTTTCGAGATGACCGATCTTGGAGAAATGTCATACTTTCTTGGAATGGAAATTAAGCAAGGAAAAGGAGCAATTGTCATTTGTCAACATAAATATGCAAAGGAAATCTTGAAGAAGTTTAACATAGAGAACTGCAAAAGTGTTTTTACTCCTATGTGCCAAAAGGAGAAGCTTTGCAAAAATGATGGAAGTGAAAAAGTGGATGAATCACACTATAAAAGTTTAATTGGTTGCTTAATGTATCTCAAACCAACAAGACCAGACATATTGTTTGTTGTAAGTGTTCTTTCTAGATTCTTAAATTGTGCTAATGAGTCCTATCTCACTGCAGCAAAGCGAGTTCTTCGATATGTCAAGGGAACCTTAAATTTGGAGTTCAGTTTCGTTCTTCAATGGATTTCTAATTATGAGGTTACTCTGATAGTGATTGGGGCGGTTCATTTGATGACAAGAAAAGCACATCTGGTTTTTGTTTCAGCTTTAGATCAGGAATATTCAATTGGAGTTCAAAGAAGCTAGAGATTGTGGCTCAATCAACTGCCGAAGCGGAATTTATAGCTGCTACATCTGTAGTCAATCAAGCTCTGTGGCTGTGAAAATTCTTAGTGATCTAAACTTAGAACAAAGTCGAGCACTGAGATTATGGTGGATAATCAAGCAGCAATTGCCATCTCTAATAATCCAGTTTTTCATGGAAAAACAAAACATTTCGGCATTAAGCTTTTCTTCATCAGAGATGTTCAAAAGGATGGTGCAGTGAAACTCAAGCATTGCAAGACTAAAGATCAGCTTGCAGACATATTTACAAAACCTCTTTCTTTGAGTAGATTTGAAGATTTAAGGAGGAAGCTTGGAGTTCATACATGTTGATGCAAGGACGAGTGTTTGAATATGCATTAGTTACAATTTGTTATTAATTTGTTTTCTTTTACCAAGTCTATAGGAGTCTATTAATTGAAAAATAGACGTTGCTGATTTTTAGGTAGTTGGTTGCTATTTTTTTGGATTTCAAGTTTCAGTTTTTTTTTGTAGTTAACAGTGAATTTCACCAATCAATAAGATATTGAATTCTCATCTTTCTGTCAAGTTAACTTATTCTCTAAAATTATACAAACAAAAATAGTCACAAGGCATAATCTAGATGTCTCACATGAATGGTTTAGCATAGCTACATTAACAATAAACTGAAAATAGCAGTGTAAGAGGCATTAAAATTCATGTATAACATCAAGATTAAACCTTTTGAATCAAAAATTATAGATCAAGCTCAAGTCATACTCATACAACATGCCTCACTATCAAAAATAAATATTTTTAGCAATCTAAATAACAAACCTCTGTTATTTTTGCAAATTTATGTTCAAGTACTACTTCATTATATGCTCACTAGAGGGGCCTTTAAATGCACATAAGATTGAAGTAAAGCATTCATTAGCACTAGGACCCTATAGACTAAAACTATTTATAAGTAAAACAGGAAACCACTTAATGAAAAAGGGTAGAGACCCATATTAACATACCACAAAGAAAACAATTCAATGACCTACCATATTATCACACAAATTTCACATAGAATCTCAGATTACTAATAGTTCAATTTCCCAATCGCACTCCCTACATAATTAAATGGTGAACCTCAGCGTATGGAAAATAATTCATCGTTATACCATAAAATCCAGGTAACCGACTAAACTTTTACAAGATAATATTTTTGTAACCTATTTTGATGAAGCATCAAGCCATATTTCCATGTCTAGAAAATCAAGCAGACATCAAGTGACAATTATTAAATATACTCATCATTGATTAAGAATTTGCGTAAACACACAGAAATACCAATTTGTGAAGTTCAAAATCAACACTTGAAATTGAAACCATAAATAAAAGGCAACCCAAAGTAAAAGATTTGAAACCCAGAGTTTACCTTCATCAATGCTTTGAAAAACTAGATGAAAACCTCAAGCTTTCCACTCTAGTCTGTGCAATCTAGGGTTTACGTTTAGGAAATTAATCGGTTGAATTCTGACCCAGTGATCGCATAACAGTTCCCAATTCCTTGGTAGTGATACAGCCTGCAGAACAGAACATTAATTTTTTTTTGAAACATACGGGGTATTTTTTTTTCCAATTTTGTTGATTGTGGACAACCCCACACTTCTTAATTAATATAACTACTCTACTTAACTTGAATGATAAAAAAGCATCAAACAATCAAACAAGAGAAAGACTGGACATTCATCATCAAGGGAACAAACGCCCCATCCTAGTAGTTTTCATAGAACAGAATGCAAAATGAATTAGGGGAAAATAGTTATCCTAACAAAAGATATCAAAGAAACCTAATCCTTCAATTTCATCCTACAAATCTAAAGATCAGAACACGTGACCAAAGCTTATTAATCCAACAGAGATGAGGTAAAATAATGATAATGTTTAGGGGAACACGATTGTAACGTGCACTCACTAAGAAGCAAAAAGCCACAGCGAAGAAAAATGACATTATTTATAATGGCCCTTATAATTATACTACAAACAGAACAATTCCAAAAAGCCAATGAAATATAAGATTCCATGTGAAGAAAAAAATTGGAATACAAAATAAAGAAAAAAATAACAATTTACCAGATTCATGATTATACATAAGTGGAGAGACAACGGAGGATAGATGGACTCAGTACAACGGAGAGCACTAAGAAATATGGTAAAAAGCAAGCGAAATTATTTAGGTTTTACCTATTACCTTTAAGGAAGAGAGCACGATGGAGATATGGACTGAGAATTCCACAGAAAAAGTCAGAAACAAAAGGTGAACCAGAGGAGACGGCGGCGAACGGAGACGGAGGAGACGGTGGAGAATGGCGGCAAAAAGACGGCGGCAAGAGCGACAGAGGATACGACGGAAAACAGGCCACAGAGGAGACATGGGTGAGTGTTTGAGAGGTTTAACCTAAATATTGTAATCTCTCTGTTTAAGATGCAGTAGGGGGCCATCTTTTAATTGAACATTCTCCTCGGTGATTCAAATAACCGAGGAGAAATGTCAAATAATTTTTGAAATTACGCAATGGGCCATACCTTTTTCCTCGGTTATTTTAATAATCGAAGCCAAATCGGTGTGCCAGGCCCATTAATTGAACATTCTCGTCGTTATTCAAATAACCGAAACCAATATAGCAAGGAACCAGTGTTGTTTTCCACTAGTGGTAGCTCATCAACTATAAAAAATGCACTACTTTTGCTTCATGAATGCCATGTGTCAGCTTCTGGTTGGTTTGACTTCTCAAAGATGTTATTGTTGGAAATATGGCATAAGTGATAATGATGTGCATTATCAACTTTAGGCTGAATTATAATATATATATATATATATATATATATATATATATATATATATATATATATAATTTGAATAAAATGAAATATGTCATTTATTCTACGAATTATGAGTTTTTCACAATATATTATAAGCCTAAAACGTGTGTTATGGTGAATGAGAAATTAAAAGATTGAAGTTTGAATATTTGTCAGACTTTGACGTACCACGTCGGTATTTCAATAGAAAGGCAATTTATCATTTTACTTTCTCATATGTTTTAGTTTATGGATTAATGAGTTGTAACTCCATTAACCAATAATATACTCATAGCATATATGAGTTATTCGCCATAAAAAATGGTGGTTTAATTGTGTTTAATACTCATAACATATATGAGTTACTCACCTTTAAAAGTAGTGGTTACATGTATTTAATCTACATTAAACACAATTAAACCATTTTAATGTCATATGATCCATATAAACTTCTTTTCTTGTAGCCTTCATACTAACTTTCAAAAATAAAATTTTCTATTAATAAAAGTTCAACACTGGTACTTGTTTAATTGGTTACTTTGTGGTCATTTTCTGCTTTATAAACTAAAAATATTCCTCAAAGTTTTTATTCTTTTTCAAGTGAAGGCTACTTAGTATTAGGTTCTTGTGAATTGCTCTTCACACGGTTAGAGTTCGCCTACAATTGCGGTTGTATCCTATGAGACAAATTCACTGATAGCGGACAAATAATTGTCTTAAGGAAACTGAGTTTCACGCCTCCTCAATAAATGTCGTTTTGGTAAAAGGTTTGAGAGCATGTTATTATTGTAAGTGTATTTTTCTATTTCTATCTCCATTATAATAATTTGTAATTCATACTTAATAAAAAATACAGTATTATTCATTTATTTCAATACCGCTAGTAACAATTATTTTTCTGATTTTCTCCTTCTAACCAGAAGCTAACACGTGGCATTCAGGGAGCAAATTTGTAACTTTTTGAAAGTTGACGGAGCTATGAGACCACTTTGAAAGTTCAGGGAGGCACTAGAATTTTTTGGGACAAGTACAAGTATTTAGAGATGCATAAGCCTATTTGATTTGATGTTCAATGCTACATAGAATGGGATGCTCTTGTTGAGGCATGAGACACTACATTTGTTGTTCACCAAAGTACTATTGGAAATAACTGGTACGCCTCTGAGCTGGTCAGTCAAGTTAAAGGGTATGATCCAATTAATTAATTAGGATTAATGTGAAATTAATTAAGTTAAAAGACTTAACTAAACTTGGTAAGAACCTTATTGCAATAACTTATTTCCATATGTGCCTAATAATGTGCATTTTTTTTTTATTCTCTATAAATAGGTGAATGTAGATGGAAAATAAGATTGATGGAATTTTCATTTCTTTCTCCATTTTCTCTCTCCCATATTTTATTGCGATGGAAACTCTCCATATATCATTGATCTTTTAATGCCGCAGAAGTCGTGGAAACTCGATTTTATCCGATATACTGTTATATAATTTCGACTTTGGCATACAAGTATATCGCCTACAGAATCATTGATCTTGGACACATAAGAGGTACGCAATTCGATCTGTTTTCCGTCACAAACCACACTGAAAAAACAAAAATTATGATTATAAATAAGATGCTTAGAACCAGTAATTGTCAATTACAAAGGTGAACAATCAACACTATAAGAAAGTAAGAGTTGATAACAACGCTATGACATTCGTTTAGTTCTCTCTTTTAAATTACTAGTTGTAACTTGTAGGTTATATGTTTTGTTAAAAGGTACATCAATTGATATAATTATGATTCACATTTTTATTGTCTAATTTCTCTAACATCGTAATAAAAGTCATAATTAGTTTTTATATATAATTTAAAATTTTGAAAATATGATTTTATAACATGATCAGGAATAGATGGACGCATATAAATTTGAATTCAACCTACTTCATTTATCAATTTCTAATATAAGTTTGCCCTTTTTGTTTGAAATGAGTTCCTGGAGTAATGAATTGATACCTGGTCATTATCACACATGCTTTGACTGCTAGAGCCTTTAGCTGTTTAGCAAGTTGGAAAATTAGCTCATTTTGCACTTCTTAGGGCCAGTTTGAGATTATTTTCTCAGACTGCTTATTTTAAAAGCTCAAATTTCAAACTTTTCCAAACTATTGTCCCGAAAAGTTCTGGAAATCAATAGCAAACGGTTTATAATTAATTAATATTAATAGTCAAAATATTTTGTCCAATGTCAAAATATGTTGTTCTGTTAAAAGTTTGTAAGTGAAACTTTTCGTGACAGCAGCTTTGACAGCAATCTCAAACATGCTCTTATACAATTAGTTGAACATAAGGCATGCTATGCACTATAAATAGCAATGCTATATATGTTGTAAATTTGAGTTCTATTGAATAATACTCCCTGGATTTCATTTGTAAATCAGATTGTTACATACCATACTCCTAATAACACCTGCGAGGATAATAAATTAAAAACAACTAAAAACAATAGAACAAAATCAGAAGAATCTAATCACTAATTGCATAGAAGGAACGAATATATCGTATCCTTATTGATTTAATTATATCTTAACAATAATAAATCCATAATAACACAACTTTGTGTGAGTTTTGGATTGCTATATCCGAGCTCTCCGCTAGCTTTCTCAAAAAGTAGATGAAAAGCAGCTTTGAGACACCAAAAACGACATCAAATACCTCTAAATTAATAATTACAAAAAGTTATATCGTAGATCAGCATCCGTCACAAGAAAATAAGAATAGACCTCACGACGCTCACGTTGATCCCTGGATTACGGTAAGAATATGGATGAGGTTATAAAAATAAGGAAAAAGAAAGAAAGCAATTGAGAAAAGAAACGTCTAATTCACTACACAAGAATATAAACAAAACTTAGGCAAAATGACTTTTTTGTTATTGCAAGCCTAACTTTGAGTACGCTTACTATTCTACCATACATGCAAAAATTAGTATACTTTTTTTTGAAAAAAAAACCCAGATGCGATCTGGATCGTGCACCTGGTTGTGGTGGGTGAGTCTCTTAATAAGGATTTTTTGCATTCACTGGGACTCGAACTTGAGATCTTGCTTAAGCGATACCAAGTCACTTACCACTTGAACCAATCCTTATTGGTAAAAATTAGTGTACTTTTAATGGACTCAACTATCCCTTAACTTTTCAGTTAATCTCAACTATCCACTGAGTAAATGATTGAAATTCAACTGCATTGTGGACCTCACAAATCACTAAAACTAAATCCCAACCATTTAAACTCAATGAATGGTTGAAATTAATTGAAATACACAACTTTACCATCGCTTAACTTTAGTGAATCCAAATCCTGAAATAATTAACTCAAAAGCATATAGAAACGGTTTTTAAAAGAAGTATCTCACCAGCCATCTCTCCATCTTACTATCTGATCTTGAGTATTTTGAGGCAGATCCTTGAAGTAAACTCCATCATCTTTAACAACCCAAGTACATTTTTTGAAATGATCACGATAAATATTATAATCGCTATTAAATGCTTCTAAATAAGCATGTTTTTTCTCATTACCAGGAATTAAATAGCACCAAAAATAAATATTATCTAACCGATATGCATAAAAACTCCACGTAAATTCTTGATTAGAGGCCAAATTATGAGGCCCCAGATCGTTGTCTTTCGACTTACAGTGAACAAACAAAACCTTTCCTGAGCTCAACTGGTTCACCACATGGATTCGGTATTCATCACCGGATTTTATCGGATTTTTCATTGTAATATACAGGATTAGTGTTGCTACTGTTAAGAAGATAATCAAGGTGTTGATGGAATTCATTTGGGATTGTTTTTTTCACTTTGTTGTGTGTGAAATTATTGTGGTTTTTATATTGAGATTTTGGGTTAATCCATTGACTGAAATTCTAAATATAGTGCGTTATATGTAAATTGATTTACTTGCTATATATGGTGAGATTTTGCCTTTGTTTATTTATAGAAAAAATGATATTTCTTTTGTACATGCAGATTTTTGGAAATATATAATTATAACTGGGGGATTCTGGGTATATACGGGATTTAAATTCTGAGAATTTCTTATTGATTAAGTAGCTAATATATTATGCTTAAGGGTGTGTTTGGAAGCCTGAATTCATTTTATTTTGTCTAGAAAAGTTGAAACTTGTGTATGTAATATAAATTGAAATGAATTGAATTCCGTTGGATTTTGAGTTTCCAAACACACCGCAAAATAATAGGCAGGGGCGGTGATCCGCGGAGGTGTGGGTCGAGTTCAGGTTTAGTTAACGAAACTCAACTCAAAATTATTGTGTCGTAATTGTGTTTTTACAATTCGTCCATGCTGATTTCGTGCTGTGTTTTCCAGTGAAATGAAGTCCTCCTAATGGTCCTGAATATTTGCATTATATTAGGATTGATAATTTAACATTAATGACATAAAAATTTGATCCAGATGCAAACTCTAAAAGCATGAAATAAAATCCGATATCCCCATTTTAGTGTCCCCATTTAAAATCCTATATATGGCTTTTTTTTATTAATATTTTTCATTTTCCCTCTCCTATGTTTTCAATTTCTCTCTCTCGAAAAGTAATATGTGTAAGATTTTGAATGGAAATACCGAATGAGACACCAAAACAGAGACAACAGATTTTATTCCTAAATGGCGGATTCATGATTTATGCGGATAAAAATCGCATGTCTCCAATTTGGTATCTTCTTCGATGTCCCCTATTCATTTTTCGACACGTGGCAATTTTTATTATTATTTTATTATTTTTTAAATTTACTTTCCTACTTTTCTTCACCTCTTTTCTACAAACATGCCATATGTTGAAAAATGAATGAGAACATGGAAGAGGATACCAAATTAGAGACATGTGATTTTTTTCCGTTTTATGCGAATCTAAATCCATATATAAGATTTAGATTCGATTCAGATCCATTAGATCTATAAAATTAGATCCCGTATTCATATCCAATGGATCTCAAGGTTTCGGGTCTAAAACAGGTCTAAAACGGATCTTTTAAAAATAAATTTGAAGAAATACAAAACATGAAAATATCAACAATCAACCAAAAATTTGTTCTGCAAACTATGGTCTTAGTTTGTAATAAAAAAGAAAGAATTTAACATATAATTTCAAGGTCCAAAATTTCAAATAAATATAATGCAAATTAATATTTGTCCAAGTTTAAATAAAGAGGCGGTGATAATCGGTGTGTGTATAAACCGATTTAGATCTGGATCCGAATCTTTGAAAAACCCGATACTAGATTCATATTTTTTTTAGGTTTATCCAAATCCGGCCCAAATCCGCTGGGTTTGAAATAATAGGGTCCAAATCCTATAAATGGATACGAATCTACGGATCCGGGCCGGATCCAAAATCGAGTTCCATCCCTACTTTGGACTTTTAATTGCTGATCAAGACAAAAATTGGCCCACTTGCCATATTTTAGGATGGGAATTTGTTATAATTGTGCACTTTTTTTCAAATTAATTACAAATTTATTAAAATATCTACAAGATTACCATACTTGTTAAATAAATCTTAACTTCCTCCTCTTTTTTCAATTCTATTTACACAATTGCCATCTTGCTTTTTTTATTATTTTTCATTTATCTCTCAAACCGTTTATTTTTTCGACATGCCGCTTTAGAGTTTTTTGTTCGTCTTATTTTTATCTTTGAAATGAAATCTACTGTGACTTTTCGTCATTTTTTTATCCAATAGATTTTCTATAGATCATCGATAGATATCCAATAGATCACTGGAAATTTCGTTGTATCCATCGTTTTGCGGTAACTTTATAAACTGCTACCATTGAGACCATTGCTAATATTTTACAGGTATATTTTAGGAGTCATCTACCTCTTAAAATTGGACATTCATGTGTTATTTAATTTATTTTGATTCAATTGCGGAATTTGGGCAAATTGACTGTATAAATTTGAGCTACGAGTGGACTTTCAGGAGTTGAAGGGATTATTTTGTTGAGGATTTTTTTTGCAATTGATCTCTTGTTTCGTCTCTTTTTCTTCTTTGTTTGCTGTATTTATGAGATCAATTAGTTGTTTAACTTGTGTTTTTTCATCTACAAGACATCTTTTGGTCATCGATCGGAAATCCATTGGACATCTACTAGATTTCCATTAGAAAATGTAGATTGAAGTTGATATTTAGGCATCTGCAAAAGTCTGTTCTAAAGTTATGATCTATAAAAATCTATCTAGTGTCTTGAATCCAAGATCTTTCAGTTTTACTGATTTCTATTGGACTTCTATTGGATATCTATTGGATACCTGACAGTTTAAAAAAACTCGATAAAAGTATATTATCATGTATCTACTTTCAAAGATAAAAAAAAGAGATGAATAAAAAACTCTAAAGCAACATGTAAAAAAATGAATGGCTTGAAAGATATAAATAATACAATCAAACAAATTAAAAGAGTGTGGTCCGGGAGAGGGGTTTGTAATTATTTTATAAGGATGGTATACTTGAAATTATTTTGCTTTTTTATGGCACTTAATCCAAATTATTTTATCTTTTTTGCCTATTTATAGGAAAGCCTCTTTTAAAATTTTGAAGAGGGTATATATTAAATTCAAGACATAAGTGGAACCAATTTTCTTTAAATCCTCTCCATCTTTAATATATTTTCTTGCCTATTTTTCTATTTTACTTTTTTCCAATGCATTCAAACTTCACCCAAAGTATTCTTCATGGTTTTCTATTTATTATTGTCTTCATTTTAGCAAAATTTAGTTAATTTATTTTTAAATTGAATTGAACTTGAAACTTTTTTTGGAAATTTGATTAATTTAGACTTTTAAAATTAAAATGAAATGAAATGAATCAAATTAAAATTATATATATTGAAATTGATTTAGAACTACAATCCGTGAATGCCCGCACACCAACTAGAAAATCCCACTCCAAATCACATCCAGTATCTTATTCCAGCTCAATTGATTCACCACGTGAACATGATAAAGATTACATGTTAATCGATAATCAGCGGTCATTGTAACGAACATGATTAGTACTGCAAATGATCCATGATTAGATAGAATAAGTGCGTTGATTTGTTGTGTAACTTGTGGTTGAGATTAGAGATATTTTCACTATAAATTTATCAGTTCATCCTTAGAAGGAAATTTTCCCAAGTATGAGTTGTGTGTGCAACTGTAAACTGATTTAATTTACTGTATTGAGTAGTTTTTGCTAATATGTTTCTTGATTAAAAGGAAAGAACAATTGTATTTTTGGCATTGTTAATCTGGCTTATTGAATTTGACAGTATAGCTTGATCAAATTGAATGTATTTGAGGTCAATTAGGCATGTACAAGAGATGCTACATAGGAAAAGTTACAACTTTCTTTTTCCAATTTAAATCCTTATTGGGAGACTCACTCACCACAGCCAGGTGCGCGATTCGGATCGGATCTGGACGTAGTCGGAGCAAAGCTTCAGTGAACCAGATGGGCAACCAAAAAAAATATAAAAATGAAAAATCTTTACATTTTCCTCTTGTGACACGAATCTATGGTATACAATTGAGTTTAACAAAATAATTTTATAATTTGATGTTCAACCCTAACTAACAATAGTTAGAACGAATTTGGCATAGTTGTTCCCCTATTTTCCCATTACTTTCCCGACAATTATTTGAGAGCATATTTTTTGAGATTATTTCAGAGTTAGTAAATCATAAAAATTTAGAAGACGTAGTACAAGCTTGATAACTTGAATTAATTATGACATAAATAAATTAAGCATGAATTAATTGTATAGTTGAAAATGGAAATGAAATAAAATAGGAAATAAAACATAATATAATTATAGTTGGAAACGTGAATTAATTATGTAATTGAAACCAAATATAATTTATCTATATTGTGGAAATGAAATATAGACGGTTTATATTATGGAAATGAATTATAAACTATTTATATTATAGAGTATAAATAATATATATATATATATATATATATATATATATATATATAAAAAAAAGTAAAGAAGTTTTAAAAGACTTTTTTCCTTCTATACTTTTCAAAAGAAATAATTTAATTTTATTATTAAATTTATTTTATTTTATTTTATTACCCTATTATTTCAATTTATATTACTATACGTATTTATATTATAATTTATTATATAAATGAGTTTTCCTTATAAGAATTTATTATATTAAAAGTGAAATGTTAACTATTTTGATGAATTTTTCTTATATATTTCTGTTTGAAATATTATTTTAAATGTCAAAAAATTATTAATTACAATAACAGTTTTGTAATATAATGTCCATTTACTTTAATTTGTTAATATAATAATGATGTTTAAAATTGGTTATTATTAAAACATTTCAAACATAATTTTCATAATTTATTTCATAATTAATAGGAGCCTTCTATTTCATTTCATTCTAAAAATGGACTTCTAATTTGTGTTTCGTATGTACCATTTCTTTCACTTTATTTTTACTTTTGTAATCTGATTACAAAATTCTTTTTCTCCCCTTTTGGTATCGGTTGAAGAAGCTGTTTAATTCTGAAAGCAACTACAAGTATCCAGCGCTCCGCACGATTCAACTCAACGGTTTTCAAGTTCCTTTAACTTATTTATAATTTTCATTATGTTTCTAGATGATGTATTTAGTCCGCCGCTATATGTTAGGCCCTATAATAGATTACGAGAAAAAATAATAGCAGCAGAATAAAAAGACACACAGATTTTTTCGTGGAAACCCCAAATGAGTTAGGGAAAAACCACGGGACCAACTCCGAATAATTCTTCCACTATGAAAATAATAGTAGGTACACCAAGAGATTAAAAAATAGTGGCACACAAGTGTTTCCTAAAATCTCATTATTTTTCTCTCTTACCCAGCTCTTAGGAACCCTTTTCTAAGGCTTTCTACACAGATTACATTTTTATCTGTGTTTCTTCTGTCTTGCTCTCTTTTGCTCTCTCTTCTTGGTCTACTCTTAAAATAAGCAAAACGTCCGCTATTTATAAGAGATTCAAAATGCGTATGGTCGAATTATGCTCAGTAATTTTACTGTGCACGTTTTGAAAAATATTCTGTTGACCTGCCTCTTTTTCCTTTTTTCTTTTTTTATCATTTAAAATTGTGGGTCCCACAAGAATGAAGGGACACCACACAACAAATCTCCCCCTCCCGACTACATTGTGGGACTCTCCATCCTGGTTACTTTGATGCACTAATTGAACTTTTCATTTGGTAAGACCTTTGTCAGCATATCGACAACATTTTTATTTGTATGAATCTTCTGCAACTTGAACTCCTTTTCTTTAATGGCAAGTCTGAACCCATGATACCTTACATCAATATGTTTCGTCCGTGCATGATTCATAGTATTCTTGCTCAAGTCTAATGCACTTTGACTATCACAATAAACTATGTATTCTTCTTGTTGCACACCTAATTCTGTAAAGAATTGCTTTAACCAAAGCATTTCCTTTCCTGCTTTCGCTGCTGCAACATACTCTGCTTCGATTATTGATAAAGAAACACATTTTTGTAACCGTGACTGCCATGAAATAGCTCCCCCTGAGAAAGTAAATAAATAACCCGATGTAGATTTTCTTCCATCAAGGTCACCAGCCATATATGAATTTGTGTAACCAACAAGTGCAGATTTTTCAACTCCAAAAGTTAAACATAACTATGAAGTTCCTCTCATGTATTTAAAGATCCATTTAACTGCTTCCCAATGTATCTTCTGGGGATTTGACAGGAATCTACTCACAACTCCAACTGCATGAGCGATGTCTGGTCTCGTACACACCATTGCATACACCAAACTCCCGACCGCTGAAAAATATGGAACATTTGACATATCTTCTTTATTTTTCTCTGTTGAAGGGTAGGATTTCTTACTCAACTTAAAATGAGCGGCAAGTGGAGTGCTAACTGGTTTAGCATTCTTCATATTGAACCTTTCTAGTATTCGTTCAATATATTTTTCTTGCGATAACCATAGCCTTTTGGACGTTAGATCTCAGGTAATCTCCATTCCGAGAATTCGCCTTGCCGGTCCCAAATCCTTCATGTCAAACGCCTTAGACAAATCACACTTCAACTTACTAATCATTTTGGCATATGGTCCAACGATTAGCATATCATCAGCATATAAGAGAAGAATGATAAATTTTCCATCGGGGAATTTCTGGACATATACACATAGATCAGCTTCTGTCCTCTTGTGTCCTTAATTCACCATGAAGGAATCAAACTTTTCATACCATTGTCGCGGGGATTGTTTCAACCCATACAAACTTTTCTTCAGGAGACAAACCATGTCCTCCTTTCCCTTAACCTTGAAGCCTTCTGGTTGTTCCATATAAATTTCTTCTTCTAAATCCCCATGCAAGAACGCGATCTTTAAATCAAGCTGTTCTAACTCAAGGTTCAAGCTGGCTACAAGACCTAGCACAACTCGAATGGAACTCATTTTCACAACTGGTGAAAAAATCTTGTGAAAGTCGATACCTTTCTTTTGAGTAAAGCCTTTGACAACCAATCGAGCTTTGAATCTCACTAGGTTTCCATCATCTTTCTTCAGCTTGTACACCTATTTGTTCTCGAGTGTTCTCTTCCTTGTAGGAAGTTTCACCAGCTCGTACGTGTCATTCTTCTTCAAAGAATTCATCTCCTCCTGCATGGCCTTCATCTAACAATCTTTATCTTTACAAGATTGTACATCTTTGAAGCTTTCAGGCTCCCCCTCATCAGTGATTAAAATATAATCAGAACTGGAGCATTTTGTAGATGGTTGGCGTTCTCTGATTGACCTCCTTAATTGAGGTTCTTCTTCTGGTAGAATGGGGTTCTCATGCTCCCCCTGCTCGATACCCTCTTCATTTGTATCTTCATCTACAATCGTATCTTGATCCCTCATAGCAGGCTCTTCTTCTCCATCTTGTTCTAATTGATGCATTCTTCTTTTTGTGGCATCATCTAATAGAATGCTCTCTGGTGTAATATCGATAACACCATCACTTGTAGATTTTTCACTAATGATATCATTCTCATAAAATATAAGAAAGTATCTTGTTCCTCTAATGGATTCTATATCCATGGGACCACAAACGTCAGAGTGTACCAACTCTAACTTATTATTTCTCCATCTAGAGCTTTTCTGAAATGAAACTCGATCTTCCTTCCCAAATAAACAGTGATTACAAGGGTTAATTTTTCCTTTCGCTAATGGGATGAGGGACTTCTTAGCCAGTATATTCAACCCTTTCTCACTAGCATGCGCCAGTCACTTATGCCATAAATTTGGTGAAGCATCATCTCCAACTGTATTCAATTGACCCGCACATATTATTGCTTGCGTTTTGTATAGTGAGCAATACAATCTTCCTTTCGCCACCACCAACGACCCTTTGGTGAGTTTTCGATTTCCATCGCCTGTATGATTGTGATAACCTTCCTTGTCCAATACACTAACAGACAATAGGTTCAACCAAAGATCTGGAATGTGTTGCACATTTTTAAGTGTTAATGTGCATCCGACACTTGTCTTCATGCAAATATCACCGATTCCCACCATTTGCGAGACACTATTATTTCCCATTTTAATAGTACCATAATCGCCGGCTTTATTGGTTGAGAAGTATTCCCTTTTTGGAACACAGTGGTATGAGGCACCATAATCTACAATCCACTCGGTATCTGCATCTCCAACATGGCAACAATTTGCATCATGAGATACTAAAGCCACCTCTCCATCTTCTATTGTGACCGCAGCAGATGTGTTTTTGTCATCATCATGACTTCGGTTTGCATTCTCTTGTTTAAGGAAATGACAGTTCCTTTTGAGATGACCCTGCTTTCCACAGTGGTAGTATGACCTCTTCTCTCGGGACTTGGATCTATCTTTCGATTTTCCATTCCCACGACCTCTACCCTTGCTTCGACCCCTGTTCTTTATGATAAGGGCTTGTGAACTGGTACTGGCAACGTCCCTTCTACGAAGCTCTTCATTAAGTAGACTATTCTTTACCATAGACATTGTTACCACACCATTTGGAGCTAAGTTACATCAAAAGACATGCTTGCATCACATCATCCAAGGACATACCTGTGACTGTTAACTCACTTACGAATCCTTCAAAGTCGTTTAGGTGTTGTATGATTGATCGTCCCTCTGTTAGTTTCAAGTTCATTACTTTGCGAATCATGAACACTTTTCCTTGCGCAGTTTTAGCCTCGTACATATCCTCTAGCTTCTTCCAGAGAACTTTGAGATCTGTTTCGTTCCTCACGTGGTTGAACAGGGTAGCATTTATCCATTGGCATATTGTACCCAATGTTTGCTTCTTCAACTTTATCCACTGCTGTTCTTTCACATCCTTCGGCTTTGTGTCATCACCCTCAATTGGATCATACAAATCTTTGCAATTGAGGTAGTCCTCCATTCTGGATTTCCACATTGAATAATTTGTATCCGTCAATTTCATCATTACACCTGCATTCGCCATGTCGAAACTTTAAAAATGGCAAAATTTTACTATTCAAGAATTTTACTATTCACATAAATAGTGACTGTATATGTGAATAGTACCGTATACGTAAATAATACTTGTATATTGGAATAGTAATAGTATGCCTCTTGTATACTTAAACAATACTATTTATAAGATGATTATTCAAATTACTGTTTTGCTAAGTTACTATTTTACTATTCACTCAAATTGCGTATCTGCGACGGTTTTTCGAACGGATTGCGCCACCGGATTCTCCGTAATTTTCTCGTCGTCGTGGTATATTTATTTTTGAAAAATATATCCACGGATTCTACTATTCCAATATACAACATAGATTAGCAGCAGAATAAAAAGATACGTAGATTTTTACGTGGAAACCCCAAATGAATTAGGGAAAAACCACGGGACCAACTCCGAATAATTCTTCCACTATGAAAATAATAGTAGGTACATCAAGAGATTACAAAATAGTGGCACACAAGTGTTTCCCAAAATCTCACTATTTTTCTCTCTTACCCAGCTCTTAGTTTCCTAAGGCTCTTTACACAGATTACATTTTTATATGTGTTTCTTCTCTCTTGCTCTCTTTTGCTCTCTTTTCTTGTTCTACTCTTAAAATAAGCAAAACCTCTTCTATTTATAGGAGATTCAAAACGCTTATGGCCGAATTGTCCACAATAATTTTACTATACACGTTTTGAAAAAATATTCAGCCGAATTGCCTCTTTTTCCTTTTTTTTATTTTTTTATTTCAGTGGGTCCCACCATAAGGAGGACACCACTCAACACTATAATGTCTATTTGCCTCCTCAAGCTTGTACTACGTCTCCTAAATTTTTATGGTTTACTAACTCTATTGCTATATCAATTACCCTAAAAAAGCTCAATTGCTATATCAATTTGTGATTAAACAAATAAACACTAATGCTAACCACAATCCATGACCAGACCACTAATTTAAACTAAACAAAAGCCCCTTGACTAATTACACAACCAAGAAAACTAAAGTTAAGCTTAAAAAACCCCTTTTATGTAACCAGTACCTCTCTTTTTTCCTGAAAAATCCCTACATCAAATTAGCCAGGGAATTACTTTGTGAAAACAAAAGGAAATTAGATTTCAAAATCCATTGAGCAGCGGGAGGGGTTGATATTTCCGGCTCCTCCATTGGGCGAAGCTAGGCACCAACAAGCATAAAAAGTGAAGAATTGCAATTAGAATTAGAATTTCTATTTTCAACGTGGGTAGCTGAAGAAGGGAAAAGAGATAGGGAGAAGAGAGAGAAATGAGACCAACGAGAAGAGAGAACGGCGGCAAAGGGAAACAATTTACGGTGTTGTGAATGGTAGAACATGTCATGACGTGAAATTTATATCCATCAGAAGATCCATCAGTCATTATTGACGGTTAACCATCCGTCAGATAAAATTTGTCAGAAGAAAGGTTTTTTTCTTGTAGTGTAAAAACAGTTTTAAAGCAGCAGAAGCAAGCTAAACATTTTTCTTATTCCTCCATATATGTGTATATTGGGTTTGAATACACAGTTTCTATAAATTCGGTACAATTCACATCTACCTTTCAAATAAAAAGTTAATATTTTTACGATATAGTTTTTTGTTTTGTAGGACTACACATTTTCCACATGACATTCAACCTATAAGAAAGTAGGTTTTTTTTTATTATTAAAAGATAGTAGGATTTGATAAACAATGCTAACATCCATTTATTTCTAATTGCATAATAATGTGTTAATAATCATAAATCCATGATAACACGACTTTGAGCGTTTAATACCCAGCCGTCCACTTGCTTTCTCAAAAAGCAGACAAAAACAGTTTTAAGACACCACAAAGCAACACCAAGCGTGCCTGAATTATTACAACAAATAACAATTAAAACCCAACCAATCTTCCATCTACCCATTTGTATTTAAGCACATCTTTTTGATAGTTGGCGAAATCCCTCAAGTAAATTCCATCGTCTTTAGCTATCCAGACACAAGTAGTATGATGAGAACGCGGCCCATCACAATAAGCTGTAAAAACATTTCTATCTACAAACGCATCGAAGCTGGCATGATGGCTGTTGTCCGGAGCAAGATAGCACCAAAAAAGGGTACTCCCGAGGGAATTACGAGCGAAATCCCCACCATAATTTTGACTAAACGCAACATTATGAACCCCCAAATCATCATTTTTTGATTTGCAATGCACCAACAAAACTTTGTTAGAACTTAGTCCATTCTCTACTTGCACGTGAACATGATTTTTAGGGAATAAACCTGCATTGATTGGTTCAACTAAGAGAGTTAAAATGGCTAATGCCAAAACTAAAATAAAATTCAAACTTGCCATTTGATTATATGATTGATTCAGTTGAGCACAGTTGTAAGAAAGTTATTTGGATTGAGGAAAGTTAAATCGAAGTGGATTTGGAATCTTGGGTTTAACATGGAAAAAAGTTTTATTTCAATGAGTGATATTTCCTTATTTTGAGATGTGTAGTTAATTTTGTTTGGTTGGATTGGAATTGTTAGCTTATTTGACTTGCAGTGCATGCAGACGTATCAAGGCCCTGTTTTTTTTTTTAACTTTTGAAAGTTGAACTGAACTGAAATGAGATGAACTAATTTGAACTGAACTTATTTTAGCGTAAGTTTATAGTTATACTTAACTGAACTGAATTAGACTGAACTAAATTGAAGTGGTCTAAACTGATTTAAATTAAATTGTAGTCCAAAAGAACAGAGCCTAAGTGTTAGTGTCTCCTTAGAGCACAATTGATCAGATTCATCTCATGATCAATTAATACTGCTAATGCTAAATGGCAAAAGCACATTTTTGCATCATGTGGTGTACTAATGCTAGACATACTATCTTTTTGGTCTTTGTATTCTACAATTTATTAACTTTTCAGTTCTTTTTGTGCATATTATGAAAATTAACGTTAATAGATATTCTATTTTTTTTATTGAAAGAAGTTTGTGTAGGAGTCAGGAATTGATCCATGGTCATCTTTATCTACACTATGTGGATGTACCAATTATACCAAGTTCAATTGGCTTAATAGATATTCCATAATATAGGGCAAAAAAAATGTAACAAAATTGCATAATACATGGAACAAATCGATAATGGTTGCAATTGCAAATATTAAGATCAAAAGGGTAACAATGTGCATAACATGTGGATAAAGGGTAACATGTACATAACTTGAACCAAATGGGTACTATGGTTCTGCTATCCACAATTCAACAAATTATGTGGTATGTGGAATCTCATCGTTGGTCTCTTATATTTCTCTCGCGGTTAAAGGGTTTTTTCTTGGATGAAGGTTGCGTTTAACTCGTGTCTAGTTGGAGATTGACAGGGCTGGTATTGGCAATTTCTAGGCCATAGGCAAATATATGAATTAATATATTATGGCCCTTCAATTAAAATATTATGTAACATAAAAATTCGATAAATAGTTGAGTAAAAAATTAAAATGATTATAGACTATGCTCAATTATATATATGAGAAAAACACAACTAATTATAAAAGCTAAGTGAATATGAAAAATAATTAAAATTTCAATGTTTCAACAAAATAAACTATAATAAATTTTTTTATTTTTTAGATTAAAAATTAAAAAAATCTAAGACATTTTGGACTCTTCCCAATTATAGGCCCTGTGCGGTTGTACTGAACTTTTCCCCAAGGCCAGCAATGGAGATTGATATAATAAAATCTATTTTTTTCTTTGTTAGCCGTAATTTAGATTTTTCTTCCATTGTTAGAAACATTAAGTTTCTTCATTTAATTCTATCATTTTTAGTTCAGTTGGTCCAGATTTATGTTACAATGCATCTTTAAGACATGGTCTTTCATATGAGATTATGAAAGTTTGATTTTCAAAACCTTCACATTCTTTTCTATGTGAATTGAATTGTACTTGTAAGATTCAATTTAATTAAGCACTTATTTTTAATAATTCTTGATAAAGATCTTGCTGAAATTGAGACATCCTAGACTAAGCCTCACTATAACACATAATGCACCTCACCATAGCTTAGTCTCACTCATGTAATAACCTCAACTAATTTTCCTGCAGCTCCATACAGCTCAACACTAGATATTTTCTCTAGCTCTAGATATTTTTCTTCTCACTTGTATAAATAGCAGAGCACACTCATTTTGTATCAGTAACTAAGAGAAAATAATGAATAGACACCAAAAGACTCTCAAGCTCATTTTCATGGTATTAGAGCTCCATGGCAAGCAAGAAGAAATCGCAGAATCATAACAATGGGGATCCATTCAAAGAAGAAGTGGACATATCGCTGTATGAAGATGACTTTGATGATTCAAAAGGCAGAGGCTCAAGCCAGGACTGGTAATCTCATCTCTCTCTTTAACTGGAAGTGGAAATTACCTAGTGTCGAGGAATTATTTAGGAAGAGCTTTAACTGCTAAAAACAAATTAAAGTACATACATGAGGATGAAGAGGATTTAGACGAGGAATCGGCAGAATTTCAAAGATGGAAGAAAAAAATTGTTTAGTTACCTCTTGACTACTTAACACTATATTCAAAAAGTTAGCTGAGGGATTCACCTATGTAGCAACATTAAGGGAGCTATGGAAAGCATTCAAACACATATTTTGTGAAGGAAATGGACCTATGCTATATAAAATCAAAAGAGATATCAATATGTTTGAGCAAGGAGATCCAACGGTTATTCAATACTTCAACAAGCTTAGAAAAATGTGGGATGAGCCGTTCCTTTTGAGGCCAATTCCAGGATGTAAGTGTGGTGCATCAAAATCCTGTGATTGGAATGCCTTCGGTAGAATTTCAAATCAAGATCAAGAAGACAAGCTTATGATGTTTTTAATGGGATTAAGCACTTGTTATGATCATGTCTAGAACCAGATACTTCTCATGGAGCCATTACCTAGTCTTGATAAGATATACTCTATGACTCTATGTTGAGTAAACAAAATTAGCAATTCTAGATCATTTGAGATGGCAAATCGGTTATCTGCAAATTACACAAACATTCAGGTATCCTATTCTGCAAATTACTCTAATACTCAAAAGAACACTCATGAAGCTTTAAGGGACATGTTTACCAAGATCGATAAGAATGGCTTGAAATGTGACCACTGTAATGGCACGGAGCATACCAGAGAAACTTGCTTTAAGCTAGTTTGGTATCTTGAGTGGCGGCCATGAAAACAAAGAGGCAGAGGTAAGCCTTCTTTTCCCTCAAGCTCACATTCTAATCAAAGTTCTTGGGAGGAAAATGGATGTTCTTATGAAAGAAATGGAGGAGAAAACATGGATCAGCAGACAATGAACAAAGTAATCTAGGAAGTGTATAGTAAAATGATGAGAGGGAAAGAGCCAACAGAATCACCAATGTAGTAGTTACATTTTGATTTTCGTGCTTTTGTTGGATACTCTGGTAAGATTCCAAACATTCAAAATACTTGGATTACGGATAGTGGAGCTAGCTCTTATATGTGCTACCAATAACACTTATTTACATGCTTATGTCTAGAAAATAAAAGACACTCAGTTTGTCTTCCTGATGGTTATATAAAACTTATTTCATCAAAAGCGTTCATTAATCTAGAAAATGGAATTTCACTGCTAGTTTTGCTATATGTCCCTCAATTTCGTGATAATCTATTGTTAGTGAGTCAACTGTCAAAGGATAATGGAATTGAAGTGAGTTTTTGTGCAAACTATTGTTGTTTGCAGGACTAGAAGTCTAAGCAAATAAAAGCTATAGCTTGGCTGGTTGATGGCCTTTATCTCTTGGATCGAACTTCATTTGATGAGAAGTTGATAAAATGAATACGTAGTTGTAATTTTAGAATAAAAGTAGTAGATTGTAATAAAATTGTTGATTCCTAGCATATAAAGCTTAGACATGCTTCTTTCAATAGTCTTAGCCATATTCCTCGCACGGCAGTTGATTGTAAACTTTTAGACTGTCAGGTTTGCCCACAGGCCAAACAGTTTAGACTCTCTTTTAATAAAAACTAGATTTCTACTAATCAAAGTTTACAAATAAGCCATTCTCGACCAGCTCTACTAGTAGTCCTTGTCCAGAAACTTCTGAGAATTGCTTTTGGAACATCGAACAAATTCTCTCTTAAGGGGTAGATCAATGGTTAAGGCTAGTAGATCTGGGGAAATAGAGGTGATTTTACGGGATGAGTGGCGTCATCGATGAGATATGAAGGAAGAAGCTTCTTTATGGAGATAACGAAGGATACAGAGATGTGATGGTCGTCAATTTGGAATTTTGATTCCGATTTGGTAAGTATAAAAACTACCAAGTTTTTAGAGCTAAAATTGATTATTAGATTCTACGATTGAATGATGTTAGAATTAAAGATGAAATTTCAGAATCTATAAAATGAGAATTGATTGAAGGTGTAGGATGGAAATTTTTGTTTAATATTGGTTTGGCACTTATTTTATTAGAATCGAAGATGAAATTTAGTAACAATTGAAAGATGAGAAACAGGATTTGGTTGGAGTTTCAAAATTAGGTTATGGAATGTGAAGCTCGGATACATTTGAGGAAGGATCCTATAAAGAGAGATAGAAGAACATTGGTATTTTAGTTTTAAGTTGGACTGTTTGCATTTCTCAACATTTTTGTTCCTAATTTTGTTCTTAAGTGTTGAGACTGAAGGTCTGCTTCTTGGTTAAATGGGATCTTCAATGAAGATGACATGGAAGATTTTTTCCTTCTATGAACCCAATAGCCATGGCTCAATGAATTGAAAACCTTTGGCGAGAGTATGATTTTGTTGAGTTTTGTGTTTGGGAATCTGTTTCTTCTTTTTGTTTTGATTCATCAGTTTCGATGATTACTTAATTTGGAAAACCCCTAATCCGAATCTAGTTTAAGATAATGTTACAAATCTTGATTTTGATGAGTTTTATTGTTTGGGAATTAGGGTGGTGTTTGATATGACATTGGAAGGGAAGGATTTGAGGAGGAGATCTCTGTTAACGGCGAATTCGGAGTTACTGCTTGTGAAATTAGCGGCGGTGTTGCAGCTGATTGTTTGGGAATTTACATGCTTAATAATTAACCAAAACTACCAGATTGAATCTTTTCAGTACTCGGAATCTAGCGGTACTGACAACTACTAGCAAGCCGATCTATCCCCGATCGATCTCGCCGGTGATTGCATCTCACTTCTTCATCAACTTCATCATCATTGGTTTTTGTTTTCGATTGGTTTTTTCCTTTTTTGCTGTGCAATTTGACATTTAGTTTGTGCCATGGTTCATTCAAGAAATTATCGGGATAGGCAAGATCATGATCGCCTATTCAGTAATAGGATTTACTTCAAAAATTTCCCAAACAGCCATGATGCAGTGGCTTTGAAGAGCCTTTTTTCGAAATATGGAGTTCCGGGAGAGGTTTTTGTTGCAAGGCAGAAAAACACAAAGAATCTGAATTTTGGTTTTATCTCTATCGATGGGTCTATCCCTATGCACGATGCTCTTTATAGATTGAATGAAGTTATGATTGGTTATATCAGGATGCGCCCCTTCAAAGCCAAATATCCTTCATCAGGTAAATAGGCTATACCTCATCAACGCCCCCTCGTGCTCAGGCCAAGCCAAGACCAATGCTTAGGGATTCGTCTAGGGATAATAGATCCTACGCGACAGTGGTAGCTCCAGCCACGGATCCAAATCAGTCTAAGACTATTAGTGAGTTTTCATGATCGATTTGGGCAAGATTTGCTTGTCTACTCTGTGTAAAGGATATTTCGGTTATTCTAGACTTGATGGAGATGGTGTCGAATAGAAATTTCGCTTTTGATTTTATTGCTCCAGTGGGTGGTAATCAAGTGGTTATGTCTTTCCTTTCGTCTGATGCAAAGATAGCTTTCCTTAAGGGGGATTGGAGTCATCTTCGGGATATCTTTTCAGAATGTGTGGATTTCTCGGTTAATTTTATTTTAACCGAATGTCTCTTTTATGTGGATTTTCTAGGGATTCCTCTCATTTTGATTACCGAACAACTAATCAATAAGCTCACGGCTGAGTTTGGATCACTTGTGTCACCTGATTTTAACTACCTTTGCCCTGATCGTTTGGACGTGGTATCTTGCTTAGTATCTGTGCCTATTTATAGCTTTAACCGAAAGATCTCGCTGCTGTGGGGAGACAAGGAATACATGGTTACTATTAATTTCAGACAAGTTATTGCATGTGATAGGAATTCATCTTCGGACTCATCTAGGAGCGTACGGCTGCCCTTTGAGACAATCTCTACATGATAAAATGGTTTTAGGTTGATTGACAGTGTCCCCGGCTCTCATTCTCCCTCTATAAAGGATGATGCTAAAATTTCTGTCGAGCACCAAGCTAGGATGCTCTTAGGTTGACTGACAGTGTCCCCAGCTCCAACAAAGTCGGAGTTGAAATTTCTATCCAAAATTATGGTCTGGGTTCTATCGGGTTGACTAACAGTGTCCCCAGCTCCTTTCCGCACAAAAAAGATGGAACTGAAATTTGTGTCCAACACTATGGTCTTGCTTATATTGGGTTGACTGACAGTTTCCCCAGTTTCGGTCCTCAGAAGGTCGATGGAGCTGAAATTACTATCCAACAGTATGGGCCAGGTTCTATTAGGTTGACTGATAGTGTCCTTAGCTCCTTACCTCCTAGTGATGGTAGAGTTAAAATTTCTATCTTAAATCAGGGTAGTGGTTCAATCGGGTTAACTGACAGTGTCCCCAACACTTCTCTCGTAGGGGTGGGGGAGAAGGCCGAAATTTCTATCCATTGAGTCCAGAACACGGGTCCTAGAATTAGGGAAAATGGGTTAACTGACAGTGTCCCCAGCAATCCTTCTCTAGGAATTTCGGCTGGGCGAGTCTCTAGCTTAGATTTGCGGACTTCAGTTTTGAAGGAAGGAGTTGCTGAAATTTCTATCCTGCAAAGATCTGTGTCTTCTTAGGGTAACTAGGGTATTCGGCTAGGAAAGGAGAACTCACAGGGTTATCCATAGAATGCTATCTCGAGTGCATCCAACGATAATTCAGATTGTAGTGGGGGTACGATGAATAGGGTGAACTATATATATTGGGATTTACCTGCAAATGTATTTAGATACGCAGGTGTAACGGTCAAGCAAGGAACAACTTTAAGAATGACTTTGAGTTCGAACACCTCAGGACCGGATATAGCTAATAGAAATAGAGTTATTACCCAATCAAAAGCGAGACCGTCGAGCATATCGGAAACTAGGGAGACCTTTGAGATAGGGAAGAAATTAGGGGTTTTTAAAGACAAGCACGCCAAGGCTATTTTACAAGCTTTGGCATCACGCAAGGTTTAAACGGTCACGATGCAAGCTCAAGGCAAGGGTAAACATTATAATAGCCATTTTTAATTTACATGATTTAGTAATATGATTATTTTTCCCATAAAACCTGCACCCCGTAATATGTATGTTTTGCTTTTGCTTCTAGCTGATCTTCTCCATATCCTTCTTCCTATAGTTGCCTTTATACCCAGCTTTTTGCACACTGGTGGATGATCCGGTGTTAATCTGAAAGCTGGTTGGAGGTGCAACTTCTGCTCCACAGTTTCTTCTTTATTTGATGGGTTGTTGGTTGGAAGCTACCTTAGCCTTTCCCTTTTAAGCAGCAGTATATCTTTGAGCTTGTGGTTGCCTACTAGCTTCCTTCATCCTCTGATTAAGGATCTTTTAGAATCTATTCTGAGCAGGAGGATGATTATCTCTTCTTGGAGCTTTTGTCTCTGGCCTCTTCCTGGATACTTCCTTTAACATATTGATTTCTCTATCCAATCCCATTACATTTCCATTAAGGATCTGGACTTGATTCCTCAGGAAGTCTCCTTCCACAACATCAATATGCTTGGTTGCTCTAACTAGATTGATGTCTTTTGCCATTACTTCAGCATCTTCTGCCAACTTCATTACTGCTCTTTTAAGGGACTTGATTGCTTTTGCATTCTTCTTTACACCCTTGATTACAATAGATAGAGCTCTAGAAAGGTCAAGATTAGAAGCAGAGTTAGAACAAGAATTTACCTCAGTGTTTGTTGTATCTGATTCTGATTCTTTGATTTGCACTATTTCTTGCTTAGAGGCATCCCTTTCGGATTGCCCTACTTTTGGATCAGTCAGAGCCATGAATGCACAATTAGCAATCTCCTCTTATTCTGTTTAAGATGAGCTGCTACTTTCTTCACTGTTGCTCCAAGTAGCTACCATTGCCTTTTTTTGAACTTCTTGGTTCTCTTAAGCTTGGGACATTTTGTTCTGAAATGGCCTTTCTCACCACATTTAAAACATGCAGCTTCTTTCTCCAGATCCTTCTTTTCTTCCGAATTTCTTCTAGGCTTGTCTCTTCTGGAAGTTCCTTCTCTTAGATTCCAGGATTCATACTTTCTTGATTTCCTTCTGTCTTTCTTTTATATGAATCGGTTGAGCCTTCTGGTTAGTAAAGCAAGTTGATCTTTGGTGCTCATTGATTCATTGATTTGCTCTTCTTCTCTGGATGAGGCTGATCCGGTGGATTCTGCCTTAAGTGCAATGGCTTTCTTCTTCTTCCTAGGCTTCTTTTCTTGTTGGCTGTATCTCTCCAAGGACAATTCTTGGGTTAGAAGATTACCAATGAGTTTATCATAACTATAAAAGTTTAAGTCAGGAGCATCCTCAATGGCAGTCTTTTTGTTATCCCATTCCTTGGTGAGACTCCAGAGCACAGTGATGACCATTTCTACTTCTGGGATCTCCTATCCTAGCCTCTTCATCTTATTCACTAGATTGGTGAATCTAGTGTTCATGCTGCTAATTGATTGTTTAGGGTCCATCTTGAAGGATTCAAACTTTTGTTGGAGTAGATCAAGTTTAGCTCCTCTTACTTTAGTGGTTCCTTCATAGGTTACCTCCAACTTCTCGCAAATCTCTTTTGCAGTCTCACATTCGAATATCTTGTTAAATTCAGCTGCATTAAGAGCACAATGAAGCATGTTAATAGCATTTGCATTTTCACGCAACTTTTTAAAGTCATTCTCATCCCACATACTTGATGGCTTTTGGGGTAGTCATACCCTCTACTTCATAAGTAGGCTCATATAGACCATCTTTAATAACTAACCATGCTTGTATACTTTATGACTGGATGAAGTTCTTCATCCGATTTTTCCAAAACGTGTAGTGTTCACCGGTGAAGAGTGGAGGACAGGTAACAGACGTACCCTCAGGAAGGAGTTGTGAGTTTTGGAAACTCATTTTGATATGTTAATCAAAATATATAGACCTTTAGCTCGAGGTTGTTAGATCTCTAGTTTGAGCACTTGCTCTGATACCACTTGTTGGTCCCTGTGAGGGTCTTTATAAGGTCAGAGGGGGTGAATGACCCTTTTTTGTGGAATATAAATACTTTAAAAAGTCTTAGTGTAGTGTGTTTGATTATGAACAGAAGGTTTTTATCGTGGTTCAGCCCCGCCTACTCCAGTCCCTAGAGTTTCCTTCCTCTGGGCTTTTCCACTAGTGGATTCCTTTCCAACTGGTAAGAATCAAGCCTTATAATTTGTCTCCGGGTGGTAACCCCTTCTGGATGTAGGATATACCACTAAAAACCCCACCTCCTAGCTGAGTCCTTTAGTCTTTAGTAGGATATACCACTTAGACTTCTATCCTAAATCTAAGCTGAGTCCTACGGGGAGTTCCAACTCAAAGCACCAACTTTAACTTGTATCCCAATCTCATAACTCACCTAAGTTGGAGATCCTTACACTCTTGTTTTCGCAAAGGTTTTGGTTTTTAGATTTCTTTAAGTTTATAGTTCACTTAGGAATCCTTATAATAGATATAGAATTAATTGATTCTTGGAGGGATTTGTAAGCTAATTGAGTGTGTGTTCTTTGTTATTTATTTTTGTTTATCAAACAGCCAACCTGCTCATTTGGTGAAGTTTCCCTTTTATAGGCTTTCCATCATAAATGTAGCCGTTGTGGGTTGTTGAACTTGTAATAAATCTTTACCCTTGATATGGTTATAGATGGCACTTCCGAAACCGTTGATCAATCCATTAGACTATAATTTGACCTATTTGAATTCTAGGATTGATGCTAAAAAGTTGTCAGTGATTGTTTTACTTGAATTTTTATGATGCACCCACTTTTACACCATTAGCTTTTTGGTGTGAGTTCCACGCGCCTCCTTATTGGTCTAGGTGAAAAAGGTTGTTAGCTTTTTTAGTTCGGTGTCAGTCCTTTTGTCCTTTCTCTGAAAAATGCAAGCTGTCATATTGTCTTTATCTTGAGGAAAGGATCTTTGACTTTATAGACTAAAAGGTGGAGGGAAAAGTTGTCTTTGAAATTTTTCCCATTGTCTTCAAGCATGAGTCTTCCAGATGTTTTTAGACTCAAATTCTCCGGATCTTCCTTTTTCCGGAGATATGGCAATCAGCTCTTCTAGATGCTGTTCTTGAGGGATTAAAGCTTATTTCCTTTCCAAGCTTTGTTCTGATGATTCCATGTGCTTAGGTATTTAATATCTTCAATGGACAACCTTGTAGCTGGATCTTTGTCCAGATGTTTCCATTTGGATTTAATATTAACATAGTTTAAGTTTTTGTTTCTTTCAAACCTGATCCGAATAATTTAGTTTATTTTGTGGTCTGGATTATAGTTTCCCAACACAAAGAACCACATAGTTATAGGGAAATAGTTAAGGATCCAAGATGGGTGGAAGATATGAAGAAAGAAATGGATGCATTGGAAGATAATATGACATGGCAACTATGTTAGTTACCACTAAAAAAGAAGGCATTTGATGATAAATGGGTTTATAGAATTAAATACCAGCCTAATTGGGAAATAGAAAGATTCAAGGCCAAATTAGTGGAAAAAGGCTACAATCAAATACTTAAGGTAGATTACAATTCATTCAGTTTTGTGGCAAAGGCAACTACAGAAAGGTTGTTTTTAGCTATGAGAGCAGCAAAGCAATGGAGGATTCATTAGGTTGAAATGAATAATACTTACCAGCATGGACACATAGAGGAAGATATATATTTGTTTCCTCCTAATAGGTTTCAGAAAGTAAAGGTGGGAGAAGTTTGCAAGCTTGTGAAATCCCTTCATGGCTTGAAACAAGCAGGAAGGAAATGGAACAAAGAAATTTCAAAGAAATTACTGATAAATGGATTCAAAAGATCCAGAAGTGATCATTGACTTTTTGCAAGGCAAAATGACATAGGATTCACATCACTTGGATATATTTGGATGACATCTTGATCATAAGTTCTGATAACAAGATAACATATAAAGTGAAGGAATACATGCATTCATTCTTCACTATGAAAGCCTAGGATTGGCAAAATATTTCCTAAGGATAGAAGTAAACCAATTGAGAGAAGGAACATTTATCTCTCAAATGAAATACATAATTGATATGATAAAGGATGCAAGATTGGCTAACTGCAATCCTATTTCTAGCCCTGTTGAAACAAATAACACCTTGGCAATGCTAGGGAAAGTTCTACATGATCCGGAACCCTATAGAAGACTAGTAGGAAGGTTATTTTACCTATATTTTACAAGGCTAGATGTTTCATATAGCACACAACAACTTAGCCAATTCATGCAGCAGCCATGTGAACATCAAATACAAGCTGCATTGAGGGTGCTAAGGTACTTACAAAGATCTAAAACATGTGGTCTTTTCTACCAACATCTTCATCACTTACATTATCTAGCTAATGTGATTCAGATTGGGCGGGTTGCAAAGTAAGCAGAAGATCATTGACTGGGTTTTGTTTCTTCTTAGGTGATTCCATGGTATCTTGAAAAACTAAGAAATAACCCACTGTCAATAGGTCTTTAACAGAGGCAGAGTATAAGAGCATTGCGAATACTTGTTGAGAGATAAAGTGGATTACATATCTCCTTCAGGACTTAACAATTCATGTATAATTGCTAATTCAAATACAGTGTGACAGCCAAGCTAAAACTGCAGTTGCCAAAAATCCAATCCTACATGAGAATATGAAGCATGTAGAATTGGACTTACACTTTGTAAGAGATATGGTAGCAGAAGGATTTATAGAGATACCACATGTTTCAACCAAACTGCAACTGGTAGATATGTTTACTATAGGGAAAAGCTTCAACTACATGGCACCATTCTTATGCTTACAGAAGATGAATGTGCTATCAATGCAGGCAATTTCAACTCAAGGGGGGCATGATAAAGATCTTGCTGAAATTGACAAGGCATACAAGACTAAGCCTCCAGATAACATAATGCACCAAACCATAGCTTAGTCTCACTCAGGTAAAAACCCCAACTAATTTTCCCGCTAACTTCATATAGCTCAACATTAGATATAGTTGGTGTTAATTTATGAAAAAGAGGACAAACAAAATAAGGAAAAATGATATCGGATTATGAAGATGAAAGAAAGAGACGTCTTAGAGAAAAATATTGTAGTTTTCTATATTAACTCATCTGATAAAAGCACATTTATAGTAATTAAGCAGAAACTAATTAGCTATAAAATAGGGTATAAAAATCTGATTCAAAGAAACCTAAAGAAATTACTATTGACTAACTAAGCATATCAAAGAGAGGAATTATTCAAAAATTAAATCAATAGAAAAATCTATGCAGACTTGATCAAACTTCAACATATATTTTCTCTAGCTCTAGATATTTTTCTTCTTACTTATATAAATAGCAAAGCACACTCATTATGTAATAGTAACTAAGAGAAATAATTAGTAAACACCAAAAGGCTCTTAAGCTCATTTTCAATTCTTTTTAACATTTTCATCAAAATCAAAGAAAAATTTTAACTAATTCATTTTTTACAGTTGGACTTAGTTCAATCGATACATCCACAAAGAGCGGATGAAGATAACCAGTGATCAATCCTTGGCTTCTTCAAAATTTCCTTTCTATCAAAATTTTTCTTAATTAATTAATTAATTAACAAACAAACCTTGATAAAAGTTGAAGGTTTGTGGCAAAGGTTTGGTCTAGTGGTTGAGTCAAAAACATACCTTGTGGTTTGGTAGTTTTACAAAAAGGTGCTTGTGGATTTTTTTTCAAAAGGGTGCATGTGGTTTCAAAAGTTTGCAAAAAGAGGATTTCAAAAAATTTTAAACCACATTTTGAAGGGTAATCTTGTCCATTTTGAAGTGAAATTTTGCAGCTTAGTTAATGAAAATATAATACATCTTTGAGATAAATTTTAGAATTTTTTGATAAGTATTAATATTTTTTTAATTAAAAGTTGATTATACCTTTAAAAAATCAAAATAAAATGAAAATTTTTCGAATCTTACTCAAATCTTGATATATAATTCTTAAATAATATAGTTAAAATATAGGAATATTGAATTTATTGAAATAATTGGTGTAGCGCTGTAATTCCCAAACCACATGCATCCTTTTGAAAACTTTTGAAACCACATGCATCCTTTTGAAGAAAAAAAAATTTCACATGCACCTTTTTGCAAGACGCTGAAACTAGAGGGCATGTTTTTTAAGTTTACCCTAATATTTAAGTATATCAATATGACAGTAGTTAGAAAAATCCTTCATATAAATTCCATAATCTTTAGCAATCCAAACACAAGTCGTAATATGAACACGTATATCACAAAAATGGGTAAGACGATGTCTCTCCGTATATGCAATGAAATTGGCATGACTGTTGTTGTTCGGAACAACATAGCACCAAAAAAGGGTGTTGCTCAAAAAATTTGGTTTAACTATAAATCTGATTACTTGTAATATTATGAACCCCTAAATCATCGTCCTTTGATTTGCAATGTAGCTTAAAACGTTGTTTGAGCTTAATCCATTCACCACTTCTATACGGACAAACATCTTTGTAGAGAAGACCTCCATCGATGGGTTTGACCAAGAGAGTCAAAATGGCTAATGCCAAAACTTATCATCTCATGTGGGAATAATATTGTATGTGATAGCTTTGGTCAAGTCGTGGGTATATATTTATGTTTTTAGTTAGGAAAGTTATATAATCTTAGTTAATTCTTTGTATTGATTTAAATTGCATTTGTTTCCTTTTCTAGCCATGTTATATTAATTTTTTTAGATTGAATTGGATACGTTGGTCTAATTTGACTTTTGGCTAATGATTTAGTTGAAAATAAAATGAATTCGGCTAATGTCTTAATCTATCTAGTTAGTGGTTAAAACAGAACATGTGATTTTTAAAGGTCTCAACTCAATCATCCAACCATGATCCTTTCTCTCAACCATTGAGAGGATTAAGCCTTCCTTCCTTCACCCCCCCCCCCCCCCCCCCTCTTTCTATTCCACCCTCATGTAGATCCTCTATTACTTCCAGAATTAAAAATTTAATTGAGTTCTCTACAGTCCCAGAAAATGTGTAAGTATTTGCTACCTCCTTACCTGTCCTAAATCCATGCAGGGTTTATAGGAGGAATAGTTCTTTGACATGCTCTATTCGGAGCCTTATATCTACAAGAGACCAGCTGCTAAAGAATTTGTCCAGGCATCCAGAATGGACCAGTGTCATCTTCAAGCCACTTCTTAAGAATAGTATATTACTATTCACATTGAAATCTTATTACTCAATAGCGGAGACAAGGTTATACTCAGTTACATCTCAGAATGGTATGAATAATCCTAGCACTTTATGGCATACATGGTCTTGATGCTTGTTCACGAATAAGTCTTTTAGAATCTCGCTTTCTGAAGTACCAATAGCAATCATCGAAATAGTTGTGAAAACCCTCCATGCGGGAAGTATTGTCCTTACTTTCTTCCTAAATTGCAACTCTTCTCTTTAAGATCCTCACCTACCTACTGTTTTAATAATCCAAGTTCAAATAACTGGAGCAGAATTGGTCCTGATTGCTATATCCTCAACAGTGCACCATCAAGTTGTTTATAGATTGTAAGACCATGCCATGGACCTAACATCTCATGGTATTGCCTCCAATGAAGCTTTATTTATCATAGCTTACAATGATGATGAACCTATTATTATTTAAATCCCAAGGCAATTCCAAGAGAGAGCTCACACAATTGATGCCCCTTGAATAACTGACCAATTATGAACAACTTCACCAATCAACTCTCCCTATTAAGACCCAACAAGTTCAAAGGTTCGAAAGAAGGCCTGATGGCCTTATACGCATGACTTTTCAACCTCCAAGGAGATGTCTTAGTCATATAATGACTCTTACTCTAGTGTTGAAGCCAAGGGAAAAGAAAATCCCTATCTATAGCTTTTATCCGAATGGATCTCATGTGTATGTTGATAAAATTAATGGTCATTTCATCCGGGATGTTCCTGGCAGCGGTATGTGTGATAAAGATTGCACTTGTCACCTTGATGATTATGATATTGACAAAGAGGCAGAAGATGTTCAAAGGCACTATTCACGATGTCGTCCCTATGACAAGAACCACCAGAGAGAGCCAGACAAGCCTGATCGACCAAGGGTAGGAATTCATGACTGGGTCCTAGAAAAGGAAAGAAAAGAGCTTGAGGAGTTTTTCAAAGACAAAAATTAACCTTACCCATCTACAAAAAAATCCCTTCAACAAATCCATTCAGACCAAACGACAAGATGTTCTTTTGAAAAGCCTTTATAAACTACCCTTGTAGTCTCGCCTTGTATAATGTTCAACCCCCAAGACATAATAGAATTTCCCCCACTTTCTAGAACCACAAATTCACAAACTCGAGCCATTTCCTTCCCTTACATCACCTCATAGATAGTTACTCCAAGTGGTCAATTTGAAGAGCCAAAGCCAGCTGAAGCTGTTCTAAAGTGGTATACTGATAACGCTAGAGTTCAAAATCATTACCTACACTAGATTGATAAAAAGCTGGATCATTTGTCAATCTCTCAAGAATCAATATCAAAGGAAGTCACCTCACTACACTCATTTGTTAGAGAATCTCATCAAAAGACTTCTGAAGACATTACCAAGCTGGATCGAGCACTTAGATCTCTTATAGACAAAAAGAGATTTGGAGTAGAATTTAAGCAAAAAGAAGCTGAAATTAGGCACCTCAAGATTGAACTTTCAAAAATGGAGAATGATCTATCCAAGTTAAGATCTCAATCACCCCCAAACCCTGATGATTCACCCAACCTTTTTCCCTACTATTCTTATACCCATCATAATCCATTTCTAACACTCCAACAATGTTTCCAACCTTTAAAACCAATATATGAGACCTTTGTCAATCTTTCAAGGCCATCAATCCCATCTACTATACCAAAACCCTTACCCTCTACTACTCCACCCAATACACGAGAAACTTACCTAAGAAACCCTGAAAAATAACCCATGCAGTTTTCTCTTGACCAAATATCCTTTGCTTCTTCCACACCTTTAGAATGTTCATTTGGTTCTAATGATCAAATTGTAGATATCTCAGATATTTTAATTGCAGAACCAATACCATCTAACCAAGAACCTAGGGCAGAAGAGCCTCTTATTGATGAATACGACTCTGATATTAGAGATATGGATGGCACTCTTGAAGGCTATCACCTTCAGCATCGTCATTCATCTACTCCATCAAGATCAGATCCTTGGTTTACCTTTGATAAGGTCCCTTTGCATAAATGGCTTGATGTTATTGATGAAATGGGAGCATGGATTGACATTCAAATGAAAAAACTAGGAGAAAATTTTACCATAGTACTATAAGAATTATTCTCTCGGTTCACTAAAACACTTCGAGAGTTGTATACTAGCCTTGGAGAATACAGGCAAATCAGTTTTCTCCAAACAGCGAATTCCACAGCAGCTTTGGGCATCATTCATCAAAATTTCATTGGAGATTTTTCAATATATGAACGGAGGATTCGCCAAGAATATTTTGATATGAAGTGTTTCTCATTAAAGCGGAGTGACCTTGAAAAGCACTATAAGAGAATTTTGCAGAGATATTACATGTTGAATGGTTTCAATGATCCAAATCTCTGATATATTTATATCTTTTCTCTTCCCTAAGAATTACAACCAGAGATCAATAGGCTTATTGCTTAGAAAAAGAGAAATGAGACAGATATTACTCTTGGAGAGATTCATCAGATTACTCTAGCTGCACTTGAAAGGATGTGCGAACATCAGAATCTTTTCACAGACATCCTCCACAACAACAAGCTTGCCAAATAGATTTGCAAAAGTCTCATCTTGAGATAAATGCCATAAGAAGTGTAACTGCAAATCTAAATCCCCACATAAAGAATTTCGTAATTACCGATTTGGCAAACCTTACAAGAGGCATCCTTACCAGAAATTCAAGTTCTTAAAAAGGAAGAATCATCGGGGAAAAGGCAAAGGATCAAACGGATGTTTTGCTTATAGCAAGAAAGGGCATTTTGCAAAAAATTGCCCTAATAAACCAGCCAAGGCTCAGAAGCTCATCTCTTTATACAACATTAAGGATGCTAAGTAGACATTGAGTCATTGTACTCAGAGTAAAGTGAGCAAAATAAAGACACAATTTTATAAGTAGAACGGGATTCATCTGAGAATTCATCTTCAGAAGATACTAATGATAGTGATGATATTCCTATTTTCTCTTTGTAAGACTGTAAGTCTCAAGCTCCTCTTTTAGATGACGATATGATGCCTCATGTAGAGATTTAAGTATTGCCATCAAAATATGCGAAGCCAATTTCGGTTATTGCATTCATTGATACTGGTTTGTTTCAGAAGATTATGAATCCAGAAGTTCTTCCACCTGAAGAATACACAAGACATATTTCAAAGCAGTGAATGGAGAAACATTTTCAACAAAGCTAAGGACAAAAAGGGTAATCGAAATACAATTCTTCCCTGACTGTGTAATTTGGACCAAAGTTCTTGGGTCTCATTACTTGATAAAGATATTCTTGTGAGTTTCAGAGACTATAAAAGGACCAATGGGCTTAGAATCCTTCCCGATGGGCTAAGGTATAAACATTTCTTTAAACCATATACCCATACCCAAAAAAAATTTTCCCTTATTGAAGTCACACCCGAGTATTAGCCTATTAGAGATCAAATATTGGACTCTTGTACTGACTCACATTCCCAATTCAATCATCCTAAGCCTTTATAAACAAATCCATCTTTCTTTATTACTTTACCCTTCAAACTCAATAAAGATGTTAACCCACAAAGGCAACCTATCCAGGAATGACAACCACAGACCTAAAACTAGCCCATGAAGAATGTTCCCAACTTTTAGCCCAAGGTCTCATTGAGCCTACTCAGTCCTCATGGGCTTGCCAAGCCTTTAATGTTGAAAAAATATATGAAGTCATACGAGGGAAGAAAAGACTTGTTATTGATTACAAGCCATTGAATCATTTTCTCAAAGATGACAAGTTCCCATTGCCAAAAACGAGTTCTGTGTTTGTTCATCTCCATGATGCTAAGGTGTATTCAAAGTTCGATCTAAAAGTAGGATTTTGGTAACTCAAAATTCAGCTAAAAGAAAGACACTAAACAACGTTTTGCATTCCCACAGCACAATACCAATGGAAATTTATGCCTTTTGGTCTCAAAACAGCACCATCACCATTTCAAAAGGCCATGATGATAATTTTTGATCCTATCCTCCATCGTGATTTGATATACATCGATGATATCCTCTTCTTCTCAAAAGATATCAAGTCACATCAGCAATTGCTGACTCAATTCCACTCCCTAGTAAAGTAGTATGGCATCATGCTTTCTGAAAAGAAAAGCACTATTGGGGTCTCATCAATTTCTTTTTGGGTATGCATTTGAAAGAAGGCCACAACATGCCAAGACCACACATTGCCCATGAATTACTAAAGTTTCCTGATGAAAACTTATCTTTGAAGCAAATCCAACAATTCCTTGGAATAGTAAACTTCCTCAGAAACTTTATCCCATATGTTGCGGTCCATACTAGCCAACTGTCTAAAATGACTAGAAAAAATCACCCTTCAAGGGACCCTGAACAGATCAAAGCAGCTTAATAGTTAAAGTAATTGGCACAGTCCCCACCACCAATGAAGATTCCCGGGGAAGGAAGACACATTTTTCAGACATATGCTAATGATGAATATTAGGGAGCTGTCTTAATTGAAGCCCATGAGGGAATAGAATATTACTGTGGCCATGCAAGTGGACAATTCAAGGAGTTAGAAAAACATTATCACTCCACGATAAAGGAAGTCCTAGCTGTAAAAAATGGAATCCAAAATTTGAATTCCATCTTATTTGTCACCACTTCACAGTTAGGATGGACAACTCAACTATTCCAAAGATACTCAACTTCCAATACAAGTCAATCCCAAATGCATAAATGCTTAGGTTGAAGGACTGGTTTGCAAAATATGATTTTATAGTTGAGCATATAAAACGGGATAAGAACCTAATTCCAGACATACTCTCGAAGCCACAAACAATCTCCCCAATCACCTCTCAAATAGTTACTCCGTTAATCTATATGGCAAAAACTAGCTACTCTGAAAATCTTTGGCAACAACCCCTAGCTCCGACTAGACAACTGATGTTCCCTCCTGGAACCAATTTCAGTTCGCTACAAGAAATTCAGCATTATGCCAAAAATAACATTTTCTGCTACTTATCCAAGACAGTCCAACTGAGGAGAATATGGGATGGTCAACTTTTTCCTATAGACTCCCCCTTTATACTAGTATGGGCTCTTTCACCAACAGCTCAACTCCTTGAGCATGAGTTATGGTGCCTATGGTGTTTTACAGTTCTCAGGTCTATTGTGGTCCAAGTCCCATTATTCTCTTTGTACTACTATATCATAAATCCTGATCATGTCAGCTCACTACTGTTCACGTTCTTCAATTGGTTTGCCCTAATACCTTGGTGACAAAAGGAACTACAAAGACAAATTCAGTTTGAAGGATTATAGAACCTGAAGATAAGACGGCTAAAACAAGATCCAACTATTGGGATCTTCATTCTTCATAGGCCATACTTTCAAAGGGACCAAAAGAGCTTTTGTACACAGCCGCATACTTATCACTGGCGCAATTCTTCGCAACCTATTTCACAAGAAAAAGAAAAGGCAGAGCTTTGAAGTTTCCAACATTCAATTAATGGGTATGCAGACTGTTGCACATGGCTCTATTCAACCTCTCTTTACCCAGTGGTCCCTAGAGCAAAAGTAGAATACAAAGCACTCAAGCCAGTAGAATTTCAATGGTTCAAGCTAAAGGACCAACATGTCCAAAAATTAAATGATCCCACAGCTCATGCAAGCACTTCACGGGCCATCACATCACAATCTCAAAATGAACCAATGGATGTAGATGCCTCACTATTCCAAGACTCTTAAGACCCATATGCAGAACCATCTCCAAAACAATCCCCATCACTAGATTGGAACGAAGATATTTATGACTGGAGATGAGATGACCTGTCAATGCAAAATATGTCACCAGACAATAATTCAAGATAATTTGGAGGCCCCACTAAAATATTTTGTCATAATGCATAATTATTGTAGTGTCTATTTTTATGCTTTTGACGCATGGTCCAGAATAAAAGAGACCTTGCGTGGTTCGAAGGACATCCGAAAGGAATCTCATTCGTTTTCAGAAATCTTATCATAACTGTAATCTTATCTTTTGAAGTGTGTTCTGGAAGCCTCTTCTTTTCCTATAAAAGGAGACATCCCCTAGTTGTATTATCATCAGAACATCATCAATAAAAATCCAGTGTATTATATTTTAATAGCTTTCTAAATTTCCTCCCTTCTCTTTTGTTTATATCTTCATAATCTTAATATGAATGTATGAGTTTCTGCATGGAAGTAACCTGCTTTGAGTAAGCAACAGGTTCACCATAGCAGCACATGAGTTTGCCATGTTTAGGCCTTTATTTTGTGCTCAGTTTTAAAAAAATAGGTGTCCAAGCCTAATCTGTGGAAGCAGGTATAACCTCGTCCGTGAACATGTATATTTATGAGTCAATTTTCATGAGATACGTTGCTTTTGCAAAGATTGAACTAGGGAAAAGTTTGAATTTTATTAAAAGTCACAAGTAATTTACAAAATTTTTATTTGTTAATTGTTATCATACCATTGTTTTCCACTTTTGATATTTGTTTATATAAATATATTTTGCTATTACTTAATATAAAAGGAAGGTGTGCTTGAACCGGGCTCTAGACCTGAAAAAATCCAAATCCAAATCAAAATCTAAACTTAAACCGGAAAATGAACCTGAACCAAACAAAAAAAATTATGAGACAGAATTGGTTATACTTTGTTAAACAAGTCTAATTAACATTCAACTAATCAATACCCAGCTATATATGATTTAAACTCTTATATATCATGAAACGAATTGCTATATAATGAAGCAAGACCTTTATTACAATATCAATACAAGAAAAATAAAATAATTATTCAATTTTATAACGGTCAAAAACAGATCTTCCAGCTTCCCATTTGAATCTAAACATATCATAGCTCTTGTTAGCGAAATTGGTCAAGTAAATTCCATCATCTTTAGCAACCCACTGGCAATTGATTGGAGAACCCATTTTACAGTAATTTAAATATTTACCATCATCATGGTATGATTTAAAACTTGCATGAGAATTGTTGTCGGGTGCAGCATAGCACCAAAATAGAGTTGTTCCCCAAAAATTTGGAGTAAATATCCAGCTAAAATTCTGATTAATTTGAACATTTCGAACCCCCAAATCGTCATCCTTCGATTTGCAATGTACCAGTAAAATTTTGTTGTTGCTTAGTTTGTTTGCTACTGCCACTTGAACCTGCTTAACGATTCGAAAACCGTTTGCTTGTTCAGTGAAGAGGCTTGAAATGGACAATGCCAGAAAAACCAAAGCAAATTTCATAATTTTCATTGTGTGTGATAATTGTTTGAATTCAAAAATGGCTGATTTAAGGTAAAGGCTTTATGTTGTTTATATATGGTTAGGATTTAATGTGGCTTGATTGAGAGAAAATCTGAGTTGATTCTTTTGAATAAATTTTACCATATTGAGGAGAATTTCATTCGAGAAATGTATAAAGATTACACACTTTTTGCATTAAGAGTTAAAATATGTTGTCTGGGATTTAGTTATTATTGTCCTCTTCTATGTAACTCAATGCACTTTTGTTAAATTTAGAAGGCTTAATACATACTTAGCCTCCTTAACTTGACAATTTATATAACGCCTCCAACTTATAGATGTCTTTACCAATCCACTGAACTTGACAAAAATGTTCACTGCAACCCTCTCAATGCCACATGTTAACTTCTGATTGGAGAGAGAAAATAAAAAAATTGACATTTTTGAAAAGTCAAACCAATCACAAGATGACACATGACACTCAGGGGTTGCAGTGAACACTTTTGCTAAGTTCAGGGGTTAGTAATGACATTTGTAAATTGGAGGTGCCAAATGATATAAGTTATCAATTTGAAGGGGCTAAGGCCCTGTTCTTTTCAACTTATAATTAGCAGTACTGAACTGAACTGAACTGAACTTATTTCAATGTAAATTTATATGTATATAATACTAAACTGAACTAAACTAAACTAAACTGGACTAAATATAAGTTGAAAATAACCGGGCTAAGTATGCATTAAGCCAATTTAGAATAAAGTGTGGAAATATGTGATTTGTGGTAAGTATATGATTATATAAGTTATAACTCCACGTATACTGTATATGTCACCTCATATCAATTATACCATATTCTACAAATGGCCTTGGTATAATTGGTAGATTCATAAGTTATGAGTCGAAATGATCAGAGATTAATTCTTGGCTCCTGTAAAAATTCCAATTATTTTAAAAAAAATTATACCATACACTTTCTATAAAAGTAAGGCTTTATTAAAATATTATTTAAATATCAAAATTAATAATTTTTTTAGATGCATTTAAATTATTAAATTCAAAGCAAAATCTCTAGGACAAGACTTTTACCATAAACATCAAAATTAATTCATACATTATAATCTATGATGATTAAAAAAAACTCTTCCAGCCTCCCATTTGTATTTAAATTGATCAAAGCTATTATTTGAAAAATCCCTCAAGTAAATACCATCATTCTTAACAATCCAAACACAAGTCTTAGTATCAGGATCACAATTATAAATAAAAGGGAAATTGTCACTTTTGACCCAATTTTCCGAAATAATTTCTGTCAAAGTTTGACCCAATTACCTAAATGCTATAAAAAGTTTTGTTAATAACTTCTATACACCCTTACTAACTTTTACACCTAACACCATGCGATTATGTAGTTTTTTTTTGTTTATTTTGTATTTATCTCTCATACCGTTCATTTTTTCGACATGCCGCTTTAGAGTTTTTTTGTTCGTCTCATTTTTATCTTCGAAACGCCATCCATTGTGATATACTTTTTTCAATTTTTTTCGACTTTTTACTAATCTAATATAATTCTGTTATAAATATATTTCTATTAACAGACTTATAACAGATTAAAATAGATATATATCAGTTCAATGGGCATTGCAAATACAAAGAGACTTATATTATACTTATAGGGGACTTAGATTAGACTTATAACATATATATATCAGATATATAGTAGATATATAACAATTCAATGAGCATTGCAAATACAAAGAGACTTATATTAGAATTATAACAAATTTATATCAGAAATATATTACATACGTATTTAATATAATTCTAATATATGACAGATCTGTAGTAGATGTTTATGCAAATCAGTGTTCTAACAAAAAAAGCAGCAGAATTCCTATTCAGTTGCTCAAAAACAATTTGAAATTGTTTTAGTGAGAAAAAATTGTATATGAAAAGTAAAAATTGCAAATAGAACGAAGAATAACGATTATGTTTGATATATAGCATATACATATCAGAATTATATCAGAAATATATTAGATACGTATCTAATATAATTCTGTTATAATTCTAATATAAGTCTCTTTGTATTTGCAATGCTCATTGGATCAACTTGATAACAAAGTCTATCACGAAGCTTGTTTCAGATGCCACCATTGTAAGGGTACCCTTAAGGTCTGAAATTTTCTGAACGACTGAGACTTTTTTGCTCAATTTTGGTCTATTCTGTAATTTTTTAAAAAAATCTTTTTGCTCTTGAATCATGTTGAGGATGGTAGATAATGATGTTGGATGATTGTGTTGGAAAATATGGGTTATTTATTTCAAAAGAATTTTACATTATTTTTACTTGAAAATATTTTGGTGTTAATTATTTACTTGACTATTTCAACTAATGTTTTTAATCATACTATTTTGTACAGATATATATTGCACATCTGTTAAATTATTGTTTGATTTTATTATAATAAAAGCCATTTTGATCAAACGGCTTCTTTGTTTTCTTTGACTATGTCAATATATCAAACGGCTTGTTTTACTTAGTCAATTAGTTTTGATTCTGTCCTGATAATTAGGTTGTTCTTTATTCCATTATTAACGTTGAGGAACGGGCAACTTATTTGGTATAAAAGGCAGTAGCTGGAACAAATTGAATGTGCCAACAAAAAATCATTCACTGCTTTCTAATTGAATTTGAGCCTTTTTAATATTGTTCAGCTACTGCCATTAATTATCTACAATTGATTTTGTGTTTGTAATATTTTGGATATATTTTCGAGTTTCTGTTCCTGATCCAATCAATTCGATTGAAGAGGCTGATTAATTCTGGAAGGGACTTCAAGTATCCTTTAAGGACAGTGCTTACACGACTCAGCTTTTCGGTGTTTAGATTTTCCCTCTACAGTTTCGGTTTGGTTGTATTGTTTTTAATTTCTATATTAATGTTGTTCATTTATTTCCTATTGATCATTTTCTTCTAATTTGTAATTATTTTCTAACAGATTCATCATGGAATTTTTTTGTAATTCAATGATTTTATTTGAGAAGTTGTGAATTATTAGATAGTTTATGATCCTGTTCATAGAAAATGCTTACTGATGAGTAATGAGTGGTGTACTGATGAAAAATCTGAATTACAATTAAGAACTTTTCCGAATCAAATTTTTTTTGTTAGATTGGATGATGATGATCTGATGTTTTCCTTTTCTTGTTCCTGTTAGTCAATCGAAGCCGAAATTTGTAGGCTACAATTCGTGTTTCTGTGTGTACTTTTGAGGGTTAAATGTCTATGAGGCAATCCATTATAATTTTGTCAAGCAAAGATAGTAAATGCCTGGGAAACAATGCTGCTGTAGTTGAAATTGTCCGTTTCGAGGATGTATGAACTTGAGAACTAAAATCTTGTTTGAAAGATCAAAATTAAAAAAAGAAAATGTGAAGTTCACATAGCTTACTTATATGGAAGATGCAAAAAAAAAAAACTCCGGAAACTTGATGTCTTCTTTCAGAGTTTGATAACCTCTTTTTCGGGTTGATTTTGTTAGTTGAATTTGATTATTCTGACATTGGAGCAGTAAAGTGAGTAAAGCGTATTTTGGTTAATAAGTTTTTAAAATGTTCCAAATAGGTTAGAAGCATATTCTTGTCGCATTTTAGTTATTATTTTGCACAAGTCGGTGCATTTTGGTGTTTTTCCCTAAATAAAACCCTTCTCATCGCGAAACGAATCAAAACTCGAATGGGAATACTTGTCTGGAGCAGTATAGCACCAGAAGAGCGTACTCCCCCAAATATTCTGAGTGAATGTCCAACTAAAATTCCGATTGCTCGCAATTTTATGAACCCCTAAATCATCATTTTTTGATTTGCAATGCACCAACAAAATCTTGTTCTTGCTCAATCCATTCACCACTGCTACATGTAACTCGCTAAAAAATGTAATGCCATTAACAGATTCAAATAAGAGACTCAAATAAACCGCTACTACCCCCAAAATAAATAGAAATTTCAAATATCTCTTTTTAAATGTAAATGTGGGCTCGAAAAATCTATGTATAATTCATGAAAGATGGTAGACTGATCAAAATGTTGTAGGTATATATGTTTTTTTATTTAGCACTATATGGAGAAAGTCACTACAAGAAATCAGTTAATACGTGATAACAATTGATCTGTCACAAAAATTGTTGTCACAAAAAGACTATTATCTGTTACAATAAAATTTTTGCCATCACAAAAATTAGTTTTATGAAATTTTGTTGTAAAATTGTCACATATAATCAGTGTTTTTGTGACAATTTTTTACAGTCGTAACTAATACTTTTCCGTGACAACATAACTTGTAACCTATAATATAAAAATTGTTACAATAGAAATATAATTGTAACAAAATGTATTTATGTGACGACATAAAAATCATGTTACAAACAATTTATTAGTTTTGTGACAATAAATTTAACTTAGAACAAAAAATATTTCAGTTACAAGTAAGAGTTGTAACTAAAAGTATTCAATATGTGACAATAATTATTTATTGTCACAAAAACAATATGTGTGACAACATAAAAAACTTATTGCAAAAAAATATTATTTTATGACAATAAATTTAACTTGACACAAAAAATAGTTTTGTTACAAGTGAAGGTTGTAACTAAAACTATTCAATATGTAACAATTAATCTTTTTACTGTCACAAAAACTATATGTGTGACAACATAAAAGCTTGTTGTAAATGAACTATTATTTTTATGACAATAAGTTTAACTTGAAACAAAAATAAATACTTTTGTTACAAGTAAATATTGTTACTAAAACTATTCAATGTGTGACAACAATTTTTTTATGGTCACTAAACCTATATGCGTGACAACACAAAAATCTTGTTGCAATATATATTATTTTTATGACAATAATTTTAACTTGAATCAAAAATACTTCTATTACAAGTGAAGGTTATAACTAAATCTATTCAATATGTGACAATTAATTTTTTACTGTCACGAAAACTATATGTGTGACAACATAAAAGCTTGTTAAAAAAACTATTATTTTTGTGACAATAAGTTTAACTTGAAACAAAAAATACTTATGTTAGAAGTAAATATTATGACTAAAACTATTCAATATGTGACAACAAATTTTTTATGGTCACTAAACCTATATGTGTGACAACACAAAAACCTTGTTGCATAATATATATTATTTTTTTTGTGAATAATTTTAACTGGAGACAAAAAATACTTATGTAACAAGTAAATGTTGTGGCTAAAACCATTCAATATGTGACGAAAAAAAATTTTTATGGTCATTAAACCTATAAGTGTGACAACACAAAAACCTTGTTGCAAAATATATATTATATTTGTGACAATGAGTTTAACTTAAAACAAAAAAAATTTCTGTTACAAGTAAATGTTGTAACTAAAACTACTAAACAAGTGACAATAAATTTTTCATTGTCACGAAAACTATATGTGTGACAACATCGAAATCTTTTTGCAAAGAAATAATTATTCTTGTGACACTAAGATTAACTTGAAACAATAAATACTTATGTCACAAAAACTATATATGTGTAATAACGTAAAATTATTTTTGTAAATATTTTATTAGTCTTATGATAATAAGTTTAATTTGAAAAGTTATACAAAATGTATAATTACTTATAAAAGAGGAATAGAGAAATTATAGGTTATATTAAAAGGTTTATTAAAGTTGTACGGACATTATAGGTGGTATGAAATGCTATAGAAAAAGTATATGACGTGTATTTAAATTTATAGGGTTTAGGGTTTTATATACGAAAAATAGATTTTCTATGTGTTGAAAAATATAGTTTTGTGAAAAATTATTGAAAATGTAAAAAAATGTCTGAACGTTATTTGTTCCATAAAAAGTTATACGAAATATATAGGAAATTATGGTACATGTGAAAAGTTATAGAAAATGAATAAAAGTTAAAAGTTATAGGTTATATGAAGCGTTGACTATAAAGTATAAGAAATGCATACGAGAGTTACATGAAAAATATATAGAATGTAAAGGAAAAATATAGTAAAGTTGTAGGTGATATAATAAAAATACAAAATGTATCAGAAAGTTATATAAAAGGTATATAAACACTCAATCCTTATAATAGATTAATGTTTCAAATAAGTTAATCATATATTATAATTAGTAATACTAGTTTTATAAAAAAAATTATTATGACATAATACATGTTTACCCCCTGATAATGTGGCATGATTAGTAACAAGTTATTTTTAAAAACTTATATAGAGGTGTACGAAAGGTATAACAAAAGTATAGAAAAGTTATAGGTTTTTTTAGAAATTATATAAATGTATAGAAAATTCATAAAAAAAAAAGCATAGGAAAGTTATAGTTTATTTGAAAATATATAAAAAAGATATAAGAAAGGTTTAAGAAGTTACAATGAACCTTAATCCGTGAACTCTAATTGTAAATTAATGTTTAAATAATTTATTTAACAATGTTTGTTATAAATATTTTCTTTTTTATTTGATATTATTTAAAAAGTTATATGAAAGCTATATGAAAGTTATAGGTCATTTAAAAGTTATATATAAGTTGTAAGAACATATAGTTTTTGTAGCAACCGTTAAGTTTTTAATATATATTTATATTTATTTATAAATTTACTCTATTATTAATATATTTGAAATATGAAAATGTGAAGAATTATTTGAAAAAAGTATATTTAGATAATATAAGTTTGGTAGAGCTCTAACATGAAATCATATTTAATAATTTATTTTGCTTTTGTGTGATTATTAAAAAAAATAAAATTGTAGTCAATTTTAAGGAATAATTTAAGCTCAGATTGATATTTTAACCCTAATCAAACACTATTTTAGGCCTGAATTAATTGTAATATATAAAAAAACTATAAAAGATGTGGTGCAAAATGGGTATAGAACGCAAGTCAAGCCCAAACCCACTATGTATTCATCTGTTTCACATCTGTATTACCCTAACATCACTCTTCATTTCAAGACATCGCCACACCTTGATCTTCTTCTCACGGTTTCAACTAGGTTTTGGTATTTTGGAAAGGATTGTCGATCTCACCGCCGCTTTCGTCTTCTCTTTCTCCTGTGCTGCCTCCTACGCCTTCGTCTCTCTCCGGCGCCGCCGTCATCTTCCCTCTGTCTCCGTTGCTTTTCATCTGCATTTGAGTTTTAAGGTAAATTTTATTTGTTTCTAGGTTTGTTTGCTTCTATATTTTGCTTGGTTCTAGCATTCATTCTTATTTTTTTACTGATGTTTACATTTCCTTTTGTTGATTCATTGAATTTATTAGTCATGTGCTAGTGGTTGTAATATTTGTCAGATTTCCTCGATAATGTGTGGTCTAATTGAATAAATTTCTTCTTTTGTATGTCTGATTTGGGATTTGAATAGTGTATTGGATTGTGTATTTGTTATTTTAATTGATCAAGCATAATTTAAATTTCCCCATTTTCGTTGCTGAACTGAATTAAATGTGTAGTCTTAGTTTTATGGGTTTTAATTCTTCAGCTAAGGAGAATTTGGTGTGATTTTTTTTTTTGTCATTTAATGTTTAAAACTTTACATTATGAGTCAGATAAATCAGAACTTCAACTGAAACTTGTAGGGCCCAATGTTAATATGTTAGTGATTACATGTTGTTGCCCTCGATTTGGTGTTCTATGTTAAAAAGTTGAGTTTTTCGTTCTATTATCGTTGGCTGAAAAAATTATTTTTTCTCGTCTATGCTAAGTAGCTTTTGTTTATAATAAACTTAGCAACAGAACTGTAGTGGCCTTGCAGTTATTAGTATTTATGTTTTCTAGCTGTAGAGAGTGCTATTATAGTGAAGCCTATATATTCACTAAAATTTTTGCAAGTCCAGGAGACTTGGTGTTGGGAAGTGTTGATTGTTATGGCCATCTTATTGTCTCAAGATTACATAACCATGGTAAAGGTAACATTCTAAATTGTCTTAAGATTAGATAAGCGCAATAGTAATGTACAATGTTATATATCTATGTCAATCATAGCATACATATATTCTTTTGATCCCATTAGAACCTAAGTTTAATGTCAAATATCCCACTGCTAACTCAAAGCCTATAAATGAGATATGCTAATTTCGTGAAACTTTATATATGTTTAGAATTAAATTACCAAAAAAAATATATGTTTAGAATTAGATAAGATGGATACGAGAGTTTCAATAGGAATTCGAATTTTCAAAAGCTCATCAAAATATATGCATAGCTTCTTAAGGCATAGCAATCAAAGAACACAGAGCACCATTAAAACTAATTTTTAGATTTCACTAAAACAAATTTCATATACAGTACTAAAACCTTGTTAAATATGCCTCGCTCTTGACATACTCTTATTGGCAAGTTTTTGCTTTTTAAATCTGGTAAGATTTAATCAGTTTATAATACTAATTGCTTTTTATTACTAGTTGTTGCTTGATTACAATGAACCTAATATTCTTGACCTCTTTAATTGTCGTTGAGTATGTTACAATGAATCAAATGTATGCATCATGCATGTTATATCTCGTTATTTTCAATAATAGAAGAGAAAGCCAAGTGCTAAGTTGATGAACTTCTATTTTTATGGAAGTCTTTTCCCTTTTACTCTTTATACATCTCATTTTTGTAAGATTGATTTTATTTTATTTATTGCTCATGGTTATGTAATTAAAATCTGTATAACCTTATAATATGCAAAATCGTGAATATCTTGACATGTGCCTCTTTACTGTTTCCTACCTTCAGTTTTGTGAGCTATGTAATAACTACCTTAAAGATTGATGAAGTACATAAAACTTTGCATGGACAAATAGCTGTAATTAGTATCAGGTAATGTTCTTACCCCTTAATTTCGTTTTTTAATCGCAGTTTGGTCAAGGAGTGCAAACGGAGAATCGCAGACATATTAGATGAGGCTCTTGAGATATACGAAGATTGTTATAATTATGCAATGAGCCAAGATGTTGCTAGATGGAGTTTTGCAGGAAAATTAGTTCACCGCTGCTCATTCCGTTGTTGCTCATCTTATTTCTCACAAGGAATTTAGGTCTTTTACGCCATTGTACGCCGAAGAATCTCAATCTTTCTTCCATTTTCTGAGGTTTTTATTTCTGATTTCAATCAAATTCAGTTTCTCCTTTCTTTCCCTTTACTATTTTTATGATTGAAATTCACTTGGTATTAAAACAGGTGACGTCAAAAATAGCTTCACTATTGGTCCTCTAAAGAAAAGTAGCCTCAACCAGTGGCCTATAGAAGGTGTTTGCTTTATACTAATATCCCTTTTGCCTTTTTTCGTAGGGTACTACTTGGTTTACTGTTTTGCTAAATAATTTCAGAAGTTCTCCCCTCTTGGAGTCACTCTGTAGACTTACTATCTCAAAGCTCTATAAGTTCAGTTTCCTTAGTGTTTAGTTTTTGTCCTCGTTGATTTGTAATTGAAGATGATGAGCTTGAAAAGTCAACATTGGCATTATTACTGATAGTCTTCTATTTTGGTTGCAATCATCTTTCATTGATTCAATATAAGTGTCGTTTGTGCTATTGGTGTGGGAATTGAGAGTGAGAAAGCAATGTAAAAGCAAGCCATTGTTGCAAATCAATATTGTAATAGATTTCCTTGGTTGAAGTTTAGGAATGATTTTTTACCATTATTTCTTTAATTTAGCATTTCTTTGTTTATCTTTGTTTTTAAGCTTATTTAATTTGAGAATAATTGCATTTACCTTAATTTATTCATTGTTAATTTTCTCTTTGTTGAAATTCTCTTATTAATTATTGTGTTTTTAGAATTTTTAAAGCTAATAATATAAATTTGAGTTCCCTTTAATCCAAAGTTGTTACAAATATTAAATATAACAAGTTAATGTTGTAACTACAAATAGCTAGTGACAGAAAAAGATGTAACTGATGGTCATCACATATTATGTGACAATAAAAAGTTGTCACAATAGTCTTTTGTGACTGTCATGTTTCTGTACAATTTGTCATATAATACGTGACAACTAAGTTTGTTTGACACTGGAAATTATTGTCACAAAATTGTAATGTTTATGACAACACATTTGAAAATATTATTTGTTACGGAGTTAGCGACGATATTTGTGACAACTATTCTTGTCACATATTGACATGCGTGACAAATTCAAAATTTTTTGCGACATCAATTATTATCACAAATAAATTTTCTGTGACGACTTTTTTATGTTGTCACGTAGTTTTGGTTCATTTTAATGCATTATATGTGACAAGATACTTATTTGTGACGACAATGTTTTCTTTTTAGTAACAACTAAAGTTGTCACAAAAAATTGTTGTCACAAAATATTCAAATATTTGTGACAACATTTTGATATAAAAAATGAAAATATTATCTGTTAAGGGGTTATTAGCGACGACCTCGTGACAACTATATACTGTCACATAATGTTATATGTGACAACTTTTACTTTTCTGTGACAATAAATATTGTCACAAAAAGCTTAATTTCTTGAGTATATGCTTTGTATTTTAAGTCATTAAGTAAATATCTTATCTCGTTCTTCCCCATTCATTTGTAAGGATGGGAAAGAGGGGAAACTTGAATTTTGGCTTAAATCAGGACTAGTTACATAATGTTTAAAAAAAATGACTAGTTACATAATAGAAGGGGGATTAATGTAATTAGGCCAATAAACGAGTCCATGTTTAAAAACAGGATTTGGATTCTCTAAAGTTTAAACTCCCTAAAGTTGTATATTTTAGTCAATCTCAACCATCCGTTGAGTTTTAATGGTCCAGATGTTATTGCATTGTGGGCCTTATAAACCACTAAAACTGAATTTAGACCATTAAAACTCAATGAATGGTTGAGATTGACTGAAATGTACAACTTTAGAGAGTTTGAACTTTAGAGAATCCAAATCCTTAAAAATAAGGGGCTGTTGGCCAAAAGACAAAATAATTTGGGCCAAAAGACAAAATATTTTCATGTTTACACTGCCCTCCCTTCACATGCATGATTATTTTTATTTTATTTATTTATTTATTTTCTTTATTTTCTTTTGCATTTATCTTTCAAACCGTTCTTTTTTCAATATGTCAATCTAAAGTCTTTCATTCGTCTCCTTTTTATCTTCGAAACGACATTCACTATGACTTTTTCAAACTTTATGAACCAGTAGACATGAGGTAGATGTCTGGTAGATGTTTGGAATCTAATTTTTTCATAAGCCTTTTTTTCTCTCATGATCTTTTTGCTCCATTTTCTCTCTATTGGATATATTCTTGCGTTATTTTCTCGATCTGGAAATCATATATCGATTCTCTTCTCTTCTTGTTATTTGTTCCCTTTCCGCCACTAGTTAATTGTTTTCTGATTTTCTGCGGCATTATTTTGTTTTTTGTTTTACTTTTTTGGATCTCTTACTGATGTTGTTTAGTGATTGTTGATCTTGATTCAGATATTGTTTTTTATTTTGAAATTGAAGTCCTTATTGTTGTTTAATAATGGAAGAGATTGTTGTATTGCTTCATCGTAATTGAATTTGGGCTGTTGAAAATGATTTTAATGCTTTTAGTGTAGTTGGTGGCTTTTTTTCTAAGGTTGGCACAAACAAACATAACGTTTCCATGAAAAACTATCAAAAACTAATATCTACCATATGTTTATTGGATATCTATCATATGTCTATTGGATATCTACTAGATCTTTAACAACAAAAAAGTTCAAAAATTCACAGTTGATATCATTTTGAAGATAGAAATAAGATGAACAAAGATTTCTACAACAGCATGTTGAAAAATAAACGATTTGAGAAATAAATGAAAAATAAGAAAGAAAATCAAAAAAATAATGAGAGAAACATGTGGATGACATGTTATGTAAATAGAACTGAAGAGAATGTATATTTGTAAATAGTTTGACTGAATGGTGAATTCGTAAATAGTTTACCAAGTTTGACTATTCTTTATAAATATCTTAAAAATAAAGACTTTTTATGGGTGCGTGACTTATCCAAGCCCGCCCAATATGGATTTGGACAATTTGATTGGAGAATAGGTTTGACCTGGCCTGTTTGAGATTTATTTGATTTAATATTAAAATTCAAGTTTGGCACATCAAACCGGTCAAAATAATTACTATATATATATAATTCTAATAAAATATTTAGGTTGTCCGATGAAATTTTCAAAAAATAAATTGTATAAATGCAGTTATATTATTAAATATAAAGGAAAATTCTCCTCCTATACAGGATGTGGTTTGAACATGTAATTAATTTCTAGAGTCACATATTTAATATCAACCACTTGGATAAGACATTAACATCTAAACTTAATTTTATGACTAATTACAATTTTGATACAATTATTTTATTAATTATGAATTTTAGTAATGTCGAATAATAGAAATTTTTGAATTTATGAAAGCATAATTAAATGGGGTTAGACTAGACTTATGGCTAGTTTGATATTACTTTTTAAGCTGTTGTTAAAATAAGTTGCTCTCACAAACTTTAATTAAACTACATGTTTTGGGTTTGAACAACACATTTTGATCTTTCATACTAATTAATTAGGAACTGTTTGATTTATTTTTTTCCAAAATCAAATCTGCACCTTTAAAAAAAAGTTTAAAAATGAAACTTTTCAGAAAAGCTGCTGAAAAAAGTTAGAAAAATCTACGGTCAAACTAGCCCTTAACTTTTGACAATTTATGAAGGCATGATTTAACCGAAGCCCAATTATTATTTTTTATTACTTAGTCTTGAACCACAAGTTTTTCAGTTAGGCATGAATTCGGCCCAGCCTGACCTTTAATGAATAGATGATGAAGACAATATTTATAATTTAATTAGGGGTCTAAGCATATCTTTTAGGGAAATTGTTAGTTTTGGCTCATTTGGGTAAAATAAATATCAAAACAACCTAATAAGGAAAAAAATACCACAAACTTAATTAACTTTATTATACGCTCTTGATGATGTCATGCGATTTGTGTTGTTATTTTTATTTATTTTAGCTTATTTTGCATTTATCGTATAAACCGTTAATTTTTTCGACATGCAGCTCTGGAGTTTTTTGTTCGTCTCATTTTTATCTTCGACACGCCATCCATTGTTATATATTTTTTCTAAAAAAAATTTGACTATTACAAACCTATTACATATCTGTTATAACTGACTTATATTCGACAAACTTGTTATAATAAACTTATACTAGACTTGTAAGAAATATATTGTAGATATATCACAGTTCAATGAGCATTGCAAATACAAATAGACTTATATTAGACTTGTAACATATATGTATCAGATATATAGTAGATATATAATAGTTCAGTAATAATTACAAATACAAAGAGCCTTATATTAGACTTATAACAGACTTCTGTTAGACTTGTAACAGATATGTATCAGACTTATACTAGATATATAACAGTTCAATGAGCATTGCAAATACAATGAGACTTATATTAGACTTGTATTACACTTGTAATATGAAACACCCCATACCTTATACTGAGCATAAAACAATATCCATAACATATATAAATTCTTTTAACTTATACTTTATATATATATATATATATATATATAATATACTAACAAAACTTAACATTTGGTTTATACTAATACTTATAACATCATATCCTATTACAACAAATATGTACAAAGTAAAAACCAAAACCCGACCACTTTCTATTCTATATGCTTGTCATGTGAGGAGAGAGAGCAAGATGGACACAACCGACATACCTTTCTTCCATAACAGCTACGGGTAAAGACCTTCTAGTACAAAACTTTATCTACTACTTCAACAGTTGGAAAAACATAGCGATTTATATGAGTCGCTACTCAGTGAATATAAATAATCAATGAATTTATCAATCACATACAGTCACACATTCATATTAAACAAATAGTCATTCATATATGCTATTGATTGATTTATTTGTTTTATTGTTGTGACATTTCCGGCCAAACTATTGCCCCGGGAATATGTAACATTTGTAACAGTTGTCAATTGATTTGTTGGTCAGCTATATAACAATTGGTTGACCTTTCTGTCCATTCGTCAGATATTGCAATTGGTTGACCATATAGGTCCAAACATCAAAACATGTATTGCAATGTTTGATCAGCTTTGCCACAACATCTCTCTGTATTTCATTTGTTCTTGTGCAAATGCGTATATCATATATAATTCAATTAACTCATGTTTCACCAAATAAACATATGTGCATATAAGATCAAATTCATCAAATAACATATAATCATTCAATTCACAACAATTCACCAAATATTCAAATATCACATATCGAAACATTTCACCCATAAATTCATTTCATGTTTATACTCACAGATTATCCGAGCTAACCCTCTCGGAAATGACTAGGACCTTCCTTTTGAATCCCTTCACACTCTTGGGCTCCTATAGATATAAACACATATCAAATGTACATACAATTTATTTCATTTCTAATATAATTCTCATTGCCAAAATCTTGTTTCTAGCATGAGTACTTGTGACCTTATTTCACTTACAAATTCATAACTCTCAAATTACTAAACCAAACGAAGTGATTCCTATTTTATTTTACTTCTAACACACAAGGGTATTATATATTCAAATCTTAAAATTTTCTGATCTTAGTACTATTTATAGTGAATTTTACATTCATACCCTGTTTCAATTTAGTTTTACCTGGACAACATCTTAGTAAAACGACCATAACTCTCTCTGCACAATATGAATTGACCTAATTCCTTTTTCCACTTAAAATATACATATGAGGGTACAACATATCAAAATTTCACAATTATCCAATTAGTATAAAAATCACAGACTTAATTTGAATCTCACTCTATTGTAGTGACCTAACATCTCGGAATAGTTTGGATTCTAAAAATCATAGAGAAAAACCTACCAATTCTAAAATCCCCAAATTTTGCAAGATTAAACCTGACATAAGGAAGAACAATTCATCTTCTTACAAAAACTTCTAATTATAACTCTAACCTAACAAAAATCGCACTATAAAGTTGCTAAAATTCCTGATTTCTTCCTACTAGCTCTCTTCTTCTCTTCTTCCCTATGTTTCACTCTTTTCTATGGCAAGTTTCTAGTGGTTGTAGAGATGAGATATTTGATCCTAATCCCACCTCCTTTCTTATTAATATTTATCCTTGACATTATATACCAACTATACCCCCTTATAATCTTCATTTATTCCAAAACAATAATATTACTAATACTACTAATAAACTATACAATTATATTATATTATTATATCTATAATATAACTATACCCATTTACTCCTTAAAATTTTATAGCTATATAATTCAGTAACTGGTCATTAAAATATCGTACTTTGTATGGTTAAAATAACTATTATTTTAACTAATCAATTTCTAGTAAAAATAACATGTAAATAATTAAATAGTATAATTTCATGACATATAACAAATATGGACAAATTCAAATATAATGCATGAAATGGGATGTTATATAATATATCTATATTAGATATATAAGATATATATAACAGTTCACTGAGCATTGCAAATACAAAAAGACTTATATTAGACTTATACTAGACTTGTAATAGATCTATATCAAATCTATAATAGATATATAACAGTACAATGAGTATTGTAAATACAAAAAAGACTTATATTAGACTTGAAATAGATATGTATAAGATATATAGTTGATATATAACAGTTCAATGAGCATTGCAAATACAAAGAGACTTATATTAGACTTATACTAGACTTGTAACAAATATACATCAGATATATAGTAGATATATAACAGTTCAATGAGCATTACAAATACAAAGAGACGTATGTTAAACTTGTATTGGACTTGTAATAGATATGTAATTAGTAGAAAAAAAAATTTGGAAAAAATATGTCATAGTGGATCGCGTTTCAAAGATAAAAATGAGACGAACAAAAACCTCCAAAGCGGTATGTCAAAAAAATGAACGGTTTGTGAGATAAATATAGAATAAGCCAAAATAAATAAAAATAACAACCTATATCGCATGACATCATCCGGATTTGAAGGTTATAATAAAGTTAATTAAGTTTGTGACATTTTGATAGAGGGTATGTTGGTATTTTGCAAAAGTTTGACATATAATTATTTTGCAAAATTAGATCATTTTGGTGTTTTACACTATTTTTATGGGACGAATTTTGAAATTTTAATTGGACAATGCTAATCCGATCTGAATTCGGTATTGTCTGTATGATGTACTTGTTTGGGAAAAGCACCAAAATGCACCAACTTGTGCAAAATAATAACCAAAATGCCACAAGAATATGCTTGTAACCTATTTAGAATATTTTGAAAACTTATTAGCGAAAATATGCTCATTACAGCATCTCCTTCCTCATTGTCGTTATCGTATGTTATTCTCGATTATTCTGTGCAATCCTTTTTCACTATGTGTTCTTTATTCTGCCTTTTCTCAAACTGATAGTATGAGGTTAGATTACTGATCAAATGTAACGTTATTAAGGGCGTATTAAAATCATGTGATTATTGATCAAATCTAATGTTATCCATCTAAGTCAATGGAATTAGACAAGTTGTAGGAACAAAATGAAAGAAAAGTAAGCAGAAGTTGGTTTAAACTCAAATGATACTTGTCTTGTCTTGTTGGAGATTGATTAGTTAGGGATTGAAGATCGACCAGAGGCCAAAACTCAACAAATTTTCTGAGGTATGTGGATCTTGACTTGCTCCTGCTCCATTTCACCGTCTTTACAGTTTCCCCTTAATTATCTACAAATCGTTCTCTTTGCTGCCTTTTGTTTCTCTTATTTGTTCTTTTCGTCTCAGATTGATTGTGTTTAGATTACTGTTACTGAAAGTGCAAATGACTTAATTGATTGGTTTTGTAATGATGAATAACTCAAATTCCAATCTCATTAGGAGTAGCAGTAAAACATATTCTATACAAACACTGAATGTAGTTTTGGGTAAAAAGCATGGTCATAGTCATGCTAGTTATGCTAACAGGTAGGTGAGCATGTTGGATAATTTTCTACACAGAGTAGGATTAACTAGGAATCTTAGTTTAGTGCCTACATCCCTTTTTGATGCACTTGGGAATCTTAGTTTCCCATTGGATCCTGCATTCAGTATTTTCATGCTTCCTACTAGCTCCTTTCATGAATAATAAGATTTACATGTATGCACTAAAACAATTTTGAATTGATTTTGAGCAATTAAATAGGAATTCTGCTGCGTTTTTTTTGGTTTCAACACTAATTTGGATGAACATCTACAACAAAATCTGTCATATATCAGAAAAATATCAAAATTATATCAGAATTATATTAGATACGTATCTAATATATTTTTGATATAATTCTAATATATATCTGTTATATATCAAACATAATCGTTATTCTTCGTTCCATCTGCAATTCTTACTTTCCATCTATAATTTTTTCTCACCAAAACAATTTTGAATTGATTTTGAGCAATTGAATAGGAATTCTGCTGCATTTTTTTATTTGAACACTGGTTTGGATGAAAATCTACTATAAATCTGTTATATATCAGAATTATAACAGAATTATATCAGATACGTATCTAATATATTTCTGAAGTAATTCTATTATAATTCTAATATAAGTCTCTTTGTATTTGCAATGCTCATTGAATTGTTATATATCTACTATATATCTGATATATATGTGTTATAAGTCTAATACAAGTCCCTTATAAGTCTAATTTAAGTCTCTTTGTATTTGCAATGCCCATTGAACTGATATATATCTATTATAAATCTGTTATAAGTCTGATTTGGATGAACATCTACTACAAATATGTCATATATCAGAATTATAATAGAATTATATCAGAATTATTTTAGATACATATCTAATATATTTCTGATATAATTCTATTATAAGTCGCTTTTTACTTGCAACGCTCATTGAATTGTTATTTATCTAATATATATCTGATATATAGATTTTATAAGTCTAATAGAAGTCTCTTATAAGTCTAATATATGTCTCTTTGTATTTGCAATGCCCAGTGAATTGATATATATCTAATATTAATCTATTATAAGTCTGATTTGAATGAATATCTACTACAAATCTGTCATATATCAGAATTATATTAGATACGTATCTAATATATTTCTGATATAATTCTGTGATAATTCTAATATAAGTCTCTTTGTACTTGTAATGCTCATTGAATTGTTATATATCTACTATATATCTGATATGTAGATGTTATAAGTCTAATATAAGTCCCTTATAAGTCTAATATAAGTCTCTCTGTATTTGTAATGCCCATGGAACTGATATATATCTATTATTAATCTGTTATAAGTTTGTTAACAGAAAGATATTAGATTTATAACAGAATTATATTAGATTTGTAACAGGTCGGGAAATTTTTTTGGAAAAAGTACATCACAATGGATGGCGTTTCGAAGATAAAAATGAGATGAACAAAAAACTCTAAAGCGGCATGTCGAAAAAATGAACGGTTTGAGAGATAAATGTAAAATAAGCCAAAAAAAAAAATAAAAAAAACCTAATCGCATGGGCTGTTGATGATGAGGGTGTAACAGTTAGTAAGGGCATATAACAGTTATTATGAAAACTTATTGTGGCTTTTAGTTTATTAGGTGAAACTTTGAAAGAAATTATTTATGAAAATTTAGCCAAAAGTGACAATTTCTCTACTTGTTTTTAGTATAAAAAATCCAAATTTAGCCCATCCAGCCCATCATAATAATTTTTTTTGAGAAATTGTCACTTTTGGCTCAATTTTCATAAATAATTTCTTTCAAAGTTTCACCCAATAACCTAAAAGCCACAATAAGTTTCCATAATAACTGTTATACGCCCTTACCGACTTTAACACGCTCATCATCAACAGCCCATGCGATTAGGTTTTTCTTTTGGCTTATTTTGCATTTATCTCTCAAACCATTTTTTTTTTGACATGTCACTTTAGAGTTTTTTGTTCATCTCATTTTTATCTTCGAAATGCCATCCATTGTGATATTCTTTTTCCATTTTTTTGGGACCTATTACAAATCTAATATAATTCTGTTATAAATCTAATATATTTCTGTTATAAATCTAATATATTTCTGTTAACAGATTAATAATAGATATATATCAGTTCAATGGGCATTGAAAATACAAAGAGACTTATATTAGACTTATAACACATATATATCAGATATATAGTAGATATATAACAATTCAATTAGCATTGCAAGTACAAAGAGACTTATATTAGAATTATAATAGAATTATATCAGAAATATATTAGATACGTATCCAATATAATTCTGAAATAATTCTGATATATAACAGATTTATAGTAGATGTTCATCCAAACTAGACTTATAACAGATTAATGATAGATATATATCAGTTCAATGGGCATTGCAAATACAAAGAGACTGATATTAGACTTATAAGAGACTTACATTAGACTTATAACACATTTATATCAGATATATAGTAGATACATAATAATTCAATGAGCATTGCAAATACAAAGAGACTTATATTAGAATTATAACAGAATTACATCCGAAATATATTAGATACGTATCTAATATAATTCTGTTATAATTCTGATATATGACAGATTTATAGTAGATATTCATCCAAATCAGTGTTGAAACAAAAAAACGCAGCAGAATTCCTATTCAATTGCTTAAAATCAATTCAAAATTATTTTAGTGAGAAAAAATTGTAGATGGAACGAAGAATAATGATTATGTTCGATATATAACAGATATATATCAGAATTATATCAGAAATATATTAGATACGTATCTAATATAATTCTGATATTTTTCTGGTATATGACGGATTTTGTATACCAAAACTTATCATTCCATTACTTGATTCATTCCACTTGAATCAATTCTGACATACAACATTTAGAGAGACCAATAAGGGGCCAACTTATGCTCAAGAACCATTAATTGAAAGTATCAGGTTGAATTGGAGATAAAAGCAAGCATGATGCAATATGTGGATCTATAAATTAGCAACGACTGATTTTCATGGTTCACAGAGAATGTACTGATATTTGAAAAATGAAAAGCAATTCATGAAATAATTTTACTTACCTTGTTGATCATTTTTCAACAAATCAAAAAGTTGAGAAAGGATGCTTCTATGTTTCAGAGTCTCAGATTAAGCCGGCAGACTCACCGAACCGATGGATTAGTCAAAGGAGCAGATTCAACCATTTAGAACGAGAATCAGTACAAAGAGCTAAACTGAAGATGGTGATGAAGAGAATCGGGCTCTCCATCGTAGTTTCTGTTTCGAGAAATTACCAGGAGTTGCGGTGGTTGGAGCTATTGAGGCCGCCGAGCTCGTCAGGAGGCCGAAGATGATAGGGAACCGAGGAAACCGATGAGAGCACTTGCTGTAGTTTGACTAAAAAAATAAAAATAAGAGCGGAAGGTGGAAGGAAACGGCGAGACAAGTAATGAGCTTATAATGGTTAATTAGTTTTTAAAATATTCCACGTAGGTTACAAGCATATTCTTGTGGCATTTTGGTTATTATTTTGCACTTTTGTAGCTTTTAGGTGCTTTTCCCATTCTTTTTAAAAAAAGTTTGCCTCATATGGGCTTACAATAATAATAAAGGAAAACGTTATCCCACCCCGCCCGAGTGTGGACTCGAACCTGCAACCTCTAGGATCCCAACTTCAAGGCTCAACCACTAGATCAGGCATTTGCCACAATCCATCATAACAATTACTATAGATAAAATATTAAAATAGATGAAGTTTTCAAATAAAAAATAAAAAAACTACGAAAGTGCTTTTATATTATTAGATAAAATTAAAATTTCCACCCTATTTTAAATATGGTTGAATTCAATCTGAACCATCAAATTAAGACATTAACATCTGTACTTAATTTTGTGAATAACAATACAATTTTGTTACAATTGTTTTATTGATAACAAATTTTAGTAATGTTGAATAACATAAAATTTGAAAATTTATAAAATAAAATCAAATGGCAAATTATGCTAGGCTTAGAGTTTAACTATTTTATAAAGAAACGGTTCAGCCGAGCCCAATCATTACTTTTTATTACTTGGTACCAATGAGTCGCTAGTTTTTTTAGTTAGACATGAATTTGGTCTAGCCTGACCGGTGCCCAAGTCTACCCTCAAATCCTATTTGAAGTAATTTTTATAATTTTACGTTGTAAAAAAATTTCAACCATATGTTATACATAGATTCAATGAGGACCACAAACATTTACATCTTAACTTGTTATCATATAATATACAGTCATGAGGGTATGTGCAAAAATTTGGAGGGCCAACATCTTAGATCTTTGACTCAACCAAACAAACAACATAAATGAAGAACATTTTATTTAAATGGCAATTGGAGATGGAATGGGTAGTTGATTCACTTCATACAATATCTCTAACACATTCAATACCCTCTGCACTTCACTCCTACTATTTTCATATATTGCTATTTTTGCCATCTCAATAGTACTATTTTTACCTAACGATTTGAATTTGAGCTTTAATTTATATGACATTTTCTGCACCTTGCTTTAATTTTTCATTTACTATGGCCATTGGACATATAGAAGAAATAATTGATTGGCTTAAAAGATGGGGAAAATGAGATCTTGAAAATGGAAAGCTAGTAAAAATAATTAACACTTACAAAAACAACAAAGTTATACTATCATTTACCTATTACCTAAAATTTTTGAATTAATGTCATGTAGTTTTCAACTTCTGAAAGCTGAACTGAGCTGAAGTTGGCTGAACTAAACTGAAGTGCGTTGAACTAAACTGAACTGAATTGAACTGAACTTATTTCAATATAAATTTATAACTACGCATAGTTGAACTAAACTAAACTGAAATAAAGTAGTCTAAACTGAACTGCATTAAAGTGTAATCCAAAACAACATGACCTAAATAGCATATATACATGGGAAAATCTGTTAAAAAAACATTTTTCTATATTAAGGTACCCAATTATTTATATAATTTATCAGAGATTAGAGAAGAAAGACTTTTCTTTGTTGATATATGTTGGCCAATAGAGTAGAGCTACGAGGGAGGACACTAAATACCTATGAATTTAATATTTCATTGAATGAACTTCAGACTGTAGGGTCTGGTTTCCCAATTGGATAACAGAACCCTAGATTAAATACTACACCAAATTCAAAACATGTATGGTGTTCCTTCAATTATTAAAGTTTATAAATGGACCTAATGGATCCATGTGTTGTTTTAAACCATGTAATAAGAAAATATATTTTCTTGATTTGAAGGGTCTAGTTCTAGGGAGGTTTTAAAAAGCGCTAGGCGATAGTTAGACGGTTGGAGCTTCGAACGTATAGGCGGGGCCTAGGGGTGCCTAGGCGGATTTGTAAATTTTTTTATTTTTTATAATTATTAATAGATAAAAGAATAAATTCAACTAAAAAATAAATTATAATACAATAATATTTTACAAAAACATAGTTTAGTATATGAAAACATAAGTTTTAGTTAATTTTTATATAAAAACGCATCAACATTAAAATCAATTCCTTAAAAACAAATATCCTCACTTATTTTTTTTAGTTTATAGCGTATTATTTCTGAGTTTGAGATTCAAAATCAAAATTGTATGGTGAAAATATTTTATTGTACATTAGTTTTACCACCTATGCTACCTTTTTTTAATTGAAAAAATTGAACCATAATTATTATAGATATTGGTATCTTAAAAATTGGGGAAAAATCAAACGAGGCGGTGCCTAGGCGGAAAAAATCGGACTAGGCGGAACCTAGGCGGTAATATGTCGGTCCAGCGTCTGATAGCGCCCGAGGAATGAAAAGTCGAACGACGAGCCTCAAAATAGCACTTAGATGAAGCCTAGATGGAAGTAGGCGAGGAGTTTTAAAACACCGGTATCTCTCAAGATAATAGTGCTAATATATACTATTTGTACTTCCAATATGATTTTTTTTTTTGAATGAACTTCCAATATGATATTGATCACATGAAAAAACATACAATCTTATTGAATTCTGAATTAATAAATTTTTTTTAAAAAAATAAATATTTTATTAGATCTGAGAGTACCACAGATTCCTTAATTAATTTTGGGAGTGTAGTTTGAATTTCATCATACAATTATTTCTTGAAAAATGACGTGTAGGGACCAGTATAGGCAAAAAAATCGGGTATATATGACGGCGATAAATCAGTTAAAAACTCAATGAAGCTACATAAAGTCGAGAGGCATCTGAAAAGGACCTAAATGTAATCAGATGAAAATTTTTAAAACAGTCTCTTTTATTAGTAATTTGTCTTAGCATGGAGTACTATGAAGCCATTTTCTTATGATTTAGACTAATCACTGCCGCAAAAATTCAAAGTGCTTACCGCATAATTTTATATTATACATCTATTTTTTTACTCTTTTTTAATTTAATAATTAAAAATTTATTAATAATTAATTAATTATTTTTTCACTCCAATTAAATACTTCCTAATAAATTTTAAACCCTTAGATTAAAGAAGGATATAAAAAGTTGGATCCATAATATAAAAGCCCCTAATGTTCAAGCCAACAAATTCTCTTGGTAGCAACTCAATGATACACTACTGATAAAAATTAACTCAAAAAATTTAAATCGGTACATGAAGTCCAAAAGTACTAATTATTCTCATTTTTATGACAAAAAAGGTTGTGAATTAATATCGAGTTTCAAGTTGTTCTTCTAGTATTTACTCAATATTTTCTAAAATTGAATGAGAGTACGAATTTTAGACATATCATGAAAAAAAATAGTTTTAGAGTTTCGAAAAGCATATCATATTCGCTATGAGCACTATAGTCGAAGCTTACTAATTAAGTAATAAAAAAACTATTCACTAAATTTAAGTGACAAATAATCAAAGTAATCGAAGAAAAATATAGAAAAATCACACAAAACCTGATACTACATAAGCCATGCAACAAACTCCTGATACATAGATCAAACACACTAATCAAAAGTACTCTCAAACAAACTCCTAACACAAAAAAGTACTCTTAAACAAACTAATTAACTAAAAACACACAATAAATTAAAAAACAAACCATAGTAAGAATCAAACTCCGTTCCTTCTCATTCAAGGGTAAGGAAGAACACCACTTCCACCACCAACTCCACCACCAACGCCGCCACCACCGCCAACGCCTCCACCAACACCGCCGGCACCACCAACGCCGCCAAGGCCGCCAATACCACTCCCACCACCAAGACCACCAAGTCCACCAAGGCCACCGGCACCGCCTAGACCGCCAAGGCCAGTGACTCCGCCAATACCACCCGCACCACCGAACGGCAGCCCGTTACTTCCGATCCCCGAAAAGCCGCCAAGGCCGCCGTAAGTAACGAAATTCTTCTTATCATTTAAACCCGCATCGCTAGGCACATTGGCATTGGTGTTGGTGCTAACCACATTGTTCATATTAGGCACATTTCTTGCATTAGTAATTTGAACCGCCGCTACTAAAGCAAAAACTGCCACAAAAATAAGAAACTTCACTGCCATCTCTCTCTCTTTAGGGTTTTTTTTTTCTTTGTTGTGGTTATTAGGCTTATGAAGAGGTGTTTATAAAGGGGGAAGGGAGGTGGGAAACAGTTGGGAGAAGTAAATGGAGTTAAATTCAAGTTCCAGAGTACTGGCCTGTTGAGTTGTAGTCTTTTCATGAAATTGGGGTTTTAATCGGTGTTATCAATACCGGACCGGGCCTCATACCGGCGAAGCTACTGGAATGCAATATAATTAGTGGTTTTACCGATTTTTTATTTTCAAAAGAATATATATTATTTATGGTTTCCAATGGCTATTGCAACTTTATGGGTCTTTTGCAATTGTTCTGCGTGTTGCCAAAGGAGTTTGGAAAAGAATATATATTATTTAGGGCTTTCAGTGGCTATTGCAACGCTTTCTTGGTTTTTAACAATGTTTTTACTTGTTGCTGGAAGGTTTTTAGAAAAATTGAGTTTAAATCGGTACGCTGATTTACCAATTTTTTCTGATTCAACTCAATTTTCTCCGATTTTTTACTAAAACTATTTTTAAGCATACCGTATCGTAACTATAATCGGTTCGCAGTAAAATCGGTTGAACCAATCGGTACAATACGATATTAATAACACTGATTTTAATGTATAATGATCGATTATGGTAAAAAATAAATAGAGGAAAGTCGTTTTCAAGGAAAGCAAAAGACAATAGTGAGTTTAATAAGTTGGGCAGTGTAATAAATATGTTGCAGTAATTAGTGTGGCTTTGCTTGTTTTGGTCGAAGTAGTTGTCCATGTTTTTAAAAGAATTATAATATGGGTGTCGGGTCTGACCCATTACTCACCATATATGGGTTGAAATTGGGTTGTAAAGTAGTTTAGTTATAACTAATTAGCTATATTAATACACTAATAGGCACCATTCGAGTTCAAAATTTATTTTCAAGTCCAGCTTCTTTAATGTTTCATTTTTTCATGAGCTGGTTCACGAGTTTTTCTTAATTTTTTTTGATAATTATGGAGATTCTATCTAAATTTACACTTAAAATATCTTTTAATCGTTATTAAAAGTGTACTAATGTATATAATTATGCTAGGTTACAAGTTTTTATCAAACCAGTTTGTAAATATATTTACGAGCCTTTACTCAAATTTACTCACGAGCTTTTGAGAAGAGGTTGGCTTGATAAAACTCGAATCTATAGACAGAATCCAAAAGAATGTTTACAAACTACTCATATACAAATTGAGTCGAGACTAGCATTAACTCTGAGTCGCTCATGAACAACTTTTCTTATTTTGAGGCCTGCCTTAGTTGCAACCATGTAAAAAAAACTAACTTGGTTTGTGTTAAATGTTTATATATGCCGCTCTATGTTACTTTTTATAGACCTCAATTTTATGCAATGTGAGATCTTAAACACCTTCCATTATGTATAATTGGGATTGGTGGTAAATGCTTGGTCTACTTGCTGAGTCTTGAAGTTGTGATTTTAGAGGTCGCAGGTTTGAGTCCACACTCGGGCGATGTGGGATAAAGTTTTCCTTTTATATTATGGGAAATTTTAAAAAATATACATGTCCCACTAAAATATTTACAAAATTGACCATTAAGTTAAACTAATTACATATCTACTGTCCAACCATAAATAATTTACAAATTAACAAAAACAAGAGAAAATAATTAGATGAATACGGTCTTATATTTATCTGGTAAATATCTAGTATTCGTCTAGTAATTATCTGTTAGTTATCTAGTAAATATTGTCATGAAATTGTCATATGCACATCTATTATATATATATGTTAGGTTTCATTGAATCCATAAAAAAACTGTCAAAATTAAGACTAGATAAATACTAGATGTCATATGTCATGTATATTTTAGAGATTTAGAGATTTATTTGAAGTTATGATTTACTAGATAACTACGAGACGATCACTAGATATTTTCCAGATAAATATCAGACCGTATTTTTGTAATTATTTACCCCTGTTTTTATAAACTTGTAAATTATTTATGGTATTATCAAATTATTTTAATTTTTTTTTGGAATTTTTGTAAGACCCCCGTTTATTATTGTAAGCCCATATGAGGCAAATAAAAAAAAAGTATAATTGGGCTTCTATGATAAGAGTCATTGGCAGTTTATTTTTCAACTACAAGAAAAATTTGAGTCATTTTAACGGATAAAATTTGTGGCGAATGTCTTAACCTATTTATTAAGATTAAAATCTGTTGAAGTCACATCCAAAACGAGGGGATTTCTTTATATTTAAAAATATAAGTGCATTTAATTTTAAAAATCGAGCTTACCATTTGTCACTTGGTGGACATGTCTAAGACCAATGATCAATTGGCTTAGTTGAAGCTTGTTAGACTTTGGAAGCAAATCACAATTCCCCAAACAACATTGAAGTGATTATGATAACTTAACTCTAAATTTTATCTCCACCATGGACCAAACCAAGTCAGATTAAGCCTATGGGCTGGAAGGGATTTATATGAAAAATCCAAAATCAGCCAAACCCAGCTTGAAACATAAAGCAATTTTTGTAAATCAATATATATAAATGGTGATTTGAAATATGTTTTATTAATAAAATATAATTATTTTATTACTTTCTCGATTATGTTGAGTTAGCAACCCATAAATTTAATTAAGAAAAACCTAATTTGGTACAAATGTGAGCATGTGCACAGTATTCTGGTGACTTATACACAAATATTTTGTTGTAGTGAACGTCTAAACCTTTTATTGGCTCTGAAAATTTTGTATTATCACTAATATACTTTATATTTTAACATAGCCGAATTCACCTTTTGCAATATTACATTTTTCATCGATGTTTTAAAAAGCGTAAGACGCTAGTCGGACGGTCGAAGCTTCAAAACACCTAAGGCGGAGCCTAAACGGAACTTAGGCGGGATCTACTTAAATTTTAATTTTTATTTTTAAATATACATCATATATATAAAAATATAAATTCAACTAAAAATGAAATTACAATAATATAAAATATTAAAAAACATATATTAGATCATATTTTAAAAATCACTAAGTGACATAGAGCTTATTACTTCTCGCTTTGAGACTCAAACCGACAATTTTATTGTGAGAATACTTTAATGTAATTTAGTTTTATCAACTAAACTACTTTTTACTGATAAATTAGGATTATTATAAATAATTGTATTATAAAATATATAAATGAGGCGCGGCCTGGGCAGAAAAAACCGGACTAGGCGGCAATAGATCGGCCGAGCGCCTGACAACGCCCTAGGAATGAAAAATCAGGCGACAAGCCCCAGAATAACGCCTAGGCGGGGATTTTTAAAACCAAGTTTTTCATAAATACCAAAGAAGAACAAGGTGGGCTGAATGGGCTGGATTTAGAATTCGAGTTAATTCAAGTTGAAAGCCCAAATTAGAACTCGCCCTTTGTAATTGGTAACTAGTGAGCATTTAAATACAGGATGCAATTTTATATCTTTGCAATTTTTATTTTAAAGCATATCCACAAAATTATTATAAAGAATTCTATCATATTTTTTCAAAAAAGATTTATTATATTAATATGGATATTCGATATAATTTTGAATCCACAATCATAAAAAAATCTTAAATGTTCCGAGTTTGAATCTTGTGGATGTAAAAAATCTCTATCGGGAGACTCACACACTATATCCAAGTGCGAAACCCAGGTCGAATCTGAATGTAGTTAGAGCAAAGCTTTGGTGAACCAGATGGACAACCAATATATAAACTCGGGTCTAAAGTTAGACTTGCCCCAAATCTGTAAATCTTTTTGAGGTTTATATTTTTCGAGTCTAAAATATATAAATCCATACCCTTGAAACAAATTTGAATTTGGGCCGGAACCAATGTTATGCTGCGGGAAAAACTGGTGTTGTCATTCTTTAATTGTCACATTATAGATATGATTTAAAAAAAAACTGCATCAAATCAACCCTTGTTATTATGTTAACCAATAACAATATTAAAATGAAATTTCAAATCCTAAGTCGAATTCGGATGATCCAATAAACTACCATATAATTAATTATAATGTTACACAAACACACCGTTACAACTAATATAAAGGGAGAGAGATCTTCCCCTAATTTTAATTATAAAATGAAAATGATCTCATACTACTAGTATAGTCTGAAACCATATTACAATTTTTTGTAACAACATTACTCTTTCACAATAAAATCAACAATAACAATTACTAACACATAACAACACGAAGAATAGACGCTAAACAACCAACACCTTAACACTGGAATATTATAAAATAACACTCAGTTGTGAGTACCCTCGACGGAATCATCACAACCACCTCCACCACTACCTCCGCCAATTCCACCGCCGTACCCAGATCCACCACCGTATCCAGATCCACCACCATACCCGCCGCCACCACCACCGAGTCCACCGCCGCTAATTCCACCAATTCCTCCAATCCCGCCAACTCCACCACCCCATCCGTGGCCGATAAAACCGCCTACACCTCCATAAGCAACGAAATTCTTCTTATCGTCAAGGCCGGTTGTAGCGCCTTTGGGTTTAGCCGGCACATCTCTAGCCGCATTGGTTGCGTGAAAAATGGAGAGAGCAAGTACGAGAAGCATGGAATATTGCAATAACTTAGACATGTTTAATTGGTCGTATGTATTAATTCTGAAAAATATAAAGATTTTAAGGTATATGAGTAATGGATTGTATGTGTCCTTTTATAGGGAATAAATCGGATTGCAGGAACGGGCAGATTATAATTTAATATTAAAATTGTATTTATGATTCCATATGGAATCTCACCTGTGTTTGTATGGAGGTAGCTTACCAGTGTCTCTCCAATATTTATTATGGCAGGTTTCACTAATATATTCACAAGATATATGATCCGTGTATTATGCATATGTAGCATTAATGTCTATTATTTCTAAATTAAGCATATTGTATGTTTTTGTATTCGTGATGTGTTTTCCCCATTGATTATGTTGTTGCTTTACATGTAAATTAGGTCCGTGAATAGCTTGAACCGTACAAGTTTTGAAATTTCATTACTAAATACATTTTTTTAAAGAATTTTTGAAGAGGTTAGGTATCTAACCTATGACCTCCCACGACTACATTGAGTGCTGTACCAATTGAGCTATACTAAATAGAGTTGTATCAGCATTTAAACATTTGACCGCTTGAACTAATAAGTTTTAAAGGTATTTGTGGCAAAGGTTTAGCCTACTGGTTGAGCTTTGAAGCTGTAATTCTAGAGGTCACATGTTCAAGTCCACATACGGGTAGGGTGGGATAAAATTTTTTTTTGTTATTATTGTAAGCCTAATGAGGCAAAACTTTTTTAAAAAAAGTTTTGAAGGTATTTATAAGACAAGTATAGATTTTAAATACATGTCACGGGTATATACTTCTCTAATCAACCACTATTGGATTTGGATTCTCTAAAGTTCAAACTCTCTAAAGTTGTACATTTCCCTCAATCTCAACCATTTACTGAGTTTTAATGGTTCAGATTTAGTTTTACTGGTTTGTGGGGTCAATAGTGTAATTAAATCTAAAACATTAAAACTCAATAAATGGTTGAAATTAAGTGAAATATATAACTTTAGAAAGTTTGAACTTTAGATAATCCAAATCTCCTACTATTATACTTGTTAAGGTGTAGTATTAGAAGGTTTTTATAAGTTGGCTAGGTATTCAAATCAGTCAAACTTTGGCTTTGATAAAATAATTCTTATATAAGATAGCTCCTCAACAAAAAAGAGGTTCAATTCTACTTAGAAAATAACTCTATCAGATATAATATTAAAAGAGGTAATACAATCATTCTCAACTTATTATTCGTAAGCCTATCTATTTAGGACTATTTGGAGCAAATATAAAGTTCTCTAAATCGAAGGTCCATATCATGTTCAAATATCATTCATATTGTTATTATTCTCCAACTCGATCTCTTATTAACTGAGCATCACAACAATTTTTGTTTGTTTTGCATGTTCCTCTCCCGAGTCAGCCTCAAGAAGAGAAAATGAAGTAGCAAAATTATCTTCACAATCTTTCAATACCAACAATCAGGATCTAGAAAATCAAGCTCGAGGACATGAGAATCCAAATATATTATATACTCATGAACTTGACACCACACATCCAACAAAAATCTTAAGGTAATCACTGATTGGGCTTCGGTACATCCACATAATATAGATAGGAATGACTAGGGATCAATTCCTGACTCATACACAAACCCTTTTCAATAAAAAAAACCTTAAGATAATAGTTTTATGGATCCTTTTCACTTATCCTTAGGGATGTTAATGAGCCGAACCGAGATCGAACCTGTTTGGGCTCGGCTCGGCTCGAAAATAAAAATTCTCGGGCTCGTCGAGCTTGAAATATTCAAGCTCGACTTGAGCTCGTGAAAAGCTCGGCTCGATTCACGAGCTTGTGAGCCTAAACGAACCCTCTTTAGTCGGGGATTTTATACTATGCTCCGGAAGCAGGCTCCCTACTCCCCTGCAAGAGTGACAAGTATAAAAAAATGAATAAAATAATAAAAAGTAATAGAATGAAGTAGTTTTTATGACACTTGTCACTCATGCAGGGGAATATAGAGCATGGTATAAAATCCCCTTTAATCATGTTAAACTTTTTACTATTATTTTCTAAATACAACATTTTGATAAATTTTATTTTAATTGTTAAAAAATATGAAACTATGGTATGAAATAAAAACACACAACATACATCAAATCTACATTGACTATATAGTACCAACTCAATTACTCATACAAAACATAAGCTAAAGTATTGTTTCAGATTATATATTATAATAAAACAACCTATTTAAGAAATTAATAAGAATTTATAATACATAAAAAAAATTATATGAGCTTGTTCGCGAGTTTTGGAGCCGTGCCATAGAAAGTTTGGCTTAACTTGTGAATATTTCAAGCCGATCTCAAACTGGAATAGAACTTTATCAAGCCTAGCTCTAACCGAGCCGATCTCGACATGTTTGCAAGCTTCTAACTTGTTAACATCCCAACTTATCCCATTAGTTTCTAATGAATAATTTCCAACTCACACTTACCCAACAATTCCCCACCATTCTTTTAATGAGTGTTTAACTTTACACTATTTAAGTCAATGCCATATTTATGTTAGTATAATTTTTTTTATTGATTTCGACATATTTTAAATTTTCTTGTTAACTGGTATTCGTGAATTTCAAAATACTAGATTAAAATTTAAATTATACCCACAGTAATAAACCCAATATATATTATTATTTACAAAGAAATTATTTTTAAAGGACTTTACAGTCGGAATAGTACAATTGACAGCATCGGCCACCCCTCCTTTAGAACTATGATCAATATTATTATCTCTCTGCGGCAAGAAATATGAAACATCAAAAGAAGTATAGGCAGTGTTATGTAAACGGTAACTTATCTGCCGGTTTGAACAGTTTTACTGTAAACTGGTCAAGATTACAACTATGGCGAAATCCAGAAAGTGTAGACTTAGAAAGTGTTGTAAATATCCAGATAAAAAACATCTCAATATCCACCGGAAACACAAAACGCGTTCCAAAACTCCTCTGACAACACGCAGAACTATTGCAAAATACTCGAAATTGTTGCAATAGCCAATACAAGTACTAAATAATATATATTTTTATAAAATAAATAACCGTTAAACCATTAATTATATTATTATATTAATAATACTGCATACCATTAACTTCACCAACATGATCTAATATTATGACATTAGGAATAGGAAAAGAAAAACAATAGAATAGTTTACTAGGTAAAGAGAGGCAGGCAATTAATATGGGAATTGAGAAAAGTCGGAAGAATGGGAAGATTACTTAGCTGACAGGTTGTTCATCACTGAATTACTGAGTGTGACAATATATGATTCAGTTAAATGCTCTGTCAGAAGTTTGCTGGCTGTTATTACTGCCATTAACTACCTACCAACCGTTTTATCTGTTTTTATTATTCCTACAATTGAAATAAATATACTTGAAATTCATTAAATTTTTTCTTCCATATTTAAGTAATTCAAATATTTTTTGCCTTCAAAATAAAATCAATATACTCAACCAACGTTACATTTCTATTGGCAAAAATCTCTTTTTAGGCAATGTGGTATAGTCCGTTTATCCCTTATATTTCTGTGGTATACATGTTACCTAATTAGTTCATGTGGTTGTAATTCCGTTACCTATATAGTCCTTCTTTTAACGGATGTTAAGTTCTCATGCCACATATGATCCACTTGGAACATAACCGATGACATGTATGTTAGGCCCTAAATTACGAGAAAAATAATAGCAGCAGAATAAAAGACACGCAGATTTTTTCGTGAAAACTCCAAATAAATTAGGGAAAAATCATGGGACAAACTCCGAATAATTCTCCACTATAAAATAATAGTAGGTACACCAAGAGATTACAAAATAGTGGCGCTCAAGTGTTTCCCAAAACCTCACTATTTTCTCTCTTACCCAACTCTTAGAAACCTTTTTCCTAAGTTTCTCTGCACAGATAATACTCTTAATCTGTGTTTTTTACTTTTGCTCTGTACTTAAAATGAGCAAAACCTCCTCTATTTATAGTAGATTTAAAACTCGTATGGCCGAATTGTGAATAACAATTTTACTGTGCACTTTTTGAAAAATACTTTGCCGACATGCTTCTTTTTCTTTTTCTTTTTTTAATTAATTCAGTGGGTCCGACAATGAGGACGGAACCACTCAACAAATCTCCCCCTCCCGACTACATTGTGGGACTCTCCATCCCGGTTGCTTCAACGAACTGGTCGAACCTTTCTTTTGGTACGACATTCGTTAGCATATCAGTAGCATTGTTGTTGGTATGAATCTTCTGCAATTTGAACTATATTTCTTCAATGGCAAGTCTGAGCCAATGATATCTTACATCAATATGTTTTGTCCGTGCATGGTACATAGTATTTTTGCTCAAGTTTAATGCACTTTAACTATCACAATAAACTATATATTCTTCTTGTTGCACACCCAATTCGGTAAAGAATCGCTTTAACCAAAACATTTCCTTTCCTACTTCTATTGCTGCAATGTACTCTGCTTCAGTTGTTGATAATGAAACCCACTTTTATAACCGTGACTGCCATGAAGTAGCTCCCCCCGAGAATGTAAATAAGTAACCTGATGTAGATTTTCTTTCATCAAGGTCACCGGCCATATCACCATCTGTGTAACCAACAAGTGCTGGCTTTCCACCTCTAAAGGTTAAACATAACTTTGAAGTTCCTCTCAGGTATCTGAAGATCCATTTTACTGCTTCCCAATGTGTCTTCTGGGGATTTGGAAGGAATCTACTCACAACTCCAACTGCATGAGCGATGACTGGTCTCGTACACATGATTGCATACATTAAACTGCCGACCGCTGAAGAATATGGAACCTCTGACATATCTTCTTTATTTTTCTCTATTGAAGGGTAGGATTTCTTACTCAACTTGAAATGAGCGGCAAGTGGAGTGCTAACTCGTTTAACATTCTTCATATTGAACCTTTCTAGTACTCGTTCAATATATGTTTCTTGTGACAACCACAGCCCGTTGGACCTTCATTCTCGGGTAATCTCCATTCCAAGAATTCGCCTTGCCGGTCCCAAATCTTTCATGTCAAATGCCTTAGACAAATCACACTTCAACTTACTAATCATTTTGGCATCTGGTCCAATGATTAGCATATCATCAATATATAAGAAAAGAATGATAAATTTTCAACCAGGAAATTTCTGAACATACAAATGGATCAGCTTTTGTCCTCCTGTATCCTTGATTCACCATGAAGCGATCAAACTTTTGATACCATTGTCGCGGAGCTTTTTTTAACCCATACAAACTTTTTTCAAGGCGACAAACCATGTCCTCCTTTCCCTTGACCTTGAAACCTTCTAGTTGTTCCATATAAATTCCTTCTTCTAAATCCCCATGCAGGAATGTGGTCTTTACATCAAGCTGTTCTCAAGGTTCAAGCTGGCTACAAGACCTAGCTTAACTCGAATGGAACTCATTTTCACAACTGGTGAAAAAATCTCGTCAAAGTCGATACCTTTGTTTTGAGTAAATCCTTTGATGACCAATCGAGCTTTGAATCTCACTAGGTTTCCATCATCTTTCTTCAGCTTGTACACCCATTTGTTCTTGAGTGTTCTCTTCCCTTTAGGAAGTTTCACCAGCTCGTACGTGTCATTCTTCTTCAAAGAATTTATCTCCTCCTTCATGGCCTTCTTCCAACAATCTTTATCTTTACAAGATTGCACATCTTGGAAGCTTTCAGGCTCTCCCTCATCAGTGATTAAAATATAATCAGAACTAGAGTATTTTGTAGATGATTGGTGTTCTCTTATTGACCTCCTTAATTGAGGTTCTTCTTCTGGTAGAATGGGGTTCTCTGGCTCCCCCTGCTCAATACCCTCTTCATTCGTATCTTCATCTACAATCGTATCTTGATCCCTCACAACTGGCTCTTCTTCTCCATCTTGTTCTGATTGATGCATTCTTCTTTCCGTGGCATCATATGATAGAATGCTCTCTGGTGTAATATCGATGACACCGTCACTTGTAGATCTTTCACCGATGATGTCATTCTCATGAAATACAACATCTAGGCTCCGTACAATTTTATTTTTCACTGGATCCCATAATCTGTAGCCAAACTCTTCATCTCCATAACCGACAAAAGTGCAAGGAACTGATTTATCATCGAGCTTTAGCCTTTGCTCTTTAGGAACATGCATAAATGCCTTGCAGCCAAATACCCTCAAGTGAGAGTATGAGATGTTTCTACCTATCCAGACCCTTTCTGGAATATCAAAATCCAAAGGTGCTGAGGGTTGTCGGTTGATGAGATAGATAACAGTATTGAAAACTTCTCCCCAAAATGACTTAGGTAAGTTAGCCATTTTGAACATGGATCTAACTCTTTCGATAATGGTACGATTCATTTGTTCAGCAATGCCATTGTGTTAAGGTGTACCAGGAACTGTCTTTTCATGCCTAATACCATGTTGACTATAGTAATCCTTGAAATCCTTGGATATATACTCACTACCATTATCTGTGCACATACACTTCAATGGCACTCCAATCTCCCTTTCCACCATTGCATGGAATTGTTGAAAGTGCTTGAATACTTGATCCTTTATGCGCAACAAATAAATCCATGTCTTCCTTGAGAAATCATCAATGAAGGTAAGAAAGTATCTTCTTCCTCTAATGGATTCTGTATCCATGAGACCACATACGTCAGAGTGTACCAACTCTAACTTATTATTTCTCCTTCTAGAGCTTTTTTGAAATGAAACTTGATGTTGCTTCCCAAATAAATAGTGATCACATGGGTTAATTTTTCCTTTGGCTAATGGTATGAGGGACTTCTTAGCCAGTATATTCAACCCTTTTCTCACTAACATGCGCCAGTTGCCTATGCCATAAATTTGGTGAAGCATCATCTCCAACTGTATTCAGTTGACCCGCATATATTGTTGCGTGCGTTTTGTATAACGAGCAACATAATCTTCCTTTTGCCACCACCAATGATCCTTTGGTGAGTTTCGAATTTCCATTGCATGTATGATTATGATAACCTTCCTTGTCTAATACACTAATAGATAATAGGTTTAACCTAAGATCTGGAATGTGTCGCACATTTTTAAGTGTTAATGTGCATCCAACACTTGTCTTCATGCAGATATCACCGATTCCTACCATTTGAGAGACACTATTATTTCCCATTTTAATAGTACCAAAATCGCCCGCTTTATATGTTGAGAAGTATTCCCTTTTTGGAACACAGTGGTATGAGGCACCGGAATCTACAATCCACTCGGTATCTGCATCTCCAACATGACAATAATCTGCATCATGAGATACTAAAGCCACCTCTCCATCTTCTATTGTGACTGTAGCAGATGTGTTTTTATCACTATCATGACTTCGGTTTGCATTCTCTTGTTTAATGAAAAGGCAGTTCCTTTTGAGTTGACCCTGTTTTCCATAGTGGTAGCATGACCTCTTCTCCCGAGACTTGGATCTATCTCTGGATTTTCCATTCCCACGACCTCTACTCTAGCTTCGACCATTATTTTCTGTGACAAGGGCTTGTGAATTGGTACTGGCAACGTCTCTTCTACGAAGTACTTCATTAAGTAGGCTATTCTTTACCATAGACATTGTTACCACACCATTTGGAGCTGAGTTACACAATGATACAACAAGAGTATCCCAGCTATCTGGTAGAGTTCCCATCAAAAGACATGCTTGCATCTCATCATCCAAGGACATACGAGTAACTGCTAACTCGCTTATGAATCCTTCAAAATCATTCAAGTGTTGTGTGATTGATCGTCCCTCTGTCAGTTTCAGGTTCATGACTTTGAGAATCATGAACACTTTTCCTTGAGCATTTTTAGCCTCGTACATATCCTCTAGCTTCTTCTAGAGAACTTTGGGATCTGTTTCGTTCTTCACGTGGTTGTACAGGCTAGCATCTATCCATTGGCGTACTGTACCCAAACTTTTAAAAATGGCAAAATTTTACTATTCACAAATTTTACTATTCACATAAATGGTGACTGTATATGTGAATAGTACTATATACCCAAATAATACTTGTATATTGGAATAGTAACAGTATGCCTTTCGTATAGTTAAATAACACTATTCATAAAAGACCAATAATGAATAGTATTATTCAAGTTACTATTTAACTATTCACTCAAATTGCGTATCTGTGACGGTTTTTCGAACGGATTGGGCCACCGGATTTGTCGTAATTTTCTCGTCGTCGTGGTATATTTATTTTTGAAAAATATATCCACGGATTCTACTGATAAAACAACCTTTGGCTCTAGTACCACTTATTAGACCCAATAATAAATTAAGAGAAAAATAATAGCAGCAGAATAAAAGACACGCAGATTTTTACGTGGAAACCCTAAATAAATTAAGGAAAAACCATGGGACAAACTCCGAATAATTCTCCACTATTAAATAATAGTAGGTACACCAAGAGGTTACAAAATAGGGGCACTCAAGTGTTTCCCAAAATCTTACTATTTTCTCTCTTATCCAACTTTTAGGAACCATTTTCCTAAGTTTCTCTGCACAGATAATACTCTTAATCTGTGTTTTTCACTTTTGCTCTGCACTTAAAATGAGCAAAACTTCCTCTATTTATAGGAGATTTAAAACGCGTATGGCCGAATTGTGCACAATAATTTTACTGTGCACTTTTTGAAAAATACTTTGCCGACATGCTTCTTTTTCTTTTTTTTCTTTTTTAAATTAATTCAGTGGGTTCTATAATAAGGACGGACAATACTCAACAATGTAAAAATTGTGGGGATTGAAAAAATAAAAGTTATTTCGGGGACTAAAATAAAATGTTCAAACACACCCAGTTCCCTCCTCCACGCCATCTACTTCTCAAATTAAGATTTCAATTCATAAACCCTTTGATAAATCCCTCCCTCACACCAAATCTCCCCTTACATGATTTGAAACCCTAATCGATATACTCTTTGATAAAATCTCACGGCCGCTTCTGTTGGCTAACAATTACAAAAATATAAAAATAAAGAAATAAATTTTCAAGCCCGGTTTTCTCTATCGAATTGAGAGTGCCAATCTCACTGAGAAGTCCACCTTAAAGATTTTTCCATCTCCACCTTGCATCAAATAAAACATAATCAATACAAATAATATAGAAAATATTATGTAAATATAAAATTAAGGAACGTGAACACCGATAGACTGAGTCATGTCGAACGACACTGTCTTTAAAAGATACTTAGAGTTCTTTCCAGGATTAAACAGCCTCTTCAATCGAAGTGATTGGATCAGGAATAGAAACTCAAAATTATATCCAAAATAGTATAACAGTTAAAGAGGAAAGAACAAGAAGGGAGGGAAGAAAAACTTATCCAGTATGTGTCTCAAACAAAAATAAACCACATAGGGAAAAGAATTGTTACCCATAGTTCAAATAACAACCGGCAAATTAAACGGGATATTGAACACAAGTAAATTGATTAATTTCGACAAAATCAAATCCAAGATTAGCCATTGAACTTGTTGATAAAATCATATGGCTGTTGATTGATTAACAAAAAGATATTGATTGACTAAAACAATTTGACCAAATCAATTACTCAATATCTCCACTGACATACCATTGTTTGGAAAATACAAATGATAAAAATACATATGTTTTAGTATTTGTAAAACATAAAATATTTTATTAACATAATAAAAATGTTTTATAAAAAAAACACAATAAAAATGAGTTCTTATATGGACATCTCATTTGCACTACAAACAGATTTTTAGACCGTTTCTTTCATGTGCACATAAGTCTATTTTATAATTAAATAAGTCCATACAATCAAACACATTTGTAAATATTAAGACACAATGTTAGATTAAAAAAACATTCTTTTGAAATGACAACAATTTTTCCACCCCACTTATTTCAAAAGAAGTTTTAAAACAAAAAATATTCTGGATATCTCAAGTTTGAAATATAATGCATAGTACTGGTCTTTTGGACTATGAACCAATACTTGATAGATAAAATTCATCTTACGGAAAACTTGGTGAAACATATAGTTTCTATGAACCAAAGATTCGCTATGTAAGATAGGGATTTTAACTATCACATTATAGCAAGACAAGTTTCTGTTCAACGCCGTGGTGCGCCGTAATAGGCTATGCGCGCGCCTGGTCTCTCATAAGTGCTCTAGAGATAGTGCAATATCCCATAGAAGCCGCCCCACTTCAACTTACGTAGGTGATTTCATCAAGTGTATATTGCACTTTATACACCACTCATAAGAGCTATGAAATTCATTAAGAGTTCTTTTAACTCAACCTCTCAAAATTTGCAACATAGCACATCCACACATCTAAGATTGAGACAATTTATTTTGTGCTAGCATTACCCATATGAACCTATTCCGTGGAATCTCCACTCATATTGGTTGGGTTACCACCTTTGTTAATTTCAGTTGGCTTTAGTCTCATCCTCTCTGATGTTTAAGATATAAATTTATTTATCAAAGATTCAGTTAGATGATTTGGCCAAAATCACTCTTGACTCACATAATTTCATCTTTAAGTTGCAACTTCACAATATTATGTTTCAAACAAAAGTACCTATGTTATTTTAAGATAGATATTGCCACTTGGCAATCACAATGTATATATATTGAATGTGTCGACTAACGCTTACTATGTAGTTTATTAATTACTTAGTCTCAAAATATGTCAACTCTAAAGCAACTTACTTTGATGATAGTTTGCTTAGTTGACTTCCATGTTATTGTTTCACAACTAAGAGTGAAGCATATATCCTCGAGTAAATTATCTGAATCTACGATCCAGTTAGCATCATTGTATCCTTATCGAACAGTGGATGTCCACAATATAGAATACCATAGCTCATGGTACCTCTCAAGTATTTCATGAACAAGTTGAATATTTTAATCATAAGGGATTCTAACAAAATCAATATAAAAGTCCAAACTTCACATGAAGTTTCTCAATGTAGTGTTCTTGTGTTAACACAAGACACTCTCATTCATCCTTATGATTTTCATACCAAAATAATATATATTATTTTCAAGCACATCACTATGTTCAACATAATCTATGAACATACAAATAAAGATTGTTGAACTTTACCACAACACCCCCACACTTTTAAATATTTTCATACTGGAAGGATAATCTTAGTAAATGACAAGATTCAATCGAATATTTGAAAGCACCGCACTTGAAAAATTCCCATTTAATAATTTGAACATTGTCATTTACTCTCAAATAATAAAGTCTAAAGATCATACTTACTTGATATCACAATATATTTTCAGCTCAACCTCGTGATAGCACTTTGTCATTTTCATCCTCAATTTATCATCATCACTTTTACCATTAAAAGTCATGTTATGACTGTCCTACAGTTGACATACAAGTTATATAATATACATCCAAATATACCAATCGACAGATGAAATCAATAGTAACAAGATTAAAAGGAGAGGCAAAAAATGACTTTTCAAAAGACTTGAATGAAGGCATATTGATTCTCAACTAGCTAGCTCATTTGCAAGACCAGGAGAAATATTAATACTCATAAAATAGAAAAATGATTCTCAACGTAAACGGTTTCTAAAGAAAGCTGCTTAATAAGGCATTCCCTTATTAGAATAAATCTCATTAATTGAAACTAATAGTATCCCTTTTTTTAAAAGAAACTGAAACAGGTCCTCAATTGAAAGACTACAAACGTAAGTAGCATACTTCATATCAAAACCATTATATGAATGCTATTTATAAATAGCCAAAAAAGCAATATATATTTTTTAAATACTGTTCCCAAAACTGCACTATCAAGATGAAATCAATATTGAGATTTTATAAATACACTAAACACGTAAATATTGGAAAAATAAATAATAGAAACGGACATATAAAAGAACACCAAAACCAAACCAATAATGTTAATGGCACATACCCGAGAACACTATTTGTGTGCTACAGACTGTAGTGTTAGCATTGAAACTATTAGTCCTCAGTCAGGAGCTATACCTTTGTATTTGCTTTTGCAGTCTGTAGCATGCTGTGATAAATTCCACAACCTATCAATTTCATAAAGTACGAAGTTTCCTTTAACATGGTTGGCTAACAATTACAAAAGTACAGAAATAAAGAAATAAATTTTCAAGTCCGGTTTTCTCTATCGAATTGGGAGCGCCAATCTCGCTGAGAAGTCCACCTTAAAGATTTTTCCATATCCACCTTGCATCAAATAAAACATAATCAGTACAAATAATATAGAAAATATTATGTAAATATAAAATTAAGGAACGTGAACACTGATAGACTGAGTCATGTCGAACGACACTGTCCTTAAAGGATACTTGGAGTTCCTTTCAGGATTAAACAATCTCTTCAATCGAAGTGATTGGATCAGAAACAGAAACTCAAAATTATATCCAGAATACTATAACAATTAAAGAGGAAAGAAAGAAAAACTTATCCAGTTTGTGTCTCAAACAAAAATAAACCACAACCTTATATAGGCAAAAGAATTGTTACCCAAAGTTCAAATAACAACCGGCAAATTAAACGGGATATTGAACACAAGTAAATTGATTAATTTCGACAAAATCAAATCCAAGAAAAGCCGTTGAACTTGTTGATAAAATCATATGGCTGTTGATTGATTAACAGAAAGATATTGATTGACTAAAACAATTTGACCAAGTCAATTACTCAATATCTCCGCTGACATACCGTTATTTGGAAAATAATAATGAGAAAAATACATGTTTTAGTATTTGTAAAACATAAAATATTTTATTAACACAATAAAAATATTTTATAAAAAAAAACAATAAAAATGAGTTCTCATATGGACATCTCATGTGCACCACGAAAGGATTTTTAGACCGTTTCTTTCATGTGCACACAAGTCTATTTTATAATTAAATAAATTCATACAATCAAACTCATTTATAAATATTAAGACACAGTGTTAAATAAAAAAAAGCATTCTTTTGAAATAACAACAATTTTTCCAACAGCTTCTCTCCTTTTCCTGATGAAGCTTAATTGCAGTTGTTTGCTATTCCTAAAACGTTGGCAGAGGGATATTTTTGGGATATAGAATATGTCAGATCTTTTCATTGAGTTTGGTTTATATGAAATTGAACTAATTGGATTTGGTTAATCTGAAATGAACAGACATGTTTATAAAAAATTTGGTGTGAGTTGATTCTTGTAAGCTCTTACTTGCGTTCATCATTACCAGAATTATATTGCTATGGATCTTGAAGCGTATGGTATTGAAGGAAATATTAACTCTCTTAAAGGCTAAAGCTGTATCTATGGGTGCTTTTAATTAGATGAACATAGCAGGTGTTGATTCAAAATATACAACATATGAGAAACAAAAGTGTTTAGTCATGTTTGTATACGTCCATGCTTACAAATTACAAGAAAGAACTTCGAGTATTCTCAGTTAGATTAATCAATTCCTAATTTTGTTAACTAAGTCCTTTTTTTCACCTAATTAGGCGTGTTTCAGTTAGATGCAATCCCATTAGGTAATTTTTTTAAAACTCGATCATCATATCACGCACACGATAGATCAATTTTATCAATAAATTAGTTTTTTATAATTATCAATTGAACTTTCCTGCCACTTCATATGACAGTAGCTTTGAATTTCCAATATTGCAGAAATTTTTTCCATTGATTCTGTCAGGATTCGGGAGCTTTCGGTCTGGAGGAACAATGAATATCCAAGTGAATGATATACTTTATGGGCTTGGCACCATATCTAACCCAAAACCCTAAGGTGATGGGATAATGGGTCATTCCCAATTATATATCATTCACTTATCTCATTAAATTTTCATGTGGGATACTCAACTCCACACTTGCCCAACAATCTCCCCCTCAAGTGTGAGTTTATCACCACATCCGGGCTAAGACTGTGCTCCCCCTTGAGTACATTATCGCTCAAACACGCCACGCCGGCTTTTGGTCCAGGAGCTTTTGGTCCGGGGAAATAATGAGCATCCAAGTGAATGATATACTTCATGGGCTTGACACCATATCTAACCCAAACCCGAAGGTGATGGGTTAATGAGTCATTCCCAATTATATATCATTCTTTTAACTCATTAAATTTTCATGTGGGATACTGAATTCCACACTTGCCCCAACAGATTCTTGATTTCTTAAATTTCCAGTTAGATTGCACATCCATTGAGCGAGAAGCAAATGTACGCATTATTTTGAATCAGGATTTTAGAGTTTGAGATCCAGATACATGAAGCAATGAGATTATTATGAATGGAAATCTTAATTTGATAACAGAATGCGTGAAGGGAATTGGGATTTAATAAAATATGTGTTGACATTTCGTTTTAGTCTCTAAAAAAACTTTTATTTTTTTGTATTCCCAATATTTTCACACGTCATCAGTTATGTTCTAAATGGATCCTATGTGGTATGATAATTTAGCATCCGTTAAAAAAAGACTATATAGGTAACAGAAATACAACTAAAATGACTAATTAGGCAATGTGTATATCACAGGGACATAAGGGGTAAACGAGCTATACCACAAGGCCTAATAAGGGAGTTTTGCCGAAGTTAATACTAGTGTTATCACAACCGTACAAGGAGTCATACCAGTGGAGTAAATGATATGCGGTATTATCGATATAATAAGTGGTGTCGGTTTTTTATTTTTAAAATAATAGATATTATTTAGGTTAATTAGTGCTATTATAACGCTTTCTGAGTCTTTTGCAACGCTTATGCTGCTAGCATTGGAGTTAGGATTTTCAATGGCTATTGCAACGCTTTTACTTGTTACTAGAAGGATTTTAGGAAAACAGGGTTTGAACCGATTTGTTTGTTTACCGATTTTTTCCGGTTCAACCCAGTTTAATCTGATTTTTTTTATTGAAATAGAGCCATAGCCATGATCGATTAACGGTAAAATTGGTCAAACCGACCGATATGATACAGTTTTGATAACTCTGGCTAATACAATGATACAGTTTAATTCATATGTATATTAGTAGAAGAATCAATTAAATGTTTAAATCTAATTGGACACTGTTCACTAATTCACAGACTGACTACAATGGAAAATCCCATATTGTCCAAGTGTTCATGATCAGAAGAAAAATAACTTGTTGGAGTGAAGCATTTAAAGCCTAAAAAAGTTAGCCTTGAAACTCATGATGAAATTCTTTCGAAAAAAATTGTAATTGTAAATTGTCATGGAATTAAGCTGGAGTTCAACAATTTTGTTGGCATTGTTAAGAAAAATTTAAAAGCTAAAACATTATTTATTTGCTTAGAGTTTTGAGCCAAAAGAGTTTCATTAGTTACGAAGTATAGATTATAGAGTCGCTTAATTAGATCTTGAAATTTGCAATCCATTTGTTGATCAAATTTCAATATATTTATAGAGTGGGATATGTTGTATTTGCTGGCCTACACTTAGTATTTGATATTTAGCATCTTTTTTTACATGTGTTTTTATTTTTTCAATTTTTTTTCTCTCACTTATACATAACCTATGTGTCAAACATTGAACGGACAATACCCAAGAGGATATAAGAATTGGGACAACACATTTTTTTCTGTTTATATTGTGGTTGTGTCAGCCATTTATCAAATATATATATGAAAACTCTCTCTAGCTAAAAATGGACAACTTTTATGGGTAAAAAACTAACAAAACGGGTTTTTATCCGCTTTATCTATTTGGTAAACATATTACTAATATGGTCTCCATGATAAATAACATGTTACATATTTAGTTGGTTCATATAACATGTGGTTTGTTACATTTTTTTTCTCTGCGACATATATGCACGGACCAAATAAGTAATATGTATATAACATAATATGTAATCAATGTGTATAATATGTACGTATGGTTTGATACATTTTCTTTGTGACCAATTTGGTTCATATCCAACGTGAACAAATAATTGATATTATAACACACGGATCAAATGAGTAATATGTACATAATATAATGACAAAAAAAGATAAAAGATTGCACAATAACCAAACGGATAACATATAGATCACATGATCCTTATATATGAGCAAACAACTATACCAAGTTTTTGTATAACATATTAAATGTCTCTTACATGCCTATAATCTAATTATATAAGTGAATAAGATTGGGCCTTAACACAAGTTAATTAATTTTGTGTTAGATAGGTTCAGCTCCGCTTGTATGCTCACTCAAACTATCAATTCCAACACTCACAAGGCCTATTGATTTTCTGAATGGTATCAGAGCATAAGAAGGTCTGACAGCCAGTGATCCTAGGTTCATGATTAAAGTTTTGGTTGAATTTGGACTAGCAGAAAAGACTAGACTAGTTGATAACCTTGAACGTCAGAGGAGATAGGCTAAGAAATGTTTGGCAAGTGGCAAATAGTCCAAGCCCAGTTGCACTTGAGTGAGAGTGTTGGAGATGTTGGGTTATCCAACATTGGTTATAACCAACACAGTAGTATATAAGTGCAGAAGATTGAGCCTTAACACAAGTCAATTAATTTTATATTAGATAAACTCGACCTCATTTATATACTTACTCAAGCTATCATTTCCAAAACTCTCGAATCCCATGAATTTTCTATACAAAATAGGACACGTAATCGTGAGCCAAAGAAAGAAATTGCCATTAAGACTCCATCGATGACATATGTAGAGAAATTAAAAGCCCATTCACATAAAAAAAATGACTTTCTTTCATTATTATTATCATCTCAAAAACATCATATCATATCATATCAATTATAATTATAATTAATATTATAATTTGAAATATAGTGCATTTTAGTTAATCACATTTTGCAAACGCATACATTGTCACGGCCATTAATTCGACAAAATCCAGTTACATAACTTCCATATGTAACTTTGCAATGTTTATTGCAATCTGGAAACTTTGCACATGCCCCTTGATATACTAATTTCACAAATTTGTCGGATCCCATAGCTTCGGTTCTGTTTCCTATAATATTTATACAAAAAAAAAAACTTCCATATAATAATAAAAAAACTTCTAATGTGTAAAAAATTTAAGAAATAGATAGAATAATTTCACCTGCACTTAGGAGCATTATAATGCACAAGACTGCAAAGAAAGTTTCTGAAGCGGAAGACAAATTCATAGCGGCCATCGTTTTCAATTTGAAACAGTTGATTTGTGTATTATTTTGTTGAATTTTAGGCACCTATTTATATTGTTGTTTTAGAGATTGTGTATTCTATATAAAGAATATCATGTGATCCTTAGTTTATTAGTGTTTATAAACGAGGCAGATTTTTTAGCCACATTTGGTGGATTTAATTAGTAGTCAAAATTTCATTATGCTTGGCATGGAAATGAAATCTCATGAGTGGCTAATTTTTATTGAAGGGGTTTAGCCAACGCTATCAATATCAGACTGGGCCTTATACCGGCAAAGTCAATGGTACGCAGTATAACCTGTATTATTGATGGTTTTATCTATTTTTTTTAAAGAATATATATTATTTATGGTTCTTAGTGGCTATTGCAACGCTTTCTGGTTCTTTTGAAACACTTTTGCGTGTTGTTATAGGAGTTTTGAAAAAGAATATATATTATTTAGGGTTTTTAGTAACTATTGCAACGCTTTTTAGGTCTTTAGCAACGCTTTTCTAATTCTTTAGCAATACTTTCACTTGTTGCCATGAAGGATTTTAGAAAAACCGGAGTTTGAACCGGTATGCTGGTTTACCAATTTTTCGATTCAACTCAATTTTCTCTAGTTTTTTTAACTAAAATTGATTTTTAAGTATACCCAACCGTAGTCATGACCGGTTTACAGTAAAGTCGGTCGAATCGATCGGTACGATAGAGTACCGATAATATTGGGCTTAACTATTATTACGCTTCCTACGATTTCAACCATTGTTTTAGAATATATCAAAATAATATGTTATTAATCATTCCTTTATTATTTCAGTAGAAAACATATTAATAATAATGCTACATTGTTACAGGAATGTTATAATATATAGTAATTTGAATTTATGGGATATTGCAAATACAGATGCTTGGATTCTCCAAATTGTCACAATATCCAGTTGTTAGAGTACCACCATATTTTTCTTTGCAATGTAAATTGCAGTCTCCATAATTTTCACAGGGCCCTTGTGATATTAATAATTTATTTTCCCATTCAATAGCTTCAGTTCTTTGTCCTGCAATATTCCACAAGTAATTTTCATTACAAGCAAAATAAAGAAAATTGTTTATATATCGTAGAAAATATGAAAATTAAATTAATATTACCTGCAATTAGAAACATTGTAATGCACATCACTGCAAAGAAATATTTTGAAGTTGAAGACATGTTAATAGCAGCCATTATTTTTTAAATACTTAAATTGATATTTCGGTTTGTATAATAGTTTGTTAAATAACTAGATTTATATAGTTTTTAAAATTGTATTCTTTTTTTAACAAACTTCACTGCCGTATCCCATTGGATATGAAATTATAACACATTCTTTCTATTTCTGGTATTAGTAATTAGATTATAGCAAAATAGATGATATGAGGCAGATTTTGTTGCCATGATAGGTAGATTTGGTAGCCAAAATTTAACTATGTTCACATGGAGATGAAATCACATGTAAGGAGAATTATATATGTTTATATATTGCATTAGCGTAAGGCCCGGTTCTTCCCAACTTTTTAAAAGCTGAATTGAAGTTGGCTGAATTGAACTGAATTGAAGTGAGTTGAACTGCAATGGACCGAACTGGACTGAAGTAATCTGAACTGAACTGAACTGAACTGAATTAAATTGCAGTTCAAGAGAACGAGCCTAAGTCAAGTAATATCCAAAGTTGGATAGATTAACTTCGATATATTTGGATAAACTCTCTAGTCCAATGCAATTGGGACATTGTGTAGATATGTAAGATACTGTTGAATATCCCACATTGGTTGTAGCTTGAGCATTATTACTCCTTATATGTGTGAGGAAATCCTCACCCTTTGAGGTACCTTTTGGGAGTTAGGCCATTGTTCCACATGGTATCATAGCTAGATGATGATGTTGGGTCACCCGTTGGTAGCTTCACGCTCCAAATAGATTTGGGCATGAGAGGTATGTGTGTAAAATATCTCACATTAGTTGTGGCTTGAGCATTGTTGCTCCCTATATGTGTAAAGCAACCCTCACTCTTTGAGGTACCTTTTGGGGTGAGTTAGGTCATTGTTTCACATGGTATTAGAGCCCGGTTATGATTTGGGTTACCCTTTGATAGCTCAACACTACATATAGATTTGGAAGTGAGAGGGGCGTGTTGAATATCTCACATTGGTTGTCGCTGGAGCATTTTTATTCCTTATATGTGTGAGACAATCCTCACCATTCGAGGTACCTTTTGGAGTGAGTTGAGCCATTATTCCGCAAATCCGATCAATTTAATGTAGAAAAAAACTTTTCATACAAAACTAGACATGTGTCCACTTATGATTAAATTAGTATGGAAGGTCTTTTTTTCTATATAAAAGGAAGGAATTCTCTTTAGGGAAGGCCGTGTAATAGTGTTAAAGTAGCTATACTTGAAATTAAATATAGTATATATATAGTCTTGAAAAAACTCGAACCTTGACCTTATGGATAGAGAGAAATATCTTAGAATTAAACTGTATATCTAATTCTTTTCAATTATGTATAATACTGATTGGTGGAATTGGGTGAGTTCGAAAGATTCTTGTGTCGTTGAGAAAGCGATATGCATAAATGCGGGCTATTTGGGCAAGCAGGAACTTTTGGGTTTTGAACCATATAAATTTAGGATGGACTCACAAGTTATTAGGCATGGATTGGAGTTCTTGAACGAATGGAAAGCAACTAATGTTGGCTAGATGGAGAAAACCTCAGGAGAATTGTCTCAAATGCAAAGTGGATGCAAGCCTTTTCAATTTGGGTAGGCGGTTTGGTCAAGGGTGCATAGTTTAGGATTCACGGGTTATGTTATTGCCGCTGTTATGCTCAATAATAGATTACGAGGAAAATAATAGCAGCAGAATAAAAAGATACGCAGATTTTTACGTGGAAACCCCAAATGAATTAGGGAAAAATCACGGGACCAACTCCAAATAATTCTTCCACTATGAAAATAATAGTAGGTACACCAAGAGATTACAAAATAGTGACACTCAAGTATTTCCCAAAACCTCACTATTTTTCTCTCTTACCAAGCTCTTAGGAACCCTTTTCCTAAGGCTCTTTACATAGATTACATTTTTATCTGTGTTTCTTCTCTATTGCTCTCTATTCTGGTATCTCTATTTTGGTCTGCTCTTAAAATGCAAAACCTCCTCTATTTATAGGAGATTCAAAACGCGTATGGCCGAATTGTGCACAGTAATTTTACTGTGCACTTTTTAAAAAATCTTCGGCCGACCTGCCTCTTTTTCCTTTTTCTTTTTTTTATTATTTTTTTAATTAATCAGTGGGTCCCACAATAAGAGGGACACCACTCAACAAATCTCCCCCTCCCGACTACATTGTGGGACTCTCCATCCCGGTTGCTTCAATGCACTGGTCGAGCTTTTCTTTTGTACAACCTTTGTCAGCATATCAGCAGCATTATTGTTTGTATGAATCTTCTACAACTTGAACTCTTTTTCTTCAATGGCAAATCTGAGCCAATCATATCTTACATCAATATGTTTCGTCCGTGCATGATACATAGTATTCTTGCTCAAGTCTAATGCACTTTGACTATCACAATAAAATATGTATTCTTCTTGTTGCACACCCAATTCGATAAAGAAACGCTTTAATCAAAGTATTTCCTTTCCTGCTTCCGATGCTGCAACGTACTCTGCTTCGATTGTTGATAATGAAACATATTATTGTAACCGTGACTACCATGAAATAGCTCCCCCTGAGAATGTAAATAAGTAACCCGATGTACATTTTCTTTCATCAAGGTCACCAGCCATATCTGCATCTGTGTAACCAACAAGTGCAGATTTTTCAACTCCAAAAGTTAAACATAACTTTGAAGCTCCTCTCAGGTATCTGAAGATCCATTTTACTGCTTCGCAATGTGTCTTCTGGGATTTGACAGGAATCTACTCACAACTCCAACTGCATGAGCGATGTCTGGTCTTGTACACACCATTGCATACATTAAACTGCCGACCGCTGAAGAATATGGAACATTTGACATATTTTCTTTAATTTTCTTTGTTGAAGGGTAGGATTTCTTACTCAACTTGAAATGAGCGGCAAGTGGAGTGCTAACTGGTTTAGCATTCTTCATATTGAACCTTTGTAGTACTCATTCAATATATTTTTCTTGTGATAACCATAGCCTGCAGGACCTCCGATCTTGGGTAATCTCCATTCCGAGAATTCGCCTTGCCGGTCCCAAATCCTTCATGTCAAACGCCTTAGGAAAATCACACTTCAACTTACTAATCATTTTGGCATCTGGTCCAACAATTAGCATATCATCAATATCTAAGAGAAGAATGATAAATTTTCCATCAGGAAATTTCTGGACATATACACATGGATCAGCTTCTGTCCTCTTGTATCCTTGATTCACCATGAAGGAATCAAACTTTTTATACCATTGTCGCGGAGCTTTTTTTAACCTATACAAACTTTTCTTCAAGCGACAAAACATGTCCTCATTTCCCTTGACCTTGAAACTTTCTAGTTGTTCTATATAAATTTCTTCTTCTAAATCCCCATGTAAGAACGTGGTCTTTACATCAAGCTGTTCTAACTCACGGTTCAAGCTTGCTACAAGACCTAACATAACTCAAATTGAACAAATTTTCACAACTGATGAAAAAATCTCATCAAAGTCGATACCTTTCTTTTGAGTGAAGCCTTTAACAACCAATCGAGCTTTGTATCTCACTAGGTCTCCATCATGTTTCTTCAGCTTGTACACCCATTTGCTCTTGAGTGTTATCTTCCCTTTAGGAAGTTTCACCAGCTCGTACGTGTCATTCTTCTTCAAAGAATTCATCTCCTCTTGTATGGCCTTCATCCAACAATCTTTATCGTTACAAGATTGCACATCTTGGAAGCTTTCAGGCTCCCCCATCGTCAATGATTAAAATATAATCAAAATTGGAGTATTTTATAGATGGTTGGCGTTCTTTAATTGACCTCCTTAATTGAGGTTCTTGTTCTGGTAGAATGGGGTTCTCTGGCTCTGCCTGCTCAATACCCTCTTCATTCGTATCTTCATCTATAATCGTATCTTGATCCCTCACAACTGGCTCTTCTTCTCCATCTTGTTCTAATTGATGCATTCTACTTTCTGTGGCATCATCTGATAGAATGCTCTTTGGTGTAATATCGACAACACCATCACTTATAGATCTTTCACTGATGATATCATTCTCAAGAAATACAAGAAAGTATCTTCTTCTTCCAATGGATTCTGTATCTATGGGACCACAAACGTCAGAGTATACAACCTCTAACTTATTATGTCTCCTTCTAGAGCTTTTCTAAAACGAAACTCGATGTTGCTTCCCAGATAAACAGTAATCACACGGGTTAATTTTTCCTTTGGTTAATGGGATGAGGGACTTCTTAGCCAGTATATTCAACCCTTTCTTACTAACATGCGCCAGTCGCCTATGCCACAAATTTGGTGAAGCATCATCTCCAACTATATTCAGTTGACCCGCACATATTATTGCGTGCGTTTTGTATAGCGAGCAACACAATCTTCCTTTCGCCACCACCAACGATCGTTTAGTGAGTTTCCAATTTCCATTGCCTATATAATTGTGACAACCTTCCTTGTCCAATTCACTAATAGATAATAGGTTCAACCGTAGATCTAGAACGTGTCTCACATTTTTAAGTGTTAATGTGCATCCGACACTTGTCTTCACGCAGATATCGCCGATTCCCACCATTTGCGAGGCACTATTATTTCCCATTCTAATAGTACCATAATTGCCCACTTTATAGGTTGAGAAGTATTCCCTTTTTGGAACACAGTGGTATGAGGCACCATAATCTACAATCCACTCGGTATCTGCATCTCCAACATGACAACAATCTGCATCATGAGATACTAAAGCCACCTCTCCATCTTCGATTGTGACTGTAGCAGATGTATTTTTTTCATTATCATGACTTCGGTTTGCATTCTCTTGTTTAAAGAAATGAAAGTTCCTTTTGAGATGACCCTGCTTTCCACAGTGGTAGCATGACCTCTTCTCTCGGGACTTGGATCTACAGTGGTAGCATGACCTCTTCTCTCGGGACTTGGATCTATCTTTCAATTTTCCATTCCCACGACCTCTACCCTTACTTTGGCCCCTATTCTCTGTGATAAGGGCTTGTGAACTGGTACTGGCAACGTCCCTTCTACGAAGCTCTTCATTAAGTAGACTATTCTTTACCATAGACATTGTTACCACACCATTTGGAGCAGAGTTACTCAATGATACAACAAGAATATCCCAGCTATCTGGTAGAGTTCCCATTAAAAGACATGCTTGCATCTCATCATCCAAGGACATACCTGTGACTGCTAACTCACTTACGAATCCTTCAAAGTCGTTCAGGTGTTGTGTGATTGATCGTCCCTCTGTCAGTTTCAAGTTCATGACTTTGCGAATCATGAACACTTTTGCTTGAGCAGTTTTAGCCTCGTACATATCCTCTAGCTTCTTCCAGAGAACTTTGGGATCTGTTTCATTCCTCATGTGGTTGTACAGGCTAGCATCTATCCATTAGCGTATTCTACCCAATGTCTGCTTCTTCGACTTTATCCACTACTATTCTTTCATATCCTTCGGCTTTGCATCATCACCCTCAATTGGATCGTGCAAATCTTTGCAATTGAGGTAGTCCTCCATTCTGGATTTCCACATTGAATAATTTGTATCCGTCAATTTCATCATTACACCGTCATTCGCCATGTCGAAACTTTAAAAATGGCAAAATTTTACTATTCACATAAATAGTGACTGTATATATGAATAGTACTATATACGCAAATAATACTTGTATATTAGAATAGTAACAATATGCCTCCGTATACTTAAATAATATTATTCATAAAAGATGACCGAATATGAATAGTATTATATATGAATACTATTATTCAAGTTACTATTTTACTATTCACTTAGATTGCGTATCTTCGACGGTTGTTCGAACGGATTGCGCCACCGGATTTATCGTAATTTTCTCGTCGTCGTGGTATATTTATTTTTAAAAAATATATCCACGGATTTTACTGATAAAACAACCTTCGGCTCTGGTACCCTTGTTAGGCCCAATAATAGATTACGAGGAAAATAATAGCAGCAGAATAAAAAGACATACAGATTTTTACGTGGAAACCCCAAATGAATTAGGGAAAAATCATGGGACCAACTCCGAATAATTGTTCCACTATAAAAATAATAGTAGGTACACCAAGAGATTACAAAATAGTGACACTCAAGTATTTCCCAAAACCTCACTATTTTTCTCTCTTACCCAGCTCTTAGGAACCCTTTTCCTAAGGCTCTTTACACATATTACATTTTTATCTGTGTTTCTTCTCTATTGCTCTCTATTCTGGTCTCTCTATTTTGGTCTGCTCTTAAAATGCAAAACCTCCTCTATTTATAGGAGATTCAAAACGCGTATGGCCGAATTGTGCACAATAATTTTACTGTGCACTTTTTGAAAAATCTTCAGCCGACCTGCCTCTTTTTCCTTTTTCTTTTTTTATTATTTTTTAATTAATCAGTGGGTCCCACAATAAGAGGGACACTACTCAACAGCCGCAAGATCATCTTTGATACCTGGCGAGATCTTTTCTTGGGAAAAGCTATAAGCTGCAAAAGTGCTCTTAGCTGGTTTAAATCATGTTACATGGATAATCTTATTCTTGAGATGAATGTGTAGATAATCCGTAGGCCTGGAAAGTGTTGAGTCCTATAAGCTTGAGTGCTATAAGCTTGAGTGCGCATACAAGTGGAGTTGAGCCCATCTAACACAAATCCAATTGGCTTGTGTTAAGCCCAGATACGACACTTACATACCGCTCCTTATCATTGTTTGTTTCCCATGTGGGATATTTCCAACACTCCCCTCAAGTGCAACTGGGCCTGGACTAGTTGCCACTTGCTAAATGTTCATTGGCCTCTCTCCTTTAAGGCTCATGGTAAAAAACGAGCCTAGTCTTCTCTGCTAGCCCAGCCCCACCATGGCTTTAATACGAACCTAGGATCTTTTCGCTTGCCAAGCCTTCCTCTACTCTGATACCATACAGAGAATCTGGGGACATGGGGAGTGTTGACTTGATAGGCTAAGTAATAATGAAAGTGGGGTTGAGACCGTTTAATACAAACCAATTGGCTTATGTTAAGGTCAATTCACACCACTTATATATCACTCTTTGTCATAATTTATTTCCTACGTGAGATATTTCCAACAAGATGCTCGGAATTCTATGAATGCTTTGATCAACAATCTTAATTTTTTTTTTCGCCTATTGGTTCTACTTTTTGGATTCTATGGAACTGCAAAAATCTTTTTCTAATTTTTGTATTGTATATATCAGTTATTCAACGAATCAAGCTACTCATATATTAGTTAAAGCAATAAATTTCTCAACAAATAAAAAAATATGGCTAAATAATTATCCACATTTAATTAAATTTATTATTAGTTTTAACGTAACAATACCTCTTCCGTTAAAAATAAATTCTTTAAAGTAGATTAAAGACTCTCTGCACGAAATCAGTCAAGATGATCCACATGACTCATTTCTAGTGGGGTCCTATATAAATGACCTTATATATGGATAGATAGATATGTATCATACTACAGTTACACATCACTAAGCTAATTTTTGTTATAGAAAAGTAGTTTTATATTTAAGCTAAAAATTTCAATAAACTATATATGTTTATGGTTTAATAAAAAAAACTAATTTGCATATTGTAATTTATTGGCAAAACATATATTCAGTCGCTTGGCCAGTGTTGCCAAATGCCCTTTTGAACTTTCGTTTATTTCGATTAGCTCTTCGAGCTTATCAAAAGTGTTTACCTAAATGTTAAACGTTAGTTTTTAGTTGAGTTGAATTTTCAAACTTTTAATTTTCTCTCTCTAACCAGAAACTGACAAATGACATTTAGTCAATAATCTGATGCACTTCTACCAAATTAAAAGGACTCACGATATATATATATATATATATATATATATATATATATATATATATATATATATATATATATATATATATATATATATATATATATATATATATATGAGGGGCTTGGAATTCTGCTTCAAAAACGTATATTAACATCATTAGATAATTCTAAGATTATTTTAGTTAATTCCAAGTTAAAATAACGGATTCTAGATTCTAAGTTTTCTTTTCTGAATTTAAGATCAGCTATGCTTCTAGTATATCTCTGTATCCATTCTTCATGCCATCTGTATAATTCAGGATAGTCTACATAAAGTATTAAATTATTATTACAAAAGTCTAAGCTATTCTGGAAATAGTCTAAATGCTGATTAGTTCTTCTTAAATTATTATTTAGATATTCTAAATCACTTTGTATGCTAATGATTCTATTCATCTTAAATTCTAAAAGGGGTATTATCGCTTTCTGACAGAACTAAACAAGTTAGTTCAAAATTAAGGTCTTTAATTTCTTGTTCTAAATCGTATAATTCCTTCTCATAAATTTCTATTTGCTCAGTATATCTCTTTATTAATTTGTATTTCCAACCTATAAAGGTATGTATAAGTTTATCTAGTCCAGCTAACTGTAATTGTGGAACTTCAATTCTTAATTCTAAATCATATTCTCTTCTTTTCTGAGTATAAAATTCTATTAAACCTTTTAATCTATTTATACCCATTCTCTTTATTTCTAGTTTATGTTGAATTCTTAGAATTCTAAGCATAGTATATCAAAATTATCAAAGCAGTATTAAAAAGTATTTCTAACAAATTTCTCGTCACTAAACTGGAAAGATCACTTAAAGTGCAATCCAGATAGGAGAGGATACTTATATTATGCAAGAAATAATTATTTCAAAGTATAAGTATTAAGGTTATAGGTATACCTTTTATGCTTATTTTCTTCTATATTGTAAGCTTTCTGCAGATTATAATTTTTAGTAGAGAGAGAGAGAGAGAGAGAGAGAGTTTTGTGAGTCTGCAAGGAGTATCAGGGCTTCTATTTATAGATTTTGAAAAGCAAATCCTACCGGCTACCTATTGCTTTTACCGGAATCTTTGCTGACGTCATGGCTTACGTATATGGATGTATTACGTCATTGCTTACGTCATTTTCTTTTTACTGTTTATAACTTCGTCTGTAAGTTTTACTATTTATAACTTCGTTTATAAGTTTATACTATTTATGACTTTGTCTGTAAGTTTTATAATTATTAACTTATTTTTGAGTAACATTTATATTTCTTTTATAACTTATTTCTTAAGTTAAGTATCAATAATTATTATTGGCTTCTTTCTTAAGTCTAAAATGAAGTATTACTTTATTCTTTTGAGTCTAATAATTATTTTTAGAGTATAAGTCTAATAATTATTATTTAGTATTTCATCATATAAATCCTTATAGATTTCTTTGAAGCTGTAAAACCTTGATAAAAATTTTTTAAATAAGAACTTAAAAGAAATTTCTCTTGGAAAAACCTAACCTGAATGTCTATACTCAGATAATCTTAAAAAGATTTTTTAATAAGGAATTTATATTCCAAAAGATTTCTTAAAAATTCATATAAAAATTTTCAAATGTTTTTATTACTGCAGAAATTTTTCCAATCTTTAAAATTTTCAGTATAAACTTAGCTCATCCAACTGGTACTTTTAGAAAGAGGGACTTACATCTGCTGCCCAAATAATTTCCCAAGGCCTTTTGCTATTTCTGATTTTGAAAATCCTTTAAGATTAGAGAAAAATCCTTTAGCAAATTTGAATTAAGACCGAGCCACCAAGAAATCATAAAGCTTTATGTGAAAGAAAAATTACAGAAATATAGTATATTTATTACATAAGTCTATTAATTACAAGAGTATATAGCTAAATTATACATAAAGAAAAATTCTCTCTTTCTTATTCTTGATTGATTTCTCTCTGATTGATTCTGTATGTTGAATGTATGTCTTCTCTCTTCTCCGTCCTTATTTATTAGCGAGAGATCACTTTACAGTTGTCTGCTACAGTAGCTTGTCGGCCACTTGTCTTTATCTCAAGTCTTCTGCTTCTTTCTACCAGCTTCTAGAAGCATGAGCTGGAGATTCTTTTTCAGAGAGGTATTACGAGCGGGCTTTGTATACTAGAGGCAGAGTTTCTTTCTTTTTGGGCCTCTGTCTGGGCTTCTATATCTTCGGGTCTTTGTCCAAAATCCATTTCCATATTTTGATTATTATGGAAATTTAAAATGGGTCTTTGAAGTCTTAATGGGTTTGGTATATTTAGTATCTTGCAAAACCATTCAGCCCATCCTTCTGATGGCTGTGTATCTAAATCTTCTAGGCCTTTAAGTACTTCGCCTTGTATTTTCTGTGCAACTTCTGTATTTTCTTTTACTTCTACAAGTATCTCCTTGTTTATTTCCGAATTCTCGTATATCATATTTATTTTTTCCAGTATCAGGTCTTCCTTAGTCTTACCTTTCTCACATATAACTCCTGAATAGGAAGTCTGATTTTTATGATGGTCTAATTTTGCTTCTAAATCTTGTATTTCCTTTTTTAGAAGGTTTTCTTCTTCTTCTTTTTCTAATAGTTTCCCTTCTAATTCATGCATTATCTTTTTCATCCTTATTATTTCTTGTGGAGTATCTTTTGGTATGTCTGTCTGTGGGGTAATTATATCTGAATCGTCTATAATCTGATCTTGTATCTCTGGACAAGTATAAAAGGATGTCAAGTATTTTTTGGCTTCCGTATGAGCTTCTTTTATAGACAAGTATTTTTTATATTTAGGGTCCTTATGTTTGGTATTCTGTATGACCTGTTCCCATGTCTTGTATATCCCTGGTTGTGGACCTGTATATACAACGTATGCTATGTTATTATTATTTCTCTGGGTGAAGTATAAACTGAACCCATTTATAGCGGCAATCGCATGTCTGTCATCCTTTCTTTTTACAGCGACCCACACATTATCTAGAAGTATTCTTTCAGTATCATTTAATATTGTTCCTTTAGGGTAGTTAAATGCCCATGATGTCTCACTGAAGTCTGAAAAGTTGAGTTTCTCAGAGAAGACCAAAGCCTTCGGTATAGGTTGATTATTATTTATCATTAAAGTATTTTGTGGCAGTTGTCTGTCTTCAGGTGTATGTATTAGTTCTTCTATGGATGGTCTGCTTGATGTATTTCCTTGGTATCTTACCAATTTTCCTCTATTCCTGTCTGTAGCTCTCATTGTATTGTATTTGTTATCTTCTGGGTATTTCCTGCAAATTATCAAATTGTAAGAGTCTGGAAAGTATATCAGCAATATTATTATTATCACCTTGTATATGTTCTAAAACAGGTTTATATCCTTTCTGTAGTATAAGCGATGTCAATTTATGCCATCTTTTGTATGAAGATCTTTTCTTTTCTCTTTTTAAATTATTATAGTATTTAACTATAGCAATACAGTCTGTTCTAATTGTGAATTCATTCTTACCAATTATAAAGAATTCAAAAGATTCTAAGGCATAGTATATAGCTAATAGTTCTGAGTCTATAGTACTAATTTCTCCTTTTTCTCTAAAGGATCCACTAGAGTATCTACAAATTCTTTCTTCAGTCTTATTAGAGGTCTTATGGGGTTTATTTATTAAAACTGCTCCCCATCCAGATGCTGAACCATCTGTTTCTATTATTAAATAGTCTGTATCTAAAGGAATTTCTAATTTTGGTAATCTTTTTACCTTTTCTTTTAAACTTCTAATTATTTCATAGTCTTTTTGATTAAATTTCTCGAATATTTCTTTACCAGTCTTTAAGTATAATGGTTTTAAGTATTTCGATAAGTCTTTTATAAATGGTCTAGCGTAATTTAACAATCCTAAAAATTGTTGTAATTGTTTCTTTTCTTTTATATTCTCAGGAAATTCTAGTATTTTGGTAGTTATATGAGGTTGTAGTTCTATCTGTCCTTCTCCAATTACAACTCCTAAAAAGTTTATCTTTGTCTTACCAAGTTCTATCTTTTTCTTAGATATTATTAATCCATTCTCTTCAAATTTCTTAAATACTTCTTTAAGGTGTCTATTATGTTCTTTAGCAGTTTTACTAAAGACTAGTATATCGTCTATGTATACTGCAGTAAAGTCTGATAGTTTCTCAAATATTTTATCCATTCTTTTCTGAAATACTGCAGGAGCGTTCTTAAGACCTAAAGGCATTACAGTCCATTCCCAATGTCCTATGGGATTTGGACAAATAAATGCGGTCCATTCTATCGAGTCTTTGTGCATTCTTATCTGGTAGTATCCTGATTTAAGATCAAATTTACTCATAAATTTTGATCCTTGTATCTTATTTATAAGCATTTCTTTATTGGGTATATCATAGCCATTATTCTCAGTATTATCATTAAGCTGTTTATAATTTATAACCATTCTAGGTTTTCCTCGTTTTTTCTCTGCGTTATTATTAACGAAAAAACTAGGTGATCTATGTCTAGATTCTGATCGTCTAATAAATTTATTTTTTATAAGTTCTTCTAGAGCTTCGTTATACCAAATTATTTCTTGATTATTGGCAGGTATCGCTTTAGCTCTTATAGTTATATCTGGATTTATAATTTCTAATTTATATTCAGTAGGATTTCTATTCCAATGTCTCTGAGGGTTTTCTCCTATTATTTCTAATTTCTCAAGTCTAGATTGGTATTGTAAAATTTGATTATCTATAATTATATTATTCAACTGACTTGAATATATATAGTCTGTTTCTATGGTATAGTCTAAATAATTTTCTAATATTTCATTTTCTACTTCTGTAGAAGTAAAAGAAAATACAGAAGTTGCACAGAAAATACAAGGCGAAGTACTTAAAGGCCTAGAAGATTTAGATATAGTTATATCTGGATTTATAATTTCTAATTTATATTCAGTAGGATTTCTATTCCAATGTCTCTGAGGGTTTTCTCCTATTATTTCTAATTTCTCAAGTCTAGATTGGTATTGTAAAATTTGATTATCTATAATTATATTATTCAACTGACTTGAATATATATAGTCTGTTTCTATGGTATAGTCTAAATAATTTTCTAATATTTCATTTTCTACTTCTAAAAAGTATGTATCTGTGTTTATTTTGATATCGGTATCAGTATCTATCTTTTCTCCCCTAACAAAAGAAGTTTTAGGGACAATGGGTATAGAAAAATTATTGAAACTAAAACTTATATAGTCTTTGGTTATAACAGCCATTCTATTATTATGTATAAGATAGTCTAATCCTAGGATAGCTAGGTATCCTAATTGGTATAAATTTCTTATAGGGATATTTTCTATAGTAGTTATTAACTTATCCTTATTTAAATCTATCATTTCTATGACAACTTCTGGTATATACTGTGAACAAGTAGTAATACTACCGTCCATTTGTCTACCTATAGTTGGTTTGTCTAAAGTATGTTTGTATTTCGAAGGTATTAATTTATCATCGATTTTAGATGTTGAACATCCAGAGTCTATCAAAGCTAATCCTTGTATTTTGAAATCCTGTATAATGCACATTATCTTTATAGTATAACTAGTATATGGTGTTTCATATGGTTGTCTATTAATTCTATGATAATGAAACCTTTTTTCGTATAATTCTAGCAGTATTTCATCATTTATATCTAGTTCTAATAAATCCATTATATTTTGCTGGCTATTCTCTTGTATATATTGTTCTAAACCTTCTTCTTCTAACAAACTAACTCTATTTTCTAAGTTAGCAATTCTGTCTTCCATAAGTCTGAATCTTTCTTTCCAAGTTATTTGTTCTATATTATCTTTAAAAGTATAAGAATTTCTGACTTCTGGTATTAATGTTGCTGTTGGCCATTCTAACTTATTATGTTCTTCCCAACAAAACTTACAAATCTCTGTATAACAGTTATTACATTGAGCTCTTAATTCTATTATTGGGTATAATCGACACTTATAACACTCTTTATCATCATTTCCCTTTCTAAAGTTCCAAGTATGTTCTACACATTCTGTTTTATCCATAAATTCTATATGTATATTTTTATATTTCTCCATTGCTTCTAATAAATCTGTTGGTTCATTATCATCTTCTTCTTCAGAAGTATCTTCTTCTAATTTACTTACAATAGAGTATATTGTTTCTGTATCACTAACTTCTTCAGTTATTGCTAATAAGTCTAAATTAATATTTTCTACTAGCCTCGATTCTCTAGTATGTATATTATGTTTGTTAGGACATTTTGTTGATAGATGCCCTATTTCTCCGCATGCATAGCATGTTATAGTATCTTTATATTGTCTCTTATCATTAAATCTTCTAACATGTCTTTTTGGGTTTAAAAAGGGTTTTCTAGCATTAGTCTTGGATTTTCTAATAAAGTATGACTTTCTTTTATTATTAGTATAAGGTTTTCTTGTAGTTTGGTATCTAGTATTTTTACTTCTAGGTTTTCTATTACAAGAATTACAAGCTTCTTGTCCGTATTGTTGAGGTGTATAAATATTATTACAAAAACCGTAATTGTCTTTCATTTGTCTCTGTATACTTATTTCTGTACATTTCTTTTCTAAATGCTTCATTATTTGGTATACTAAAGTATTTATATTTAAAGTATAATTATTTTCTTTTTCTAAAAATTTATTTCCTTCCTCTTGTATCTCCTGTCCTAAGGGTCCAGGTAACTTAAGAAGTAATTTCTTCATAAATTCTTTATTATAAGTATTTTGACTCTTGGCCGTGAAATGTATGTAATCGTTTAAAAACGGTACAATATATTTCCAGTCATTGAGTTTTAGTTGTTCTAAATTTCTTACTGCTTCTTTTTGTTGTATAATTGATCCTATATTGGGGTCTGTTGCAGTCAAAAGATTGCTTATAGTATTACAAAAGTTCCATGGGTTATTTCCAACATTTATAAGTCTAGTATATTCTTGAGGAAAATTGACTTTAAAGTCATCCCATGCCCTTTTAGCAGTATTTCCTAATGTAGTTTCTAAAAAACTATACATTTGTTCTGGAGTATGATTAAAGTTCTTTTCTAAGTAATTCTTAACAGTTAGGCTTTTCCATTGCTGTATTACCTCTGGCCATACTTGAGGTGAGTATTTTTCTAATTGCAATAGACTTTCTTCTTTATATATTCCTATAGGAAATCTATTTCCTTGAGGTTTATATTTTCTATTCTCAGATTGGTATTCAGAGTATTGTCTAGGAGGCATATTTCCTCTATTATAATTTATAAAAGTAGGTCTATTTCTTGGGGGTTCTAAAGGTGTCTCTGTCTTTGTTCCGGAAACTCCATCCATAAGTTCTTTAGGTAAATTATTAAGGAATTCTTCCATTTCTTCAGTATCCATTAAATTTCTAGTATAATTACTTCTAGTTTCTTCTGCTTCTAAAACTTCTATTAATTCTTCTAAATATATTCGTTTTTCAAAAATATCTATTATTTTCTGAGGTCTTTTATTTTCATAGGCTTTCTTAATCCATTCTTGCCTTTCTTCTAAAGTCTGATTTATAAATTGTATAACAATATTATTATAATTCTCTCTGGTCTTAAAATATTCTTCATCATATAAATCTAAGAATATTGTTTCTAATGGGTCTAATTTTATATCCACTAAGTCTATATTCTGGTTATTAAGTATTTGGTCATTAATAGCCCAAGCGCTATTAGATTGAGTATCTATTTCTAATTCTTCAGTATAATTTTTATAATTATCAAATCTTATACTAATTCTTCCTTTATTATCTTCAAAGACTTGGCTTTGATCTGGTATTAGTTTTTTCTGAGTTTCTTCAAACAGTCTAGTTATATTCCATTCTATTCCAGCATAAGTCTCTGCTGAGAATTTTGGTGGTTTTATAAATCTAATCCCTTTTGATACTAAGGCTTGTATAATGTCTTCCACCTTACATTTATATTTTATATTAGTTGTATTAATGGATTTACCAATTAATCCAACCGTTATAACGAGATTATTTCTATTTATAAGACCATAACCTTTAGTCATGATTCCTAATTTTATCTGATGTATGTCTTTTGATTCTAAGAAAAATTCTGGAACACAATAGAATAATCCTCTATTGTCATTCATGTCTATATCCATTATACTTATTAATTTCTTACTTTCTTCTTGTATAGAGTCATCGTATATAGTTATTACTGTATGAGCTCCTAAGTCTTGTCTAGTCATTACTTTTATTCCTATTATTATAAGGCCCAAATGAGTATATTTATATCCATCTTTAGCTATTTGTTTAGCTACTGATTTCTCAAGAAGTGGAATTCTAACTATGTCTTCATCTCCACATTTTATAGATCTTTCTTCTGTTTTTCTAAGGAGTCTATATTTTTCTGTCCAATTTCCTTTCTGATATAGTATTTTAGGATTTAGTAATTTCTTTTCATTCTGCTTATAATTTTCTAAGTCTTTCTCAATGTCTATTACTTCTGTTAAATTTAATTCTTCAGTATGATTCTTGGGTTTTATTCCAAAAATTCTCTTTATCTTATTCTCATTTTGTATTTCAGTATTAGTAGCATTACTACTACTACCTCTAAGAGTATAACTTTTTCCAAAAATTTTATTATTCATTATCAGGAGGATTATAAGTTATAAAGGCGTCTGTTATAATTGGATTTATTTTAACTTGTCCTTGTTCTGACAAAACCTTTATTATATTATTCTGATTATTTAAAATTGCATTTAATAAATTATTTATTTCTTCGTTCTTAGTATTATTATAAATATTTTCTAATAAACCTTCTAAAGTCTTTAGTTGCGGTTCTAAATTATCGGTTATTTGTATATCTCTAGGTATTAATTCTAACTTAGTATTTATTTCTTGTAAATTTATCAAATTTTCTCTAAAGAAATTATTAGTATTTATAGTTAAATTCTGAATTTCGTCTAATTTTCTATTTAGTTCTACTAGTAATAAAGAAGTATTAGGCTGTATTTCTTGATTCTGAATAGTTCTGTCTATCTTTTTATTAATAGTATCTAAAGCTCTTAGTATTTCTTGTTTTTCTGCTTTATTTTCTAAATGTATTTCTTTGATAGTATGACTTAAACTTTGTATTTGATCGTCTAATTCTGAAAATCCTATAGTACTTAAAGCTATAAGATTATTAAGCTGACCAGTCTGTATTTTATCTTGTCTAGTAGTAAGTTGATTACTATATATTAAACCGTCTGGAGTCTCTTGATTATATTCTAAGGTAGCTTGTTTAGCCTTATTATATAGTATAACCTGCTTATTGTTCATTCACCAATATAAACTTTCTTAAAGTCTAAAATTTGGTCTTGTATCTGATTTATTTTTTCTTTTATCTCTTTTCTTATTTCTGCAAGTATTTTTTGAGTCTGTATTTCTAATTGTTCAGGCAGTATAAGCAATTCTCTTATTTCTTTCTTATTAGGAAATTTATCAGTTTTATTCAAAGTCTTTTCTACTCTACTTCTAAGAGTTTCTATTTGATTTTTAAGGTATTCTTGATTATCAAGTCTCTGATCTTTTATAAGGATATTTAGTAAATTTATTATTACTTTGTCTGTTTTATTTAAATTATCAGATAAGTTTATAAATAAATCTACTATAGTATTTAATTGGTAAGCTAAAGTATTTTCTTCAGTATTATGAAAAATATGTCTGTATTTATTATTAAAATTGCAAGTATTATTAGTATTTGATTTATGAGGTATTTCTAGGTCTAAGTAATCTAATTTTCTTAATTCGTATTTATCCAGTATTTCTACTCCCGTTGCTCTGATACCAGGTTTTTAGAGGGGCATGGAATTCTGCTTCAAAAACGTATATTAACATCATTAGATAATTCTAAGATTATTTTAGTTAATTCCAAGTTAAAATAACGGATTCTAGATTCTAAGTTTTCTTTTCTGAATTTAAGATCAGCTATGCTTCTAGTATATCTCTGTATCCATTCTTCATGCCATCTGTATAATTCAGGATAGTCTACATAAAGTATTAAATTATTATTACAAAAGTCTAAGCTATTCTGGAAATAGTCTAAATGCTGATTAGTTCTTCTTAAATTATTATTTAGATATTCTAAATCACTTTGTATGCTAATGATTCTATTCATCTTAAATTCTAAAAGGGGTATTATCGCTTTCTGACAGAACTAAACAAGTTAGTTCAAAATTAAGGTCTTTAATTTCTTGTTCTAAATCGTATAATTCCTTCTCATAAATTTCTATTTGCTCAGTATATCTCTTTATTAATTTGTATTTCCAACCTATAAAGGTATGTATAAGTTTATCTAGTCCAGCTAACTGTAATTGTGAAACTTCAATTCTTAATTCTAAATCATATTCTCTTCTTTTCTGAGTATAAAATTCTATTAAACCTTTTAATCTATTTATACCCATTCTCTTTATTTCTAGTTTATGTTGAATTCTTAGAATTCTAAGCATAGTATATCAAAATTATCAAAGCAGTATTAAAAAGTATTTCTAACAAATTTCTCGTCACTAAACTGGAAAGATCACTTAAAGTGCAATCCAGATAGGAGAGGATACTTATATTATGCAAGAAATAATTATTTCAAAGTATAAGTATTAAGGTTATAGGTATACCTTTTATGCTTATTTTCTTCTATATTGTAAGCTTTCTGCAGATTATAATTTTTAGTAGAGAGAGAGAGAGAGAGAGAGAGTTTTGTGAGTCTGCAAGGAGTATCAGGGCTTCTATTTATAGATTTTGAAAAGCAAATCCTACCGGCTACCTATTGCTTTTACCGGAATCTTTGCTGACGTCATGGCTTACGTATATGGATGTATTACGTCATTGCTTACGTCATTTTCTTTTTACTGTTTATAACTTCGTCTGTAAGTTTTACTATTTATAACTTCGTTTATAAGTTTATACTATTTATGACTTTGTCTGTAAGTTTTATAATTATTAACTTATTTTTGAGTAACATTTATATTTCTTTTATAACTTATTTCTTAAGTTAAGTATCAATAATTATTATTGGCTTCTTTCTTAAGTCTAAAATGAAGTATTACTTTATTCTTTTGAGTCTAATAATTATTTTTAGAGTATAAGTCTAATAATTATTATTTAGTATTTCATCATATAAATCCTTATAGATTTCTTTGAAGCTGTAAAACCTTGATAAAAATTTTTTAAATAAGAACTTAAAAGAAATTTCTCTTGGAAAAACCTAACCTGAATGTCTGTACTCAGATAATCTTAAAAAGATTTTTTAATAAGGAATTTATATTCCAAAAGATTTCTTAAAAATTCATATAAAAATTTTCAAATGTTTTTATTACTGCAGAAATTTTTCCAATCTTTAAAATTTTCAGTATAAACTTAGCTCATCCAACTGGTACTTTTAGAAAGAGGGACTTACATCTGCTGCCCAAATAATTTCCCAAGGCCTTTTGCTATTTCTGATTTTGAAAATCCTTTAAGATTAGAGAAAAATCCTTTAGCAAATTTGAATTAAGACCGAGCCACCAAGAAATCATAAAGCTTTATATGAAAGAAAAATTACAGAAATATAGTATATTTATTACATAAGTCTATTAATTACAAGAGTATATAGCTAAATTATACATAAAGAAAAATTCTCTCTTTCTTATTCTTGATTGATTTCTCTCTGATTGATTCTGTATGTTGAATGTATGTCTTCTCTCTTCTCCGTCCTTATTTATTAGCGAGAGATCACTTTACAGTTGTCTGCTACAGTAGCTTGTCGGCCACTTGTCTTTATCTCAAGTCTTCTGCTTCTTTCTACCAGCTTCTAGAAGCATGAGCTGGAGATTCTTTTTCAGAGAGGTATTACGAGCGGGCTTTGTATACTAGAGGCAGAGTTTCTTTCTTTTTGGGCCTCTGTCTGGGCTTCTATATCTTCGGGTCTTTGTCCAAAATCCATTTCCATATTTTGATTATTATGGAAATTTAAAATGGGTCTTTGAAGTCTTAATGGGTTTGGTATATTTAGTATCTTGCAAAACCATTCAGCCCATCCTTCTGATGGCTGTGTATCTAAATCTTCTAGGCCTTTAAGTACTTCGCCTTGTATTTTCTGTGCAACTTCTGTATTTTCTTTTACTTCTACAAGTATCTCCTTGTTTATTTCCGAATTCTCGTATATCATATTTATTTTTTCCAGTATCAGGTCTTCCTTAGTCTTACCTTTCTCACATATAACTCCTGAATAGGAAGTCTGATTTTTATGATGGTCTAATTTTGCTTCTAAATCTTGTATTTTCTTTTTTAGAAGGTTTTCTTCTTCTTCTTTTTCTAATAGTTTCCCTTCTAATTCATGCATTATCTTTTTCATCCTTATTATTTCTTGTGGAGTATCTTTTGGTATGTCTGTCTGTGGGGTAATTATATCTGAATCGTCTATAATCTGATCTTGTATCTCTGGACAAGTATAAAAGGATGTCAAGTATTTTTTGGCTTCCGTATGAGCTTCTTTTATAGACAAGTATTTTTTATATTTAGGGTCCTTATGTTTGGTATTCTGTATGACCTGTTCCCATGTCTTGTATATCCCTGGTTGTGGACCTGTATATACAACGTATGCTATGTTATTATTATTTCTCTGGGTGAAGTATAAACTGAACCCATTTATAGCGGCAATCGCATGTCTGTCATCCTTTCTTTTTACAGCGACCCACACATTATCTAGAAGTATTCTTTCAGTATCATTTAATATTGTTCCTTTAGGGTAGTTAAATGCCCATGATGTCTCACTGAAGTCTGAAAAGTTGAGTTTCTCAGAGAAGACCAAAGCCTTCGGTATAGGTTGATTATTATTTATCATTAAAGTATTTTGTGGCAGTTGTCTGTCTTCAGGTGTATGTATTAGTTCTTCTATGGATGGTCTGCTTGATGTATTTCCTTGGTATCTTACCAATTTTCCTCTATTCCTGTCTGTAGCTCTCATTGTATTGTATTTGTTATCTTCTGGGTATTTCCTGCAAATTATCAAATTGTAAGAGTCTGGAAAGTATATCAGCAATATTATTATTATCACCTTGTATATGTTCTAAAACAGGTTTATATCCTTTCTGTAGTATAAGCGATGTCAATTTATGCCATCTTTTGTATGAAGATCTTTTCTTTTCTCTTTTTAAATTATTATAGTATTTAACTATAGCAATACAGTCTGTTCTAATTGTGAATTCATTCTTACCAATTATAAAGAATTCAAAAGATTCTAAGGCATAGTATATAGCTAATAGTTCTGAGTCTATAGTACTAATTTCTCCTTTTTCTCTAAAGGATCCACTAGAGTATCTACAAATTCTTTCTTCAGTCTTATTAGAGGTCTTATGGGGTTTATTTATTAAAACTGCTCCCCATCCAGATGCTGAACCATCTGTTTCTATTATTAAATAGTCTGTATCTAAAGGAATTTCTAATTTTGGTAATCTTTTTACCTTTTCTTTTAAACTTCTAATTATTTCATAGTCTTTTTGATTAAATTTCTCGAATATTTCTTTACCAGTCTTTAAGTATAATGGTTTTAAGTATTTCGATAAGTCTTTTATAAATGGTCTAGCGTAATTTAACAATCCTAAAAATTGTTGTAATTGTTTCTTTTCTTTTATATTCTCAGGAAATTCTAGTATTTTGGTAGTTATATGAGGTTGTAGTTCTATCTGTCCTTCTCCAATTACAACTCCTAAAAAGTTTATCTTTGTCTTACCAAGTTCTATCTTTTTCTTAGATATTATTAATCCATTCTCTTCAAATTTCTTAAATACTTCTTTAAGGTGTCTATTATGTTCTTTAGCAGTTTTACTAAAGACTAGTATATCGTCTATGTATACTGCAGTAAAGTCTGATAGTTTCTCAAATATTTTATCCATTCTTTTCTGAAATACTGCAGGAGCGTTCTTAAGACCTAAAGGCATTACAGTCCATTCCCAATGTCCTATGGGATTTGGACAAATAAATGCGGTCCATTCTATCGAGTCTTTGTGCATTCTTATCTGGTAGTATCCTGATTTAAGATCAAATTTACTCATAAATTTTGATCCTTGTATCTTATTTATAAGCATTTCTTTATTGGGTATATCATAGCCATTATTCTCAGTATTATCATTAAGCTGTTTATAATTTATAACCATTCTAGGTTTTCCTCGTTTTTTCTCTGCGTTATTATTAACGAAAAAACTAGGTGATCTATGTCTAGATTCTGATCGTCTAATAAATTTATTTTTTATAAGTTCTTCTAGAGCTTCGTTATACCAAATTATTTCTTGATTATTGGCAGGTATCGCTTTAGCTCTTATAGTTATATCTGGATTTATAATTTCTAATTTATATTCAGTAGGATTTCTATTCCAATGTCTCTGAGGGTTTTCTCCTATTATTTCTAATTTCTCAAGTCTAGATTGGTATTGTAAAATTTGATTATCTATAATTATATTATTCAACTGACTTGAATATATATAGTCTGTTTCTATGGTATAGTCTAAATAATTTTCTAATATTTCATTTTCTACTTCTAAAAAGTATGTATCTGTGTTTATTTTGATATCAGTATCAGTTTTCCTCATTTTTTCTCTGCGTTATTATTAACGAAAAAACTAGGTGATCTATGTCTAGATTCTGATCGTCTAATAAATTTATTTTTTATAAGTTCTTCTAGAGCTTCGTTATACCAAATTATTTCTTGATTATTGGCAGGTATCGCTTTAGCTCTTATAGTTATATCTGGATTTATAATTTCTAATTTATATTCAGTAGGATTTCTATTCCAATGTCTCTGAGGGTTTTCTCCTATTATTTCTAATTTCTCAAGTCTAGATTGGTATTGTAAAATTTGATTATCTATAATTATATTATTCAACTGACTTGAATATATATAGTCTGTTTCTATGGTATAGTCTAAATAATTTTCTAATATTTCATTTTCTACTTCTAAAAAGTATGTATCTGTGTTTATTTTGATATCAGTATCAGTATCTATCTTTTCTCCCCTAACAAAAGAAGTTTTAGGGACAATGGGTATAGAAAAATTATTGAAACTAAAACTTATATAGTCTTTGGTTATAACAGCCATTCTATTATTATGTATAAGATAGTCTAATCCTAGGATAGCTAGGTATCCTAATTGGTATAAATTTCTTATAGGGATATTTTCTATAGTAGTTATTAACTTATCCTTATTTAAATCTATCATTTCTATGACAACTTCTGGTATATACTGTGAACAAGTAGTAATACTACCGTCCATTTGTCTACCTATAGTTGGTTTGTCTAAAGTATGTTTGTATTTCGAAGGTATTAATTTATCATCGATTTTAGATGTTGAACATCCAGAGTCTATCAAAGCTAATCCTTGTATTTTGAAATCCTGTATAATGCACATTATCTTTATAGTATAACTAGTATATGGTGTTTCATATGGTTGTCTATTAATTCTATGATAATGAAACCTTTTTTCGTATAATTCTAGCAGTATTTCATCATTTATATCTAGTTCTAATAAATCCATTATATTTTGCTGGCTATTCTCTTGTATATATTGTTCTAAACCTTCTTCTTCTAACAAACTAACTCTATTTTCTAAGTTAGCAATTCTGTCTTCCATAAGTCTGAATCTTTCTTTCCAAGTTATTTGTTCTATATTATCTTTAAAAGTATAAGAATTTCTGACTTCTGGTATTAATGTTGCTGTTGGCCATTCTAACTTATTATGTTCTTCCCAACAAAACTTACAAATCTCTGTATAACAGTTATTACATTGAGCTCTTAATTCTATTATTGGGTATAATCGACACTTATAACACTCTTTATCATCATTTCCCTTTCTAAAGTTCCAAGTATGTTCTACACATTCTGTTTTATCCATAAATTCTATATGTATATTTTTATATTTCTCCATTGCTTCTAATAAATCTGTTGGTTCATTATCATCTTCTTCTTCAGAAGTATCTTCTTCTAATTTACTTACAATAGAGTATATTGTTTCTGTATCACTAACTTCTTCAGTTATTGCTAATAAGTCTAAATTAATATTTTCTACTAGCCTCGATTCTCTAGTATGTATATTATGTTTGTTAGGACATTTTGTTGATAGATGCCCTATTTCTCCGCATGCATAGCATGTTATAGTATCTTTATATTGTCTCTATCATTAAATCTTCTAACATGTCTTTTTGGGTTTCTAAAAAAGAAAATACAAGATTTAGAAGCAAAATTAGACCATCATAAAAATCAGACTTCCTATTCAGGAGTTATATATGAGAAAGGTAAGACTAAGGAAGACCTGATACTGGAAAAAATAAATATGATATACGAGAATTCGGAAATAAACAAGGAGATACTTGTAGAAGTAAAAGAAAATACAGAAGTTGCACAGAAAATACAAGGCGAAGTACTTAAAGGCCTAGAAGATTTAGATACACAGCCATCAGAAGGATGGGCTGAATGGTTTTGCAAGATACTAAATATACCAAACCCATTAAGACTTCAAAGACCCATTTTAAATTTCCATAATAATCAAAATATGGAAATGGATTTTGGACAAAGACCCGAAGATATAGAAGCCCAGACAGAGGCCCAAAAAGAAAGAAACTCTGCCTCTAGTATACAAAGCCCGCTCGTAATACCTCTCTGAAAAAGAATCTCCAGCTCATGCTTCTAGAAGCTGGTAGAAAGAAGCAGAAGACTTGAGATAAAGACAAGTGGCCGACAAGCTACTGTAGCAGACAACTGTAAAGTGATCTCTCGCTAATAAATAAGGACGGAGAAGAGAGAAGACATACATTCAACATACAGAATCAATCAGAGAGAAATCAATCAAGAATAAGAAAGAGAGAATTTTTCTTTATGTATAATTTAGCTATATACTCTTGTAATTAATAGACTTATGTAATAAATATACTATATTTCTGTAATTTTTCTTTCATATAAAGCTTTATGATTTCTTGGTGGCTCGGTCTTAATTCAAATTTGCTAAAGGATTTTTCTCTAATCTTAAAGGATTTTCAAAATCAGAAATAGCAAAAGGCCTTGGGAAATTATTTGGGCAGCAGATGTAAGTCCCTCTTTCTAAAAGTACCAGTTGGATGAGCTAAGTTTATACTGAAAATTTTAAAGATTGGAAAAATTTCTGCAGTAATAAAAACATTTGAAAATTTTTATATGAATTTTTAAGAAATCTTTTGGAATATAAATTCCTTATTAAAAAATCTTTTTAAGATTATCTGAGTATAGACATTCAGGTTAGGTTTTTCCAAGAGAAATTTCTTTTAAGTTCTTATTTAAAAAATTTTTATCAAGGTTTTACAGCTTCAAAGAAATCTATAAGGATTTATATGATGAAATACTAAATAATAATTATTAGACTTATACTCTAAAATAATTATTAGACTCAAAAGAATAAAGTAATACTTCATTTTAGACTTAAGAAAGAAGCCAATAATAATTATTGATACTTAACTTAAGAAATAAGTTATAAAAGAAATATAAATGTTACTCAAAAATAAGTTAATAATTATAAAACTTACAGACAAAGTCATAAATAGTATAAACTTATAAACGAAGTTATAAATAGTAAAACTTACAGACGAAGTTATAAACAGTAAAAAGAAAATGACGTAAGCAATGACGTAATACATCCATATACGTAAGCCATGACGTCAGCAAAGATTCCGGTAAAAGCAATAGGTAGCCGGTAGGATTTGCTTTTCAAAATCTATAAATAGAAGCCCTGATACTCCTTGCAGACTCACAAAACTCTCTCTCTCTCTCTCTCTCTCTACTAAAAATTATAATCTGCAGAAAGCTTACAATATAGAAGAAAATAAGCATAAAAGGTATACCTATAACCTTAATACTTATACTTTGAAATAATTATTTCTTGCATAATATAAGTATCCTCTCCTTAATGATAATACTGAGAATAATGGCTATGATATACCCAATAAAGAAATGCTTATAAATAAGATACAAGGATCAAATTTATGAGTAAATTTGATCTTAAATCAGGATACTACCAGATAAGAATGCACAAAGACTCGATAGAATGGACCGCATTATTTGTCCAAATCCCATAGGACATTGGGAATGGACTGTAATGCCTTTAGGTCTTAAGAACGCTCCTGCAGTATTTCAGAAAAGAATGGATAAAATATTTGAGAAACTATCAGACTTTACTGCAGTATACATAGACGATATACTAGTCTTTAGTAAAACTGCTAAAGAACATAATAGACACCTTAAAGAAGTATTTAAGAAATTTGAAGAGAATGGATTAATAATATCTAAGAAAAAGATAGAACTTGGTAAGACAAAGATAAACTTTTTAGGAGTTGTAATTGGAGAAGGACAGATAGAACTACAACCTCATATAACTACCAAAATACTAGAATTTCCTGAGAATATAAAAGAAAAGAAACAATTACAACAATTTTTAGGATTGTTAAATTACGCTAGACCATTTATAAAAGACTTATCGAAATACTTAAAACCATTATACTTAAAGACTGGTAAAGAAATATTCGAGAAATTTAATCAAAAAGACTATGAAATAATTAGAAGTTTAAAAGAAAAGGTAAAAAGATTACCAAAATTAGAAATTCCTTTAGATACAGACTATTTAATAATAGAAACAGATGGTTCAGCATCTGGATGGGGAGCAGTTTTAATAAATAAACCCCATAAGACCTCTAATAAGACTGAAGAAAGAATTTGTAGATACTCTAGTGGATCCTTTAGAGAAAAAGGAGAAATTAGTACTATAGACTCAGAACTATTAGCTATATACTATGCCTTAGAATCTTTTGAATTCTTTATAATTGGTAAGAATGAATTCACAATTAGAACAGACTGTATTGCTATAGTTAAATACTATAATAATTTAAAAAGAGAAAAGAAAAGATCTTCATACAAAAGATGGCATAAATTGACATCGCTTATACTACAGAAAGGATATAAACCTGTTTTAGAACATATACAAGGTGATAATAATAATATTGCTGATATACTTTCCAGACTCTTACAATTTGATAATTTGCAGGAAATACCCAGAAGATAACAAATACAATACAATGAGAGCTACAGACAGGAATAGAGGAAAATTGGTAAGATACCAAGGAAATACATCAAGCAGACCATCCATAGAAGAACTAATACATACACCTGAAGACAGACAACTGCCACAAAATACTTTAATGATAAATAATAATCAACCTATACCGAAGGCTTTGGTCTTCTCTGAGAAACTCAGCTTTTCAGACTTCAGTGAGACATCATGGGCATTTAACTACCCTAAAGGAACAATATTAAATGATACTGAAAGAATACTTCTAGATAATGTGTGGGTCGCTGTAAAAAGAAAGGATGACAGACATGCGATTGCCGCTATAAATGGGTTCAGTTTATACTTCACCCAGAGAAATAATAATAACATAGCATACGTTGTATATACAGGTCCACAACCAGGGATATACAAGACATGGGAACAGGTCATACAGAATACCAAACATAAGGACCCTAAATATAAAAAATACTTGTCTATAAAAGAAGCTCATACGGAAGCCAAAAAATACTTGACATCCTTTTATACTTGTCCAGAGATACAAGATCAGATTATAGACGATTCAGATATAATTACCCCACAGACAGACATACCAAAAGATACTCCACAAGAAATAATAAGGATGAAAAAGATAATGCATGAATTAGAAGGGAAACTATTAGAAAAAGAAGAAGAAGAAAACCTATCTGGATTGCACTTTAAGTGATCTTTCCAGTTTAGTGACGAGAAATTTGTTAGAAATACTTTTTAATACTGCTTTGATAATTTTGATATACTATGCTTAGAATTCTAAGAATTCAACATAAACTAGAAATAAAGAGAATGGGTATAAATAGATTAAAAGGTTTAATAGAATTTTATACTCAGAAAAGAAGAGAATATGATTTAGAATTAAGAATTGAAGTTCCACAATTACAGTTAGCTGGACTAGATAAACTTATACATACCTTTATAGGTTGGAAATACAAATTAATAAAGAGATATACTGAGCAAATAGAAATTTATGAGAAGGAATTATACGATTTAGAACAAGAAATTAAAGACCTTAATTTTGAACTAACTTGTTTAGTTCTGTCAGAAAGCGATAATACCCCTTTTAGAATTTAAGATGAATAGAATCATTAGCATACAAAGTGATTTAGAATATCTAAATAATAATTTAAGAAGAACTAATCAGCATTTAGACTATTTCCAGAATAGCTTAGACTTTTGCAATAATAATTTAATACTTTATGTAGACTATCCTGAATTATACAGATGGCATGAAGAATGGATACAGAGATATACTAGAAGCATAGCTGATCTTAATACCAGATCAAAGCCAAGTCTTTGAAGATAATAAAGGAAGAATTAGTATAAGATTTGATAATTATAAAAATTATACTGAAGAATTAGAAATAGATACTCAATCTAATAGCGCTTGGGCTATTAATGACCAAATACTTAATAACCAGAATATAGACTTAGTGGATATAAAATTAGACCCATTAGAAACAATATTCTTAGATTTATATGATGAAGAATATTTTAAGACCAGAGAGAATTATAATAATATTGTTATACAATTTATAAATCAGACTTTAGAAGAAAGGCAAGAATGGATTAAGAAAGCCTATGAAAATAAAAGACCTCAGAAAATAATAGATATTTTTGAAAAACGAATATATTTAGAAGAATTAATAGAAGTTTTAGAAGCAGAAGAAACTAGAAGTAATTATACTAGAAATTTAATGGATACTGAAGAAATGGAAGAATTCCTTAATAATTTACCTAAAGAACTTATGGATGGAGTTTCCGGAACAAAGACAGAGACACCTTTAGAACCCCCAAGAAATAGACCTACTTTTATAAATTATAATAGAGGAAATATGCCTCCTAGACAATACTCTGAATACCAATCTGAGAATAGAAAATATAAACCTCAAGGAAATAGATTTCCTATAGGAATATATAAAGAAGAAAGTCTATTGCAATTAGAAAAATACTCACCTCAAGTATGGCCAGAGGTAATACAGCAATGGAAAAGCCTAACTGTTAAGAATTACTTAGAAAAGAACTTTAATCATACTCCAGAACAAATGTATAGTTTTTTAGAAACTACATTAGGAAATACTGCTAAAAGGGCATGGGATGACTTTAAAGTCAATTTTCCTCAAGAATATACTAGACTTATAAATGTTGGAAATAACCCATGGAACTTTTGTAATACTATAAGCAATCTTTTGACTGCAACAGACCCCAATATAGGATCAATTATACAACAAAAAGAAGCAGTAAGAAATTTAGAACAACTAAAACTCAATGACTGGAAATATATTGTACCGTTTTTAAACGATTACATACATTTCACGGCCAAGAGTCAAAATACTTATAATAAAGAATTTATGAAGAAATTACTTCTTAAGTTACCTGGACCCTTAGGACAGGAGATACAAGAGGAAGGAAATAAATTTTTAGAAAAAGAAAATAATTATACTTTAAATATAAATACTTTAGTATACCAAATAATGAAGCATTTAGAAAAGAAATGTACAGAAATAAGTATACAGAGACAAATGAAAGACAATTACGGTTTTTGTAATAATATTTATACACCTCAACAATACGGACAAGAAGCTTGTAATTCTTGTAATAGAAAACCTAGAAGTAAAAATACTAGATACCAAACTACAAGAAAACCTTATACTAATAATAAAAGAAAGTCATACTTTATTAGAAAATCCAAGACTAATGCTAGAAAACCCCTGGATGTTCAACATCTAAAATCGATGATAAATTAATACCTTCGAAATACAAACATACTTTAGACAAACCAACTATAGGTAGACAAATGGACGGTAGTATTACTACTTGTTCACAGTATATACCAGAAGTTGTCATAGAAATGATAGATTTAAATAAGGATAAGTTAATAACTACTATAGAAAATATCCCTATAAGAAATTTATACCAATTAGGATACCTAGCTATCCTAGGATTAGACTATCTTATACATAATAATAGAATGGCTGTTATAACCAAAGACTATATAAGTTTTAGTTTCAATAATTTTTCTATACCCATTGTCCCTAAAACTTCTTTTGTTAGGGGAGAAAAGATAGATACTGATACTGATATCAAAATAAACACAGATACATACTTTTTAGAAGTAGAAAATGAAATATTAGAAAATTATTTAGACTATACCATAGAAACAGACTATATATATTCAAGTCAGTTGAATAATATAATTATAGATAATCAAATTTTACAATACCAATCTAGACTTGAGAAATTAGAAATAATAGGAGAAAACCCTCAGAGACATTGGAATAGAAATCCTACTGAATATAAATTAGAAATTATAAATCCAGATATAACTATAAGAGCTAAAGCGATACCTGCCAATAATCAAGAAATAATTTGGTATAACGAAGCTCTAGAAGAACTTATAAAAAATAAATTTATTAGACGATCAGAATCTAGACATAGATCACCTAGTTTTTTCGTTAATAATAACGCAGAGAAAAAACGAGGAGAAGAAGAAAGGCAAGAATGGATTAAGAAAGCCTATGAAAATAAAAGACCTCAGAAAATAATAGATATTTTTGAAAAACGAATATATTTAGAAGAATTAATAGAAGTTTTAGAAGCAGAAGAAACTAGAAGTAATTATACTAGAAATTTAATGGATACTGAAGAAATGGAAGAATTCCTTAATAATTTATCGTTATTTAAATCTATCATTTCTATGACAACTTCTGGTATATACTGTGAACAAGTAGTAATACTACCGTCCATTTGTCTACCTATAGTTGGTTTGTCTAAAGTATGTTTGTATTTCGAAGGTATTAATTTATCATCGATTTTAGATGTTGAACATCCAGAGTCTATCAAAGCTAATCCTTGTATTTTGAAATCCTGTATAATGCACATTATCTTTATAGTATAACTAGTATATGGTGTTTCATATGGTTGTCTATTAATTCTATGATAATGAAACCTTTTTTCGTATAATTCTAGCAGTATTTCATCATTTATATCTAGTTCTAATAAATCCATTATATTTTGCTGGCTATTCTCTTGTATATATTGTTCTAAACCTTCTTCTTCTAACAAACTAACTCTATTTTCTAAGTTAGCAATTCTGTCTTCCATAAGTCTGAATCTTTCTTTCCAAGTTATTTGTTCTATATTATCTTTAAAAGTATAAGAATTTCTGACTTCTGGTATTAATGTTGCTGTTGGCCATTCTAACTTATTATGTTCTTCCCAACAAAACTTACAAATCTCTGTATAACAGTTATTACATTGAGCTCTTAATTCTATTATTGGGTATAATCGACACTTATAACACTCTTTATCATCATTTCCCTTTCTAAAGTTCCAAGTATGTTCTACACATTCTGTTTTATCCATAAATTCTATATGTATATTTTTATATTTCTCCATTGCTTCTAATAAATCTGTTGGTTCATTATCATCTTCTTCTTCAGAAGTATCTTCTTCTAATTTACTTACAATAGAGTATATTGTTTCTGTATCACTAACTTCTTCAGTTATTGCTAATAAGTCTAAATTAATATTTTCTACTAGCCTCGATTCTCTAGTATGTATATTATGTTTGTTAGGACATTTTGTTGATAGATGCCCTATTTCTCCGCATGCATAGCATGTTATAGTATCTTTATATTGTCTCTTATCATTAAATCTTCTAACATGTCTTTTTGGGTTTAAAAAGGGTTTTCTAGCATTAGTCTTGGATTTTCTAATAAAGTATGACTTTCTTTTATTATTAGTATAAGGTTTTCTTGTAGTTTGGTATCTAGTATTTTTACTTCTAGGTTTTCTATTACAAGAATTACAAGCTTCTTGTCCGTATTGTTGAGGTGTATAAATATTATTACAAAAACCGTAATTGTCTTTCATTTGTCTCTGTATACTTATTTCTGTACATTTCTTTTCTAAATGCTTCATTATTTGGTATACTAAAGTATTTATATTTAAAGTATAATTATTTTCTTTTTCTAAAAATTTATTTCCTTCCTCTTGTATCTCCTGTCCTAAGGGTCCAGGTAACTTAAGAAGTAATTTCTTCATAAATTCTTTATTATAAGTATTTTGACTCTTGGCCGTGAAATGTATGTAATCGTTTAAAAACGGTACAATATATTTCCAGTCATTGAGTTTTAGTTGTTCTAAATTTCTTACTGCTTCTTTTTGTTGTATAATTGATCCTATATTGGGGTCTGTTGCAGTCAAAAGATTGCTTATAGTATTACAAAAGTTCCATGGGTTATTTCCAACATTTATAAGTCTAGTATATTCTTGAGGAAAATTGACTTTAAAGTCATCCCATGCCCTTTTAGCAGTATTTCCTAATGTAGTTTCTAAAAAACTATACATTTGTTCTGGAGTATGATTAAAGTTCTTTTCTAAGTAATTCTTAACAGTTAGGCTTTTCCATTGCTGTATTACCTCTGGCCATACTTGAGGTGAGTATTTTTCTAATTGCAATAGACTTTCTTCTTTATATATTCCTATAGGAAATCTATTTCCTTGAGGTTTATATTTTCTATTCTCAGATTGGTATTCAGAGTATTGTCTAGGAGGCATATTTCCTCTATTATAATTTATAAAAGTAGGTCTATTTCTTGGGGGTTCTAAAGGTGTCTCTGTCTTTGTTCCGGAAACTCCATCCATAAGTTCTTTAGGTAAATTATTAAGGAATTCTTCCATTTCTTCAGTATCCATTAAATTTCTAGTATAATTACTTCTAGTTTCTTCTGCTTCTAAAACTTCTATTAATTCTTCTAAATATATTCGTTTTTCAAAAATATCTATTATTTTCTGAGGTCTTTTATTTTCATAGGCTTTCTTAATCCATTCTTGCCTTTCTTCTAAAGTCTGATTTATAAATTGTATAACAATATTATTATAATTCTCTCTGGTCTTAAAATATTCTTCATCATATAAATCTAAGAATATTGTTTCTAATGGGTCTAATTTTATATCCACTAAGTCTATATTCTGGTTATTAAGTATTTGGTCATTAATAGCCCAAGCGCTATTAGATTGAGTATCTATTTCTAATTCTTCAGTATAATTTTTATAATTATCAAATCTTATACTAATTCTTCCTTTATTATCTTCAAAGACTTGGCTTTGATCTGGTATTAGTTTTTTCTGAGTTTCTTCAAACAGTCTAGTTATATTCCATTCTATTCCAGCATAAGTCTCTGCTGAGAATTTTGGTGGTTTTATAAATCTAATCCCTTTTGATACTAAGGCTTGTATAATGTCTTCCACCTTACATTTATATTTTATATTAGTTGTATTAATGGATTTACCAATTAATCCAACCGTTATAACGAGATTATTTCTATTTATAAGACCATAACCTTTAGTCATGATTCCTAATTTTATCTGATGTATGTCTTTTGATTCTAAGAAAAATTCTGGAACACAATAGAATAATCCTCTATTGTCATTCATGTCTATATCCATTATACTTATTAATTTCTTACTTTCTTCTTGTATAGAGTCATCGTATATAGTTATTACTGTATGAGCTCCTAAGTCTTGTCTAGTCATTCCTTTTATTCCTATTATTATAAGGCCCAAATGAGTATATTTATATCCATCTTTAGCTATTTGTTTAGCTACTGATTTCTCAAGAAGTGGAATTCTAACTATGTCTTCATCTCCACATTTTATAGATCTTTCTTCTGTTTTTCTAAGGAGTCTATATTTTTCTGTCCAATTTCCTTTCTGATATAGTATTTTAGGATTTAGTAATTTCTTTTCATTCTGCTTATAATTTTCTAAGTCTTTCTCAATGTCTATTACTTCTGTTAAATTTAATTCTTCAGTATGATTCTTGGGTTTTATTCCAAAAATTCTCTTTATCTTATTCTCATTTTGTATTTCAGTATTAGTAGCATTACTACTACTACCTCTAAGAGTATAACTTTTTCCAAAAATTTTATTATTCATTATCAGGAGGATTATAAGTTATAAAGGCGTCTGTTATAATTGGATTTATTTTAACTTGTCCTTGTTCTGACAAAACCTTTATTATATTATTCTGATTATTTAAAATTGCATTTAATAAATTATTTATTTCTTCGTTCTTAGTATTATTATAAATATTTTCTAATAAACCTTCTAAAGTCTTTAGTTGCGGTTCTAAATTATCGGTTATTTGTATATCTCTAGGTATTAATTCTAACTTAGTATTTATTTCTTGTAAATTTATCAAATTTTCTCTAAAGAAATTATTAGTATTTATAGTTAAATTCTGAATTTCGTCTAATTTTCTATTTAGTTCTACTAGTAATAAAGAAGTATTAGGCTGTATTTCTTGATTCTGAATAGTTCTGTCTATCTTTTTATTAATAGTATCTAAAGCTCTTAGTATTTCTTGTTTTTCTGCTTTATTTTCTAAATGTATTTCTTTGATAGTATGACTTAAACTTTGTATTTGATCGTCTAATTCTGAAAATCCTATAGTACTTAAAGCTATAAGATTATTAAGCTGATCAGTCTGTATTTTATCTTGTCTAGTAGTAAGTTGATTACTATATATTAAACCGTCTGGAGTCTCTTGATTATATTCTAAGGTAGCTTGTTTAGCCTTATTATATAGTATAACCTGCTTATTGTTCATTCACCAATATAAACTTTCTTAAAGTCTAAAATTTGGTCTTGTATCTGATTTATTTTTTCTTTTATCTCTTTTCTTATTTCTGCAAGTATTTTTTGAGTCTGTATTTCTAATTGTTCAGGCAGTATAAGCAATTCTCTTATTTCTTTCTTATTAGGAAATTTATCAGTTTTATTCAAAGTCTTTTCTACTCTACTTCTAAGAGTTTCTATTTGATTTTTAAGGTATTCTTGATTATCAAGTCTCTGATCTTTTATAAGGATATTTAGTAAATTTATTATTACTTTGTCTGTTTTATTTAAATTATCAGATAAGTTTATAAATAAATCTACTATAGTATTTAATTGGTAAGCTAAAGTATTTTCTTCAGTATTATGAAAAATATGTCTGTATTTATTATTAAAATTGCAAGTATTATTAGTATTTGATTTATGAGGTATTTCTAGGTCTAAGTAATCTAATTTTCTTAATTCGTATTTATCCAGTATTTCTACTCCCGTTGCTTTGATACCAGGTTTTTAGAGGGGCTTAGAATTCTGCTTCAAAAACGTATATTAACATCATTAGATAATTCTAAGATTATTTTAGTTAATTCCAAGTTAAAATAACGGATTCTAGATTCTAAGTTTTCTTTTCTGAATTTAAGATCAGCTATGCTTCTAGTATATCTCTGTATCCATTCTTCATGCCATCTGTATAATTCAGGATAGTCTACATAAAGTATTAAATTATTATTACAAAAGTCTAAGCTATTCTGGAAATAGTCTAAATGCTGATTAGTTCTTCTTAAATTATTATTTAGATATTCTAAATCACTTTGTATGCTAATGATTCTATTCATCTTAAATTCTAAAAGGGGTATTATCGCTTTCTGACAGAACTAAACAAGTTAGTTCAAAATTAAGGTCTTTAATTTCTTGTTCTAAATCGTATAATTCCTTCTCATAAATTTCTATTTGCTCAGTATATCTCTTTATTAATTTGTATTTCCAACCTATAAAGGTATGTATAAGTTTATCTAGTCCAGCTAACTGTAATTGTGGAACTTCAATTCTTAATTCTAAATCATATTCTCTTCTTTTCTGAGTATAAAATTCTATTAAACCTTTTAATCTATTTATACCCATTCTCTTTATTTCTAGTTTATGTTGAATTCTTAGAATTCTAAGCATAGTATATCAAAATTATCAAAGCAGTATTAAAAAGTATTTCTAACAAATTTCTCGTCACTAAACTGGAAAGATCACTTAAAGTGCAATCCAGATAGGAGAGGATACTTATATTATGCAAGAAATAATTATTTCAAAGTATAAGTATTAAGGTTATAGGTATACCTTTTATGCTTATTTTCTTCTATATTGTAAGCTTTCTGCAGATTATAATTTTTAGTAGAGAGAGAGAGAGAGAGAGAGAGTTTTGTGAGTCTGCAAGGAGTATCAGGGCTTCTATTTATAGATTTTGAAAAGCAAATCCTACCGGCTACCTATTGCTTTTACCGGAATCTTTGCTGATGTCATGGCTTACGTATATGGATGTATTACGTCATTGCTTACGTCATTTTCTTTTTACTGTTTATAACTTCGTCTGTAAGTTTTACTATTTATAACTTCGTTTATAAGTTTATACTATTTATGACTTTGTCTGTAAGTTTTATAATTATTAACTTATTTTTGAGTAACATTTATATTTCTTTTATAACTTATTTCTTAAGTTAAGTATCAATAATTATTATTGGCTTCTTTCTTAAGTCTAAAATGAAGTATTACTTTATTCTTTTGAGTCTAATAATTATTTTTAGAGTATAAGTCTAATAATTATTATTTAGTATTTCATCATATAAATCCTTATAGATTTCTTTGAAGCTGTAAAACCTTGATAAAAAATTTTTAAATAAGAACTTAAAAGAAATTTCTCTTGGAAAAACCTAACCTGAATGTCTATACTCAGATAATCTTAAAAAGATTTTTTAATAAGGAATTTATATTCCAAAAGATTTCTTAAAAATTCATATAAAAATTTTCAAATGTTTTTATTACTGCAGAAATTTTTCCAATCTTTAAAATTTTCAGTATAAACTTAGCTCATCCAACTGGTACTTTTAGAAAGAGGGACTTACATCTGCTGCCCAAATAATTTCCCAAGGCCTTTTGCTATTTCTGATTTTGAAAATCCTTTAAGATTAGAGAAAAATCCTTTAGCAAATTTGAATTAAGACCGAGCCACCAAGAAATCATAAAGCTTTATATGAAAGAAAAATTACAGAAATATAGTATATTTATTACATAAGTCTATTAATTACAAGAGTATATAGCTAAATTATACATAAAGAAAAATTCTCTCTTTCTTATTCTTGATTGATTTCTCTCTGATTGATTCTGTATGTTGAATGTATGTCTTCTCTCTTCTCCGTCCTTATTTATTAGCGAGAGATCACTTTACAGTTGTCTGCTACAGTAGCTTGTCGGCCACTTGTCTTTATCTCAAGTCTTCTGCTTCTTTCTACCAGCTTCTAGAAGCATGAGCTGGAGATTCTTTTTCAGAGAGGTATTACGAGCGGGCTTTGTATACTAGAGGCAGAGTTTCTTTCTTTTTGGGCCTCTGTCAGGGCTTCTATATCTTCGGGTCTTTGTCCAAAATCCATTTCCATATTTTGATTATTATGGAAATTTAAAATGGGTCTTTGAAGTCTTAATGGGTTTGGTATATTTAGTATCTTGCAAAACCATTCAGCCCGTCCTTCTGATGGCTGTGTATCTAAATCTTCTAGGCCTTTAAGTACTTCGCCTTGTATTTTCTGTGCAACTTCTGTATTTTCTTTTACTTCTACAAGTATCTCCTTGTTTATTTCCGAATTCTCGTATATCATATTTATTTTTTCCAGTATCAGGTCTTCCTTAGTCTTACCTTTCTCACATATAACTCCTGAATAGGATACCTAGCTATCCTAGGATTAGACTATCTTATACATAATAATAGAATGGCTGTTATAACCAAAGACTATATAAGTTTTAGTTTCAATAATTTTTCTATACCCATTGTCCCTAAAACTTCTTTTGTCAGGGGTATTATCGCTTTCTGACAGAACTAAACAAGTTAGTTCAAAATTAAGGTCTTTAATTTCTTGTTCTAAATCGTATAATTCCTTCTCATAAATTTCTATTTGCTCAGTATATCTCTTTATTAATTTGTATTTCCAACCTATAAAGGTATGTATAAGTTTATCTAGTCCAGCTAACTGTAATTGTGGAACTTCAATTCTTAATTCTAAATCATATTCTCTTCTTTTCTGAGTATAAAATTCTATTAAACCTTTTAATCTATTTATACCCATTCTCTTTATTTCTAGTTTATGTTGAATTCTTAGAATTCTAAGCATAGTATATCAAAATTATCAAAGCAGTATTAAAAAGTATTTCTAACAAATTTCTCGTCACTAAACTGGAAAGATCACTTAAAGTGCAATCCAGATAGGAGAGGATACTTATATTATGCAAGAAATAATTATTTCAAAGTATAAGTATTAAGGTTATAGGTATACCTTTTATGCTTATTTTCTTCTATATTGTAAGCTTTCTGCAGATTATAATTTTTAGTAGAGAGAGAGAGAGAGAGAGAGAGAGTTTTGTGAGTCTGCAAGGAGTATCAGGGCTTCTATTTATAGATTTTGAAAAGCAAATCCTACCGGCTACCTATTGCTTTTACCGGAATCTTTGCTGACGTCATGGCTTACGTATATGGATGTATTACGTCATTGCTTACGTCATTTTCTTTTTACTGTTTATAACTTCGTCTGTAAGTTTTACTATTTATAACTTCGTTTATAAGTTTATACTATTTATGACTTTGTCTGTAAGTTTTATAATTATTAACTTATTTTTGAGTAACATTTATATTTCGTTTATAAGTTTATACTATTTATGACTTTGTCTGTAAGTTTTATAATTATTAACTTATTTTTGAGTAACATTTATATTTTGGGTATATCATAGCCATTATTCTCAGTATTATCATTAAGCTGTTTATAATTTATAACCATTCTAGGTTTTCCTCGTTTTTTCTCTGCGTTATTATTAACGAAAAAACTAGGTGATCTATGTCTAGATTCTGATCGTCTAATAAATTTATTTTTTATAAGTTCTTCTAGAGCTTCGTTATACCAAATTATTTCTTGATTATTGGCAGGTATCGCTTTAGCTCTTATAGTTATATCTGGATTTATAATTTCTAATTTATATTCAGTAGGATTTCTATTCCAATGTCTCTGAGGTCATGGGATATACAAGACATGGGAACAGGTCATACAGAATACCAAACATAAGGACCCTAAATATTTTTTTTTTATTTTGAACATATGCTCGTAATTTTTATACTGCTATTTGAGTTAATGACAGTACATAATTTTATGAGTTGAACAAGATGGTATGATATAATATTAATAACACCGATAATAAGTGTATTACACGTACGTACATTTTTTTATGTTGAATAGTCAGTTTATTCATTTTGTCAATTTCATATAAACACTTTATCAATTTGGTCTTTGGGATAAACAATATATCACATTCTTTTCTGTCTGCAATGTACACATTACCAGTCATTTTTATTACATTACTAATTTGGTCCATACGTTATGTTTATTACAATTTTTGTCTCCACGACATGTGTTTAAGTCAGTCCTATAAAATTTGGGGCTACACGAAAAATATACATTTTAAAATTATGGGACCCTAAGTGAAATATATATATATATATATATATATATATTAAACACAATAATATTTATTGAGAAATTAATTAGAAATTATAAACTAATGGAGTTGGTCCAAGAAGTAGCGATTCGGTATCATTTAAATAAGATCTCGGGTTCGAACTTTATGAATGTAGAAAATTTCATTGGGAAACTCACCCACCATAGCCAGGTGTGTGACCCAGATCGAATCTAAATATAGTTAAAGCAACGCTTTTAAAAACCAGATGGGCAACCAGAAAATTGCACATTATAAAAACTTTTATTATTATTATCATTTCAATATCATCATATCATATCATCAACTATAATTAGCAATATAATTTGAAACACAACACATTTCAACTCATCACATTATGCAAAAGCATACATCTACACCGGCATCCAATCGACAACGTCCAGTTACTTGACTACCATATAAATCTTTGCAATGTTGATTGCAATCTAGCCATTTACTACATGGCCCTTGATAAACAAATCTGACATCATCATCATTCGATTGAAAAGCTTCTGTTATAATTCCTACAATATATGTACAAATAAATTTCATAAGAATAATAATTTTTTATCAAATGTTTGAAGCCTAATGCATTATGAACCCCTAAACTTTTCCCTAATCACTTCTCGCCCCCCTGAACTTTCAAATGTTTCTCTCGCACTCCTAAACTTTTCTAAAGTTCCTTTTGCCCCTCTGAACTTGTCCAGAGTGTACCTCATGACCCCTTTTCGGCTGACGTGGCAGGTCATTTGCCAATGCTTGAAAAGTCAATGCCATGTCAACTGAAAGGGGTCATGGGGTGCAATATAGACAAGTTCAGGGGGGCGAGAGGAACTTTTGAAAGTTCAAGGGGGTGAGGAGCGATTAAGGACAAGTTAAGGGGGCTGGTGATGTATTTAGCAAATGTTTGAGAAATACAAGAAATAGAGAGGCTAATGTCACCTGCACTTAGAAACATTATAATGCACAAGACTGCAAAGAAAGTTTTTGTAGCTGAAGACATATTCATAGTTGCCATCGTTTTCAATTCCAAGCACTTAATTTGTGTAGTGTTTAGTTAAATTTTATGCACCTATTTATATTGTTGTTTTAGAGAGTGTGTTAGTTGGAAATGTAGGGGGTTTTCTAAATAAAGATATTAGAAGGGATCCTTAATTTATTATTTATAAACGAGGTGGATTTTTCAGCCGTATCTGGTGGATTTAGTAGTCAAAATTAATTATGCTTTGCATGGAAATGAAATCTCATGAGTATTTTTTAAAGTTGAACTTTTAAGCTTGTTTGTTTCTTTTAATTTCAATTATTTAATAAATTTTAATAGTTTAAATTTTATTTTATTGGTTTGTGGGGTCTACTGTGTAATTAAATCTGAACTATTAAAATTTATTGGATATTTAAAATTGAATAAAATATACAACTTTAAAGAATTTAAACTTTAAAGAATCTAAATCCAATTAGGATTATTAAGATTAGGATTCTCTTTAAAGTTCGAACAACTTTAGATTATGCTTCCTATAAAGATTTCAACCATTGTTATGTTATTTTATATGTCCCAAATAACTTGATAGCTAAATTATTTTTGATAAAACAAAATCTTAATTCGCTATAAAGCACAATATATATAAATTTAATAGAAAAATTCTAAAATACTCTCTTTTAAAATATTTTCTTATACACTCTTTCATTTATAAAAGGGTAAATTCAAAAAACATGTAATGTAATTTGACCATTTTTTAAAAAAGTCTTTATGGAATTTTTTTAAAAAAAAATATATTTTAAGTTTATTATTTAAGAATTATATATCAAGATTTGAGTAAGTTTCAGAAATTTTTTATTTTGTTATGATTTTTTAAAGTTATCATCAATTTTTAATTAAAAAAATATTTGTATTTCTCAAAAATTCTAAAATTTATCAATAAGGTGTATTGTATTTTTGTTAACAAAGCTGCAATATTTCACTTTAATATGGACAAGATTATCCTTCAAATTGTGGTTCTAAAATTTGAGAATCCTTTTTCTACATTCTCACACGAACCCTTTTAAAAAAATTCCACAGTGACCTTTTTTACAAAACAATCAAATCATTGAGCATGTTTTTTAAGTTTACCCTTTATAAAAACATAAAAAAATAAAATCATGTGCCAATTATAAAAAATGAAAAAAAATCAAATCACACGTAACATGCTCGAGTCTTCTTAAGAAATTCCCCTGTTTTCTATCATTTTAATGAATTTTAAATATTTTTTATTTCACAAATCATACACTTTTTCGATTCACTTTATATTTTTTATTTCTTTCTATTATTAGAAACAAGATTCATATGTATATATTAGATGTATTTGATTATGGTTTTTTTATAATGTATTTGATTATGGTTGTAAGTTAGTTAAAGTAGTTGAGAAGTTAGTATATAGCTTTTAGTTAGTCAGAGGGGCAAAATAGTCATTTAGGATATCAAAATGCAATTAGCTGTTGTACAAAGGGGATAAGTACTGAACTAAATTGAACTGATAAGTACTGATAGTTATAAAGGGGATAGTTATAGGGGTAAGTTAGCTCTGTTTTTTTCAACTTATTCAGAGAATATTGAACTAAACTAAACTGATATGCACTGATAAATACTTATTTCACTGTAATTTTATATGTATGCAGTACTGATAAGTACTTAACTAAATGAATTATAAGTTGAAAAGAATAGAGCCAAAAACCTTGTTCTTGAGAATGATTAATCACTCTTTCTTCAATCATAGTGTTCTATTTTCCATTCAGTTTCTCTCTCTCTCTTTTCATTTGTTTTAGCTAAATCTGATATAGTGTAAGATCAATTCTTCCATTAAAGCTTCCGCAGTTGCAAATCTCTTTAAACCTTTTTTGTTCTTCGTTACTAGATTTTTTTCATTTGAAATGCCTACAAGAAATCAGTCACGAATCGAAGAAAATAGCCCATTTTACCTGCATTCGGGAGAAAATTTGTCTCTGGTCTTAGTTACTCCTCTCTTGAATAGGACGAATTACCATTATTGGGCTCGCAACATGAAGATGGCACTCATATCTAAAACTAAACTGAAATTCATCGATGGAACGATAAAAAAACCTAATTCTATAGATCCCCTGTTTTCTCTCATTTTAATGAATTTTAAATAATTTTTATTTCACAAATCATACACTTTTTTTAATTCACTTTATATTTTTTATTTCTTTCTATTATTAGAAACAAGATTCATATGTATATATTAGATGTATTTGATTATGGTCTTTTTATAATGTATTTGATTATGGTTGTAAGTTAGTTAAAGTAGTTGAGAAGTTAGTTTATAGCTTTTAGTTAGTTAGAGGGGCAAAATAGTCATTTAGGATATCAAAAGGCAATTAGCTATTGTACAAAGGGGATAAGTACTGAACTGAATTAAATTGATAAGTATTGATAGTTATAAAGGGGATAGTTATAGGGGTAAGTTAGCTCTGTTGTTTTCAACTTATTCAGAGAATATTCAACTGAACTAAATTGATATGTACTGATAAATATTTATTTCATTGTAATTTTACTTGTATGCAATACTGATAAGTACTTAACTAAATGAATCATAAGTTGAAAAGAAGAGAGCCAAAAACCTTGTTCTTGAGAATTATTAATCACTCTTTCTTCAATTATAGTGTTCTATGTTCCATTCAGTTTCTCTCTCTCTTTTCATTTGTTTTAGCTAAATCTGATATAGTGTAAGAGCAATTCTTCCATTAAAGCTTCTGCAGTTGCAAATCTCTTTAAGCATTTTTTGTTCTTCGTTACTATATTTTTTTCAGTTGAAATGCCTATAAGAAATCAATCACGAATCGAAGAAAATAACCCCTTTTACCTGCATTCGGGAGAAAATTTGTCTCTGGTCTTAGTTACTCCTCTCTTGGATAGGACGAATTACCATTCTTGGGCTCGCAACATGAAGATGGCACTCATGTCTAAAAATAAACTGGAATTTATCGATGGAACGATCAAAAAGCCTAATTCTATAGATCCCTTGTTTAGTTCTAAATGAAGGTGCGACAATATGGTTCTCTCATGGATTCTTCGTTCTTTGAGTTTGTCAGTTTCCCAAACAGCAGTGAATTTGATTCAACAGAGCTATTGTTCTCAAAGAGAGATTCGCTCAATCGGATGTTTACAGAATCGCAGACTTACAAAGTGAAATTTACATCATCTCTCAAGGTAATAGTTGTATTACTGATTATTTTGCTTCTCTGCAAATTCTTTGGGATGAATTCACTACTCTCAATCCCTTGCCGGTTTGTGTATACGAGAGTTGTTTCCGTAATGTAACATGGGAAATGGGAAGAAAACAAGATATAAATCTTGTTATCTGTTTTCTCAAAGGTCTAAATGGATCTTTTTCAAATGTAAAGTCCAAAATAATGGCTATGGATCATATTCATGCCATAAAAAAGGTTTTCTCTTTAGTTCTGCAATTTGAAAGAGTTCCATGTCTTGGAAAATAATTATTGTGTTCAAGAAATAGCTTCTTTAGTTAGAAGGGACAATTTTGATTATAAGTCACATGGTTATGGTTCTCATGCTCAAGCTAATCAATTTGGAAATCAGTTTATCAACACAAAGGTTTGATGGTCAATAACAAAGATGGTGGTTACCAAAATAATTTTAGAAGATAGAATTTTCAGAGTGACAAAAGGATTCGATGCTATATTTGCAAAGGAAACCACTTACTAGTCAATTGTTTGAAGAAGGATGGGTATCCGCCCAATTTATTAAGAGGCAAATTCTAAACCAATGGGGTTGGTCCAAGTGGTAGCGATTTGGAATCACTTAAATAAAGTCTCAGGTTCGAACCTTTTGAATGTAGAAAATCACATTGGGAGACACACCTACTGTGAGCACGGGATTTTGCAGTCTCTCTCACGAGACGTTGATGACGTGTACCCGATTTTAATGCCTCAAAATAAAAGTTCTCTTTAGAATTTTTATTATCAAAAAAATATTCCCCGCGAATTTTATACTTGGTAGAATCCAGTTCGGCGTGGCCGATAAGGCGTCTGGTAGGAGCTTGAACCGATGATTTACACCCAAATTAAAAAATACCCATTAAAATATCATTAAAAATAAAAAATACCTTTTCACCCACTATTAAACCACTTTAGGTGACTTTTTAGGCTCCTAGGCCCGCTGCCTGTCGATATGCTGGAGGCTGATGCCACCAGTGGCATCAGTCACACCGTCGACGACATGGTGATATCGCCGGCGGCATCATCCATACCGTCAGCGGCATCGCCATGTCACCGACGATATGACCCGAGACGGGTCCCTGCACAGACAGCCTTTCAGCCACTTTCGGCGGAATTGGTCAAAAAGGCCTTGAAAAACATCCTATTTCACCTATAAAAGCACACCTTGAGTTGCAATAAGGAGGAGGGGAACCATCTAATGTTAGAATTTTAATGTTAGAAGGAGAAAATAGATTTTAGTGAGATAAGACTTAGATAAGGCAGAAAAAAAGGATTCCGATCCATTTTTCCTAGTTTTTCTTCTTTGAATTCTCTGATTGTGAGCTTAAAATTGGTAAATCCTGTAGTTAAAAATCAACTTAATTGGATTTAGAAACCCGAAGCACTCGAATTTACTACTAAATCATCGTAACAAGCTCCCCGGAGGTGTTTATTTTCGGTTTACGAAGAGGTGGATTCACGGCTTCGAGGTTAAAATCCTGAGTTTTATAGCTCTTTGGCATTAATATTACTGATTTATGTTAATTTTTGTTAATTTATATTCATTTTTGGGTTTTTGATCATTTTTTACTGTTAACCCTGCTGCTGCGAAAAATTGAAGTCGCCGAAGACATGTGATGTCGCCGGTGGTATCAGCCATGTCGCCAGAGACATCACTGATACCGCCGATGGCATCATATTCCCCAGAGACCTCATTTTCTTATGGTACCCTTTCTTTATGGTACTCAGAACGCCTTGTAGCCTGCCTGCATACTGATGTCGCCAGCAACACAATTGATGTCATCGGTGGCATCAGCCATGTCGCCAACAACATCAACCATGTCGCCGGCGGCATCGATTTCCTCTTCTGCGACATGGCTTTTTGGATAGCAGTTTTATTTTTCATTTGTTCCCAGATTAGTTTACTGTCCAAAATTAGGATGTACAATGTAACAAGGGAGGTCCAAAGCCTTCCGAAGACAGACCCCTCCCCGTGACGCGTGGCCTTTTTTATTTATAATCCGGTTAAAGCAAAGATCAAATCTAAAATTTGGTTAAAAACGGAATTCCCACAAACACCGTTCGAATCTCGTTTTAGCCATCCAATCGAGCTTTATAATATAGTAAATAAAATATGTCATATCTGTGCTAACCATCCTCTGCAGGTAAATGTAAATCAGACATTCAGGTATTTTTTTTATCGTATAGAAAAATGTACAGGATTTGAAAGCTTTGTAATAATTTTATTTCCCGCACTTATTTTTGAACGGCTATAAATATTTTATTCGTCGCTTCAATTGCTTGATAAATGCGATAACAACAAAAAAAACTGAAAACACAAATAAATAGGATGGATTAAACCGATTAAGAAAGAATGACATATCTTAATTTGGCCTCATAAAAAATAGATAACATCATCCGAACTCGGAATCTCTACTTAAGTTATGGTCCAACCACCGGTGGGAAAATCATACCAAAATTTCCCGGTTGAGCTAAACCGGGTGGCGACTCTATTTTAAGTACGGGATTTCGATCTCGTATCTTTTGAACATTAAAACATGCAAATCACATCACACATCTCCCCGTCATTTCTAGAGGCCGGCCCATCGACCCGGCCCAGCTGCCGCCGCGTAAAATGTCGTCTGCTCGCAGTGGCGGATCTGCTAGGGAGCAATCTCTTTAAACTTGAACTTTCTTTTCATAAAGTTTAAAAGATTTTGATGATGTATTGAAATCATTGGCCAAATTAAAACTTCATTCTTTTTTTAACGTTTTATCCTTACGCGTGTAGATAGTTCGGTAATTTTAGGTGCCCTATTTTACCCGAGAAGCTCACGAAGTATCACTCATGCCCTGTTGGAATTGAGGATGCCTAGTGGGTGGATCACTCATTTTAACCAACACGTAAACTCCTACGATCACACCTATTTGGGTAGTGAGTGAGTAACGTGGAATCAAGGTAAACGAGAACCTTCTACATCAACAACCCTATACCAAAGCTGCGATAGAAAAAGCCTTAGCACATCATTCCCCTTAAGATTACCCAAAACAAATAAAATAATTGGGATGCGCTTCTTTCGCCATTACCGGTGAAGAAGCCAAACTCCATCCTTCCAAATAGGCGCTACGAGGGAGTCATAAGGATGAAAGAGGGATGACTCGTGTGCTATGTACTCTGCGATCATGCACCCCCATGCATTCGCTTCAAGAGCCAAAAATGAATCAACTTACCCTTACCTCTTCCTCTTATAAAGGAAGTTTAGCAACACACATAGGACTTCTCTTGTACCTCCGTTGCGTCACCACATATCACTATATATGGCATGAGATACAAATGTCCTACATATGTTGGAGGGATAAGCCATCGCATCATCTCTAATAATATCTACGTGCAGCCATACGTATCACGCATTGCTCCCAAGAGGCATGCATGCCATCCATACCAATCACAAAACCATTCATGGTCTGATCTGCTACCTACCATTTCAGCAAGGAGGAGGCGTACTGATTGTTGCACCCCAGTTTGGAAAAAGATAGAACACCGCTTGATATGTCATCCTCTCACCTCAATTATCACCACAGAAGTCAAAGGAATTCCACACACCGATTCCAGTGGAGAGTCAGATTTGGAACAAGTTCAGTTAAGCCAGAGTCCTTCCTAACTAGCTATGTCTTTTCCAAGAGATGAAGGGACCCCTCCTCCCAAAGAGCCCTTTAGCCCTACTACTAGCTCGGGAATAGGATCCCAACCACCGCCTGGTTTCAACTTTGCCAGTGCTGTGGCACAATTCCTGAACTCGGACGCTTTCCAAACTTCTATCCAAACTACTGTTCAGGTAGCCGTTAAGCGAGCTCTCAAAGATAGAAATTCCGATCGAGTATCGGCATTCGATATTCAGGCCCGAAATGGTTTGGCACAGATGTTGACCAGTCTGGTAGGGACGAGACTTGTTGCACCTATGTTTCAATCAACCCAGCCTATGGCAAGCCCATTCTAGTTTGGGCAAGCTTTGGCTTTCCTATCAACTTTGACTGTTCCATTAGTTATGCCTTTTAATCCAAGACCCTTCACTCAAAGTTCTACCCCTTCAGTATTTACTCACCAATACCCAAATTCTTAGCCACTGCCCTCTTTCACTCCTCCACAATTCGTTGTGACTCCCAAAGGCACCACCTACCCCCAAAATCCTTTTGTCAGCCAATTGACCATTCGCCCTCAGCTACCTCTGACACTCAACGACCAGGTCACGCAGCCGCCAAACATGACACCCGAGGTAGCCACTTTTGTCCCACAAATGATAGCTTCTCAAACTGTCATTGACTAGGTCAGGTATTCTCTGGGCGTGACACCCGAAACCCTAGCTATCCCTCATAAACCGGTCAGCGACCAGGTCATGCAACCTCCAGATGTGACACCCGAGATCCAAGCTTACATCAACCACCTCATCACCACCAAGAAATCTGAAAGATATGAAGATTGGGTCCCCGATAATTTCACTATACCGAGTATGGCTCACTATGATGGTTCTAGAGCACCTGCCTCTCACTTCATAATGTATGAAGGAATAATGCGTGTGAAGAAGTTAAGTGATAAGGTGCTCACTAAAATGTTTCCTTGCTCCCTTTGGGGCTCTGCCCTTGAATGGTATTGCACCTTGCCGCAGCATATTGTCGCCGACTGGAATCTTTTATCTAAGGCATTGAAAATACATTATGGTTTTAATACTATGATGGAAACAACCCTCCAACATCTTGAGATGGTCCGTCAAATGCCCAATGAAACTTTCAAGCAATACTTTAATCGGTGGATGTCAACCCAGGTCTTAATGAAATCCAAGCTAAGCCTCAAGGAAATGATTGTCAAACTCCTCGAAGGGTCTCTCCCCCTATTCTGTAAAGAAATGGCTACCGATTCTTTCCTGTCCTACAAGGCTGCATTTGAGAAAGCCGAGAAAATCGAGCGTGAGGCAGAGCGTGAAAAGGACGAGAGAGCGGGGAAACCGTGGGTTAGAAAGAATGAAGCCTAACCCTTAGCCCTGGGGCCAGCTAGGCCTAAAGCACCGGCTACAGTTCAAGTTATTTCTCAAACCCCTGCTGCGCCCCTCGCAATCACCTCAGCAACACGGCGGTTGCTATAATTCAGCCTCCTCACCCTCTTTTATCTTGGCTAACCCTTATAAGCTGCCCCTATAGGTCATCTTCTAACATTTAAGGGAAGCGGGTTTTATACAGTCCCTTCAGGAATACAAGCCACCTAGACTCGAGGATAAAAATAACTTCTCTAACTATCATGTTCAGGTAGGACACCAAACCAACAATTGTGAAGCCCTGCTCTTAGCAATTCAATAATTGGTTAGCGAAGCAAAGATCGCTGAACCAGATAGAGCTCCAAGCACCATGAATAATCCTTTACCAAATTTTGAGGACAAGGTTGGCATGGTCTAGACTGGTTTATCTGAAGCCACAATCTTTGATCTTCTTGCGCAGAGGTTGGACAATAATAGCTCTATCCTGGTCATTGGTTTGGGTCTCCTATCTTATTCGGTCTTTGATTTAATCAATCAAGCCAATCCGGGAGTCAATTCTGTCTAGAAAATAGAAGTTGATCCAAATCAAATGAAGCAAGAGAGCCACAGGTCTAACCCATTTGTTGCAAGAAGAATGAAAAAACCACTATTTAGCGTGGATCCCTTCATTTCAAAGGAGGACTACTCTAATGGTGATGAGGAATTAGTTAGAGAAACCAGGGCTGTAAGCACCGAATCGTTCAAGGTTGATCAGAACGACCTTTTTAGCGTGGATAAGTATGAACTTCAAAACCCAGATTTGAACTATAAGGAACAACAGTATCTGTTTGAAACATGAGCCACTAAGAGTGTCTTACTCGGTGATGTCCTTAACATTACCTGGAGTGGCCGCGTATATCATCCTGAAGACCGATATCTCTGCTTAACCAGAGATCAGGTTCCCGGTAGAGTCAGAACCATCGCGAGACGCCCCATCTCCACCTCCGCTTATCCTGATCAATCTCAAGGTTGATCCTCTCATTACCCAGCTAAAAAACACCCAAGCCTAATACAGTATTTGGCAGCTGGTAATCGACTCTGAAGGGCATCATAAGGGCTTGATTAAATAACTCCTTGATTTAGAAGCTAATTCGGCCACCTCGGTTATTGAGATGTGCGCCACGGTTAGGGAAGGCATTCCCTCGAGAAAGGGGCCTTAGATCATATTCGACCGTTTTGATCTTACACTCGAGGGAAGGGATCATAACAGGGCCTTATTCATCCGAATCCAGGTCCTCAATAAGGTTATCCAATGGTCGTGGTGGACGATGGCTCCACTCTAAATCTATGCCCTCTAAAAATCCTTCCCTATCAAGGACTGTCAGAGGAGATGCTTGAAAAATCCAGCACAGTTATTAAAGCGTATGATGATTCAAAGCACAATGTAATTGGGACCTTTAAGGCAGAAGTCACTGTAGAAGGCATGACAAGCAATCTACATTTCACTATACTTGACATTCCTGTTACCTGCTCTCTATTGCTTGGCCGACCATGGCTTCATGCTTTGGGCGTTGTTCCCTCCACACTACACTAGAAAATCAAGCTAATTTATAAGACAGAATGGTGACTATAGAGGCCAATCCCACCTCTGTTATGGCTATTATGCAAGCCGAAGCTAGTTTAGAAAAGGGCCTTCAGATTGCATGAATAGCAAAGCTCAGGAGTCTCCTCCCCTTTGGAATAACTACCTTTATGTGGGTATGGGTAAACTAACGAAGAAATCTGGTTACAAGCCTGGCAGAGGTGGAGGAATACACAAACAAGGAATTATCGAGGCATCAGAGTCGAAAATCCTTACCCATCGAGCTGGATTGGGATATAAGCGTAGAAAAGCCTATCACCGCGTCCCCTCCTGCTACTGTCATATGGTCACGGTTTATGAGATCCAAGGTAAGAGGCCTCATAAGGGAGAGCCTAAGCCGATCGAGTATGGTAGAAAAATGTGGCCTGGCTTTGAGATCTTTAAAGATGTCTACGACTTTGAAACCGACCGCCTGATAGTTTCGATCGAACCTATGCTCGCTGAGCCTGATACACCTATCATTGTTGTTTCTAATAAGGCTAAGGTAAAAGGTAAGATACATCCCGAAGATGAGCCTGAGGGAAGTAATGAAGAGTCTACCGATCTAGAAATTGAAAATGCTGTAGCAACCGTGACTAAAGCTATGGCGCTGCTGATGAAGAAAGGCTGGAAGGGTGTGAGAATTGGGGAAGAAGATGCTATGACAGCAATAGTAGGAAAACTTGTCGAGGCTCTTGTTGAGAAAGCCGACCTGTCTGGGGGGCCATCACTCACTATTGCCTAAAAGACTACTCTGGAGCACGAGATGAGTGCCATTCTGACAAATAATACATAGGATGCTCCTCCTATTGATGTTGCTACTGAAGCCCCTCCACCTATGGAGTAGGATATGGATGATGTAATTCTTAATATTTTTGATGTGTTTGATGCAAACAATACTGCTTATGAGGCTTTTAATACAGTAAACAACTCTCGTTCTGCTTACTTGTTTGATGTCTTTCCTGATGGATCCATGCATTCACATAATATTTTTGGCATTAGTGATACATTATTAAGTGAAATAAACCTAAGTACAGATGATAATCCTAAAATGGTGACCATTTCCAAAGATTTAACTCCTGAGGAAAAAATTGAGATCATAAAAGTGCTTAAAGATCATATTAACACTTTTGCCTGGTCATACGAAGACATGCCTGGGGTTGATCAATAAATTGCCGAGCACAGAATCCCAACTGATCCTAAATTTTGGCCTGTCAAGCAGAAACTCCACCAGTTGAGGCCAAAATGGGTAGATTGGGTTAAGGCAGAGGCTTTTAGGTTGATTGAAGCTCGATTTATTGAAGTGGTGGAATACCCGACTTGGTTGTCCAACATCGTCCCAATTCCGAAGAAGGATGGTAGGGTCTGGGTCTGTGTGGATTTTTGAGATCTCAATAAAGCCTTGCCGAAGGATGACTTCCCACTCCCACACATTGATGTCCTAATTGATAGTGTCACCAGGGCGGCTATGTATTCATTCATGGACAGGTTCTCAGGGTACAATTGGGTTTTGGTTAATATTGTCGACAAAGTCAAAACAACTTTTATCACTGAATGGGGGGTGTATTGCTACGAAGTAATGCCATTCGGGTTGAAAAATGTCGGGGCCACTTATCAGCAAGCTGTAACCGCCCTCCTACATGACATGATCCATAAAGAAGTGGAAGTGTATATGGACGTTATGATTATGAAGTCCGCTACTCGAGTGGAGCACCCTACTATTCTTGACAAGTTCATGACTCGTATTAAAAAGTATAACCTCCGCCTGAATCCAAAGAAATGCATATTCAAAGTTACCTCTGGCAAGCTGTTGGGGCACATGGTTAGCTAGAAAAGGGATTGAAATTAATCCAGACAAAGCTAAAGCCATCAGGGACAGGCCTCCCCCTAAGACAGAGAAGGAGGTCTGATCGTTTTTAGGGTCCTTACAGTATATTAGTTGGTTTATTGCTTGCCTTACTACTGTTTGTGAACCCATCTTCAAGCTATTAAGGAAATAATAACCCATGGTATGGAACGATCACTGCCAAGTAGCATTTGATAGGATCAAGGTGTATCTTGTCGATCCACCTGTCTTGACACCCCCCATCCCAGGGAAACCACTCATCCTTTATCTGGCCATAGAAGAAACTTTTATTGGGGCCATGCTTGTCCAGGAACATGATGATAAGCATGAACATGCCTTCTACTACCTAAGCAAGAAGTTATTGGATTATGAAACCTGGTATTCGATTATGGAAAAGACCTGCACTACCATGGTTTGGCTTACTAAGAAGCTGCGACATTATTTCCAATCTTATCATGTCCAAGCTGTGGCCAAGATTGATCCAATAAAGTTTCTTTGTCAATCCTCTACTCTAGCTGGCAAATTGTCTTGATGGTTACTTCTCCTGTCTGAGTTTGACATTAATATGTGACCCAAAAGGTCATTAAGGGGCGGGCCATAGCTGAATTCCTAGCTAATCAACCCCTCAGCTCTGACTATAAGGAAAATTTAGAGTTTCCTGATGAACAGCTAGCATTTGCTACAATCCTTGATAATGTTTGGACAATGTACTTTGATGGCGCTATAAACCACTGGGGAGCAGGTCTCGGAGTTATTATCATCACGCCAGATAATGAGATAATCCCATTGTCCAAACGCTTAGAATTCGCTATCACCAACAATGACACTGAGTATGAAGCTTGTCTGTTCGGCCTTGAGGCTCTTCTTCAGGTTCAGGCCCACCGTGTATCAGTCATCGGAGATTCAGCTCTGGTTGTCCATCAGGTTATTAGAGATTGGGAAATTAAAGAAGAATCTCTCCGTCCTTATGTTGAGGCTGTCCGTGAATTGTTTAAGAAATTTACCTCGTGCTTATACTGCCATGTCCCTCGGTATGAGAATCAAATGGCTAATGCTCTCGCCACTCTCGCATCCATATGGGAAGGACCCCAGCAGCAGCCTATTCGCCCTTTGGTTTTGTTGTCCACCAAGATCCCATATCATGTTCAATCGGCTCCTCCAATCCTCGCCCTTTCATTTGAACCTTGTTGGTATTCTGACATCATCTTATTCCTTCATACCGGCCAATATCCTACAGATTCTTCTGACTTGGACCGTACCACCCTACGGCGGCTCGCTATCCAATTTTGTATATTTGATAATGATCTTTTCAAGCGCACCAGCGACGGCCTACATCTCCGTTGCCTCACTGACTCCAACGCTCAAAACATAATGACTCAGGTCTATGCCGGTGACAGTGGCCCTCATATGAACGGTCTTGCTCTCACAAAGAAAATACAGTGGTTGGGGTATTTTTGGCTCACTCTCACAGCCAATTGTATCACCCATGTCAAACAATGCCATCAATGCCATGTTTAAGGAGATATGCAGCATCTACCGCCCACCGAACTCCATCATTTATCCACCCCTTGGCCATTCTCGGTATGGGGGATAGGTATAATTGGTGAAATCCATCCTTCTTCAACAAACGACCATATATTCATTGTAGTAGTAGCAGATTACTTCTCAAATAGGTAGAAGCCGAATCCTTCACCAATGTCACCGCTAAGCAGATGGCCAAGTTCATAAAGAAGCACATCTTCACTCGGTATGGGCTCCCACACCATATAGCAACTGCTTCTCTAATCAAGAAATACGGTATCGAGCACCATAGATCTTCCCCATACAGACTGCAAGCCAATGGGGCTGTTGAGGCAGCTAATAAATCGATAAAGACGATTCTCTCAAAGATGATAGTCAGTTACAGGGATTGGGCAGATAATCCACATTTTGCTATTTGGGGATATCGCACCAGCATTTGCACCCCGACAGGCTAAACTCCGTTCTCCCTGGTCTACAGGATGGAAGCCGTCTTGCCAGTTGAAACTCAGGTGACCTCCTTAAGAGTCGCTCTGGAAGATAAGTTAAAAGAGTTTGAATAGACCCAAGCAAGATTTGAACAGTTGAACATGATGGATGAACAGAGGTTAAAGGCCCTCGACAAACTCCAAATGTACCGGCAACGTATGGCTCGAGCATACAATAGTCGGGTAAGACATCAGAAGTTCCCTCTGAAGTCTGGTGATCTTGTCCTTAAATAGCTGAAACTTTCTACCTCTGACGTGAGGGGTAAATTCAGGCCAAACTAGGAAGGACCATATGTAATAAAGAAGCTACTTAGCAAAGGGGTAGGTTAGCTTATGGACATGGATGGGAACAAGTTTGTGAATCCCGTGAACCAAGACAGGCTTAATCATTATCATATTTAATTCAAAAGAAATAAATCAAAAAAGTGGCACACCAAAAAAATATATACGTGATAATTACCCTCCTTTCAGTCTTTTACTAATCGGGCAAAAATTAGGGTGATACTTGACGATTGGTATCCTGCAAACCAGCCGTTCAAAAATTAGGGGATGAGACAAACCTGCTAGATTGAAAACCCCAAAAGGGCGGTCTAGGCAAAAGTTGGGGTATGTGAGCAAAGAGCGAGCGCTGTCTAGAAAATCGATCTAGGCTAGTTGGCACCGGGAGTTAAATCAGTGAGAATGTCAACCAAACATCATGTACTTTATTTTATCTCAATTAATTAAAGTACCTCTTTTGTTAAAATCTAAATGCTTATGCTTATGTGAATCATGTATTCATAGGATTAAGACAACTTCAACAAGCTTTGGACATAGTTCATTTTATTCCACATCAGATGTAAAAAAATAAAAAATAAAAATAAAAATAAATAATAATAATAATAAAAGAGGTCTGATAGTTCTGGCAAAAGTAAGTCTCAAATCGAGCTTCTCGCATCATCATCACATTACCTAGAGATCCGTCTTGATGTGGTAGTAGAAAGGGGCTCCTCCCCCTGCTCTGCACGCTCCCCCTCAAAGCGGGCCTATGACAGCTTCCGACGGGTCGATAAGCCTCTTATCTCAGCAAGCCATCCCATGTAATGTGTGTCGGTCTCGATGGTCTCCACGTGATCATAATCCAGAATCCCAAATACAGCTTCCCTGGTCCACTTCTCCTGAATATGGTTGACCCACGTAGCTTTATAGATTTCGATCTGGTTATGGGGCAGCTTGACTGGGATTCTTTGTCTCTTACCATACTGATGGCACAGCCGGTAAGGGGTGAAAAATGAAGATTTCTCCAGACCTATCAATTGAACACATGCTCCCCAGGATTCTACAACCACGTCCTAAATTCTCCACAATGGACTAGCCCACTAAACCTGCGTAATAGTATACCCCCTCAAAATAGGCACCCAATCATCGTATGAAAGCTCGTCGAAATTAGCCCGCATAAGCCCTCTCTCCCTCAGATGGACGGGAAGATACTTTTTCGGGTTCCCTCCTGGCTCCTCCCTCAACCTCAGTTTCTCCATCAGCCATAGCTATAATTCAAACTCAAGTAAGGATTGGGGAAAGAAATGTGTGAAATTGGAAAGAACAAAAGGTACCTATAATAATTTGAGCTGGTCTCCGATAAGTAACGGGTCAACGAAAGCAGCATCCACGTTCAGCAAAACATCGGCCAATCCCATAGCCACAGGAGAAGCCCCTATCGATATAGGAATGATGAGTGAAATCAACTTGGGCGGAGCAATTGGGCTTACTTTGCATATAAACTCCGCCTTGAGTAGCAATGCCACTATGAACGGGCAAGCAAAGTGGGATCGGGGCGCTCCACGACACCACTCTAGAACCGCTCCAAACTGAAACCCAAGTTTGTCAGGCAACTGAGACAGAAATGGGTCCACATAATCCAAATTCCATAACCCTTGAGGAATTCCATCTGCGCCAAAATGAAAGTCCGACAGCGCCATCGTATCTCGTTTAGGACACGGTGTCCCCAAAATAGCGTGGAATTCTTTGAGCAAGGGGCAATGCTCGAACGATGAAAATCAAAAAACGTGGTCCATTGGATCCCAAAAGGTTAACGCCGCTCGAAGGAACTCGTGGCTTACGGGCCATGCTGCGACATATCAAAACCTCTAAAGCCCGAATTTTTCAAGCTTCTTCCAGTCCCCATTTTCCAGACTTAGTAGAAAACCCCATAGCTTTTGATTGTGGGTTACCATGGCAGGAATTGATAGAACGGTCGAAATTAGATTGTTGGAGAAGTGATACCGTCGGCATGTGAGTGATGTCGTCGGCGATGTAAATGATGCCGCCGGCGATATGGATCGAATTGGGCGATATCAACTGATGCCGCCTGGATATAGGCTTTCAGACAGCCCTATATATATTATTTTAGCTGTTTGAGTTTAGGCGATATCAGACATGCCGCTGGCAGTATGAAGTTACTTTTTCGGTGATATCAGAAGCATTTTTCTCATTGTAGACCTGTACAAAACCTGAAAACTATCTTATAACCCATTTCCAATGCCTGTCCGAATGCAATCCATTTTATTTGAAGTGAAAAAGCCTGAAGGCACAAACCATCCAAAAATTCGGAATATCTAGACCACAGAAACAAAACCCAACAATAAATCCGAATTATTCTAACCCCAATGTATCAAGGGTACAAACAAAGAACTGAAAAGCAAAACAAAAATATAAAGCTAAGCATGCCCGCCACTGCCGGCCGGGCGGGATGAAATGTCATCAGGGCTTATAAGCCAATCTCCAATATCATCCTCATCTTCCTCCCTTCCTTCTATCATAGGCACACTGCTAGACTCCTCGGCCGTGGCAAATGGGCATCAGCCGACAAACATCTTCACCCCCTATGACTGGTGCTGCTAGGGTGCACACGATCCAGATTTTTCTTGCTCCTCCGTTCCTGAACAGTAGCCACCAGCTGACCCTCAAGGTCACTCACTCGACGTCGGAGTCCTGCAGTCTACTCCTCATATCTTCGTCGGGCTGCATCGGCATCTAATAAGGAAAAGGCCAAGAAATCCTGCAAACCAGGGAAGACATCAATAATTCATATCATTCATAGCATCCATACATCCATCTTATCTTATTTTACCATAGGCATAAATAGGGAACGCACCTAATCAAGGAGCGATTGCCTGATAAGCGCATCCCAGAGAGCAAAGTTGTTCTCTGCAAGCTGCTCTATATGGCTTTGCGCCACCTAAAAAATCCAAAAGGCAAATAATTAGACACCCGCATCCAAGGGTAAACAAGAAAACAATTATCAGGCCTTATATAAGTAGTGTTTTCTGGCATAAAGATGGGAGTATGCCGGCTCGAGCCTATATTCCTGGGGAGGAACTCGCCTCGAGAATTCATCAGTAGGAATGTGGTTTCCATCGGGTTGACCAGACACCCCTCCACAAAATCTATACCCTCCGGTACACCATAGTACCGGGTCCCACTCTAGTTATCCCGGCCTCTCTTCCTCGCAGGTTCCTGAAAAAATGAAAGACACTCATCAGTAATGTTCCTAAACAATTTCAAAATCAGGCACATAAACACAATCATACCTCAAAAGAACGCTACCCCCCTAGGAAATTAGCATACTCCTACCAGCTACAACCACGCCTGCCTCATTCTCCCCCTCGGGCTCAATCCCAACATCACCTTCAAGCTCTTCATCTTCTTTGTCTTCTACTTACTCGACATCCATGATACCTTTGAGGCACCTTTTCTCCTCCTCCAGCCATTGTTCATTATGATACTCAAACGTATCATTCCTATGGATGCGGGGACAAAAGGGGAGTAGAAGCTGCTAGTGCTGCTCGTAGAGGCCAGGGATGCTAGGGATCACTCAGCCGTTTCCTTTAATATAATCGACCTTATCAGCCTCGAAGGTGATCACCAAATGGGGCCACCATAAGCCCTTGGGAGGATCAGTAGGCACCTGTCTATCGACAATCAGGACGGACCTCCAGCCCCGAACGTGCTCACCTAGATACCACTACTGGGACAAAGGACACTCCATTAAGAACCAATGGTAGTCCACCTGCCTCCTAACCCTCGCAACCTCTATCAGGTTCTCCACCCCATTGAATGGATCCAGGACAAGCTACACCAACAATCAACCAAAACAACCAATATAAGTTCACTAACGCTTTTGTTTTATTTTAAAGTGTAAAAACAAGGACTAAATTAAAAATTGCATACCGAACCCAACCGTGTGCTCCTTAGGACCTCCCTATATTTGGTAGGATACTTGGCCTTCCCACCAACACCCCCGTACCAGCGGGCGAGAAAATGGAAACCCAGCAGCACAGTCTTCTTGAACTCGATCGGCGGGAGGATCTGATGCTTAAAAGCCCAAGCTTGCACAAGTAGCAATTGGTCAGCTTAAACTGAAAATAAGAAGTCCATAATCAAATAAAATGCTTCCAAAAAGATATACCTAGAGTAGCAGATGGCAGAGGCGAAGGGCATTCACCTTCTTTCGGTCTCCCATGTCCAGCCCGTGGTATAACTGAGCCAAGATGGCCCTTGGCCAATTCTTCCTCCTGATGCCTGCCACGTCCTCCACAGCAGTTATCAGCACTAATTGATCTTGCTCCCTAAGATTGGGAAGAATAGCACGGTGAGCAAAGAAATCACGAAAGACCTCTCTCTCATTCTCAGGCACCACATCTACCCTGGTCCAGTGTTGGTGCAACTCACCGTAAGATAGCCGCCCTGAGACAGGCTTCAAACCGAATAGCTCCTTCACCTGCCTCACCACGGGCCTCTCGACATGGTATTTATCCATATAAGCATCGAAGTGAATTACCTCATCCGTCTAAGGAAGCCCGATCATAGCAATGACATCGAAAGGTGTAATCATCGCTTCCCTAAAAGAGAAGTGAAAAGTGTGGGTAGTCTCAGACCACCTCTCGGTTAGGGCTGTCACGACTGAATGAGAGAGCTTGGACATTAGCATTGGCATAATCCAGGCCAGGTCCCCGAATCCCATCTCATTAATGGCGAGCGTAAGCTCAGAGTCCTTCTTTGAAATATAGTGCCACCACTCGCCGATGGTGCCCATCCCCCCAGTATAAGTCAGTTCATATGGATGCAAAATTAGAAACAAAACAGATAATTCCTGCATATTTTCTCATCACTGAAACCTGATAGAAAGCTACTGATATCACATCTGCTAGAAGTGATGTCGCCGGCGGTATCACTCCATACCGTCGGCGGTATGGATGATGTCACCGGTGACATCGCTTTAAAAAAGAAGCGACATCAAACTTCCTTAGGCCTTTTTGCAAGGGCTGATGTCGCCAGCGACATCACTCATGTTGCCGGCGACATCACTACCTGCGGGCAGAACCTATTTTCCCCAAAATCGTACCCATCGTGCCAAAACCATAAAAATCGCAATCAATCAATCAATAAGCCTGAAAACGGTAAAAATCGAACTTAAGCATGCAATATCAGTCTATAATCAGTCTATTTCACACTTATGACTCCTATCATGACACAATTTCAAGCCTAAGACCAAATCGAAACTCAACCCAAAAATAGGAGATTCGGGTTTTGCGGGATTACCTGGATATAGTAGAGGTGTTTTTCCTTCTCTGGGGTCAGATTAGTGATAAGAATTGATACCGTAGCCATACATCTTGGCTGACTCCTTTAGGCCTTAAGCAGCATGAACGGAGAGAATTTTCAACCCTTCGACAGAGGAATTAGGTAGATTCTCCCTAGCCTTAGCAGATTTGCCCCCTAAAGCCTTAGCGATTCTCTTCATGATTAGAATGACGGTAAGAAAAAAATTTGAAAATTTGGGGAAGAGGAGAAGAAGGGGTACGATTTCTGTATGTGAGGAAGAGGAGTTTACTTCCATTTAAACTGCTATGCGGAATTCAAGGAGTTTTAATTTATCTGAAACTGTCCACTTATGCCGCCTGCGGCATCACTCCATACCGCCAGCAACATCACTCATATCGCCGGTGACATCGTACCCTTCAATTTAAATTTTGAAATTGTTTGACCAGTCAAAGCTGCCACATGGCCATCATGCCGCCAGCGGCATTACTCCATACCGCCAGCGACATCACTATGCCGCCGGAGACATCGCCCCCTCCAATTCAAATTTTGAGCAAGTCCGACCAAAGGACCACCTATCCACAATGTGCAAGCCTGACCAAGGGACAACCAATCTACAAAGGATAAACTCCGACCAAAGGACAATCTCTCCAGAAAGCTCAAGTCTGACCAAAGTACAAACTTTCCATAAAGCTCGAGTTCAACTAAAGGGCAAACCCTCCACAAAGTGTAGACCCGACCAAGGGGCAACCAATCTATAAGACAAAAGTTCGACCAAGGGACAATATCTCAACAAAGCACAAGTCCGACCAAAGGACAATCTCTCCACAAAGCACAAGTCCGACTGAAGGACAACCTATCCATTAAGTGTAGACCCGACCAAGGGGCAAACAATCTACAAAACAAAAGTCCGACCAAGGGAAAATCTCTCCACAAAGCACAAGTCTGACCAAAGGACAATCTCTCCACAAAGCACAAGTCCGACCGAAGGACAGCCTATCCATAAAGCACAAGCCCGACCAAGGGGCAACCAATCTATAAAGAATCAATTTCGACCAAAAGACAATCTCTCCACAAAGCTCAAGTCCGACCAAAGGACGAACTCTCCACAAAGCTTGAGTCCGACCAAAGGGCAAACCCTCCACAAAGCGTAGACCCGACCAAGGGGCAACCAATCTACAAAGCCCGACCAAGGGGCATCCTTTTCGCGAAACACAAATCCGACGAAAGGACAAACTCTCCACAAAGCTCAAGTCCGACCAAGGGACGACCAACCTACAAAGGATCAAGTCCGACCTAGGGGCATCCTTTCTGCAAAGCACGAATCCAACCAAAAGACAATCCTATCCACGAAGCACAAATCCGACCAAGGGGCAAACCAGTCGCCCGTCAGGCATCATTCCTATCCCTTGCTCTTTCAAGCGATCATACTGACCTGTGGCAGCAGTGATCCCCCGAGGGGCAGCCTGTGAGCATTGGATTTTGCAGTCCCTCTCGCGAGACGATGATGACGTGTACCCAATTTTAATGCCTCAAAATAAAAGTTCTCTTTAGAATTTTTATTACCAAAATAATAATTCTCGCGAATTTTATACTTGGTAGAATCCATTTCGGCGTGGCCGATAACTTTTCCGATAGGAGCTTGAACCGATGATTTACACCTAAATTAAAAAAATACCCATTAAAATATCATTAAAAATAAAAAAGATACCTTTTCACCCAATATTAAACCACTTTAGGCAACTTTTTAGGCTCCTAGGCCCGCTGCCTGTCGGTATGCTGGAGGCTGATGCCACCAGCAGCATCAGTCATGCCGCCGGAGACATTACCATATCACCAGCGGCATCATCCATACCGCCGGTGGCATGACCCGAGATAGGTCCCTGCACAAAGAGCCTTTTGGCCACTTTCGGCGGAATTGGTCAAAAAGGCCTCGAAAAACACCCCATTTCACCTATAAAAACACACCTTGAGCTGCAATAAGGAGGAGAGGAACCATCTAATGTTAGAATTTTAATGTTAGAAGGAGAAAATAGATTTTAGTGAGATAAGAATTAGATAAGGCAAAAAAAAAGGATTTCGATCCATTTTTCTGGTTTTTTTTCTTTGAATTCTCTGATTGTGAGCTTAAAATCAGTAAATCCTCTAGTTAAAAATCAACTTAATTGGATTTAGAAACACGAAGCACTCGAATTTACGACTAAATCATCGTAACAAGCTTCCCGGAGGCGTTTCTTTTCGGTTCAAGAAGAGGTGGATTCACGGCCTCGAGGTAAAAATCCTGAGTTTCATAGCTCTTTGGCATTAATATTATTGATTTATGTTAATTTATGTTAATTTATATTCATTTTTGGGCTTTCAATCATTTTTTACTGTTATCCCTGCTGCTGTGAAAAATTGAAGTCGCCGGAGACATGTGATGTCGCCGGTGATATCAGCTATGTCGCCAGAGACATCACTGTTACCGTCGGTGACATCATATTCCCCAGAGACCTCATTTTCTCTTGGGACCTTTTCTTTATGGTACTCAGAAAGCCTTGTAGGCTGCCTGCATACTGATGTCTCCAGCAACACAATTAATGTCACCGGCGACATCAGCCGTGTCGCCAGCGACATCAAACATGTCGCCAGTGGCATCAGTTTCCTCGTCGGCGACATGGCTTTCTAGACAACAGTTTTATTTTTCATTTGTTCCCAGATTAGTTACTATTCAAAATTAGGATGTACAGTGTAACAAGGGAGGTCCAAAACCTTCCAAAGATAGACCCCACCCCGTGGCGTGTGGCTTTTTTTATTTATAATCCGGTTAAAGCAAAGATCATATCTAAAATTCGGTTAAAAACGGAATTCCCACAATCCTCGTTCGAATCTCATTTTAGCCATCCAATCAAGCTTTATAATATAGTAAACAAAATATGTCATATCTGTGCTAACCATCCTCTGCAGGTATATGTAAATCGGACATTCAGGTATTTTATTTATCGTATAGAAAAATGTACAGGATTTGAAAGCTTTGTAATAACTTTATTTTCCGCACTTATTTTTGAACGGTTGTAAATATTTTATTCGTCGCTTCAATTGCTTGATAAACGCGAAAACAACAAAAAAAACTGAAAACACAAATAAATAGGATAGATTAAACCGATTAAGAAAGAATGAAGTATCTTAATTTGGCCTAATGAAAAATAGATAACATCATCCGAACTCGGAATCTCTACTTAAGGTATGGTCCAAACACCGGTGGGAAAATCATACCAAAATTTCCCGGTTGAGCTAAACCGGATGGCGACTCTATTTTAAGTACGAGATTTTGATCTCGTATCTTTTAAACATTAAAACATGCAAATCGCATCACACATCTCCCTGACATTTTTAGAGACAGGCCCACCGGCCCGACCCCACTGCTGGCACTCGAAACATCATCCATTCATACCCATCATAAATAGATGCATGATCTAAATTAAATCTAAATATAATTAGAGCAAACTTCGCGAAACAGATGGGGAAAATTAGGAAAACTTTTATTATTATCATTTTAATATCATCATATCATATCATCAATTATATTATAATTAGCATTATAATTTGAAACACAACACATTTCAATTCATAATCCCATAATTATGCAAAAGCATACATCTACACCGCCATCCAATTGACAACGTCCAGTTACTTGACTATCATGATATATGTCTTTGCAATAATGACCGCAATCTGGAAACTTACTACATGGCCCTTGATAAACAACTCTGACATCATCATCAAAAGCTTCTGTTCTAATTCCTACAATATATGGACTATTAAATTTCATAAGAAAAATAATTTATTGTTAAATGTTTTTTTTTTGTTTTTCATCACGAGGCGAACATGGATGGGTCTCATCTGAGGGCAGCACCTTTTGTTGATTATAAACTTGATCCATATTAATGGAAATCCAAAATTCAAATCCAATCAATTGGAGTCCAAGCCCACAGATCTAAAATGTAGTAAATTTATTTGGGTATTTTAAGTATGTAGTTTTTCATGTGTGATAACCAAATTGGAGGCTATTAATTACAACCAATTTGGAAGCCATTAAATTAACTAAATAAGTTGGTTATTAATTGTATTAGTTGGAGGTGGCGGTGAGTAATTGAGTTAGTTGAGAGTTGTATAATTCACCTATAAATAGGTGAGTTGTTTAGTTATTTTTCATCAACAAAAATAAGAACTTCTTTAGAGATAATAGAAGTAAAGAGTGAGTGGTAGTTTTATATTTTGAGTGAAAGTGTTCTTGTAATATCTTTGAGTTTAATAAAAGTTGTTCATTTGAGTGCTTTAATTCCAACAAAGTGGTTCCAGAGCCATGTTCGAAAGTTGATTACGCTTCTAAAGAGTTCCATTTTCGATTGCAGAAGTTGAATTTCAGGAATTCTAGACGTTGTAGTAGCCCAGAAAGTGTTGCAGAAGACAGAAGAAAGTGTTGTAGAAAGCTGCAGAAAGCGTTACAATATGTCCAGTGTGTCGCAAAAGACTCCAGAAGTGTTGCATTAGCCCCTGTACGATTAGAATAGCTATTTGAGTAAGATGGCGAATGATGTGGCATCGTTTCAAGTTCCAACACTCAACAACAACAACTATGACAATTTGAGTATCAAAATGAAGGCTCTTCTCGAAGCACATGATATTTGGGATATCATAGAGAAAGGCTTCACCGAGCCCGAAAATGAAGCCTCTCTCACACAAGATCAAGCCACAACTTTGAAGGATTCCTGAAAGAGAGATAAGAAAGCTCTCTTCCTCATCTATCAAGCATTAGATGACATTGATTTTGAGAAAATCTCAAGCACAACCTCAGCCAAGCAAGCATGGGAGAAGTTGCAAACCTCTTACAAAGGAGTCGAAAAGGTGAAGAAGGACCGTCTCCAAACACTAAGAGGTGAGTTTGAATCCTTGCACATGAAACCATCCGAGTCTATCTCTGATTACTTTTCTAGAGTAGCAGCCGTTTCGAATCAATTGAAAAGAAATGGTGAGAAGTTAGAAGATGTAAGGATAATCGAGAAGATCCTCCGCTCATTGGATCCTAAATATGAGCACATCGTAGTGACTATTGAAGAAACCAAAGACTTGGAAGAGATGACGATCGAAGAACTCCAAGGATCATTACAAGTATACGAAGAAAAGCTCAAGAACAAGCAAGGTATCTCTGGGCAACTCTTCAAGTTACAACTCAAGGATATGAGTGAAGGCCAAGGCAATGGTAGAAACAACCATGGTAGAGGCAGAGGCAGAGGTCGAGGCCGTGGATGAGGAGGAAGCTGTGGTCATGGACGGAGTTGGAATTACAACAACAATTCCAACCATAACTACGAGAAAGGAGAAAGCTCCATGCAAGGCCGCAGAAAAGGAAATTCGATCGCGAGGTATGACAACTCTCAAGTCTGATGCTATAATTGTCAAAAGTTTGGGCGTTACGCTTCAGAATGTAGAGCTCATATTGATCAAGTTGAAGAGAAGGCAAATTTCGTGGAGGAGAAGATCAAGGAGAAAGAAACGCTATTACTAGCGTAAAACAACAACAATGATCATCAAGATAACACATGGTATCTCGACACCGGTGCAAGCAACTATATGTGTGGAAGAAGAAACATGTTTGTGGAGCTCAATAAAGCAGTAAGGGGTGATGTTTCATTCGGAGATAATATAAAAATATCAGTGAAGAGAAGAGGTAACGTCCTTTTTAGAGTAAAAGATGATACCCACCAAATGATTTCAAATGTCTACTATGTGTCTGGTATGAAATGCAACATTCTTAGTTTTGGCCAACTCTTAGAAAAAGGCTATTATATTCATATGAAAGATTGTAGTCTTTTTATAAGAGATGGCAACGAGAATCTAATCGCCAAGGTACGAATGATGAAGAATAGAATGTTCCCTTTGAATATCAGAAATGATATTGCAAAGTGTCTAAAGGCTTGTTACAAAGACGCATCGTGGCTATGGCACCTTCTATTTGGGCATCTAAACTTTGGAAGTTTGGAGTTGTTATCCAAGAAGGGAATGGTTAGAGGTTTACCATGTATCAACAATCCCGATCAATTATGGGAAGGATGTCTATAAGGGAAGCAATTCAGAAAAAGCTTTCGAAAGGAGCCAGACTATAGAGCCAAGAAGTTGCTCGAGCTCATCCATACTGACGTGTGTAGTCCTATTAAGCCAAGTTCTCTCGCTAATAGTAACTACTTTCTTCTCTTCATTGACAATTATTCCAGAAAAACTTGGGTATATTTCTTAAAGCAGAAATCAGAAGCCTTGGGAGTGTTTCAGAAGTTTAAAGCAGTCGTGGAAAAGGAGAGCGGTCATAAGATCAAAGCCATTAGATCTGATCGAGGAGGAGAATTAACATCCAATGAATTAAATGAATTTTTTGCAGCACATAGAATCCATCGACCCTCAACGGTTCCTAGATCCCCCCAGCAAAATAGTGTGGCAGAAAGGAATAATAGAATAATTCTTGACATGGAACGGAGTATGCTCATAAGCAAGAAACTACCCAAGGAGTTTTAGGCGGAAGCAGTTGCATGTGTAGTCTACCTGTTAAATCGTTCTCCTACAAGAAGTGTGTGGGGAAAGACACCACAAGAAGCATGGAGCGGAAGAAAGCCCGAAATTTCCCATCTTCGAGTCTTCGGGAGTGTAGCTCATGTTCATGTATCAGATGAGAATCGAGCCAAGCTTGATGGCAAAAGCAAAAGTTTTATTTTCATCTGTTATGACTCAAGCTCAAAAGGCTACAAGCTATACAATCTGAATGACAAGAAATTTATGATCAGCCGAGATGTGATATTTGATGAAAAAGGAGAATGGAACTTTGATTCTCAAACAGAGGACTTTAACTTTTCCCCATTCGAGGAAGAGCAGACAACACCTGAGCAACCGAGACAACTTCAACAAGGCCTCACAACTCCACCAAATTCTCCTACTCATTGAGATAAGTCATCATCATTATCATCATCATCATCATCCTCTAGTGGGACTGAAGATGAAAGAGAAATGCATCATACGAGAAGTCTTCGAGATCTCTATGAGGTGACTGAACAACTAGACAGTCTCACATTATTTTGTCTATTTATTGATTGCGAGCTAGTGACATTTCAAGAAGCTGCACAAGAGAAAAAGTGGAGAGATGCAATGGACGAAGAAATCAAGGCCATTGAGAAGAATGATACATGGGAACTCACTTCACTTCCCAAAGGACACAAGGCAATAGGTGTCAAATGGGTGTACAAAATAAAGCGGAATGCCAAGGGAGAGATCAAAACACCCAAGGCAAGGCTTGTTGCAAAAGGCTATTGTCAAAAGGCTGGAATTGACTACAATGAGGTATTCACTCCAATTGCTCGATTGGAAACTTTTAGACTAATAATTTCTTTAGCAGCTCAAAACAAGTGGAGAATTCATCAAATGGATGTAAAATCGGCCTTCCTAAATGGAGTTCTTGAAGAGGAAGTATACATTCAGCAACCACCAGGTTACGAAGCCAAAGGTCATAAAGACAAGGTGTTGAAGTTGAAGAAGGCTCTTTATGGGCTAAAACAAGCACCAAGGGCATGGAATGGCAAAATAGACAAATTCTGAGAAAATGGCTTCAATAAATGTGTATATGAGCATGCTTTGTATATCAAGATTAAAGATGGAGTAATTTTGATCGTGTGCCTCTACGTGGACGATTTGATCTTCGCTGGAAGCAACCAAAGAATGTTCGATGAATTCAAGAAAGTGATGACGAAGGAGTTCGAGATGACAGACATGGGACTCATGGCATACTACCTCGGCATAGAAGTAGAGCAACAAAAGGATGGAATTTTCATTTTACAAGAAAGCTATATAAAGGAGATCTTGAAAAAAATTCAACATGGATAACTGCAAGCCGATAAGGACACCGGTGGAGTACGAGATCAAGCTGTCCAAACATGAAGAAAGGGAGATTGTAGATCCAACACTTTTTAAAAGTTTGGACGGAAGTCTATGCTATCTTACCTGCACGAGGCCAAGAATCCTTCATGCAGTCAGGTTAGTTAGTCGCTACATGGAATCACCAACAACCACCCATTTCAAAGCCGCTAAGAGAATTCTTCGTTATTTGAAAGAATATGTTGCAGCAACCTCATGCATTTGTCATGCAATTTGGCTCAGAAATTTATTGAAAAAGATCGGCTTGATGCAAGAGATTCATATTGACAACAAGTCAGTCATTGCCTTAGCAAAGAATCCTGTATTCCATGATCAAAGCAAACACATCGAGATCCGCTACCATTACATAAGAGAGTGTGTTGGAAGAAGGGAAGTGCAAGTTGAATATGTGAAGACACAAGATCAAATTGCGGATATCTTCACTAAGTCGCTCACAAGCGAAAACTTCATCAGATTGAGAAGCTCACTTGGGATGACAAGATCAAGTTTCAGGGTGGGGGGGTGTTGGATTATAAACTTGATCCATATTAATGGAAATCCAAAATCCAAATCCAATCAATTGGAGTCCAAGCGCACAAATCCAAAATGTAGTAAATTTATTTAGGTATTTTAAGTATGTAGATTTTTTTATGTGTGATAACGAAATTGGAGGCTATTATCTACAATCAATTTGGAGACCATTAAATTAACTTAATAAGTTGGCTATTAATTGTATTAGTTGGAGGTGGTGGTGAGTAATTGTGTTAGTTGAGAGTTGTATAATTCACCTATAAATAGGTGAGTTGTTTAGTTATTTTTCATCAACAAAAATAAGAACTTCTATAGAGAGAATAGAAGTAAAGAGTGAGTTGTAGTTTTGTATTTTGAGTAAGAGTGTTCTTGTAATATCTTTGAGTTTAATAAAAGTTGTTCATTTGAGTGTTTTAATTCCAACACCTTTAAGCCATGTCCACATCCAGACTAGTCCCCGATCGCCAATTTGCCGGTGCCTCGAAGGGCAGGATGGCTGGCCCCAAGATTTAAGGTTGCTCCATGCACATCTCAGGATTTGATCTCTGATAGATGCTTAAGGACGGACTAGTCCCTACCACTAGACCACAGCCTTGAAGTTTATTGTCAAATGTTTCAGAAATATGAGAAATAGAGAGGTTAATCACCTGCACTTAGAAACATTATAATGCACAAGACTGCAAAGAAAGTTTTTTAAGCTGAAGATATATTCATAGTCGCCATCGTTTTCAATTCCAAGGACATAATTTGTGTAGTGTTTTGTTAAATTTTATGCACCTATTTATATTGTTGTTTTAGAGAGTGTTAGTTGGAAGTGTAGGGGTTTTTCTAAATAAAGTTTTTAGAAGGGATCCTTAATTTATTATTTATAAACGAGACGGATTTTTTCAGCCATATTGGTGGATTTAGGCGTGCTGTTATGGACTATAATTTAATATAGTTCAGTTCAGTATAGTTTAATTTAGTGTAGTTTAGTTTAGTTCAGCTATGCGTAATTATAAATTTACACTGAAATAAGTTTAGTTTAATTTAACTCACTTCAATTCAATTCAATTCAATCAATTTTAATTCAATTTAATTCAACTTTTCGTAAATTGAAAAGAATAAAGTCTAAAAATTAATTATGCTTTGCATGGAAATGAAACCTCATGAGTGGCTTTAAATAATTGAAGGGGTTTAACTATTAGTGTGCTTCCCATATGTTATTTTATGTCCCAAATAACTTGATAGCTAATTTACTTTTACTAGAACAAAACCTTAATTCGCTATAAAAGCATTCCACTTTCTCAATTTGAATTTAACAGAAAAACTCTAAAATACTTTCTTTTAAAATATTTCCTATTACACTCTTTCAATCATAAAAACATGAAAAAATAATTTCATGCGTCATTTATAAAAACATGAAAAATAAAATCACACATAACATGAGGCATGTGTGTTTAAGAAATTCCCTTGTTTTCTCCCATTTTAATGAATTTTATATATTTTTTATTTATTTCTCGAATCTTACACTTTTTCAATTTAATTTATATTTTTCCTTTCCATTATTAGTAACAAGATTCATATGTATATACTGTCAGAATTAATATAAAAGTTATAATTGATCCTTATTAGTTTAAGCTTTTGCAATGAAATGATTATATGACATTGTATCACAATTTATTCGATAAAGAAATTGGAGTTGAGAATTGAGATCACGTTAGCTCTATTTATTAAATAAATTTTAATATATGGTAGAGTGGTTCTTTTCAAAGAGATTCAAATGCTATGGAATCATGAATAATGTATAGAATGTATGATTGGGCCTTAACCATTTAAGATATGAGGAGTGTCCCAAAATTAAGTTTATTACCTCCCAATTCTCCAAAAAAATTGGTGCCTCGATAAGCTCCTTTAAGTGTTCTTCTTCGTCTCCACCTTGTTTTGCATTTTAATCTTTATAGCTTTGGTGTTTTTAGTTTTTTGTGTGTGAAATAATCTATATATGTTATTTTATTGGGTTTAACTACGAGTTCGTCTTCTTTAATTGTGGATCTGCTGCTACACAATGTGGCTTCAGTAGTTATACATGCTGAATTGCGCTCCATTTGAATCTAGTCATAAATACATATTGATCTTTCATCTTAGGTACCCAAATCTATCTCTTTTAAGCAAGATCGTTACAGATCTGCAAAACTTGTTGGTGTTATGGAGTACGCCGAAGTTTATGGTTGTGGATCTCCGATAACTTGAGATGGAGCTTAAGAAAATACAGGTTGCAGAATTATTATTGTTTTTTCAGTTTTCTTTATGTTTTCCTCTTACTCTTGTGCCAAGTATTTTCTATCTTACTATATGGTGAGTTTTATGTTTTTCTGATTTTGGTAGGATATTTTGTTTGATTTGTTTATCAGTCAAGATGTACTCTAAATATCAGTTTTAATGAAATTTTCCTATTTAGTAAAATAAAATAAAATTTATTTAGTGCATTAAAAGTATACCAAAAATACAATTTTTTTAGTAATACAAGACATTTTTATCATTTGTGTTGATTGTGTTGTTTGAATTCACATTCCTACATTTGTTAGATGTTAGAGTTTCAAAAATACAATTTTGATAGGCCTTTATTACCTTATACGTTTTCTATTGACTTTTGTGTATATGTAAATTAAATGTCAACACCAAATAAAGAAAACGTATGAAAATTGTATTAGGAATATACCAAGATTATATTTCATACCTCTATAATACACTTTTAAAGTAATACATTCTTTTATCTCGGGTGGAAGAAAAAAAAAATAACAACTAAAATACCCATTCAGATAAAAGTTAATTTTGGGTGTTTTGGCCTTTTCCCAAAACAATTAATGAACTAAATTGTTAAACGTCACCCTATTTTACTTCGCGACGTCCTTAAAGTTTATCTTTTTACCCTTTTTATTAAAAATAATCAAACAACCCCATTAACTCTCCAACATTATTAATGTAAAATTAAACTTTTAAATTTCAAATTATCCCTACTCATCTCATTGACTCATTTTAAAATTCAACTTCTAAATTTCAATTTATCCTAACTCATCTTATAACTCATCAATAAATACATTAATTCAAAAATTTCAACTTTTAAATTCCAAAAATTCTACATAACATCTTATAAATTTCACTTTCTGAATCAATCGACAATGGACGGATAACGTGACAAATCATTAATTCGGATAACTAATTTTCGTTTTTTAAAATTTTTTTTCTAAAAATACATGTGGGAGTCAAACTGGGACGCCTGCGATTGATGGTGGCCGTTCACTGTGAACGGCCACCAAGTGGCAGGTGTCCACCGTGGACGCCCACCGTTAATGGTAGGCATCCATGGTGGACGCCCACCATCGCATGTGGGCGTCTCAATTGGATGCTTGCATGCTATTGTTTTAATGGCATGCAGGCATCCACTTAAGACGCCCACATTTGGTGGGCGTCCACCGTGAACGCGTACCAAGAATGATGGGCGTCCACGGTGGACGCCTCCCACTCATGGTGGCCATCCATAGTGGACAGCTGCTTGGAAATGGCCGGCATCCACGGTGGACGCCCGAAATATATTGGGACTGGCTGGTCAAAAAATTCAGTCAGCCAATCCCGAAAAATTATAATTCAAAAAAAATTTAATTTGAAAAAAAAATTAGTTTAAGTTTATGGTTAGAGAAAAAAAATTGAAATCTGAAATTCAAATTGGAAATGTATTGAAGGACGGCTTTGTCTTTTCGCAGGGGCGACGCATAGTAATACCCATGAACTGAATAGTTATTTATAAAAAAATTGAGGCTTTTACACAAATGGACAAATTTGATAAAATAATTTGGGTCAAATGGCATAAAAAAGGCAAAATAATTCCAAATTTATCATCCCTGTAAAATAATTAACAACCCATCTCCCCCGCCACCCTATTTCTTTTTATTTTTAATTTTTTTATTTATTTTGTATTTATCTCTTAAATCGTTCATTTTTTAGACATACCGCTTTAGAGTTTTTTGTTCGTCGCTTTTTTATCTTCGAAAGTAGATACATGATGATATACTTTTATCGAGTTTTTTCTTAATTGTCAGATAGATATCTAATAGAAGTCCAATACAAATCAGTAAAACTAGAAGACCTTTGATTCAAAACACTAGGTAGATTTTAATAGATCATAACTTTAAAACAAACTTTAAATTAGATTTTCTAATTAAAATATATTAGATGTCCAATAAATTTACGATAAATGTTCAAAAGATGTCTAGTAAATGAGAAAACACAAGTTAAATAACTAATTGATCTTATAAACACAACAAACAAAGAAAATGAGACGAAGCAAGAGATCAATTGCAAATAAATCATCAACAAAATAACCAATTCAACTCCTGAAAGTTCACTCATAACTCAAATCTATATAGTCAATTTGCCCAAATTCAGCAATTGAATCAAAATAAGTTAAATAACACATGAATGTCCAATTTTAAAAGGTTGAATGACTCCTAAATTATACCTGTAAAATATTGGCAATTGTCTCAATGGTAGCAGTTTATAAAGTTACCGCATAATAATAGATGCAACGAAATTTCATGTGATCTATTGGATATCTATAGATGATCTCTAGGAAATCTATTGGATAAAAAAATGATAAAAAGTCATAGTAGATGTCATTTCAAAGATAAAAATAAGACGAACAAAAAACTCTAAAGCGACATGTCGAAAAAATAAACTATTTGAGAGATAAATAAAAAATAAAGAAAAAAAGCAACATGACAATTTTATAAATAAAAATAAAAAAAAATTCAAATATATTTAACTAATATAATAATTTTATAAATATTTAAATAAATCTATAATTAATTTAGAAAAAGGACCTTTTACCGTTCTTGCGCCAATTTCAGCCCAGAAGTATTAGGTCCTATACAGGGGAGATTAGGGCATATTTTCCGGTTCAAGTTTAAATTTAGTTGACTCATAACAATTTTTCATTTTAATCAAATATAATAATTGATTTTATATTTTATTTATGATACAGTATCGAATAATATGCATCACTCTAAAATAGTTTTTTTTTTGGTAAAATCACTGTATAGTAGTTAACTAGGCTAAATAAAAAAATTATATTTTTTAACTACACTGTTTATATTTCTCTTCTAAATTTGATATTCTGAATGGAAGATAACCACCATTAAATCTGATGTGTTGAATATATCCGGTGACTATATTTTTTATAAGTATTTTGTATGCTCGAAGTATTACAGACCTTTTTTCGTAGCTTAGACAAATTTCGTCATATAATTTTGAAGTTCTTTTTTGTAAGTTTTTGAAATTTGAAATCGAGATCTTTCTGATAGAAACACTTAAAGTGCACTGTAGTTTTACTTACTAAGCTAATTTATGTGCGTTATTATCACCGTAGTGTTTATTATTTAATGCTCATTAGATATTTCATTTCGAAAATAAAGATCAACAATATGTAGCTAAGACATACAAAACGATATAAACTTTGATTATTAATAATTCTTGTATTATTCCCGTGAACCAGATGGACAACCAAGAAAAAATATATAGTAATTCGAATTTACGTTAGACTGCACATGCAGACGTTTCGGTTTTCGGGAATAATTTGACAAAATCCAGTAGTTTCAGTAACACCATATGTATCTTTGCAATGTTGATTGCAATCTGGAAATTTTTCACATGGTCCTTGAATTATCAATAATCTATTATCCGAATCAAAATCTTCTCTTATTTGTCCTACAATATCCACAATTCATTTTCATTAAAAAAACAAAGATAACTAATTTTTCTATCTAGTTGTTGGAAATATATAATAAAAATTAGATGTCACCCGCTGCAAGTAGAAACATCATAATGCACATAACTGCAAATAAATATTTTGAAGCTGCAGACATTTTGATCATGGCCATATAATTTTTCAAGTACTTAATTTGATATTTGTTTTGTAAGATATTTTTTTAGATGTTATTCACCTATTTATTCAAAATTGTGATCCTTTTTCTGAAAACTACATACTGTCCTTAGATATGAAATTATCACACAGTATCTCTATATTTCTCATATTCAGTAATTAAGTTACTCTTCTCTTGGACTACAATTCAATTTAATACAGTTCAGTTCAGATCACTTCAGTTTAATTCAGTTCAGTTCAGCCATGCGTAGTTATAAATTTATACTGAAATAAGTTCAGTTCAGTTCAGCTCACTTCAGTACAGTTTAACCAACTTTAGTTCAATTCAGTTCAGTTCAGCTTTATGAAAAGAACAGGACCTAAATTGTGACCAAATAGATAAAATGCGGCAGATTTTGTTGCTATTATAGGTAGATTTGGTAACCGAAATTGTACTCTTCTTGAAATGGAAATGAAATCTCATGTAAGAAAGAAGAAGATTTATATATGTTTATATTGAGTTTTTATATTGAGTTGTAATGATAGGTGTTTGTGTATATTGTAACCATTAAGGAGGAGCCATCTGACTCCATCCATCGTGTGCTCAGAAGGTATAATTCCTTCTTATTGTAATATATTTTTAATTTAATAATATTGTGTTATTGCCTCCTAATATGGTAGGCTAGAAATCTGTTTTAAATAATGCCATGAATACCTCTAGAAAATAATATATTTTTATATTATTGTTATGTAGACTGAATATACTTAATGGAATACTTAGATTATTTAAAGTACTTAGATGACAGGAAATTAGTTAGAATTTAATCTAGCAACAATTTTATAAAATAATTTTATGCTAGGCATTAGAGATAATAGTAAATTGGGTTAAAATTATTAGAGCAGTAAGAAGGCAATGTACAAAATAATTACACAAGTTATACTTATGGTAAATTAATTGGTACATGTATACAAGAAGATTTATCTTTGTGCAATGAAATAAAGTTAAACCAGCAAATTAAAAAGCATCATTTAAATGAAAAAATGCAACTTGGCCAATTTTGTGGTCAATTTGGGATTGATAATCCCTCTACTAACAAACCCCACAAACCTTCAAAAAGGGAGAAATATTATGCTAGTACTAGGTTCACCAAACGCAAAGCTAAAAGGGAACTTAGAAAGAAAAGGAGATTGGAAAATAATCCACCTCCAGATAAGTCCACTGTTACTTGTTTTAAATGTAACAGAAAATGACACTTTGCTAATAAATGCAAACTAAAGAAAAAGATTAATAATCTTAATATCAGTGATGATTTAAAAAATGCTTTATGTAAAGTCATGATTAATTCATCTGAATCAGAAAATAATTCTGATACTGATTATAGTTCATCAGACAGTTCAGAAAATTATCTGACTAAATTAAAAGATGAGAAAATAATTTCATCTGAAACCAATTGCAAATGCAAACAGGTAACTAGAAATTCTAGTGATAGCGAAAATGATAATATTTATCAAATAATGTCCCAATTCCAGGGACAGCTTTAATACCTTTGTAAAATTATTTCCATATTTAGCTATTGTATTTATTCACCTAGCATGATAATTGTTTTACTAAGCTGTTATTAGATCTTGTTCTGATAAATGTCTTGTTAGCCTAAGTACTTAGAATAGTCATGGTATTCCATTCTGTATGGTCCGGTCCTGTGTAGCATGAAACCTAGATTTACTTAATAAGTGGACTATTCCTAAGATTAATCCTAAGACCATTTATAAATATGGTACTTTTGAACGAATAGGATTAAAACAAGTAGTTAAAACTACTGAAGAGACCATTTCCCTTAATAAGGACGAAATGACAATTAAATTATTAAATAATTTAGATATTAATAAATATCGTAGAATTTATAAGTTCCTTCATATTGGACTAGTACAGGTTGCTTTTAAGCCTCTAACATTAGAAGGCTTACCTGAAAGTTTCATAGCTGCTTTAAGAGATGCTAGAAACTTAGACTGGAAGCAGTCGCTAATGGGCTTAATACAGTCCAATTTGGCTCAAGGCCCAGTATATTTTAATGTATACCCAAATCTGCAATTATCATTGTCAGATATTAATATATTAGATGCTTTAACATTAACTGTTAAAACTAATGGGTACAATTACGCCCCTGGATCAAAAGTCATATGTGTCTGTTATAGGATATATTTTAAACCATTGATGACATTAAATCCACACTGTCAAATAATTGACAAACCATTAAATGAAACGATTCTAATAGAATCAAATTACCATAGGTCAGAAATTACTACTCGCAGACCTATTAAATGGGAGGAAATAATATTTCCTAATAACTAGGTTATAGAAAGAGCAGTTCCAACTACTCCAATAACTCAAAATAATCCTACTAGGATTATTCAAACCCAAGAAGGAAATATCCTTATAAATTTTGAAAAACAGAAATTACTGGATAATATTCCAAGGTCAAAATCCTCAAGACCCAGTTTGAGCCATTTCCATATATCTCCAATTAATAGCTCAAGTCATTCAAACACTATTCATAATACTGAAAATGCACGTCATTCAATATCAAATATTGAAGGAATTCATAATTCCAATAATTTCAATAACAATATTCATAATACTGAAAATAAAAATCTAAGACATTCAATGTCAGATATAAACAGAATTAATAATTCTGATGACTCATCAAAAGAGTCAAATAGAGAATCTGAACTTATACATGATAGAGTTAACAGGATTCATGTTGATAATAACAACATAGCATCAGGAATTTATGAAGCTCCGACAGATATGACTACCAGCGAAATGAATTTTACCATATGATAGGTAAATCAAAAATTGATTTCAGTCCTGGCTCACAAGCCAGAAAGGAAATTCAAATGGATTTCCAGAAAGATCATTGGAAGCCATTTAGGACATGGTTTTTCAATAATTTTTCTAAAGATGAAAGAAATAACTTTCAACAAGAATTTTATGAAGAATTAACTCATAAAATTATCAAAGTATCCTTTGTCTACTGGTTTATAGCCAATCATGTAGAAAAATTTATTTCTGTTATAGAAAGGGATTTTAAAAATCCAATAGGGGAAACTATTAAACAAGTATTTCCCCCTGTATATCCTTTCTCAATAGAAAGAGATAATGAAGTAAGGCATTATAATGCTTTCCAAAAAATATTTGAAAATGAAATTATTCAGTCAACCACGCAGCATATTAATGCCCTGGTTAAACAGAAAAATTTCACAAATATTTACCTAATAATATTAGGAGAAAAACTAGTGGATATTCATAATAGGGTGGAAAAAATAATTTCCCAAATCCATGAGTTAAAGAATATTGTTCATAACAATACTATTAATGTTACTAGGACAGAGGCAAGCAGTAGTGCTGCTCCTAATATACAACCACCTCCAGAAATAAAAGATTTTAAATTAAAATCTTTATCTGATTTAGAGATAATAGTAAATTGGGTTAAAATTATTAGAGCAGTCAGAACTTTATTAGTAAGCTCTTGTCGCATCTAGCCGTTGAGCCGGGAAGGCGTTTTAGGCATTTTGTGTTGACTATGCTGAATATAATGTTTGTTGACAGCTTTAATACCTTTGTAAAATTATTCCCATATTAGCTATTGTATTTATTCGCCTAGCATGATAATTGTTTTACTAAGCTGTTATTAGATCTTGTTCTGATAAATGTCTTGTTAGCCTAAGTACTTAGAATAGTCATGGTATTCCATTCTGTATGGTCCGGTCCTACGTAGCATTATTAAGGAAAATGGTCTCTTCAATAGTTTTAACTACTTGTTTTAATCCTATTCGTTCAAAAGTACCATATTTATAAATGGTCTTAGGATTAATCTTAGGAATAGTCCACTTATTAAGTAAATCTAGGTTCTGAGGAATATCATATTCCTCTTCCATGCTGTTTTTAATAGCATCTCTGTTTGCCCTAATCATATTCATTAGGAAAATTGTATTAAATAATACCAGAATACATAAAAAATACCAGGCTCTGATACCATGCTACGCAGGACCGGACCATACAGAATGGAATACCATGACTATTCTAAGTACTTAGGCTAACAAGACATTTATCAGAACAAGATCTAATAACAGCTTAGTAAAACAATTATCATGCTAGGCGAATAAATACAATAGCTAAATATGGGAATAATTTTACAAAGGTATTAAAGCTGTCAACAAACATTATATTCAGCATAGTCAACACAAAATGCCTAAAACGCCTTCCCGGCTCAACGGCTAGATGCGATAAGAGCTTACTAATAAAGTTCTGACTGCTCTAATAATTTTAACCCAATTTACTAGTTTAGGATTTTCTAATATATTATCAACGTTAATATAATTAATTTCTTATTTTAAAAAAGAAATTTGGTTTTGCTTACTCCTTATTAAAGAGTCTTTAATTTGATTTAAAAACCTTGTGACTTTTTTTGTTTCAAATTGAAAGTAGATATTACTACCTTGAAAGGTTCCAGTAAAACCATCAGAATCAATATTCTTTAAAGGAAATAGACTCCTTATAAAGGGAGTTCCAAGTATAACCTGGTTTGTTATATCCTTTAATAAAATAAAATTCGTAGGTATGCAAATTTTATTTTTGCATATATAAGCCCTAGGAATTTTAAAGCTTATATTAAGCCTTTGCCCATTAGCTGACCTTAAAGATTGTGAGGTCTTATGGAAATAATTAGTGGGTATTATACCCTCCTGAATGCAATTTAAATCTGCACCGCTATCAACTAGTGCAATTAAATCTTTAAAGATTTTTCCTTCTATAAGAAGAGAAATCTTTATGTACCATTTTTGTGAAGTCATAACTTCAATAGTTGATAGAAAATCATCCTGTTCATGAATATCATGATCTGAATTATTTTAAGAAGATTTTGATGAGGAATAATTAATAGGCATTTTCCCCTTAAGTTTCTCTAATCTAGATACTCTTTCATTAAGACTTTTATTATTTAGCTTTAAGTCTTTAATCTCATTTTTAAGGTTATTAACCTCGACTGATAAATCACTAGTGCTAGCAATTTCACTAGTTTGTTTCTGTTTTAGCATCTTTTTGACTTCTGCCATTGAATAAGGTTCAGAAGTTTTAAGAGTAAATTGCTCTTCTTTAGATGCTTGAGTTTGTTTATTATTATTTGCAAACTCTTCTAAGATTTTTAACCTTAGTTCCGGATCTTTAATCCATTGTAAAATGTCTAGGATATTATCACTAGTTATTACATTAATTTTTAAGTAGCCTGTCAATAAGATCCTTCTTGTTAGGAATAGGATACCTAATCCATTTTAAAACCTTATTAAGGGGTTTGTAATTTATTACAAGCCTTGGTATACCTCTTTCTTTTTCACATGCTACGCAGGACCGGACCATACAGAATGGAATACCATACAGAATGGAATACCATGACTATTCTAAGTACTTAGGCTAACAAGACATTTATCAGAACAAGATCTAATAACAGCTTAGTAAAACAATTATCATGCTAGGCGAATAAATACAATAGCTAAATATGGGAATAATTTTACAAAGGTATTAAAGCTGTCAACAAACATTATATTCAGCATGTTTATTAACATAAAAAGCGGTACATGACCAAGGAGATTTAGAAGGTCTTATTAAGCCCTTATTTTGGAGATTATTAATCTCTTCCTTACATAAATTCAGATATTCTGAATTCATTTGACACGGTCTTGCCTTAGTAGGAATTAATTTTTCATTAAATCCTTCTTCACATGGCAAAGACGCAATATGCTTTTTTCTGTTCCAAAAAGCATTTGGGTGATCACTGCAGATTTCTGAAGTGAACTGATTATTAATTAGTTTAATTTTATCCTGTAGTTTAGGATTTTCTAATATATTATCAATGTTAATATAATTAATTTAATCTAGGTTCTGAGGAATATCATATTCCTCTTCCATGCTGTTTTTAACAGCATCTCTGTTTGCCCTAATCATATTCATTAGGAAAATTGTGTTAAATAATACCAGAATACATAAAAAATACCAGGCTCTGATACCATGCTACGCAGGACCGGACCATACAGAATGGAATACCATGACTATTCTAAGTACTTAGGCTAACAAGACATTTATCAGAACAAGATCTAATAACAGCTTAGTAAAACAATTATCATGCTAGGCGAATAAATACAATAGCTAAATATGGGAATTATTTTTCCTTTGTCAATATTATGGCCTAAAAACCTTATATTGGTCTTGAATAATTGCATTTTAGGTTTAGATATAACCAAACCATTCTGTATGACTACCTTTTTAAATATTTCAAGGTGTCTAAAGTGAATTTCTATATTTTTAGAAAATACTAGAATATCATCTATATAGACTATTATAAAGTATGAGAATGGATTAAAAATATCATTCATGATATTTTGGAATTCTGAAGGGGCATTTTTTAGCCCAAATGGCATAACCTTCCATTCATATTGACACATTGAAAGCAGTTTTATAGACATCGCTTTCATTGATTTGTATTTGCCAGTAACCCGATTTTAAATCGAATTTGGAAAATACTAAGGCATTATGAGTTGGCCAGTAAATTCTGCTACTATCATATTTGCAATTACTTTGTCAGTATTACTGTTATTTTTGCAAATTGTAGAATACATAAGCATTCTATGGACAGCACTATAAATCTGTCTTTCAGTAAAACCATCTATGTTCCATTCATAGATTTGTTTACCACTATATGAATTATTCATTATTAGGTCTTGTTCTTCAAAAAGAACATCTTGTGGAGTGGGCCTTGGATAATAAAACAAATTTTATTTAGGCCTGTCAGCATACTTATGAAGTTTGTTGATTTCATCAATTACAACATTTTTGTAATTTTTAGTGTTACTTATTGTATCACTAAATTCCTCTTCAAGAGTACTGATTTAGAGAAACTGTTAAGAGAACAATTTATCGGACGATCTATTTGTCCCTTTTTTTTATTGAAAAATATAGTTTATTAAATTAAATAAAAATCAATAACAGCTCTAATTAAGGGTGTACAAATTTCTATACATGTCGAAGAATTAGCTAATCTAACTAACAATTGTACAGCATGAGATTATAGTTAAGTAAAATTCAAACTCTAATAGCTTAAGCTTGAGATTAATTTATATCAAATGTATATTGTCTAGTTGGGTGAGGCGGCTTTTTAATAGAACCCACTAAAACCACCGCCTAGGACCTAAAAAAATAAGAGCCCCATTAAATATTAATTTGTTATCATATTTTCTTTTTATTTATTTAGAAAAATTATTCATTTTATCTTAGTAAATTTAGTTTATTAATAACATTAAGGATGATAAATATCATTGGGATAAAAATGAAAGTAATTTTAGATTTGAATTTTTATTATTTTTGTTTCATAGTAACTATTGATGGGTTGTATTTTCAGCATGTATTTGTGTCTATTTCTATGTCATAAAGACCATGTTTTTTGTCTTTTTATGACTTCCTTTCTTGTCTTTTCAGGTTTTCAAGGTGATATGGAGGAAACATGCAATATTTAGACGAAAAGAGCCTTTCACCGATACCTGATACAGGCAGCAGAAGCGATAGTCGGTCTCGATTATTCTAGAACACTTTAGAACGACAAAGATTACAGCAATACCGAAGCACGCTAGGTTCCAGATTTGGAAGACACCTATTTCGGACAAATCCTACTCGAAAAGAGTCCAATTCAAGGAAGAGTTTAATTCCTAACCTAATCCTACCTATGGGAAATAAAGATAGGGATTTAATTCCATTTGAAGATAGAGACTAAAAGGAAATAAATCCAACAAGATTAATGCTAAAAGTCCTATTCTATCACAAAAGAGGAAGCATGAGGAGAGGCTTTATCTATAAATACCAAGAGCGGTGGATTTCAAAGGATCATCCTACTTTTCACAATAGTACTGATCATTTCATTTCCAGTCTGGTTTTAGTCATTAGTTCTTAGTCTCTTTACTTTCAAGCACTTTAGATTTCTGAGTTTTTTTTATTTCGAATTCAGTTTAATAAGCAATTTCATTTCCTGTTTAATCGCTTTTAAGTTTCATTTCAATTTCAGTCTTTATACTTTCAGCATGATTTACTTTCGATTTCTTTACATTTTAGAACATTTAAATTCAGTCATGTCTAGCTAAATTCTTTGTGAATTAACCAAGTAAGGGACAAGGTTGGGTTTAAATGGTGTGAGGACCGCAACTGAATACAACAATTTGCAAGGCGACCTATTTGCAAATCTCCGCAATTCAAGGGTTTATGGTAAGAGTATCACTTAGTCTCACTGTTTGGCCTGATGAACCATTTGGTAAGTCTCTGTGATTATTGTTATTCTTAATTCTTTCATCCATAACTGTGCCTAAAAAGAGATAAAGTGACAACAGTCTCCATCGAGATAGGAGAAAGGTAATCTTATGCTTATTGGGAGTGCTTCACTAAATGTTAGTAAGGATTTAGGCTTTTCTAATATTTGATGCTATTCACTAGCGATTTCTTTGGCACGAAGTCGAGAGACATAGTGAGTAAGAGGGAGGTCGTGGCGTAAAGTCCGGTCTCCATACACGGTAAGGAAGAGTTGCTAGTACTGTACGGTGCATGAGTGCTAGTATAACTAAATCTAGGTTCCGGTACAATTAATTCCTTGTCCCATGATCACCATGATATTAAGTCTTGCTCTACTTTGGTTGATTCATTATTTCTCATTGTTTTATTACCTGCTTTATTTAGTTTTAATCTACAAATTCCCATCGAGGGTACTTCTAGGTCACGCTGTGTGTTATCTTCTAAGAATAACGTTGTCAAATACCATTCCTTGTGGATTCGGCCTCTTCTCACTACTAACTACTAGTTTATTTTGTGTAGGGATTTATTTTTTGTGGTCTCGACACCCATTAAATTTTGGCACCATTGCCGGGGAATGGTTCCTTTTGACTAGTTATTCAATACTAGAGCTACAGGTTGTGGCAGTAAATTCTTCTACGATCCCGAAATTGAAAGATCCAATAGAGCTCGCGCTAAGCAAGCTCGAAAGCATAGAGAGTCTAAATATCAGGCAGAAACTTCAACGAACCCAACGCTGACCCAATCAATATAGAAGGACTATCTGACGATCCAAATGACTTAAATTCTGAACCTAAAATAGCCATCGTGACCATGGCTAACGTAGAGCAGTCGATCCGAGACCTTACACAAGTCCTAATGGATCAGCAACCACTTTGTATCACCTATCCGGCCGAGACTGATGATAATAACTTTAAGATGAGATCTGGGTTTGTCCATAGCTTACCCAAATTCGTCGAAAGGTTATAAACATTTACAAAAGTTCCATTTCATAATTTGTTACATGAAGCCACCAAAGGTTGACCTAGACCTTGCAAAATTGAAGTCCCTCCCTTTTTCTCTTGAGCACTCAGCAAACGACTGGTTTTGTCATTTGAAACTAGGATCCATTACATCATAGGACCAGATATCGAGTGTCTTTCTTGACAAGTATTTTCCAGCATCGAGAGTTACCACTTTAAAGAGGCAGATCTGTTCGGCTAAGAGGAAAGACATGGAGAGTCTCTATAAGTATTACGAGCGGTTCCAGCACCTTTTGGCAGCCTGTCAACCCTACGCTTCATTGATCAAGCCTTGGTCCAAACTTTTTATGAGGGACTCCCGTTCTCCTAGCGACATATGATGGATGTCGCTAGTGGCGGTCTCTCATCAACAAGGCCCCAACTCAGGCTTAGGAACTCATTAAGACTGTGGCAGAAATCGTACAATAGTTTGGCAACCGTGAAGGGAAGTCCACTTCAAGAACAGGTAATGGGATCAACTCTTGTAATCACAATGACAAATTAGAGAGGCTCGTTGAGCTTATACACAAGATAGTTGTCCAGACCGAGGTCACAAAGGAGTGTGAACCTTGTAAGAAGACCATCCATGCTACCGAAGAATGCCCTCACATTGGAAACCTTGAGTTTGAGCAAGTCAACGCCATAGAAACTATGGTAACTATAGGAACTATGGTGACTATAGTAACTACGGTAATTAGGGGCATAAACAGTCGTACATTCCACCACCGCAGAGAAATTAGATCAGGTGGAGAGATCAACTGGCACTTGCTTGGGGAAATAATGACTGCTAACAACCACAGAGACCGCAGAATCAGCTTCTATTGAGGAATCAACAGAACACGATCATATCGAGACCTCCTCAACAAGTACAGATCCAACCCAACCCATCTCAGTAGCCACAACATAATCCTTATGAACTTTTTGCTACTCTCGCTGAGGGCTCCAATAAGTAGTTTAAGTTAGTAGACAGTCAGATACAGGGACTGCATGGTAACTTCTCAAACTTGGAAAAGCAGATGGCCTAGATAGCTAGCACTCTCTCTAAGATCGAGAACATGGGGAGACTTCCATCTCAAATGGAGGATAATCCAAGAGAGAATGTCAGCGCGATCACACTGAGGGATAAGAAAGAGGTTTAACCAGAACCATTGAGAGCTTAATTGAAGGATGAAATCATTCAGATACCAGATGGTGAGGAAGAAGTAGTGGTTTCTACCTAGACCAGGCCTCCTTTTCCAGAGATACTAGCAAATACCAAGAAGATGAAAGAGGAGAAGGAAATCTTTGAGACCTTGAGAAAAGTCGAGATCGGCATCCTATTGCTCTATATGATTAGATAGATACCCAAATATGCGAAATTTCTTAAGGATCTGTGCACTAATAAGAAGAAGCAACATGGCTTAGACAAGGTTGTGATAGGGGAAAATGTATCTACAGTGATTCAATGCAAATTACCCCCTAAACTGAAGGACCTAGGAATGTTCACAATCAATTGCACCATAGGCCAGGTTAGAATTCAAAAGGCTTTGTGTGATCTTGTTGCATCCATAAATGTCATGCCTTCCTCTATCTACTAGCAGATATTAGTCAACCAAAATATGCCTCTCAAGGAGACCAGGATAGTCGTATAGCTCATGGATTGCTCTGTCGTCTACCCTGAGGGAATTTTGGAGGACTTATTGGTCAAGGTAAATGATTTTATATTTCCTGCTAACTTTTATATTCTTGATATATGTGATGCATATAAGAAAGGGAACTCAGATTTGTTGTTAGGGAGACCATTCTTAGGCACTGCCAAGACTAAGATCGATGTATACAATGGTTCTCTCACTATAGAATTCAATGTGGCGGTAGCCACTTTCAATGTTTATGATGCCATGAATGCCCCATAAGAAGACTCAAGCCTATGCAGCGTTGATAGTCTTGATTCCATCATCCAGCAAATTTTTGAGCTCAATCTCTCAAAAGAGTATTTGGTCGCGCTAAATGAAGCTCTTGACACCGAGAGACTCAATGATACTGATTTGGACGAGAATGTGAAAGAGGCTATCCACAGTCTAGACTCACCTCAACCTATAACGAGACCTGGACAAAAGCTTGCTCTACCACCTTTCCAGAAGCTTACTCCTTCAATCATCCATCCATTGGAGCTTGAACTTAAAAGTTTGCCGAGTCATCTCAAGTATGTCATCTTGGGGGATAACGATACACTCCCGGTGATCATTTCTAGTAAGTTAGGCCCCATGAAGAGAAGCGACTAATCTCCTTGCTTCAGCAACACAAGGAGGCAATTGGGTGGACTATAGCCGATATCAAAGGGATTAGTCCTACCACTTGCATGCATAAGATCAAGCTGGAGGAGAATACCAAGACCTATCACTAACCTCAAAGATGACTTAATCCTCCAATGATGGAAGTTGTGAAGAAAGAGGTGATAAAGCTCATGGAGAATAAGCTCATTTATCTCATCTTTGATAGTGAGTGGGTTAGCCCAATACAAGTTATTCCTAAGAAGATAGGGATCATGGTGATAAAAAATGAAGTAGGAGAAGCGGTCCCAAAGAGAATATAGAATGGATTGAGAGTCTGTATAGACTATCGCAAGCTCAACACCGTAACTAAGAAGGACCATTTCCTACCACCATTCATTGATCAAATACTGGAGAGACTAGCAGGCAAGTCTCATTTCTGTTGTCTTGATGGAATGTTAGGTTTCCATCAGATCTCGGTAGCACCAGAAGACCAAGGGAAGACAACATTTATATGTCCCTTTGGCACCTTTGGTTACAGACGGATGCCTTTTGGTCTCTGCAATGCTCCCGCTACATTCCAGAGGTGTATGGTGAGTATCTTTTCTAATTATGGGGAGAGCATCATCAAAGTTTTCATGGATCATTTTATAGTGTATGGTGATTCTTTTGACGCATGTCTCAATAACCTTGGTAAGATCCTTAAACGCTATATCGAGTCTGACTTAGTACTTAGCTATAAGAAATGCCACTTTATGATAGACCAAGGTATAATATTGGGTCATTTTGTATCTAAGAAGGGTATTGAGGTAGATAAAGCTAAAATTGATGTTATTCAATCCTTACTGTTGACTTGGTACTCTATAGATACCAGGTGGAAGACCAATAAGGTGCCACATCACCAGTCGGGCTCGCAGTAGGATCACCATCCAGCTAGCCGCGTGAAGAGTCTTGGTCGCACTGGCCTGATTAGGAGATATAGTCCTATCATAACTCCTCCTTCTACATAGATAAATAGAAAGAATATCCTTTCCTAAAGAGAAAAATAAGAAGAAATCTCTTATAGAGGGAATCACGCCTAAATAGGATCCTTACCTAAAGAGGACTCCTCACCGCCAATAGAGGAAATACTTTCCTAATATAACAAGGACACCATTCAATATAAATATGGGGCCACCTCCATATTCAGGTACCATATTCTAAACCCTAAAACACACTCTCTTGCTTGCCTCCTCTTTATCACCGTCGCTTACTTAAGCATCGGAGAGGCTACGCCGTTCACACGGCTAGTCACTTTGACTCCCTTTTATGTCTTGCAGCCACCATCTTTAGCAAAGGCGGACCCTCTTTCTTTCTGTGAAGGTTAGTCCCAGGTAGGGGAGAGCATTGGTCGGTTCGGTCCAAGAACCGAACCGAACCAATGAAACCTAAAACTGAATAATGAAAATATTAGGGACCTAATATCGAACCTAATATAATTCGGTTAGGTCCGGACCGAACCTAAATATTTAGGTTCAATTCGGTTCTGTAAAAAGCCAAAATTTGTATATTTGACCATAAAAATAAAATGTGAAAACCCCATCCAAAACTCATAAAAAATTGGTTCATGTATAATATATATTATAAACAAAATTAACAATTAAACTGGAATTCAATTGAAAATTTTTCAATTTCAGATTACGTCCCTAGCTTTAGGGTCCAAAAGAGTGATAATAATTGGTTTAATATATGCAAATAAAGGATTAAATAATACAATTAATATACAATCAACAAAATTCAACTAGTATTCAGCAAAGTGGAGGCAAGACAATAACTCTAGCATAGCTTTTTCAGTTTCTCCTATTGTTCAACACACAAATATCTTTATCTATTTATATATAACCTAATTAGGTTTGGTTCTCAGTCTATTAGGGTTTTTTTCTAAGAACTGAGAATCAAACCGAGAACCAAATATGAAAAATATCAGAACCAAATGCTGAACTTAATAAGCACGGTTCAGTTTAGTTCGATTCGGTTAGGTTATGTTCTCAGGTTCGGTTCGGTCCATTAGGCTCCTTGTTCTCCCATAGTCCCAGGAACCCTTTCTTTGACCAATCTTTCACTTACCTTACCCTACTCTTGTAAAGGAAGTTAGGTCTTTTCTTAGGTATGCATGTTTTTATCACAGGTTCATTATGAACTTTTCAAAGAGCATCGAGCCCCTATGTAGATTACTTCAGAAAGACGCTAACTTCGAGTTTGGCGATCCTTGCAAGGATGCCTTTGACACCATCAAGAAAAAGATAGTCTCTACGCCTATTACCCAACCATCCAAATGGGACCAACCTTTTGAGATCATGTGTGATGCAAGCAACAAAGCAGTAGGAGCAGTATTAGGATAATAGGTTGGCCGAGAACCTCATATCATTTACTATGCCTTCTGGACTCTCGATGCAGCTTACCGGAACTACACCACGATTGAGAAGGAACTCCTTGCTATCATTTTTGCATTTGAGAAGTTCCATTCCTATCTTCTCTGCTCTAAGGTCATAGTGTACCCGGACCATGCTGCTTTAAGGTACCTGATGACCAAGAAGGATGCTAAACCAAGACTTATTTGATGGATCCTTTTACTTTAAGAGTTTGACATAAATATTAGAGACATGAAGGGGATAGAGAACCTGGTGGTCGATCATCTCAGCAGGCTGACTAATTTAGAAGAACTAAGAGAAATCTATGATGAATTCATGAGGGAGTCTCTTTGCTATCACCGAGACTCTATAGTACACAGATCTAGTCAACTTTCTTACCACCAAGAAATTTCCAGAGGATTTTATGTGCAATGACAAGGAGACGATGAAGAGGGAAGCTAATAAGTACTTTTGGGATAATCCTTATTTATGGAGACAGGGGAACGATCTAGTCTTAAGGAGATGCATTTACGGGAAGGAGGTACAGAGACTCTTGCAAGCATGTCATTCTAAGGTGTACAGAGATCAAGGTGGGCCAAGGAGAATAGCGCAATGCACCCTTGAGTGCGGATTTTATTGGCCCCGTATTTTTCTTGACTCCTATATATTTTGCAAGGCATGTGACAACTGCTAAAGAATTGGTAATCTTAGACGTCGAGATCAGCTCCCGATGACTCCTATTTTAGTCGTCGAGATCTTTGATGTCTGGAATGTCGATTTTATGGACCTTTTCCTACTTCTTATGGATTCAAATACATCCTTCATGTAGTAGATTACGTCTCCAAATGGATAGAATCTAAGGCAACCAGGAATGATGATGGAAAGACCATAGTTGACTTCCTCAAAGATAGCATCATTTGTAGATACAGGACACCGAGACTACTTATTAGTGATCGTGGTACACATTTTTGCAAGGTCAAGCATATGACTTTCACAACATATAACCCACAGACAAATTGGCAAGCTGAAGTAAGAAACATAGAGGTTAAGCTCATCCTAGAGAAGACAGTTAATCCCAATAGGAAAGACTGGAGTCTCCATCTCTTTGAAGCTCTCTAGGTAGTCCGCACAATATGGAAAGCTCCCATGGGGATGTCACCTTACAGAGTTGTCTATAGGAAGGTGTGTCATTTACTCATCAAGATCGAGTACAAGGCATATTGGGCCATCGAAGAGAAAAATTTCAGGCTCGATGCGACTAAAGAGCACGGGAGGTTGCAACTACATGAACTTGAGAGATCCACAATGATGTTTACGGAAGGAGCAAGGCCTACAAGGAGACTGCTAAGCACCACCAGGACCTTTTCACTTCCAGGAAAGTCTTCAAAGTAGGGTAGAGAGTCTTTCTATTCCAATCTCATTTCAAACTATTTCTTAGGAAGTTGAGGTCTTGGAGGGCTGGACCTTACGTCATGACCAAAGTATTTATACATAAAGTAGTCGTTATACAGAGCATCATGACTGGAAAAATTCTGAAAGTCAATGGGCATCATCTCAAGCACTACTATGAATGATTCCAAGCTCACTCTAAGGAGATCACTCTCACAGAGACTACTGACACCACCCTATGATCTCGGTGTGGTACATCAAGCTCACCGACGCTAAACAAAGTGCTTTTGGGAGGAAACCCAAACATTTCTAACCCTTTCTCTCTCTCTCTCTCTCTCTCTCTCTCTCTCTCTCTCTCTCTCTCTCTCTCTCTCTTATTTTCTAGTTATCTTTTATCAGTTGTATGTAGACTAGGATTGATCTATCTCTTTTATTTATTACAAATATAGGTCTCTGTACATACTCTAGGAGCCGAAGCATCACACACTAAGAGACGTGACTGAGAGGATAAGGGATGTGAAATGACTCACACGCTCTGGTACATGTAAGGTAGATGACGTGGCAGTCATGCAAATATCATGGAGGTTTATCACGGTTTGTGCTGAATCAAGGCCATGATTGTTGCTACTCTCATTAATACCCTACAAGCCAATTCCTTGCACGCCAATATTCACTACTTAAACCTCTCTCCTCACTCCTAATAGGCACACACTCTTTTGAACTCTCAAATTCCCTCTTAAGAAAACTCCTTCTTTGGTAAATTTTCCTTTTTGAATAACCACTCAAACACCATAATGGCTTCCAATCAAGAAAGCAGCACCACACAAACCCCAACAACAACCAACATCCTCATTGACACTATTGTCATTGATACCACCCCTTTCAAGACCACCGCCACTCCCACCACCATAATTCCGACAGTGGCCACAATCTCTACTGTTACCACCACCATCGCCACCACAACGAACCCCACCCGTGCTGCTTCTGATGTTGCTGCCACCACCACCACCACCACAACACCTGCTACCATTGTTTTTTCTCCCGCCGCCATGGTCACTCTCCAAAAGAACATGGCGAAGCCAAGCCATGGCATTCATACCCCGCCCCCTCTTATAGTACTACCATTACCCTCGGTGAGACTTCCCTCATCGTTGCTCATATCTCCACCATATTCCCCGCCGTCCCTAATAACGAGGAGTCTGATAAGACTCTAGTAAAAAAGGAAAAGATACCTCAGGGGGAGGCAAAACCCCAAGGTGACCTCGTCAAGATCATCTCCAACAAGGGAAGCGATTATACTCCTCCCCCCTGCCAAGAGGAAGATGCTTACCAAGAGCGTCACTAAAACTAGCTAGAGTTCGAAGAAGGCCAAAGTGGCCAAGGAAGAGAAAATCCTTGCTCTCGGTGCGAAGAGTAAGATCCACAGCTCCTTCGATCATCCTACTCCACGCACCACCTACGCCCCGTTTGAAGGGACATTCCTCAAAGCCCTGTAAGTCTACCTGCAAGGAGAATATGACTACTCTTAGTATCAATCAAGCTGTCATTGATGCCTTCACCGCAATCTCGTGGTTACCCTTACTCTTCATATGTTTCCCCTTCTACCAAGTTCTTGTCTGGGAGTTTTATGTGACTTTCCATTTTAAGCAAGACCATACCAATTACTAATAGGAGTGGTGATTAAGTTTTGTCTCTTTAGGAGGACTGTGAGTTGGAGTCTCGATGACTTTAATAAGGCTTTAGGGGCAACTGACCCCTTTGATGATATGTGTGATGCTTTTCCCTCTAATTTCAACTCCGCCGAGACCTATTTCTACCTCTAAAATAATGATCCTCGAGTCACCACCTGGAAGTCCAGTGATACACATAACTTTTACATCCATGAGCCCCATCTCAGGTATGCCCATAGAATTTTTGCATTTAATTTTTCTAGTCGCCATAGAAGCTTCGAGACCCTAAACGAGAAGGGAGTGCACATTCTGTAGTGCATGAAAAATAACAAGAAGCTCCACTTGGGAGCCTGGCTGGCCAAGCAGTTTCAATACGTCCTCACTCACCATAAGAGTCCTCCAATCCTAGGCGCCGTGATCTCGATGATGCGCATGGCATGGAGCATTTCAAGCCTAACCCTTACACCACAATGCCCGAGACCTCACACTTAGACTTGGAGACTCTTGGGAATATGCTGCTTATCGAAATGATCAATGGGATCGTGGTTATGCATCCTCTTGGTCCTCCTAAAGATAAGACCGCTCTACCTGCTCATGTCAATCCATAGCCAGACCAGCCTGCTAATGATTACCTCACTCCTTCAACAGCCAACCCTGAGCTCCTGTAGAAATATAATCCCCTAAAGAACATATACAAGGAGCTATACAAAAGAATAATTAAGCTCAGTGGCGATGATCAGAACCTCCAGCATATCGGCGTCGAGAGGCAAGATCGCTGAGGACTGACTCTCTTTACCTCTCCCACCAGGACAATAATGTTTTTTTTCCCTCTCTTTTTATTTTTCTTTTTACTTTTCTCTTTCTTTTTCTACTTTTTTTTTGCATTGAGGGCGATGCAATTTTTAATTGTGGGGAGGGGATTTATCCTTTTTGCTTCTTTTCTTTTTTTTTTCTTTTTATACTTTTCTTGCTTTTTAGTTTTAATTTTTAGTCTTTTTCTTTTTTTTTTCTTTATCATTTTATATATTCCATTTTGCTTCAAGAAAAAGTTTTACAAGACTCATTTTAGCTCTTTTCACCCCCTCAATGATCTAGTTTTGCTCTCTAATCATTGAGACATGATGATAATCAGGATAAGAAATACTATGTAAATAACTAATTAGATAACCAACAGGACTGTTTTGATTAACTGTAACTAATCATTGAGACCAAAATTGAACATTGATATTCCAATTTAAAGATTTCTGATAATCACTTTGTAAAATTCTTAGTCCCGTTGAGTACAGAAAAGTGTAATAAGATTTAATTGTTTGCATGCTTTAATATAGACTTGGTTTGCTTTTAGTTAGTCCCTGTGTTTCATAAGATCCTCCATCGAGACCTTACAATCCTGCAGGTATCAATCTTGGTGGTTACTTTTTGATGCAAGTTCCGTAATCAGTCGAAACGAGACTTACTTTGCTTGTAACCTTATTTATCTCTTTCATAGGACCGATAGAAGGAAGAGCTATACACGGCTAAAAACTGGGAGAAGACTCTTTCATAAGGAGAGATAGAGGAAGAGCTATCCCCGGCTAAAATCCGGAAGAAGACTCTTTCATAAGGAGAGATAGATTAGGAGAAATTGATGGTTGGAAAGTGCAGAAGGACCTAAGTAAAATAGCAAAGTATGTAATAAGACAAAATGGGTTAACAAATTTAATAAAAAGAGGCTAGCAAGGTCATTAAAGTTCTTAAAATCGCAAAATGAAACCCAAACAATGGCTAGATGTATCTTAGGGACCCCACTAAGTTAAAATGTGCCTCAAATAAATAAAAGGTTCAGAAAGAGTCATCTTATGATCACTAGGACGCGCTAAATTGCAAATTAAGGTAATTATGAACAATAACAATATTTTGTGTACTCATACTTTAATTTGGTAAATACTCTCGGGCAAAGTTTTGAACATGGTCTTCTTGATGATATCTTACATTGGAATACTCAATAGTTAATAAAGAGCATCGATATAAGTCTCGGTGAAAGAATAAGGTCTCTGTGAAATTATTTAGGGTTATTTGTGCAGTTTAAATTTCTCTTCTTATGCATACTAGAGGGCAAACATGGAATAAGTGTGGGGAGATTTGGTGGGGTGTATTTTTAGCACGTATTTGTGCCTATTTCTATATCATAAAGACCATGTTTTAAGTCTTTTTGGCTGCTATTACTTCCTTTCTTGTCTTTTCAAATTTTGAAGGTGATTTGGAGGAAACATGCAATACTTAGACGGAAAGAGCCTTTCACCGATACCTGATCCAAGTAGCAGGAGCGATAGTCAGTCTCGGTGTTTCCAGAACACTTTATAGCGACCAAGATGATATAAATACCGAAGCACTCTAGGTTCCAGATCTGGAAGACACCTATTTCGGACAAATCCTGTTCTGAAAGAGTCCAATTCAAGAAAGAGTTTAATTCCTATCCTAATCCGACCTATGGGAAATAAAGATAGGGATTTGATTCCATTTGAAGATAGAGACTAAAAGAAATTAAATCCAACAAGATTAATGCTAAGAGTCCTATTCTATCACAAAAGAGGAAGCATGAGGAGAGGCTTTAGCTATAAATACCGAGACCGGTGCATTTCAAAGAATCATCCTACTTTTCACAATAGTCCTGATCATTTCATTTCTAGTCTAGTTTTAGCCATTAGTTCTTAGTCTCTTTACTCGAGCACTTTATATTTCTGATTTTTTTGATTTCAGATTTATTTTAATAAGCAATTTCATTTCCAGTTTAATCCCTTTTGAGCTTCATTTCAATTTCAGTCTTTATACTTTCAGCATGATTTACTTTCAGTTTCTTTATATTTTTGCACATTTAAATTCAGTCATATCTAGCTAAATTCTTTGTGACTTGACCAAGTAAGGGTCAAGGCTGGGTTTAAATGGTGTGAGGACCGCAACTGAATACAACAATTCGTAAGGCGACCTATTTGCCAATCTTGGTACTTCAAGGGTTTATGGTAAGAGTATCACTTAGTCTCACTATTTGGCCTGATCAACCATTTAGTAAGTCTCTATGATTATTGTTAATCTTAATTCTTGCATCCGTAATTGTGCCTGAAAGGAGATAAAATGACAACAGTCTCCATCAAAACTCGAGAAAAGTAATCTTACGCTTGTTAGGAGTGCTTCACCACCTGTCGGTAAGGATTTAGGCTTTTCTAATATTTAATGGTATTCGCTGGCGAGCTCTTTGGCGCAAAGTCGAGAGATACAGTGAGTAAGAGGGAGGTCGTGGCGTGAAGTCCAGTCTCCATACACAGTAAGGAAGAGTTGCTAGTACTATACGGTGCATGAGTGCTAGTATAACTAAATCTAGGTCCCCGGTGCAATTAATTCCTCGTCCCATGATCACCATGATATTCAGTCTTGCTCTACTTTGGTTGAGTCGATGTTTCTCATTGTTTTATTAACTGCTTTATTTAGTTTTAATCTACAAATTCCCATCGAGAGTACTTCTAGGTCACGTTGTGTGTTATCTTTTAAGAATAACGTTGTCAAATACCGTTCCTTGCGGATTCGACCTCTGCTCACTATTAACTACCAGTTTATTTTGTGCAGAGATTTATTTTTTGTGGTCTGGAGACCCATTAACTATAAAAATATTATTATATATACTTTTACCAAGAACTCCAAAATTTATAAGGCCGACTCTCTATGGGGTCACACTAATATATATTAATATTTTAAAATATTGTTTTGGAAAAATTGCAGAATAAAAAATCATCAACTTTGTACATGAGTCGGGGTTTGAATGTTATCAGCCTAATAAGTTCCGTCACTATATGTTTTTGGAAAATCATCACAAACACAATAAAATCTATAAGTATACATAAAATGGACAGTAATTTTAAGAAAAAATACACTACAAATTTGAACGATTTTTAGTTTAGCCTATTCAGATAAATTGAACTACAGGTTTTCAAAAAAGATAAATTGAACTACTACGTCATATTCACTCTCTTCCTTTTAGACCTTATTTTCAATTCACTTTATATACAGGGGGCATCCAAAGTTATTTACTGAACACATGCATTACCATTTAATCAAAAAATTTTATTCCACTCATTAGAGTACTAGTAATATTCCCTGTATTCTAAAATGAGGAACCTAGGCCAAAGTTGGATCTCATATAGGTCCCGCCCTGTCTATATAACAGAAGGGACTAGACCTAGCACATAGTATGATTTTTTTAAAAAAGAATTTTGACTAATATTTCCGGTCAATACTCCTCAGCTGAAGGACCAGGTAATGTTTGCGATCAATTGTACCATAGGTCAGGTTGGAGTTCAGAAAGCTATGGGTGATCTCAATGCATCTATAAATGTCATGCCTTCCTCTATCTACCAGCAGATATCAGCCAACCACAACATGCCTCTCAAGGAGACCAGGACTATCTTGTAACTTGCGGATCGCTCTATTGTCTACCCTGAGGGAATTTTGGAAGACATATTGGTCAAGGTAAATGATTTTGTTTTTCTCATTGAATTTTATTTTCTTGATATGTGCGATGCAAATAGGAAGGGGAACTCAGATTTGCTACTAGGGAGACCATTCTTGAGTACTGCCAAGACCAAAATCGACGTACATAATGGTTCTCTCACTATAGAATTCAATGGGGAAATAGCCAGCTTCAATGTTTATGATGCTATAAAGACCCCAGAAGAAGATTCGAGTTTATGCAGTATTGATAGCCTTGATCCCATCATCCAACAAATTTTTGAGCTCAATCTTTGAGACGAGTACTTGGTCACAGTGAATGAAGCACTTGACACCGAGAGCTTCGATGATACTGATTTAGATGAGAAGGTGAAAGAAGCTATTCATGATTTGAATCCACCTCAACCTACATCGAGACCTGGACCGAAGCTTGCTCTGCCACCTTTTAAGAAACTCACCCCTTCCATCATCCAACCACTGGAACTTGAACTCAAAAGTATGCCAAGTCATCTCAAGTATGCTTTCTTGGGGGATAACTATACACTCCCGGTGATTATTTCCAACAAATTGAGTCCTGACGAAGAGAAACGACTAGTCTCCTTGCTCCAGCAATATAAAGAGGCGATTGGATGAACTATAGCTGATATTAAAGGGATCAGTCCTCCACTTGCATGCCGAAAATCATATTGGAGGAGAACGCTAAGACCTGTCGCCAACCTTAAAGGCGACTCAATCCTCCTATGATATAGGTAGTGAAGAAGGTAGTGATCAAGATCATGGAGGCTAACCTCATTCACCCTATCTTTGATAGTGAGTAGGTTAGCCTGGTACAAGTTATTCCAAAGAAGAAAACGGTGATAACAAATGAAGTAGGAGAACCGATCCCAATGAGGATACAGAACAGATGGAGAGTTTGCATTGACTACCGTAAGCTCAATCCTTCAACCAAGAAAGACCATTTTCCACTACCATTCATTGATCAAATACTGGAGAGACTAGTAGGAAAATCTCATTTTTGCTGTCTCAATGGAATGTCAGGATTCTATCAGATCCCGGTACCACTTGAAGACCAGGAAAAGATAACATTTACGTGTCCCTTTGGCACCTTTGCTTTCAGACGGATGCCTTTTGGTCTCTACAATGCCCCCGTTACATCCCAAAGGTGCATGATGTGTATCTTTTCTGATTACGTGGAAAACATCATTGAGGTATTTATGGATGACTTTACTGTGTATGGTGATTCTTTTGATGCATGTCTCGATAACCTTGGTAAGATTCTTAAACGTTGCATTGAGTCTGATTTAGTACTTAGCTATGAAAAATGTCACTTCATGGTAGAACAAGGTATGATATTAGGCCATGTTGTATCTAATAAGGGTATTAAGGTAGATAAAGCTAAAATTGATGTTATTCAGTCCTTACCCTACCATACTTCTGTAAAAAAAGTTAGGTCTTTTCTTGGACATGTAGGTTTTTATCACAGGTTCATCAAGAAATTGTCAAAGATAGCGAGCCCCTATGTAGATTAGTTTAGAAAGATGATAACTTCGAGTTTGGAGATCCTTGCAAGGAAGCCTTTGACACCATCAAGAAGAAGTTGGTCTTTGAGCCCGTATCCAAGCACCAAATTGGGACCAGCCCTTCGAGATCATGTGCGATGTAAGCAATAAAGCAGTAGGAGCAGTATTGGGACAACGGGTTAGCCGAGAGCCTCATGTCATTTATTATGCCTCTCGGACTCTCGATGCAGCTCAGCAGAACTATACCATGACTGAGAAAGAGCTCTTTGCTATCATTTTTGCATTAGAAAGTTTCGTTCTTACCTTCTCTGTTCCAAGGTCATTGTATACTCAGACTATGCTACTTTGAGTTACCTAATAACTAAGAAAGATGCCAAGCCAAGACTGATTTGATGGATCCTTTTGCTTCAAGAATTCGACATCGAGATTAGAGATAAAAAGGGGACAGAGAACCTGGTGGTCGATCATCTCAGTAGGCTGACCAATTCAGAAGAACCAAGAGAAGTACGGGATGACTATCCTGGGGAAAGTCTCTTTACTGTCACTAAGACCCCATGGTATGCAGACCTTGTCAATTTTACTACCACTAGAAGGTTCCTAGAGGATTTCACACGCAATGACAAGGAGAAAATGAAGAGGAAGCTGGTAGGTACTTTTGGGATAATCCTTATCTATGGTGATAAGGGAACGATATGGTTATAAGGAGATGTGTTTATGGGGAAGAGATACCGAGACTTTTGCAACCATGTCTCTCTAAAGTTTGTGGAGATCAAGGCGGGCTGAGGAGAATAGCACAACGCATTCTTGAGTGTAGATTTTATTGGCCCCACATTTTTTGTGACTCCTATATGTTTTTAAGGCATGTGACAACTGCCAACGGGTTGGTAATCTTGTACGTCGAGATTAGCTCCTGATGACTCCTATTTTGGTCGTCGAGATCTTTGATGTATGGGGTATTGACTTCATGGACCCTTTTCCTCCTTCTTATGGGTTCTAGTACATCCTCCTAGCAGTCGATTATGTCTCCAAGTGGATAGAAGCCAAGCCGATCAGGAACGGCGATGGAAAGATCGTAGCAGACTTCATCAAGGATAATGTCATCTACAGATACGAGAAATCGAGACTACTCAACAGTGATCATGGTACAAATTTTTACAACAAGACAATCTTGGCGTTACTGGTCAAATAGGGAGTCAAGCTAATGACTTTTATAGCATACCACCTGTGAGCGGACGACATTTTACGCAGCGACTGCGGGGCCGGGCGGGTTAGGCCGGCCTATGAAAGATGATGGGGGGATGCATGTGATGTGATTGGAAAATGGTTTTGCACATTTTAATGTTCAAAAGATACGAGATCGAAATCCCGCACTTAAAACAGAGTCGCCACCCGGTTTAGCTCAACAGGAAATTTTTGGTACAATTTTCCCACCGGGTGGTTGGACCATACCTTAAGTAGAGATTCCTAGTTTAGATGATGTTATCTATTTTTCATTAGACCAAGTTAAGATACTTAATTTTGTCTTAATCTGTTTAATCCATCTTATTTATTTGTGTTTTCAGTTATTTTGTTATTTTCTCGTTCATCAAGCAATTGAAGCGATGAATAAAATATTTTCATTCGTTCAAAAATAAGTGCGGAAAATAAAATTATTACAAGGCTTCCAAGTCCCGTACATTTTCTATGCAATAAATAAAATACCCGAATGTCTGATATACATCTACCTGGAGAAGATGGTTGGCACGGATATGGCATGTTTTATTTACAATATTATAAATCCTGATTTGATGGCTAAAATGAGATTTGAATGGCGTTTGTAGGGAAATTTTGTTTTTAACCAAATTTTAGATTCAGTCATTGCTTTAACTGGATTATGAGTGAAAATGCCGCACGTTATGGGGTGGGGTCTATTTTCAAGAGGTTTTGAACCTCCGTTGTTGCACTATATGTCCTAGCTTTGGAAAATTAGCTAGGCCGAGAACAAATAAAAATAAAACTGTTGTCCAGAAAGTCATGCTGCCGACAACACTACTGATGTCACAGGCGACATAGCTGATGCCGCCGACGATATCATTGGCTGATACTGCCGATGACATCATTGATGTCGCCGGCGACATCGTTGATATCGCTGGTGATATCAATATTTAGGCAGGCTACATGGCTTTTTGGGTACCATAAAGAAAGGGTCTTACAAGAAAGTGAGGTCTCGGGGGAATGTGATACTACCGGCGGTATCAATGATGTCTCTGGCAACATGGGTGATACCGTCAGCGACCTCAATTTCTTGTAGCAGCAGCGGGCAGCAGCAAGAAAAATAAATAAAAACCCAAAAATGAATACAAATCAATAAGAAGCAGCATAAATTAGTAATATTAATGCCAAAGAGCTATGAGACTGAACAGAACAGAAACAAGATTTTCACCTCAGGGTCGTGAATCCAACTCTTTGTGAAATGAACAGAAACACCTCCGAGGAGCTTGTAACAATGATTTAGTAGTTAATTTAAGAGTTTTAGGTCCCTAAATCTTATCAAGCTAATTTTAATTTAAAGACCTACTGATTTTAAGCTCACAAGCAGAGAGTTCAAAGAAGAAAAACTAGGAAAATGGGATTAGAATCCTTTTTCCTACATTTTCTAAATCTTATCTCACTAGAATCTATTCTCTCTCAATCTCAGCCTTATTCTTCTAAGTGCAGCCTCCCCATCTTCCCACCTTCTTCAACTTAGCCTAAGGTGTGTTTTTATAGGCAAATTGGGGTGTTTTTCGAGACCTTTTTGACTATTTGCGTTGAAAGTGGCCGAAAGGCTGTCTGTGTAGGGACCCATTTTAGGCCATGCCACCGGTGATATGATGATGTCGCCAGCGGTATCGCTGATGCCGCCGGTGACATGGTGATGCCATCAATGGCATGGCTGATGCCGCTAGTGGCATCAGTCTCTGGCATGCTGACAGTCAGCGGGCCCAAGAGCCTAAAAAGTTGTGAAAAGCGATCAAAAGTGGGAAAAAGTGGGTCAAAGGGCATCTTTTGAATTTTAATTATATTTTAATGGGTATTTTTAATTTGGGTGTAAATCATCGGTTCAAGCTCCTACAGGACGCGTTTTTGACCACGCCAAACTAGATTCTACCAAGTATAAAATTCACAAGGAATACTATTTTGGTAATAAAAATTCTATAGAGAACTTTTGTTTTGAGGCATTAAAATCGGGTACACATCATCATCATCTCACGAGAGGGACTGCAAAATCCCGTGCTCACAGGCTTTCCCTCGGGGGATCACTGCTGCCATAGGTCTGTATGATCGCACAAAAAGAGCAAGGGATAGGAATGATACCTGATGGATGACTGATTTGCCCCTTGGTTGGACTTGTGCTTTGTGGAAAGGATGCCCCTTCGTTAGACTTACGCTTTGAAGATTGGTTGTCACTTGGTCGGACTTTGAGCTTTGTCGAGAGTTTATCCTTTGGTCAGACTTGAATTTGTGGAGAGTTTATCCTTTGGTCGGACTTATGCTTTGTGGATTGGTTGTCCCTTAGTCTGACTCATGCTTTGTAGATTGGTTGTCCCTTGGTCGGACTCATGTTTTATAGACTGGTTGTCCCTTACTCATGCTTTATGAATTGATTGTCCCTTGGTCGGACTCATGCTTTGTAGCGACTCACGCTTTGTGGATTGGTTATTCCTTGGTCGGACTCACGCTTTGTGGATTGGTTGTCCTTTGGTCGGACTTGAGCTTTGTGGACTGGTTGCCCCTTGATCGGACTTGATCTTTGTGGATTGGTTGTCCCTTGGTCGGACTTGAGCTATGTGGTTTGTTGTCCATTGGTCGGACTTGAGCTTTGTGGATTGGTTGCCCTTTGGTTGGACTTGAGCTTTATGGATTGGTTGTCCCTTGGTTAGACTCGAGCTTTGTGGATTGGTTGCCCCTTGGTCGGACTTATGCTTTGTGGATTAGTTACCCCTTGGTCAGACTTATCCTTTGTGAAGATTGTACCTTGGTCAGACTTATGCTTTGTAGAGATTGTCGTTTGGTCAAACTTATGCTTTATAGAGAGATTGTCCTTTGGTTGGACTTGTGCTTTGTGGAGTGGTTGTCCCTTGGTCGGACTTGTGCAGACTTTAAGCTTTGTGGAGAGTTTGTCCTTTGGTCGGACCTATGCTTTGCAGAAATTATCCCTTGGTTGGACTTGTGCTTTGCAGAAATTATCCCTTGGTCGGACTTGTGCTTTACAGAGAGGTTTGCCCCTTGGTCAGGATTATGCTTTGCGGAGAGGTTTGCCCCTTGGTCGGGCTAATGCTTTGTAGAGAGTTTATCCTTTGGTCGGACTTGAGCTTTGTGGAGAATTTATCCTTTGGTCGGACTTAAGCTTTGTCGAGAATTTGTCCTTTGGTCAGACCTATGCTTTGTAGAGAGATTGTCCTTTGGTCGGACTTGTGCTTTGTGGAGTGGTTGTCCCTTGGGCAGACTTATGCAGACTTTAAGCTTTGTGGAGAGTTTGTCCTTTGGTCAGGCCTATGCTTTGCAGAAATTGTCCCTTGGTTGGACTTGTGCTTTCTAGAAATTATCCCTTGGTCAGACTTGTGATTTGCGAAGAGGTTTGCCCCTTGGTCGGGCTTATGCTTTGCGGAGAGGTTTGCCCCTTGGTCGGGCTTATGCTTTGTAGAGAGTTTGTCCTTTGGTCAGACTTGAGCTTTATGGAGAATTTATCCTTTGGTTAGACTTAAGCTTTATGGAGAATTTGTCCTTTAGTTGGACCTATGCTTTGCAGAGAGATTGTCGTTTGGTCGGACTTGTGCTTTGTGGAGTGGTTGTCTCTATATCGGACTTGTGCGGACTTTAAGCTTTGCGGAGAGTTTTTCCTTTAGTCGGACCTATGCCTTGCAAAAATTATCCCTTGGTTGGGCTTATGCTTTGCAGAAATTATCCCTTGGTCGAACTTATGCTTTGCGGAGAGGTTTGCCCCTTGGTCGGGCTTATGCTTTGCAGAGAGGTTTGCCCCTTGGTCGGGCTTATGCTTTGTGGAGAGTTTGTCCTTTGGTCGGACTTGAGCTTTATAGAGAATTTATCCTTTGGTCATACTTAAGCTTTGTGGAGAATTTGTCCTTTGGTCGGACTTAAGCTTTGTGGAGAATTTGTCCTTTGGTTGGACTTATGCTTTGTGTGAGATTGTCTTTTGGTCAGACTTGTGCTTTGTGTGAGATTGTCCTTTGGTTGGACTTGTGCTTTGTGTGAGATTGCCCCTTAGTCGGACTCATGCTTTGTGAGAGATTGCCCCTTGGTCGGGGTTTCACTTTGTGAGGAGATTGCCCTTCAATCGGGCATATGTTTTGAGGAGTGATTGCCCCTAGGTCGGGCTTCTACTTTGTAAAGAGATTACCCTTCGGTCGGGCTGTTTTATAGAGTGATTGCCCTTTGGACGGGCTTTAACTTTGTGAAGAGATTGCCCTTCGGTCGGGCTTATGCTTTATGGAGTGATTGCCCCTTGGTCAGGCTCATGCTTTGTGGAGTGATTGCCCCTTAGTCGGGCTTTCACTTTGTGAGGAGATTGCCCTTTAGTCGGGCTTATGTTTTATGGAGTGGTTGCCCCTTGGTTGGGCTTTCACTTTGTAAAGAGACTGCCCTTCGGTCGGACTTATGTTTTACAAAGTGATTGCCCCTTGGTTGGGCTTTCACTTTGTGAAGAGATTGCCCTTCGGTCAGGCTTATGCTTTATGGAGTGATTGCCCCTTGGTCTGGCTTTCACTTTGTGAGGAGATTGCCCTTCGGTTGGGCTTATACTTTGTGGAGTGATTGCCCCTTGGTCGGGCTTATGCTTTATGGAGTGATTGCCCCTTGGTCGGGCTTACACATTGTGGAGAGTGGAGTGTAGTTCTGGGTTATGTTACGATTTTGGAAGGGTGAACCCAAAGGGCGATACATATAGGGTCTGTATCAAGGACCTTCGGTTGGCATTCTAGGGGTGAACCCAAAGGGTGATACATATACGGTCTGTATCAGGGACCTTCGGTTGGTGTTCTGGGGCTGAATCTGAAGGGTGATACATATAGGGTCTGTATTAGGGACCTTCAGTTGGCGTTTGAAGGGTGAACCCGAAGGGTGATACAGACAGGGTCTGTATCAGGGACCTTCAGTTAGCGTTTGCGATAAAATGGAAGATTGACATGTAGCAGGTCATGCTGCAACCTCTGGGTAGCATATAAAATGAGCATATTAGGTTTGCGATTGTGGATTTGTGTAAGTTCCAAAATGCTAGTACTAGAGCCGGGATTTCATCGAGGATGGCTAAAAAAAGCCTGGAGAGATCTGATGTCGCCGGCGACATGACTCATGTCCCTAGCGGTATCGAATGATGCCACCAGCGGCATGAGTGCCATGTGACATCTTTAACTGGTCAGACAAGTTCAAGATCCAAATTAAAGGAGGCGATGTCGTCGGCGGCATGAGTTATGTCGCTGGCAGTATGGAATGATACCGCCGACGGCATGAGTGCCACGTGGCAGCTTTGACTATTCAAACAATTTCAAAATTTGAATTGAAGGAGGCGATGTCGCCAGTGGCATGAGTGATGTCGCTGGCGGTATGGAGCGATGCCGATGCAGGCATGAATGGGCAGTTTCAGATAAATTAAAACTCCTCGAATTCCGCGCGGCAGTTTAAAAGAAAGTAAAACTCCTTTCTTCCTTATTATTCAGAAATCTTACCCCCTTTCTTCTCTTCTCCAAATTTTCCAATTTTTCCGTCATTCCAATCATGAAGAGAATCGCCAAGGCTTTTAGGGGGAAATCTACTAAGGTAAGGGAAAATCTGCCTGATTCCTCCGTCGAGGGACTGAAAATCCTCTCAGTTCCTGCTGCTTATGGCCTGAAGGAGATAACCAAGATATATGGCTACGGGATCAATTCCCTCATCACCAATCTGACCCTAGAGAAGGAGAAGCACCTCTGCTACGTCCAGGTAATCCTGGAAAACCCGAATTTCTTCTTTTTTGGTTGAGTTTTGATTCGGCCTTAGGCTTGAAATCATGCCATGATAGGAGTCAAAAGTGTGAGATAGATAGACTATAAACTGATATTGCATGCTTTAGGTTCTATTTCCACTATTTTTAGGCTTATTGCTTAATTGATTGTGATTTTTGTGGTTTTTGCAAGATGGGTGCGATTTTTTGGGAAAACATGTTCTGCCCGCAGGTAGTGATATCGCTGGCGACATGACTGATGTCGCTGGTGGCATCAGTCCTTGTAAAAAGGCCTAAGGAAGTCTGATGTCACTTCTGTTTGAAGCGATGTCACCGGTGATATCATCCATGCCGCTAGTGGTATAGAATGATGCCGCCGGCGATATCACTTCTAGCAGAAGTGACATCAGTAGCTTTCTATCAGGTTCCAGTGATAAGAAAATAAGTAGGACTTATCTGTTTTATTTCTGATCTTTGCAGCCGTACAGCTGACTTATACTGAAGGGATAGGCACCATCGGCGAGTGATGGCACCATATTTCTGAGAAGGACCCTGAGCTTGCGCTCGCCAATAACAAAATGAGATTCGGGGACTTGGCCCGAATTATGCCAATACTAATGCCCAAGCTTTCTCATTCAGCCGTGACAGTGCTTACCGAGAGGTGGTCTGAAACCACCCATACTTTTCACTTCTCATTTGGGGAAGCGACGATTACACCTTTCGATGTCGTGGCCATGACCGGGCTTCCCTGGACGGATGAGGTCATTCACTTCGATGCTTATATGGATAAATACCATATCGAGAGGCCCGTGGTGAGGTGAGTTAATTAGCTATTCGGATTGAAGCCCATCTCAGGGCGGCTATCTTATGGTGAGTTGCACCAACACTAGACCCGGATAGATGTGGTTCCTGAGGACGAGAGAGAGGCTTGCATCCGCTCCTTTGTGATTTCTTTGCTCACCGTGATGTTCTTCCCAATCTCGGGGAGCAAGATCAATTACATGCGGATATCTACTATGGAGGACGTGGCAGGCATTAGGAGAAAGAATTGGTCGAGGGCCATCTTGGCTCAGCTGTACCATGGGTTGGATGTGGCAGCCCGGAAGAAGGTGAAAGCCCTTTGTCTCTACCATCTACTCCTCCAGGTACGTCTTCTCGGAAGCATTTATCTTGAGTGTGCACGTTTCATTTAATGTGGATGCTTTTTTGAACTGATTAATTGTTACTTATGCAGGCTTGGGCTTTTAACCATCAGATCCTCTCACCGGTCGAGTTCAAGAAGATTGTGCTGTTGGGCTCCCACTCTCTCTCCCGCTGGTGCGGGGGTGTTGGCGGGAAGGCCAAGTATCCTACCAAATACAGGGAGGTCCTGAGGAGCGGCGGTTGAGCTCGGTATGCGATTTTTAATTTAGTCCTTATTTTTACACTTAGAACAAAATAAAAAGTGTTCATGAACTTATATCGGTTGTTTTGGTTAATTATTGGTGTAGCTTGTCCTAGATCCATTCATTAGGGTGGAGAACCTGACAGAGGTTGTAAGGGTTAAAAGGGAGGTGGATGACCGTCGATTCGTATGGAGTGTCCTTTGTCCCAGCAATGGTATCTGGGTGAGCTTGTCTGGGGCTGGAGGTCCATATCGATTGCCGATAGACCTGTGCCTGCTGATCCTCCCAGGGGCTTATTGTGGCCCCATTTGGTGATCACCTCTGAGGCCGATAAGGCTGATTATATCAAGGGGAACGGCCGAGTGATCCCTAGCGTCCCTGGCCTCTATGAGTAGCACCAGCAATGTCTACTCCCGGTGTGTCCCTGCATCCATAGGAATGATACGATTGAGTATAATAATGATCAACGGCTGGAGGAGGAGAAAAGGCCCCTCAAAGGTATTATGGACATCGAGGAGGAAGAAGATGAAAAAGATGAGGAGCTTGAAGGTAATGTTGGGATTGAGGCCGAGGGGGAGGATGAGGCAGGTGCGGATATAGCTGGCGGGAGTGCGCCAATGTCCCAAGGGGAGCAGCGTTCTTTTTGAGGTATGATTGTGCATGATATTAAAATTATTTAGGAACGTTGTTGATGTGTGTCTTTCATGTTTTTCAGGAACCCGCGAGGAAGAGAGGCCGGGATAGTCAGAGTGGGACTCGGTACTATTGTATACCAGAGGGTATAAATTTTATGGAGGGGCGTCTGGTCAACCCAATGGCAACCACATTCCTGCTGATGAATTCTCGGGGCGAGTTCCTCCCCTGGAATATAGGCTCAAGCCGTCATGCTCCAATCTTTATACCAGAAAACACTACTTACGTAAGGCTTAATAATTGTTTTCTTGTTTACCCTTTGATGTGGGCAATTAATGACTTGCCTTTTGGATTTTTAGGTGGCACGGAGCCATGTGGAGCAACTCGTAGAGAACAATTTTGCTCTCTGAGACACGCTTATCGGGCAATCACTCCTTGTTCAGGTACATTCCTCATTTATGCCTATGCTAAAATAAGATAAGATGCATGTATGGATGCTATGTATGATATGCATTAATTGACGTTTTTCCTTAGCTTGCAAGATTTCTTAGCCCTTTCTTTGTTAGATGTCGATGTAGCCTGGTGGAGATACGATGAGGAGACTGAAGGACTCCGGCATCGTATGAGCGACCTTAAGGGTTAACTAGCGGTTACCATTCAAAAACGGAGGAGCAAACAAAATTTGGATCGCTCGTACCTCGGTAGCACCAGTCACAAGGGAGTGGAGATGTCTGCTAGCCGACGCTCATTTATTGCGGCTGAAGAGTCCAACAGTGTCCCGATGGCCAATGGAAGAGAAGAGGATGATGTTGATGATTGGCTTGTAAGCCTTGAAGACATTTCATCTCGCCCGACCAGCAGTGGCAGGCATGCCTAGTTTTTCATTTTCATTTTGCTTTTTGTTTTAGATTTTAACTCATACCCTTGATACATTAGGTTTGAATAATTTGGTTTTTGTGATTTGGTCTTGATTTGGTAGGCTAGATACTCAAAATTTTTGAATGGTTTATGCCTTTGGGCTTTTTTACTTCAAATAAAATGGATTGCATTCGGTCAGGTGTTGGAAATAGGGTATAGGATTATTTACAGGTTTTTTTACAGGTTTCGTATCATTCATATCGCCAGGTGCATCACCTCAAAACCGCCTATACCCATATCACCAGCGGCATCAAGTGATATCGCCCAAAATAATCCATGTCGCAGGTTGCATTGCTCATATCCCCGGCGGTATCAACTTTCCAAAAACTCAGATTCGGCCATTTCTTCAAACTCTGCTTTTGTGAGCCATACTTAACAGCTATGGGGCTTCTTGCGGAGCCTAGGGAACACAGATTTGGAGGGAACTAGAGAAATTCAGACTCCATCTTGACTCTAACGTTTGTAAAGCCTACCCTTTTGAGTTTTTGACCTAACAGACTTATTTCGACCTAGCGTCTTGGATTAAGTTTACTCGTGATGTTTCCATCACTTGGTCGCCAGACATTCATATAATTATAAACACAGAGGTTTCAGCATGAAAGACATTTTTATTGAGTGAATCTAATTTGAGTATAAGATGTTGGCAATCATTTCCATTAATGAAACCGCTGGTGTTAACCAGCCTTTACAGGTTTTCAAGTTAACATTCCACTATTTTTCTCTCGTGCCCTAGTTTTTATCTAAACTACCCTTTTTGGGTTTTCAGTTCAGCAGGCGTTATTGACTTATCCCCTAATTTTTGTACGGCCGATTTGCAGGATACTGACCGTCGGGTGTCACCCTAATTTTTGTCCTATTAGTAAAAGACTGAAAGGCGGGTGATTATTGTATATATTGTTTAGTGTGCCGCTTTTCTGATTTATTTCTTTTGTTTAAACCTGATAATGCTTAAGCTTGTCCTAAATGACTAGATCGATAAACTTGCTCTTATCTTTGCTCCTCATTTTAAAAGCCCTACTTATTTGGTACCATCTTCGGTCACATGATAGCCTTCTTAACTTGATCTGAACTTAACATTGATATCGAAAGCATGACCAGCCTGGTTAACCGTGTTTCCATTATTTTTCTGGTCTATGACTCTTGGAAAGGGCGTTGGGTATCTGATTTACTGTTGTGTGCTTGGTTGTGCCTTTGCAGATTCTCTAAGATCCTTAGTGTCCGTTCGATTTTGGCCTGGATTAGTCGATTTATTCTGACCTTCAAGGTTACCTCAGGTAACCTTGTTTTGATTTTGGTGGTCCATGTTGCAAGGAGTTTAGTTTGTGGGGGTTTTGGCTCTTATACAGAGCCTTTTTTATTGGTTCGATCGCTATTTTGATTGTTGTTCTTGAGTGCTCCTTCATTCTATAGTTCGTACAGCCCTTCCCGTTTATTGGTGGAGGGTTTAAACTAAGTGATATTTGGTTTGGGGGCCTTCTACTTAATGCTTTTGAAAGGTTAAGCGATAGTTTGTTTTATTGGTTTATTTGGCAAGTTGATTGCGATATCGATTACATGATCACCTTCGTGGCTCGTGGGATGAAGGTGCTTGCCCTTAGGCTTGGTGTTCTAGGAGGTGGTTTCCCCCTGATCTTTATTGGTCGAGGGGTTTAGTGTAGGTTAATTTGTACTAGGTTAAGATGTATTTTTCTGCGAATTTGGTCATCTCCTTGATGGTGATATTGGTCTGAGATTCAGGTACGATGTTTATTTGATCGGGGTTGGGCTCCATCAATTCTCGGTAAGTGTATGCCTCGATTTTCCATTTTAGGGGAGCAGTTGATACTTCTTTGGTAGCTTGAAGGTGTACCTTTGCAGGGTTGCTGAGTTAATTCTGAAAGAGACCCTTGGTGTTCAACAATCTGACTATTGATCTGGGGACCAAGCAAAAGCATTATCGTGAACTTTAGGCACTTTATTATCTCACATGTGTTTGACAGGAGTTAAATTATTGGATTTGATTACCATATAAGAGCCTACATCTGTACTCAGCTTAATTTCATTCAATAAAATATCTTGAATACTGAAAGCATCGTGTGTATGCTCATATGAAGGCATGGATTAAATGATAGAGACATGACATAAGTAAGAAAAATGGAAGTTGCTCATGGAGCTAAAAAGTCTAAACTCTAAGGATTGCGAATCGACCTTGTTGTCGGAGCGAGGCTTTCCCCTATCATTGGAGTAGATGGCCTTGATGAGATCTTGCGGTGCATTCCCTTGTTTAGGAAAGTCGGGATTAATCGTCCGTGTCTGGTTGCCAAACTCTGGTAAAGGGTTGGATGCTCTTTTGGGGTTGATAATCTTCTTATTCTTCACCAGACATTAGATGGTGCGAATCAAAGCTTTGTATTGATTAGTGTGGTGACCTGATAGTATGTGATATCCGTAAAAGCCTTTTCCTTCTTCTCTCATGGGAGGATTAAATCTGTGAAGTGGTTTGAGAATGCCAGGTTCCCTTAATTCTGTGAAGATTACGTTAAGCGGCAGTTTCCACGGATTTATGCTATACTTAAGACCATCGTTTTGCTGCATAGTGGCAGCTGGTGCCAGTTTTTGAGAGGTCTCTTGGTCCACCATGATTTGAGGTAGGGATATGAGAGAGTCAGTGTTTTGATAGATCTGGTTCCCCTCTGGTGGAACTCTTCCCTCTTTCTGATTGTAGCCTGCTGTCACCAATTGACGCGAGAAGGCTTCAACTTTATATTGCATGGCCTGGTCGTACTGAGGAGGCATCGGGGTAGCGGAGATCTTAAACTATGATGGAGTGACCAACATTGGAGGCGAGATGTTAAAGAATGATTGAAGAATTAGACTCTGGGCTCCTTCCCTTTGTCCGGGGTAAGCGGTTGGCGGTGATTGTCGGAGTGCATTATTATCGGGTGTCACGCTCGGAGATTGCATGACCTAGTCGAAGTTCTGACTTCCTAGGGCTTTCTTGATGGATACACATACTAGTTCCTGAATGATGTTTCAGAACTGATCCGAGTTTAGAAATTGGATGATAGCGGTGATGATCTCTGACCCAAGAGATGGAGGGTGAACTGCTACTCCTGAGGTGGTGGGAAGACTAGTCTATTCTCTGGGTGAGGCAGATTTGATATTGTGAGGAAGAGACATGGTTGGTTGTGAAGGTCTTGGTTCAAGAGGAAGACTGTTTAGGATCATGAACCGTGGGTCAGACTATGAATGGGTTGTAAATGGTATGGATGGTATGTATGTATGTATGTTTTTTTTGTTATTAGGAGCAGTGCGTGATATGTATGGCCGTACGTAGATGTGGTTAGAGATGATGTGATGGCTTATCCCTCCATCATACGTGGGGCCTTTGTATCTCACGCTACTATAGTGATATGTGGTGACACAACAGAGGCACGAGAGAAGTCCTATGTATGTTGCTAAACTTCTTCCGCGGGGGGAAGTAGTAAGGGTAAGTTGATTCATTTTTAGCTCTTAAAGCCAATGCATGGGGGTGCATGATCACGGAGCACATAACACGCAAATCGTCCCTCTTCCAACCTTATGACTCCCGTGTAATGCCTTTTTTGGAAGGATTGAGTTTGGCTTCTTCACTGGTAATGGCGAAAGAAGCGCATACCAATTATTTTATTTGTTCTGGTGATCTTAAGGGAATGATGTGCTAAGGCCTTTTCTAGCGCGGCTTTGGTATAGGGTTGTTGATGTAGAAGGTTCTTGTTTACCTTGATTCCACATTACTCAACCACTACCCAAATAAGTGTGATCGTAGGAGTTTACGTGTTGGTTAAAATGAGTGATCCACCCACTAGGCATCCTCAATTCCAACAAGGCATGAGTGATACTTTGTGAGCTTCTCGGGTAAAATGGGGCACCTAAAAATTACCGAACTATCTACACGCTTGAGGATAAAACGTTATTAAAAAGAATGAATTTTTAATTTGGCCAATGATTTCAATACATCATCAATATCCTTTAAACTTTATGAAAAGAAAGTTCAAGTTTAAAGAGATAATCCCCAGTAGAGTGGCCACTGTGAGCGGACGACGTTTTGCGCCGCGGCTGCAGGACCAGGTCGATTGGGCCGGCCTATAAAAGATGACGGGGGGATGCATGTGATGTGATTAGAAAATGGTTTTGCACATTTTAATGTTCAAAAGATACGAGATCAAAATCCCGCACTTAAAGTAGAGTTGCCACCCGGTTTAGCTCAACCGGGAAATTTTTGGTACGAATTTCCCACCGGGTGGTTGGACCATACCTTAAGTAGAGATTCTGAGTTATGATTTTATCTATTTTTCATTAGACCAAGTTAAGATACTTTATTCTTTCTTAATCAGTTTAATCCATCCTATTTATTTGTGTTTACAGTTATTTTGTTATTTTCGTGTTTATCAAGCAATTGAAACGATGAATGAAATATTTGCAGTCGTTTAAAAATAAGTGCGGAAAATAAAATTATTACAAGGCTTCCAAGTCCCGTACATTTTCTATGCAATAAATAAAATACCCGAATGTCCGATATACATCTACCTGGAGAAGATGGTTGGCACGGGTATGGCATGTTTTATTTACAATATTATAAAGCCCGATTGGATGGCTAAAATGAGATTTGAACGGCATTTCTATGGAAATTTCATTTTTAACCAAATTTTAGATTCAGTCATTGCTTTAACCGGATTATGAGCGAAAATGCCACACGATATGCTAGTCCGGGAACAAGCGAAAATAAAACTGCTATCCAGAAAGTCATCCCATCGACAACACTACTGATGTCGTCGGCAACATCATTGATGTCGCTGGTAACATGGCTGATGCTGCCGGCGACATCATTGGCTGATACCGCCGGCGACATCATTAATGCCTCATATTGATATCACCAGGGACATCAATGATGCCACTGACGACATCATTGATGTCGCTGGTTACATCATTGATGTCACTGGTGATATCAATATTTAGGCAGGCTACATGGCTTTCCGGGTACCATAAAGAAAGGGTCTTACAAGAAAGTGAGGTCTCTAGGGAATGTGATACCGCTGGCAGTATCAACGATGTCTCTGGCAACATGGGTGATACCGCCGGTGACATCACATGTTTCCGACGACCTCAATTTCTTGCAGCAGCAGCGGGCAGCAGTAAAAAAAAACAAAAACCCAAAAATGAATACAAATCAACAAGAATCAGCACAAATCTGTAATATTAATGCCAAAGAGCTATGAGACTCAGGATTTTCACCTTGGGTCGTGAATCCAACTCTTCATGAACTGAACAGAAACACCTCCGGGGAGCTTATAACAATGATTTAGTAGTTAATTTAAGAGTTTTAGGTCCCTAAATCCTATCAAGCTAATTTTAATTTAAAGACCTACTAATTTTAAGCTCACAATCAGATAGTTTAGAGAAGAAAAACCAGGAAAAATGGATTAGAATCCTTTTTCCTACCTTTTCTAATTCTTATCTCACTAGAATCTATTCTCTCTTAATTTTGGCCTTATTCTTCTAATTGCAGCCTCCCCATCTTCCCCCCTTCTTTAATTCAGCCTAAAGTGTGTTTTTATAGGCAAATTGGGGTGTTTTTCGAGACCTTTTTTACTATTTGGCCGAAAGTGGCCGAAAGGCTATCTGTGCAGGGACTTGTTTTAGGCCATGCCACCGGCAACATGATGATGTTACCGGTGGTATGGATGATGCCGCCGATGACATGGTGATGCCGCCGGTGGCATGGCTGATGCCGCTAGTGGCATCAGCCTCTAGCATGCCGACAACCAGCGGGCCTAGGAGCCTAAAAAGTCACGAAAAATGGTTAAAAGTGGGAAAAAGTAGGTCAAAAGGCATCTTTTGAAATTTTAATGGGTATTTTTAATTTGGGTGTAAATCATCGGTTCAAGCTCCTACCGAACACGTTTTCGGCCATGCCGAACTGGATTCTACCCAGTATAAAATTCACAAGGAATATTATTTTGGTAATAAAAATTCTACAGAGAACTTTTATTTCGAGGCATTAAAATCAGGTACACGTCATCATCGTCTCGCTAGAGGGACTGCAAAATCCCGTGCTCACACCACCTATAGACAAATGGACAAGCTAAGGTGTGCAATAGAGAGGTCAAGCTCATCTTGGAGAAAACAATCAATCCCAATAGGAAAGATTGGAGTCTCCATCTTTTTGAAGCTCTTTGGGCAGTCCGCACAGCTTAGAGAGCCCCTATTGGGATGTCACCTTGCAGAGTTGTCTATGGAAAAGCATACCGTCCACCTGCCAAGATCGAGCATAAGGCATATTAGACCATCAAAGAGACCAATTTTAGGCTCGATGCGGCCAAAGAACACAGGAGGCTGCAATTACATGAACTGGAAGAGATTCGCTAGGATGTTTAAGAAAGGAACAAGGCCTATAAAGAGACCACTAAGCGCCACCATGATCTTTTCACTTCCAGGAAAGTCTTTAATGTGGGACAAAGAGTCCTCTTATTCCAATCTCGACTCAAGCTATTTCCTAGAAAGTTGAGGTCCTGGTGGGTCGGACCTTACGTCGTGACCGAAGTATTCCTACATGGAGTAGTCATTATACACAACGTTGAGATTGGAAAAGTTCTAAAAGTCAATGGGCATCATCTCAAGCCCTACTATGAAGGATTTCAACCTTACTCTGAGGAAATAACTCTCACAGAGACCGCAGATACCACACTATGATCTCGGTGTGGTACGTCAAGCTCAACGACGATAAACAAAGTGCTCTTGGAAGGCACCTCAGGCATTTCTAACTCTTCGTCTCTCTCTTTTAGTTAGCTTTTATTAGTTGTATCTAGACTAGGACTGATTTTTATCTCTATTTTTATTGCAGGATTAGGTCTCCGTACACTCTCTATGGAAGTTGAACCATCACAAGCTAAGTGATGTGACGGAGAAGATAGGGATGTGAAGGGACTCACGGGGACTGATGCATGCACAGTGGGTGTCGTGGCAGTCATGCAAAGATCATGGAGATTTTTTATGGTTTGGTACCCAAATACACTATGATTACTACTGCTCCCATTAATGCGCCTATCGCTGCCTTTACACGCCTAAAATCCCTACTTAAACCCCTCTCCTCACTCTCAATAGTCACGCTCTCCTTCAAACTCTCAAAGCAAAAACCTCTTTCTCTTCTCCGGCAAACTTTCCTTTTTCAACCACCGCAATAGCCTCAAACCAAGGAACATCCACCACTAACCCCATGACCAGTAAGGTCATGATCGGCAGCATCGCCTACGATACCACTCCTTTAACCACCACCACCATTCCTACCATCGCCATTCCGGTGTAGAAACCTTCTCCACTGTCATAACTACAATCGCCACTCCGGCGGACTATAATCTCACCGCTTTCACTGCTACTACCACTACCATCTCCACTGCATCTCTTATCGATGTTTCTACCCCCACCGCTATGGCCGCCTTCAAAAGACCACAACGATGCCCAGCGATGGCGTCCTTACTCCCGCCACCTCTGTTAGCACCACCGCTACCCCCAGCTAGACTTCACTCGCCATTGATCCTATCTCCACCATCTTTCCTACCGTTACTGAATAAGAGAAGTCCAGTGAGGTTCAGCTGAAAAAGGAAAAGAAATCCAAGGGAGGGGCCAAGACCCAAGATGCTCCCATCAAAATTGATTCTGACAGGGAGAGTGATTGTACACCTACCCCACCCCCTACCAAGAGAAAGATGCTTACTAGGAGCGCTGACAAAGGTCAGAGTTCTAAAAAGGCCAAGACAATCAAGGAAGAGAAGGCCCCTGCTCCTGGCGTAAAGATCAACATTCATGGCTCTTTCGACCACCCTGCTTAATGCACTACTTATGCTCGATTCAAGGGCAAATCATCAAAGCCTCATAAGTCTGCCTGTAAAGACACCATGACCACTCTCGGTATCAACCAAGCCATCATTGATGCCTTCACCATAATCTCATGGCTTCCCCTACTCTTTATCTGTTTCCCCTCCTACTAGGAGCTTGTCTGGGAATTTTATGGTACTTTTCAGTTCAAGCAAGTATACACAAGCTATCAAGAGGAGGGGGTGATCAAATTTTGTCTCGCTAGAAAGAATGTGATTTGGAGTCTCGACGACTTCAACAAGGCTTTAGGAGTGACTAACCTCTCTGATGACATGTGTGATGCTCTTCTTTCCGATTTCAATACCGCTGAGACCTACTTCTCCCTCTGAAATAATGATCCTAGAGTCACCAATTGGAAGTCTTGTGACTTCTGAGACTTCTACATTCATAAGCCCCACCTAAGGTATGCCTATAGAATTCTTGCATTTAACTTTTTTGGTCGCTATAGAAGTTCTAGGACCTTAAACGAGAAAGAAGTACACATTCTGTAGTGCATGAAGAACAACAAGAAGCTACACCTGGGAGCCTGGCTAGCCAAGTAGTTTTAGTATGTCCTTACCCACCCTAAGAGCCCTCTAATTCTAGGAGCCTTGATTTCCATCATTGCGCACAACATGGAGCATTTCAAGCCTGACCACTACATCAGGACCCCTGAAACTCCACTCCTAGACTTGGAGACTCTTAGGATAATCTTGCTCACTAAAATAATCATCAGGACTGTCTTGAAGAAAATCCTACTCTACCTGCTCCTGAGGACCCCCAACTAGACCAGCTTGCTTATGATGACTCTATTCCTCCCGCCGCCTAAACTGAGCTCCTCTAGAAAGTCTCAAGCCTGGAGAACCAATACAAAGATCTCTTTAATAGCCTCATTGAGTTCGGAGCTGAGAACCATGACCTCCAGACTCGCTGCGATGCCCTGGAACTGAACGTGAACCTCATCATTCAGCAGTCGAGGTCCGACGGATTTAGCGAGACTAGCAGAGTCTCTTTTGCCTACTTCCTCCTCCACCAGGACCTTAATGTTTTAATTTGCCCTCTCTTTATTGTTTCTTTTTATTTTTTTATTTTTTCTTCTTTTTGTTTATTTTGTTTTGCATTGAGGGCATTGCTTAGTTTAGGTGTGGGGAGGGGATTTCTATGTTTTTACTTCTTTTGCTAAAATCTTTTTATTTTTTTAATATATTTTTATCTTTTTCTCAAAGAGATTTCACAAGACTCATGATTCATATTTTTGCCCCTACGATGACCTTATTTGCTCTCTAACCTGTCATTGAGATATGATGATAACTAAGGTTAGGATTGTTGTGTAAATAACTAGTTGAATGACTAACAGGACTATCCTGATTAACTAAAACTTATACCGAGACCTGAGTTAAACATTGATATTCCAATATAAGATTTCTGATAAACACCTTGTAAATTCCTTAATCCCGGTGAGTACAGAAAAGTGTAACATGATTTTATTGTTAAAAGTGCTTTAATCTGACCTTGATTTGATTTAAGTTAGTCCCTGTGAATTATAAGATCCTCCTCCGAGACCTTGCAAAACCAGTATTAAATCTTGGTGGTTATTTTCTGCTTCCGCAATTAGTCGAAATGAGGCTTACTTAGCTCGCAACCTTGTTTGTCTCTTTCATAGGACCAATAGAAGAAAGAGCTATCCACGGCTAAAAACTGGGTGAATTTTCATAGGATCGATAGAAGAAAGAGCTATCCACGGCTAAAAACTGGGTGAAGACTCTTTTATAGGGCTGATAGAAAAAAGAGCTAACCACAGCTAAGGACCGGGTGAAGACTCTTTCATAGGGAATAATTGTTGGAAAATGCAGTGGAATCTAAGAAATGGCAAAGCGCATAATAAAATAAATTGGGTTGAAAAATCTAAAAAGAGCTAGCATTGCTAGCAAGGTTATTAAAATCGCAAAACTCAAACTATGGCTAGATGTATCTTAGGGACCCCACCAAGTAAAAATGTCATTCAATTAAATAAAAGATTTAGAAGGAGTCATCTTATAATCACCGGGATGCGCTTAAATCTAAATCTAGGTATTTATGAACTATAACAATATTTTATGTACTTGTGCTTTAATTTGATAAATGCTCTCGGGTAAAGTTTTGAAGGTCTTCTTGGATTTGATGGTAATCTTATATTGGAATGCTCAGTGGCCAATGAAAGGCCTCAATATAAAGAATTCGGTCTCTGTTTAGTTATTCAAAGGTTGTTTGCGCAATTTTCCCATGTTTCTGATTCTTAATGCATACTTGAGGGCAAGTATGGAATAAGTGTGGGGAGATTTGATGGGTTGTATTTTTAGCATGTATTTGTGTCTATTTCTATATCATTGAGACCATATTTTTAGTCTTTATAGCTGCTATTACTTCCTTTTCTGTCTTTTTCAGGTTTTGAAGGCAATACGGAGAAAACATGTGATATTTGGAGAAAAAGAGCCTCTCACCAGTACCTGAAGCAGGCAGCAGGAGCGATAGCTAGTCCCGGTGACTCCAGAATACTTTTGAACGACCAAGATAATAATAATACCGGTGCATGCCACATCCAGATCTAGAAGTTACCCAATTTGGACAAATCCTATTCAGGAAGAGCCATCTCAAAAAGAAGTTCGATCTCTTTCCTAAATCTTATAAAAGGAAGTCACTACCATTTGAAGACCAAGACTAAAAGGAAATGAATGCATCAAAATAAATACAAAGGGTCATGTTTTGTCACTAAAGAAGAAGCATAAGGAGGCGCACTCAGCTATAAATACCAAGGCCGGCCATTTTGAAGGAATACACACAGATATAATTCATACACACAATTGATATAGAGTTTCTATCGTTTAGTCTTTCTAGTCTAGATTTAGCCTTTGTGTTCTTTAGTTTTCGAGTACTTTGATTTACAGCTTTGGTTTTGAACATTTCTAAGTTTAATTACAATTTCATTTTCAGTTTTATTCCTCTATATTCCCAACATGATTCATTTTCAGTCTCTTTATATTTATGCACATTTAAATTCAACCACATGGATTAACCAATTAATGGTCAAGATTGAGTTTAGATGGTGTGAGGACCGCAATGAATATAGAAATTCACAAGACGACCTATTTACCAATCTTGGTACCTGAAGGGTTTTATGGTAAGAATATCACTTGGTCCCACTGTTTGGACTGATCACTTATTTGGTAAGTCTTTGTGATTATTATTAATCTCTATTCTTGCATCCATAATTGTGCCTGAAGAGGGATGAAGTAACAACAGTCTCCACCGAGACTGGGAAAGGTAATCTTATGCTTGTTGGGAGTGCTTCACTACCTATCGGTAAGGATTTAGGCTTTTCTTATTTCTATTGCTATTTACTGGTGAGCTCTCGGCGCGAAGTCGAGAGACACAATAAGTAAGAGTGAGGTCTTGGCGCGAAGTCCGGTCTCCATACACAGTAAGAAAAAGTTGCTAGTACTGTACAGTGCATGAGTATTAGTATAACTAAATCTAGGTCTTGTTGAAATTAATTTCTTATCCTATGATCACCATGATATTTAGTCTTGCCCTATATTGGTTTAGCCATTATTTCTTATTGTTTCATTACTTGCTTTATTTAGCTTTAATCAACAAATTCCCATCAAGAGTGCTTTTAGGTCACGCTGTGTGTCGTCTTCTTAGAATAACGTTGTCAAATATCGTTCCTTGTGGATTCGACCCCCGCTCATTGCTAACTACCAGTTTATTTTGCAAAGGGATTTATTTTTTATGGTCTCGACACCCATTAATTAGAGTTGTTATCGTCTCTGATTTGATATAATTTAATAAAAAAACTTGATATTACTATATGGTTACAAAATATTCAATTTGAATGATCCTTTTTACAATTAAATAGTGTAAGACCCGTGTGATGCACGGATATGTCATTTGTAACAAGTATATTAATGAAAGTTTATTTTGTAATATATATATATATATATATATATATATATATATATATATGTATGTATATAATAAAAATAGAAAATATTAAAGCTAAAAAATATATTATATTGTGTATCAAATTAAATTGCGAAAAACCTCTTTATATACAACATTTGCAGCATATAATGGAATATTTTTAATTATTTCACTTGATCAAATAATTAAAAGTATTTCATTATTATCCATAAGGAGTAAGTACTGTTATAAAATTTAATTTTTTTCTTAAATAGGTTAAAATTTATACTTTTATGCAGTTATCTTACGATTCCTGTGAAATATTTGATGAAGAAAAAAGGTCACATTATTTCTTAAATAGGATTCTAATCAATAGAATAAAATTAAATAAAATCAAGAACAATAAATTAATTTTTTAAAACATATTTAGGAGATATATTAGTTTATCAAATCATTAAAAATATTCCATTATTCTTCAAAATATATTTTTCAAAATTCAATTCCTAAATCTATTTTCCAAAACATAATTTGTTGTGATTTTATTAAATATTTATTGAAATAATAATGGAAAATTATTAATTATTTCACTTGATCAAATAATTATAAATATTCTATTATTATCTATAAGGAGTAAATACTATTATAAAATTCAAATTTTTTCTTCAGCAACATTTTTTTCCACTTTGGAGAAAATAATATAAGAATTACAAAATTTACCCAAAAAATTGGAAAACTAGAAATATGATGAAATAACACCTGTTTAAAATATAAAATAATCTAATAATATAATATAAATAATACATAATAGTTGTGCCAAGTTTGACAATGATTCAACAAATACTAATCTTTCATTAAAAAGAGATACATATCAATTATTCTTCTCATTCTTAATCCTCATCCGTTTTGCTCGATTACTTGAAAGTTGTGCATTTATCTTCATCTATCAATATCGACAGTGTCGGAGTTTCATTTCTCATCTCTACAGGTGTGATAGTAGAATTGACCTCATTTTTTCATATTAAATCCTGTCAAACAAAAATAAATAAATAAATAAAAGACTTAGTTCAAATCATAGTGGATAATGAATCATTTGTACTTATAATATAAATGTTAGAAATACCTTAAAATTTTCATTTGCATCTGGAAATTGGTCAACATCGAAATTTGAATCCTATTGTAAAACAATTTTAAAGTTAAAATAGATATGAACTAAAATGCAAATAATACAATGTACTAATTTAAAGTTAAATAAAATTAAATTAAACTTACAGTCATTGAATTTTGAGGGAGAGAAAGATTATATTGTTTCAGAAGTTGTTCATCCTCCGTAAGTTTAACCACAGAATACACTTCATCATATACAATAATATTGTTGCTCTTAACTAAAAGTTTGAACATAATTGTTCATCCTATAATGTTCTCAAATTCCCTTGATATAGGTGTTTCACTAAGTGCAATAGACATCTAATATAATTTCAAAAGACAAAAAGAAATAAAAGATGTTTAAAACATTATTAATGGAGAAAAAACTAAAATTATTTGGAATTCAAAGAAGATTTATTATTAATATGGGAAAACTACGTACCTCAATTACTGTATCCCTCAATCATTTGCAGTTTTTCCAATCAGTTGTTGCGCTTCACGGTCCCAAATTAGTAAGGAGATAAACTTTGTGTCATCCTTTACATGAACTTGAAGCTTATATCTGTGAAACCAATTTGAATGTTTAATTCATTATATTTTTAATAACGAAATATATTAACTATATTAATTGATCAATTGAAAGCCAAATTTGATATGCACAATGTTTACCTATGGAAAGCCGAGCAATCAAAACGATTACACTTATGGCAAAAGAACATGTTCCCATTTACTTATACCTTTTTGAAACATTTGTTATTTTTACACTCCGGATATGACCAACCATTTTGACACTCTAAATCAACAATTTTTACCACAATCCAAAAAACTCCTTCCTGAATAATTTTAAAAATCATCATAAAAATAATTGTGAAGCATGATTTAGCTATGCATGATTTGAGGAAAAAAAAAGAAAATTTTTTACCATGTTTTAATTGAGAATATTTAATTAATTAGAAAAAATTTGCTTGCTAAAATATTGTACTTACTTGTTTACATGTCACCAATTCTGCGATAGTTTTTACTTCTACTAATCCACTTGCTATCTCTTCAGACACAGAGTGTGCATTTTGAGATGATATTTGAGTTAATCTTTTCAGAGCCCTGTTGACTAACCGAGAGCAATCTACACTCAAACAATATGAAATTGATATTAGGGAAAACATAAAGTACAACATTTTCATACTGGTTATATTTAAATATTTAAATTAAATCAATAGCAAAAAAATAACGGTAATATTTACCTTGATTTGAATTCCGATAACTCGGGAATGTCCTGATTAATTCACAGTTTGGATGCATGCCAAGTATTAGCCACCTCATACTTACCTACATTGTTCAAACAATATTAAAATTGAAATTTATAATTTATTTTATTATTACTATTGTTGTTGTTGTTATTATTATAGATTTTAATTTTATTTTAATTTTATATTTTGGTATTGTTATGATTAGTATGAATATTAACGAATTTTAAGTACTCATCAAATATTTCATTATTACTATCGTTGTTGTTGTTGTTATTATAGATTTTAATTTTATTTCAATTTTATATTTTTGTATTGTTATGATTAGTATGAATATTAACCAATTTTAAATACTCATCATATATTTTATTACTATTACTGTTGCTGTTGTTATTATTATAATAATTTTATTTCAATTTTATATTTTGGTATTGTTATGATTAGTATGAATATTAACCAATATTTTATTTAATTTTATTAAATAGAATTATAATCAATTTTAATTTTAACTTGATGAGAAAAAATGAGTTACATTAATTCTTATAGAGTCAAATTAATTCTAAATTATAAACTTGTTTAAGAATAAATTATAAAGTATATCCATAAAAAAATTCATATATTTAATTAATTACTAATTAAAATTTAAAATATGAAATTTTTTCTTAAATAGGATTATAGTCAATAAAATTATATTTTGGTATTGTTATGATTAGTATAAATATTAACCAATTTTAAATACTCATCAAATATTTTATAATTACTATTGTTAGTTATTATTATAGATTTTAATTTTATATTTTTGTATTGTTATTATTAGTATGAATACTAACCAATTTTAAATACTCATCACATATTTTATTATTACTACTGTTGTTGTTGTTATTATTATATTAATTTTATTTCAATTTTATATTTTGGTATTATTATGATTAGTATGAATATTAACAAATTTTAAATACCATTATTATAGTAATATAAATTGAAATAATACGGTAATAAAATAAAACAAATTTAATGATAAAATTAAAATATTTTTTTTGAAATGTACAGGGGTAAAGAAGTAATTTAGGATATATATATATATATATATATAATACTTTTGTCAAAATAATCTAATGAAATTAAAATCATATTATATGTCAAGATATCATAACGTCTTTTATCACTACCATTATATATTTATAAATTATAATTAGTCATGTTATTTTCAACTTCTGAAAGTTGAACTGAATTGAATTGAACTGAACTTATTTCAGTGTAAATTATAACTACGTATAACTGAACTGAACTGAACTACATTGATGACTCAAGATGTTGTATATATATGAACTTAATTTTCACATAAAAATTCCTATAGAAAGAGAAGTTAATTATCACCACAAACCAACCTATTATACAGGATCCTGACCAATGTAGGCAACAAGAAATTGCAACCAATAAATGGAGAATAAATAGCTAAGTTAAAAAAAAATATATCCACATGTCATTTAACCATTGTCTTATACTTTACCCTCATATATCTATATAATCCATATAATAGAAGTTTTATCTCCTAACCATTTGATTAATTAATTGATTTTGGAGTTATCACATCTGTTACAGTTAAAATGGCAAGTTCAGTAATCAGGAGCCAATTGAGATCTAGGGTTTCTGTCCAATTGACAAGAAGGCATTTCCAGGTATTAAATTAATATTCTTAATATATATAAAATTGCCGATCGGGGCCAGCCATCTTGCCGTTTGAGGCACCCATAAATTGGCTATCATGAATTAGTCTGGATGTAGACATGGCTTAAAGGTGCCGCCTATAGTTGGGACTCATCCAGGACCACCTCATGGTGAAAACCAAAAAAAAATAAAATGCATGTTTTCAAAAAAATCTTGGCTAATGCATTTTTTCAATGAAATATTGGTTAATTTTTAATTAGTGTCTGAAATTTGATCTGAATATATTTTAAAATAATGCAGGCAAGTTCAAAAAAGGATGAAAAGAACACATTTGAAAAGGCTTACGATGCTGGAAAGGAAGGGGCTAATAAAGGAAAATGTGCTGGTGAAAATGTAATTGCCATTTAAAATTATTTGTCTGTCTATTTTATTTATTTGTATATAACATGGTTTATTTATATGGTTTCATTTAGACGTATTCATCGGGCGGGCCGGACGGGCTTCGTTGGACTTTTGACTTAATGTATCAACTTAAGTCCAGCTCGGCCCATACTTTAAAATTTTGGGTTTGAGCCAAACTTACGAGGTCATTCCTAAGCCCTACCTATGACATGTGAATAATTTTTTGATAATTTTTTTTTGTGGATTCAATGGAAATAAAATGACAGAAATATATATCACTACATTACTACTTAAAGTCCTTAATATATCATAGAACTTATTATAATTAAATATTAAAATAGGCTTCATTTTTTGAAAATACACTTCAATGTTGTTGCTGTTACCGGTGACATTTCTGGGCTGTCCATTTGCTGGTCTACAATATTTTTGGTGTTCTTTTTATTACTAATCTTTTAGTTTAATAGTGGCTGTTGCATCTTTCGTTTTCCTTATTACAAAAACATATATATATAATTCTTATTCATTGGGCCGTACTCGGGTATTTATACAAAATCCAAGTCCGGCCCATAAAACTTCGGGCTTTAGCGGGCCCGGGCCGGGTTTAGTAAAAAAAATAGGTGTCTAAGTCCAACCCATAAGAGCGGGTTAAGCGGATAGCCCGGCCCACGAACAGGTCTAGATTGCACGGTGCTAAGTAGCACCGACGGAAACGGACACGACACGGAAACCGACACCAGGATATCCAAGCCCAACCCATGAGATCGGGCCTGTACTCGGGTATCTATACAAAATCCAAGCCCGGCCCACGAACAGGTCTAGTTAGCACAGTGCTAGGTAGAACCTACACGGAAACGGACACGACACGGAAACCGACACCCACACCAGGAAACGCTATTTCCAAAAAATTTAGGCTAAGAAACTAGGGGGAAACGTGTCAAGTGTCGGTTTCCGACACCGATACGAAACGTGGAAACGCCAATGTCTAGGAGTTTCCGTGGTACCTAGGCACGGTGTAATATTTTTTAGACCTGTAGATAGAAGATTTGAATATAAACAATTCCTAAATAACTTGATAATGAGTACGTATAATGAATAGGTAACAAACAAAGCAAAGGATGTAGCAGAAGACATGACAGGGAAAGCAAAGCAAACAATAGAAGATGCATGGGGTTCTGTGAAGAACACAACACAGAAGGTTAAGGATTCTGTTCTTGACAAAACTGATGAATCCAAAGAATTTGTCAAGGAAAATGCTGACTCTGTCAAGCGTAGCATGAACTCCAAAAACTAATATTTTTTCTTTTTACTAATTATTATCTATAATTTTATTGACAATTTGTTAATAATATATATGTGCTGGGTGGACCTCATTTGTAGTGTTCATTTAAGCTTGTAATTTTGAGATTAATTTACTCTTTTTGTACTAAATAAAGTGCTTTTTGTTAGAAATATTTATGGTGAGTTTATATTGCTTTCTAGCAATAACTGAAAATATTATTTTCTTATGTGATCATTTAATATTCTCTGAAAACCTCAATTGATTTTGCTCATTGTTTTTATGTTGTGTTATATTGGTCCAATATAATGAGTTCACACATATCCATTAAACTAAAACCACGTTATTTTGGATTACAATTTAGTTCAATTCTTTTATGTTCTGTTCTGTTCAGTTTAGCTATACATAATTATAAATTTACACTGAAATTCAGTTCAAAAAATTGCAGTCCAAAAGAACAGGCCTAAAACTACATAATTTCTTCCAAGAAAATATTTATTTTAAATGTGTTCATAAGAAAAATTGATTCAATATGTTCTGAAATATCAAAAGTTGAATATCGTAATTTGTAGAATTTGGAGGACTAAGAATTTGTTGCATGTTGATGCTACATATATGCATATGTCATACGCTATTTTGTGCCATAAAAGAAATATTTAAATAAAAGATTAGATGTGTAACTGCGAAAATCACTTTAGCCATTCTGCCCGAACTCTTTCTTGCATGCTGCTTTTAACAACTAATTTTTTACCCTATCCTGATTTAGAGTTATTTTCTAGTGGTCTCCATTTTTTTAAAAAAAAATAAAAGATTAGATGGGAATTTGAATTTTGTTATAATTTCCATCCTTTTATTCAACTGAAATATTAAACAAAAAAATAAATAATAGTAAATAAGAAATGTTTGAATTAGTTGTTGGACATGTATATCTGAATAATTTCTTTTCAACATAGAGGCACTACCAACTAATGTGTTTGCGCTTTTTCATTTGTTGTGCGAATTGGGCTCCACCCAAATGAGTTGTGGTTGGAATATTTGTATGTTTGAAGGCTTTATAAGCCTTGAAACGTTAATGAGCCCAGTCAAGAAGACATTCTGGATTGCGAAAGTATTGGAAAATAAATATATAATTATTTTGGACTTCCTATGTTAAGAGATAAATACTAAAAAATATAGTTACTTTGATTTTACTAATGTTTATATTTATAATATTTATAAATATTTTCAGTGAAATTATCATGTTCGAATTTAGTCTTAGTTAAGATTTCTTACCCCTAAAAGTGTATCTAATGGGATTCGAACCTTGTTGTTCTAATTTTACTAATGTTTTATTCTCGCTGCATGTGTCTCAATGACCGCACATGTTTTTACCTCATTCGATTGGGTTTCCTGTTGAAATTTTATGTATTCATTTTCCAAAAAGTATTTGTTCAACTTACCAAAATTTTTTTATCAAATTAGACCAAAAAAAAAAGCTTAAAAAGGATAAAAATAATGTTTTTCCTTGAAAACAAAAATGAATAACTCCTACCGATGAATTATATATCCATGGAGTCGTCAAAATTATGCATTTGATTCTATGATTTTAATCACTTCAATTAAGTTGACACATCCAAAAATTTATGGGAATTTGTAATAATGGTGTACTTTTTTTAAATTAATTACAAATTTATTAAAATACCTATAAGATTACCATGTTTGTTAAATATATCTTAACTTCCTCCTTTTTTAATTCTATTTACGTAATTGACATATTGCTTTATTTATATATTTTTTCCTTATTTTTCATTTATCTCTCAAACCCTTTTTTTTCGACATGTCACTTTAGAGTTTTTTGTTCGTCTTATTTTCATCTTTGAAAAGACATCTACTGTAACTTTTCGTCATTTTTTTATCCAATAGATTTCCTATAGATCATCTATAGATATCCAATAGATCACTGGAAATTTCGTTGTATCCATCGTTATGCGGTAACTTTATAAACTGCTACCATTGAGACCATTACTCATATTTTACAGATATAATTTAGGAGTCCTCTACCTTTTAAAATTGGACATTCATGTGTTAATTAATTTATTTCGATTCAATTGCGAAATTTGGGCAAATTGACTATATAGATTTGAGTTACGAGTGGACTTTCAGGAGTTGAAGGGATTATTTTGTTGAGGATTTTTTGCAATTGATCTCTTGCTTCGTCACTTTTTCTTTGTTTTTGTGTTTATGAGATCAATTAGTTGTTTAACTTGTGTTTTCTCATCTACAAGACATCTTTTGGTCATCTATCGGAAATCTATTGGACTTCTACTAGATTTCTATTAGAAAATATAGTTTGAAGTTGATATTTAGACATCTGCAAAAGTCTGTTCTAAAGTTATGATCTATTAAAATCTACCTAGTGTTTTGAATCCAAGATCTTCTAGTTTTACTGATTTCTATTGGACTTCTATTGGATATCTATTGGATACCTGACAATTAAAAAAAACTCGATAAAAGTATATCATCATGGATCTACTTTCGAAGATAAAAAAAGACGAACAAAAAACTCTAAAGCAGAATGTCAAAAAAATAAACGGTTTGAAAGACATAAGTAAAACAATCAAACAAATTAAAAGAAAAAAAGAAACATGTGTGTGGTTGGGGTGGGGGAGGGGTTTGTAATTATTTTGCTTTTTTTTATGGCATTTGACCCAAATTTTTTTTTTGCTTATTTATGTAAAAGCCCCAAAATCTATTCCTCCATATATTAAATGGATCTCAAGATGAGATAAAAAGGAGGAGGATGGTTCAAAACTTCTTTAGGCCGCTTGGCAAAAATAATTTTATGTAAACTTTTATCAAATTACCAAAATACCTCAAAGCAAAATAACACAGACTTAATTACTTTTTATATCATCATTATACATTGTTATTGAGTTTTCATATATCCTTATATATGTTCATGCGTTTTGGGTGTTTATTTTTATTTTTTGGCTTATTTTGCAGTTATCTCTCAAATCGTTCATTTTTTAGACATGCTACTTTAAAGTTTTTTATTCATCTCATTTTTATGTTCGAAACGTCATCCATATATTGTGATATATTTTTTCCAAAAAATTTTTTTGACCTGTTACAAACCCAATATATTTATGTTATAAATCTATTATAAGTCTCTATGTATTTGCAATGCTTATGAAACAATTATATATCTACTATATATATATATATATATATATATATATATATATATAAAATACAAATCTGTTATAAGTCTAATATAAGTCTTTTTGTATTTTCAATGCTCACTGAACTGTTATATATCTACTGTATATCTGATATATATATTTGTTTCTACTGTTTTTTTTGTTTCAACACTAATTTGGACGATCCTTTGTATCTGTTATACATCTACTTCAAATCTGTTATACATCTACTACAAATCTGTCATATATCAGAAAAATATTAGACACATATCTGAAATATTTCTTATATATATCTGTTATAATTCTAATATAAGTCTCTTTGTATTTGCAATGCTTATTGAACTGTTATATATCTACTATATATCTGATATATATTTGTTTCTGCTGTGCTATTTTTGTTTCAACACCGATTTGGATGTGCTTTTATATCTTTTATACATCTATTATATATCTACTACAAATCTGTTATACATCTACTACAAATCTGTCATATATTAGAATTATAACAGAAATATATCAGATACATATCTGATATATGTATATTATAAGTCTAATATAAGTCTCTTTGAATTTGCAATGCCCATTGAACTGATATATATCTATTATATATCTGTTATAAGTCTGTTATAAGTTTTATATTAGATTCTTAACAGAAATATATTAGATTTGTAACAGGTCAAAAAAAAATTGGAAAAAGTATATCACAATGGACTGTGTTTTAAAGATAAAAATGAGACGAACAAAAAACCCTAAAGTGGCATGTTGAAAAGATGAACGGTTTGAGAGACAAATGAAAAATAAGGCAAAAAAATTAAAAAAAAACTTGAGCCTATTCGCATGAGTTGTTCATGAGCGTATAAAGGTAAAAAGGAAAACTTGAAATGGTTAAAAAATATGATTTACTTATTGTGGGATTACCAAGTCCCACATTACCAAGTCTCACCGCACCAGTTGCTGTGGAGGTTCTTGGGTTTGAACCTCTTCCTCATCAGACTCCTCATCTACCATTGGAGTTTCTACATCTTCATCATTTGCTGGACTAACTATCTGCCTTTCAAACTCCACCTGTTTCAGAGTACCATCTGTTTGTTCTGTTGTTACCTTTCTTAACATGGTAGATTCATTAAAGGTAACATCCCTGCAGATGATCATCTTCCTAGTCTCTAGGCACCAAAGACGATACCCTTTTACTCCCGAAGCGATCCCCAAGAAAATTGCTTTCTTTGCACGAGGATCCAACTTTGATTCCTTCACATGTTAATAAGCAGTGGAACCAAACATACGTAAGGAATCATAGTCAGTAGCAGGTTGCCCAGACCATTTCTCGAGTGGTGTTTTACTATCAATAGCACTAGATGGTAGGCGATTGATGAGATGGCTCGCATATGTAACAGCTTCAGCCCAAAACTGCTTGCCCAACCCAGCATTGGACAACATACATCAAACTTTCTCCAGTAAGGTTCGGTTCATCCGTTCAGCCACTCCATTTTATTGTGGTGTATGCCTAACTGTGAAGTGCCTAACAATGCCGCTATCATCACAGGCTTTCTTAAATGGATCACTCGTGTACTCTCCACCATTATCTGTTCGGAGATGCTTGATCTTTCGACCCGTCTGAGTTTCCATCATATTTTTCCACTTAAGGAAAATCCCGAGCACTTCATCCTTAGTCTTCATAGTGTACACCCAAATTCGCCGGGAAAAATCATCAACGAAGGTGGCATAGTAGTGCTTCCCTCCAAGTGATGCCATCTTGGAAGGCCCCCATACATCAGAGTGAACATAGTCCAGAATACCTTTAGTATCATGGATCGCAGTTCCAAATTTCACCCTTGTCTTTTTCCCTTTGACACAATGCTCGCAAAAGTCCAATTTGCAATCCTGGACATCTTTCAATAATCCTTGTTTTACCAGAAGATTCAAGGATTTTTCACCAGCATGCCCCAAGCGCATATGCCACAATCTGGATGCTTCCAATTCTTTCTCATCATTAGAAGCCACTGCTGCAGTTCCAATAACAATAGTACCTTGATAGTGGTACAACCTGTTATTCTTTCGAACTCCCTTCAACACCACCAATGCACCAGAAATGATCTTCATTACTCCATTTTCTGCTTGAACTTTGAAACCCTTTTCTTCTAGGGCTCCCACAGAAATGAGATTCTTTGATAAATCTGGCACGTAGCGAACTTCCTTCAATGTTTTGATTGATCCATCTTGGTTTTTCAACCGAATGGAACCAACCCCATGTGTGGTGATAGGGGAATTATTTGTTATGTAGACAACACCATCTTCTAGTTCTTTAAAATCATAGAACCATTCTCGATTAGGACACATGTAATAACTGCATCCTGAATCAAGAAGCCAAACACTAGAAGAGTTGGTAGAAGCCGAAAGAGCAAGTGAACAATCTGAGTTATCGTCATACTCAGCTACTGCAACAGTCTTTCCCTTGTCAGATTGGCCTTTCTTTTTTAGCTTAGGACAATCTTTCTTCCAATGCCCCTTTTCACGACAAAAGGCGCATTCATCTTTCCCCAATTTGGATTTTGACTTTGATCGTTGCTTCATTCCTTTCGCCTGGTTCCCCTGGCGTCCTCTAACAATCTATGCCTCGGTAGCTCTATTTGAGCTTTCTCTTTTCTCCTTCCTCCTTAATTCATAGCTGTACAAAGCTCCACAAACTTCATTGAGAGTTACAGCAGCCTTCCCATGGAGTAGAGTTGTTTCGAGGAACTCAAACTCCTCCGGAAGAGATCCCAACAACATTAAGGCAAGATCCTCATCTTCAAAGGTCACATCTAGGTTCAACAAATCAGCAACTAGTTGATTGAAGCTGGTGATATGATCGTTGATTGTGGTACCAGGAATGTAAGTGAATCGGAACAGCCTTTTCTTCATGTGAAGCTTGTTCTGACTGCTCTTTTTCAAGAACTTCTCCTCCAGAGCCGTCATCAGTTTTCTAGCAGAGGTTTCTTTGTAAAATGCATACCTCTATTCTCTAGATAAACATGACTGAATTGTACCACAAGCCAGTCGATTGATGGTCTTCCATTCTCCTTCTCCCATTTCATTTGGTTTCTCTCCTTCAACGGCAATATCTAGACCTTGTTGAAATAATGCGTCTAGAACCTCACTTTGCCACATGCTGAAATGACCACTTCCATCGAAAATTTCCACCACCAATCTGGAATTTACTCCAGCGGCCCTCTGAAGAATACTTGAAGAAGCATTTGAAGTGGATATCTTTCCGAATGGATTTTCTTCTTCCATTTCAGCTCAAACCGTAAAATCATAAATAATAATATTACTAAAGTGCTAGAAAAATTCCCAGGTAATTGGTCGAGTCACAAACGGTCTCAGTTAAATACCAATTTCCTTAGGCTCTTATCGCTTGGTGACAGAATTTTTCCAGTTACTCGAGACAGTATACTATTATTATTCAAGATTTTACTAAAACATTATTTTAACAATAATTTTAAATTTGCTAAATGCCAACTAGACAACAGGCCCGAAAATTAGAAAAAACTTTCTGATGTGCCGACTGTAGTACACCTACAGCGCACAGAGCATACTAATTTTTCCTAAAACCAACGCTCTGATACCAATTATTGCGGAAACTATTAGCAAACTAAAACTACTGCTAAAATAAAATAAAGAGGAAACACTAAAATTACACTACCAACTTAATTTTATAACAAAATATTACAAAGAAAAGGAATAAGAAGAACAAATGCCTTAGAGATGAGAAAGGCTTTGTTGGTATGATTTCAACTAAGGCCATAGGCCTTTTTTTATACTACAAAATCAGCCCCTATATGCCTTACAATTGGCAATGTGGGACAATTCCCATTTTTCTTTTTCATTCACTTTGCCGATGAGGAACTGATATATATCTATTATATATCTGTTATAAGTCTGTTATAAGTTTTATATTAGATTCTTAACAGAAATATATTAGATTTGTAACAGGTCAAAAAAAATTGGAAAAAGTATATCACAATGGACTGTGTTTTAAAGATAAAAATGAGACGAACAAAAAACTCTAAAATGACATGTTGAAAAGATGAACGGTTTGAGAGACAAATGCAAAATAAGGCAAAAAAATTAAAAAAAACTTGAGCCTATTCGCATGAGTTGTTTATGAGCGTATAAAGGTAAAAAGGAAAACTTGAAATGGTTAAAAAATATGATTTACTTATTGGGTTATTTTAGTATTTAATTTGGGCAAATGAGTCATAAGTGACAATTTACCTTCTTTTATAATTAAGTTGTTTTTAGGAAGTAGCTATTATATTAGCTATTTCCGCAATTGATTAATAATATAAATTTTATTTAATAATTGAAATGAAGAAAATAAAGTTGTTTTCTAATGTATTAAATTGATCTAATTTATTCGTGTTCGGGTTCCAGTGAATACAGAAAATCCTTATTAGAAGATTTACCCGCCACAGTCAAGTGCACGATCCAGTTCAGATGTGGCAAAGCTTCGGTGAACCAGATTAGAAAAAAAATAATATAAGTAAAATGTATATAAACGGGTTCCTACTTCTTAAGTTCAAGATAGGTAGAGAAAAACAGAAGATGCAAATAATGAAGGCAGCAATGTGAAAATGGCAGAAAAAGGGATGGGCTAGCATTTGAGGAATTGAGGAGTACGGAAAGAGGAGGACGTGACAGTAAAAGAGAAGTCTGTGAGATGGGAAAGTGGAAGAGCAGCGTAAAAGAAGCGTAGATCAGATTAAAAAGGAACCGAATGAGAAAACTGATTGGGAGATATAAAAATTTAAAAAAAGGTGACGTGAGAAAGCGTTTCAATTCCGCCGCTCAACCCCGCGAATCCAAACAAGTCCCTTCAACCAAATGGGTCCCCCTTCTCTCTCCATTTACAATCTTTTTAGTTTGCATGCAATATTATTCAAATGTGAGAGTTCAACCGCAATTCAAGTTATCTGAGCTCATATTACTTTAATTTAGTTAAGTTAAGTTTAGTGTATTTTAATTTAATTTCGTTCATTTATTTAAAGTTATAAATTTACGCTAAAATTTATTTATTTTAGTTCATTTCACTTTATTTTAATTCGTTTTAGTTCAATTAAATTCAGTTTTTAAAAGTTGAAAAGAAGAAGAGCAAATAGCATCAAGGTTTAACAAGTCAAAATATGGTCATTATTTATATTGTAAATAAAAAAATATGGACATTTTGATATATATATATATATATATATATATATATATATATATATAAACACGCTAAAATTGAATAAATTATGTGTTAAACAGTTTGAAAACCTAATGTTTTTTAAATAAATTCTAGAATAACCTTCAAAAACATGTCATGTATCTAATTTGACTGTTTTATAAAAATGTTCAAGATAATGTCTTTTTTTAAAATGATGCCTGTGGTTTCAAAGCAATGTATTTTTTAAAAATAGTTTTTTTAATGTTAGACTAATTATTTTAATAAATTCAACATTCCTATATTTTAATTATATTATTTAAGAATTATATATGAAGATTTGAGTAAGTTTCGTAAATATTTCATTTTCTTATGATTTTTTAAAATTATCATCACTTTTTAATTGAAAAATATATTTAAATTTTCAAAAAGTTCTAAAATTTATGGCTAAGATGTATTATATTTTATTTTCTAAACTGTAAAATATCACTTCAAAATTGATAAAATTACCCTTCAAAATGTGGTTTTAAAATTTTAGAAATTCTTTTTTGTTAACTTTTGAAACCACATTCACCCTTTTAAAAAACTCGCATTAACCATTTAGCAAAACAGTTAAACTATAAAGCATATTTTTGAAATTTTTTTATTAAATATTTTCTTAAATTGGCATAACTACTGTACGTGTTTTTTTTGTCGCATCTTAAATTTACAGTGGTTAAGTTTTTAAAATATATTTTAGTTAGAAAACCAGCAATTGTTAACAGATAAAAAAAATACATTAAGTTTTTAACGTTGACATTACATACTTTATTTTATTTTATTCCCCAAATTGTTACAAAAATCACTTTAAAAGGCACTTATGACTTAAGAATGCATTTAATCACTTTCTACTATCGATTATATTTTCTCGTATATATAAAAAATAAATCTAATTAATTTTCATGAAATAGATTTCTTGATAAACAATTTATTTTCATGCGTTACGTTTATACTCCCTCCATTTTTTTAATTGTCTTCTAACATATTTCACATTTTTTAAGGAATTAATTAATTAAAGCAGAAAAATATCAGTTAGCCCTCTAATTAATATTTAATTTTCCACTTCATTGCAATTAATGATAATGACACAAATAGGGTATGATTGGAAAAATAATCTAAAAAGTACCTAGAAATTTAAAAATAACAAGTAAAAAAATTTTTAAAAAGTGACTAAAATGCCTATTTTAAAAAAATGAAGGAAGTATTATTGTGTATTCTAAATGCTTTTCAGGGGTTATAATTCAATTTGTAATTATCATTTCATTTCACTATCTGGTATCGATCCACTGATCGACTAATTTAGATTGAGTATTATCAGTGGCGGAGGAAGAGGGGAAACGGTAGGGCCGTGCTCCACCGGCCACGGGAAAACTCCACTCTACCCTCTTCCGATGAGGGCCTATGAGAGCTTTGCCCCACCGAGCTCTTTACTGCAACCAATAAAATGCAGAAACTGTAGATGAAATGAGGAATATACATGAAGAGGAAGAAGATAATGAGATGTTTGGTTTCCTTTTTTTATTAAGTGGGACCCACTTAAAAACTTAAATTTATAAAATCCACGTGATCAAGACATATTAATGGCTAAGATAATTTTGCAGTTTTAACTTTCAATCAAGTGTTTTGATTATTTGAACTATATTGATTGTCATTTTAGGTTTTTTTTTATATTACTAAAATTTGTTTAATGAAATTTGAATTTCGATTATTTGGTTACAGTATTTAAACTGATTAATTTGTTAAATTTTCATATATATGGATGATATATCTAATTTTAGTACGACTACTAGTCTATTAGTATAAAAATTATTGAATGTTGTCAAGTTCACACATGGTTATCAAAATATATTCCTTGACATTATTGCTATTTCATGTATTTGTGTTGTTATAGATTTACATTTAATGTACACTTGAATGAGTCATGCACTAACTCAAAAATTGGACAATTGAGACACCAAATAGATAATTTTAATAGGTCAAATATTAAAAGAGGATTTGAATTATAAAACATAACCTAGAAAGGTATTTAAGTTACCTAAAATTAAGCTATAAATACACCTACAAAATTAGAGATCCATTAAAGCATATATACTCAATAAAAGCTAGTAATTTTTTTCACATTAAATTTGTGCCCCACCAAACTTCAAATCCTGGCTACGCCACTGAGTATTATAAAGGACTCATATAGGGGGCAATCCTACCAACCCAGTTTTTTAGTATCTATTAAATGTAAAATGAAACTTTGTTTTTGATAAAAAAAAAAGTTCATTAAATATAGATCTAATGTATCCGGACCCTCCTGAACTTATCCTTAATCGCCCCTCGCCCCCCTGAACTTGTCTAAAGTGCCTCTTGCCCCCTTGAGAGTTTTTGAAGTGCGCCAATTAGACCCCTACACATAATTAAACCAGTCACACTTCACAATGTGCATCACACGCATGGCCAACATTCAAAATAAGAAAATTCAAACCAATTGCAAGTTGCCACGCGGCATACACAATAAAAATTACAAATAAATCCTTGGAAAACTTGCAATGAAGTCCCTATACAATTAATTCTTTAAAAATGTTTACTAAATAAATCAGTTTTTTCAAAAAAGACCATCTTCAACCTATGCCAATTCAAATTGTATATTCTTTTCTTTCAAAAATCACAATTTGTGTTGGTCCCTGTGAGAGTAAATATAAGGGCAGAGGGGGTGAATGGCCCTTTTTCGCGGAATTTACAGACTTAGAAAAGTCTTAGTGTAGCGTGGATGATTATGATCCGGAAGATGGATTCGGATGATGCAAATATGACAATAATATGCAATAAAGAAAAATAGAAAGAAAATCACACAAGTATTTTATACTTGTTCGGCCCTGCCTACGTCTAGTCCCCGGAGTTTCCTTCCTCTAAGCTTATCCATTAGTGGATTCCTTTCCAACTGGCAGGAATCAAGCCTTACAGATTTGTCTTCGGATGGTAGCCCCTTCTAGAAGTAGGATATACCACTAGAAGCACCAACTTCTAGCTGAGTCTTCTTGTCTTTAGTAGGATATACTACTTAGCCTTCTACCTCAAATCTAAGTTGAGTCCTACAGGGAGATCTCACTCAAAGCACCTACTTCAAGCTATATCCCAATCTCTCAACTTATCCAAGTTAGAGATTCTTACTTTTTGGTTTTTAACAAAGTGTTGGTTTTTGGTGTTCCTCAAGTTTATAGTTTCATTTGGGAGTCCTTACAAACAGATTTTAAATCAAGGGTTCTTGGAGGTATTGTATCAACTGATTGAATGAGTATTGCTTTGTTACTTGCTTTTTATAAATCAATCAGTTGACCTTCTCATTTGGTGAAGAGCTCCTTTTATAGGCTTTGATCATAAATGTAGCCGTTGTGGTTGGTGAGCTTTCATTCAATCTTCACCCTTGATCAGGTCGATGACCTGAAGCTTCCGGATCCATTGATCAGTCCGTTAGGCTATATTTTTATCCATTTGAAATCTTGGGATTGAGGCTAGAAAGCTATAAATGATCATTTTGCTTGTCATTTTGTGATGCACCAACTTTTATACCATTTGCTTTATAATTTGAGTTCCACGGGCGCCTTTATTGGTCTAGGAGAAAAATATAGTTAGCTTTTCTCAGTTTGGTGTCAGACCCTTTTAACTTTTCTCTGAAATATGCAAGCTGTCATTTTGTCTTTATCTTGGGGAAAGGATCTTTGACTTTCATAGACCAAAAAGGTAAAGGGAAAGGTATATTTGAGACTTTCCCTATATTTGAAATATAGGTCTTTCGGATGTCTTTTAGACTTATATGCTCCGGATCTATCTTCCGAAAATGTCTTCAATCAGTTCTTCCGGATGCTGGTCTTGAAGGACAAAAGTTTGTTTCCTTTCCAAACTTTTTCCCGATGATTTCCTCTAGTGCTTAGGTTTTTAATGGATGATTTGTATCTTGATCTTTGTCTGAATATTTCCATTTGGATTTGGGAGTATTACATTCATTTTTTTGTTTCTTTCAAACTTGATCCGGATTTGTTTTTAGATTTTTATCCGGATCATTGTTTCCCAACAATCTCCCTCATTTGATGGAAATAAAAACCTAAGTCATCTAAGCATAGGATATGGGTATATGAACTAAGTATGATTTTTGTTACTTAGTTTTTTACAATGCTCCCCCATAATATTAGCATCCTAACTCCCCCATAATTTTATGATTCTTGCTTCTAAGTTTGTTTTAGTACAATTATAGCTTGTACTTTAGAAGCGATTGTTTTGATAGTTAAGAATTTTCACTTCATATATACTTCTACTGTTAACAATGGTTAACATCATGAAGTTCAGTATTACAAGTTACAGAAATACATATAAAGTGAATCTAGCTATTAAAAAATTATTTAGCTAGCCTAACTATCTCTCCGGATAGACCACTCTTCTGGACTTGCAACGTTTTTCCCTTGCTACTTCCTTCTCCTTGATGACTCGGATCTTCCTCCCCCTTTTTGCTTCCATCAAGTGAATTAATAACCATGTAGGTTCGCTTTCCCAAGATTGCTACCATGTAGAGGAGTCAATAGAGTAGTCTTTGTTATCTTTAGCTCGCTCATCAATAATATGATCTACTATGGGCGGAGTCAAATAATAGGGGCAAAGGGACCTCCAGAGTTGATCATAAGATTGTGAGATTTGAGGAAGAATTCTCAGAATGTGCTCTTGGTCCTTGGAATCAAAATAAGGAAACATGGCCTTGATAAGAGTAGTCATACCCTTTTGGCTCATGAACCCTGAGCCCCCTATGGCTTGAATGAGGTTGTGCATAACAGGAATGAGCTGACTTTCTAGAATTGCCGGAGACGAGGATGGTCCGGAGATAGATAATTTATTTATTCCATTTTGAAGGACGGTGATTTCATCGCTGAGGCCCTTTCGAATGTTGTGGATAGACTCCGTTTGATCTTTTAGCTCTTTGGAGACAGTCTTCTTCCATTCATTTATTATTTGTTCAATACCGAAGTTCCTAGCCTGCATCTCATCACCCATATCATCTAGGATTTTCTCTTTGAGTTTGAGGATGGTTTTATCTATGAAGTGAATAAGCATTTCTTGGGTTATTTGCTTATTAGTCTCCATGTTGAGCAGAGTAGGTTTTAGATTTCTATCTTCCATGAATTTTGTCAAGTTTTCAAACTTGGAGTCAATATAGCCCTTGATTTCTGTAGATAGATCAATGGCGGATGAGGACATTCTTTCCAAGATAGTTGTATAGTTATCAGAGGCTAAAGTATTGGCTTGACAGGCATTTCGATTTACTGTAGAGGCACTTTCTTTTAGCTCATTTAGAAGTGGATGGACTTCAGATAGGGAAGCTGTTGCTAGAGCTCTGGGAGTTGGAAAGTTCATGCCTTATTGCTCAATTTTAGGGAGACACTTCAAACTCTCTTTGATCTCACCCAAATCGTTTTGGATTGCTTTATCGTATTTTCGCCTAAGCAATTCCTTCTCAACTGCTTTTAGGTGAGTGCAGATTTTCAGGAGACTCTTCTTGATAAATCCTTCTTCATGTTGCTCAAGAGTTGCCTCCTAAAGTAGTTTAAGAGCGGTACTAACTTTGGATTCTTTGGTGTTTTCATTAGGAAGAGTCACTAATTTTGTGCAAGGAGGAAACTTGTTGTTTGAAGGTCCGTATGAGTCATCATCGGATGAGCTAGATTCATCTTTGGAGCTAGAGCTGCTTACGGAGGGACTATCTTCTGAACTAGAGCCTTCATCTGCTCCTTTTTCTTCTCCACCCTTATCCACCTCCCTTTCCTCTGGAGTAGCCTCGCCCATTGGGTCCACAGTAGAAGTTTTCCCTCCGGATCTCAGACTTCCTCCCTCCTCCAGAGTTATTTCACCCAGGTTTGGAACTATGTCCTTAGCTATATTATGAGAGACTGTAGCCAAGTTATGCCCTTCATGATCAGAAATAAGATGAAAGAGATCAGGGGTTACCTCTGTGGTTTGTAGTGTCTGATTCTGATGTTCTACAGCATCCTACTTTTCTTCTTCCACCCTAGCCTCCGGATGGTTGGAACTGTCCTCAACCACCCCTACAACTGCCTTTACAGGACTTTCTTTTTCTCCCTTAGGCATGTTGGCATTTTCCTCAACATCCTTCTCCAGTGCCTTTTCAGGACTTTCAAGGGTAATGATTGCAGTGCCGGATCCAAGCAGTTTTTCTAGAAGAGCTCCTATTCTCTCAGCAAAGATGAATATGTTAGCTTCCAGAATATTTGATAGTTCATCCATATCTTTTGGGTCTACAAGAATTGGGGGAACTTGAGGTGATTCTCCGGGTCCTTCAGTTGTTCTCCCCTGGTTAATTTGGTTATTGTCTTTTATCACCACTTTGATGATGTCATATTGTTCATCATCTCTCCCCACATTTTCTGTTACGCTGGGAACATTTTTCCCTTTGCTAGATCTGGCTTTTTCCAAAGTAGCTTTCTCCCTGTACTGTTTGGCTTCCTCATTCAAGATTATTCCAGCTAGCCTCCCGCCTTTACTGGCTTTCTTTTCCTAGGCAGCAATGGCTTCATCAAAAGTTAGCCCTTTCCTCCTGAGCTTCTTCTAAGGAGGAGCTTCATCCTTTATCTCCTCATCGTCTTCCTCCTCTTCCATTTTAGCCAATGTTCTTTTGGCTTTCCTCCTCTGGCCTCAATTTCTTTTGAAGCAATTTTAGGTAAACCTGCAGCAAGCGCATGCTGACCCTTCTTTACTATAACCTTAATCAGTCTGCCCCTGGGCCGAGGCTTTTCTGAGCTTAGGATTTGAGTAAGGGGCAGAGAGTCCTCATCAATCTACTCCGGAACCATCTACTTTTTAGCTCTGGCTTTGGTGGTTCTGGGCTTCTTAGGGACAGGCGCCTCCTCTTCCGGATCAACTATCTTTAGGTACTTAATTTTTCGCTCATCCCTTTTCAGTTTCGCCTTTTCTTCATCCCATTCCTCATCATAGCGGAGATTGAGAAAATTTTTCTCAAGAATTGGCTTTCCATAAATGCCTTCAAATCCGATCAGATCTATTTCTGTCGCTTGCAGAATTCTTATAATCAAGGCACCATGTGAGTTTACATATGTCTTGAGATAGTGAATGATCAAGACTGGCTAGTCTACTTCCATACTTCCAACCCAGTGCTGCAAGATGCAGTGCTGGAGGGAAGAAACCGTAGTCAATGATCCTTTCCTTATCAGGATAAGCTTAGCCAACACATGCTGCAGGAATCTAGGCGTTCTGGGGAAGTAGGTTGAAAATTTATCGTTGAAGTAGTTCTTGTGTAGCCATAGTTTGGAATCGTACACAACTCCAATCTTATCCCCATCTTTTCTCACCGTTATACCGGAGTTCTTCATGTTCAGATTCTTCTCAAAGAATTTTAGAGTAACAATTATGACCTTCCCTTATACTTTAGTGCGTAAGGCATCAAAATGGTTGTGAGCACTGAGATTAGCAAAAAATTCTTTTACATGCTTTGGATAGGTAGGGCAATTTATCTTCAGGAAATCACCTAAACTTTGATCTTCAATCAAGGTGAAGAAGGGAGGAGTTCTGAATAGTTAATCATCACCTAAGTGGTCAGTAGGTATGATAAAGTCGGAGGTTTTAAGATTTAGAGGTACAAAATCAATATCCTTCAAGTCAGATATTTGAAATAAATTTCTGCTAGGTAGGATTTTGAGGGTGTTGGAGGTGTTTGTGGCTCCCATTTTAGAGAGATTTTGAAAGGTAGAGTTCTGGGTTTGAATTTTTGTAGAGTAATAGTAGAGTAGTTGCTCGTGTAAAGAAGAGAGGGGATTTTGAGGGGTTTATATAGAATTTCATGAAGTGAGGGTATATTGGTAATTCGAACTTCGACTGTTTTGACTGGATTGATGACATGGCACTCGAATTATTAGGAGAGAGGTCAAATCAGTTTAATCGGAGAATGGGAACAGTTTATTTTTGAATTAACTGCTACATTTACGGCTTGTGTAACAGTCAATGGAATTTTGAAATTTAAAAAGTAACAGTTACCTTTATGCGCTTTTACTTCCATATGTCATTGTTGTCGGCTGAAGTGGCAATCTTCCGGAATAGATCTTCCCAATGCTCCTTATCTTCTAGAGTGAGTTTTTTATTTCAGTATCCAGCTTGGTTTAACAATTATCTTCCGAAGTTTTTCTAAATAGGATTTAACATCCCAATTAATTCTCTCAATTTCCCAAATTGATCTTTACTTGATGGTTTAGTAAAGATATCCGCTCTCTGCTCATTGGTTGAGATATATACCAATGCAACATCCTTCTTCATCACATGATCCCGGATGAAGTGATGCCTTATATTGATATGCTTCATCCTGCTATGGAGTACCGAATTCTTTGACACATTAATAGCACTTTTATTGTCACACATTATATCCACACATTCAGATTGCACTCCATAATCTTCAAGTTATTGTTTGATCTATAGGAGTTGAGCAATATATCTTCCAGCTGCCATATACTCTACTTCTATAGTGGATAAGGCAACTGAAGTTTGCTTCTTGCTATACCATGAGACTAAGCAGTCTCCAAGGAAATGGCATCCTCTGGATGTACTTTTTCTCTCAAAAGTATCTCTACCATAGTCTGCATCTGTGAACCTTTAGAGAGTGAAGTTTCCATTACTTGGATACTATAACCCAACTTCAGTAGTTCCTAGGAGATATCTAAGGATCCTTTTGACTACCTTGAGATGAGAATCCTTGGGATTGGCTTGATACCTTGCACAGTAGCATACTGCATAGTGTATGTCAGGTCTGCTAGTTGTCAAGTATAGCAGTAAGCCAATCATTCCTCTATGGAGCTTTTGATCAACATCTTCTCCTTCACAGTCCCTAGATAAGATTATGTCTAAACCTATTGGAGTAGACATTGGTTTGTTGTTGTCCATTTCAAACTTCTTCATGATCTCCTTGGTGTATTTTGATTGATTGATAAAGATCCCATCTAGACTTTGCTTGCTTTATAGACCAAGGAAGAAGTTGAGCTATCCCATCATGGATATCTCAAATTCCTTCTACATTTAAGAGTTAAATTCTTTGCACATCTTTTCATCAGTGGCTCCAAAGATGATATCATCCACATAGAACTGGACTAGAATAATATCATTTTTCTTTTTCTTGATGAAAAGTGTGGTATCTGCCCTGCCTCTAGTATATCCCTTGGATATATGGAATGAGGTTAATCTTTCATACCTGGCTCTTGATGCTTGCTTTAATCCATAAAGAGCCTTCTTCAGCCTGTAGACCTGATCCGGATACTTTGGATCTTCAAATCTGGGTGGTTGCTTGACATTTACTTCTTCTTGAATGACACCATTTAGAAATGCACTTTTGACATCCATTTGGTATAATGTGAACCCCATGAATAATGCAAAAGCATATAGGATCCGAATTGCTTCTAGTCTTGCTATAGGGGCAAAGGTTTCTTTGAAATCAATTCCTCTTTGGTAGTTGTAGCCTTGGGCAACTAGTCTTGCCTTATTTCTCACCACTACTTCGTATTCATCAAGTTTGTTCCAGAACACCCTTTTAATGCCTATAATTAATTTTTCTTTAGGAGGGGGCACATGATTCCATACATCATTCCTGGTGAATTGATCTAGGTCTTCCTGCATTGTCATCATCCAGCTTTCATCCCCTTCAGCATCTTGAAACTTCTTTGGCACTATGAGAGAGTCGAAGGCAGCATGGCTCATCATCCAGTTGAGCTAACCTCTGGTTCTAACTAGATTTTTAACATTATCCAGAATATTTTTGATGGAATGATCTCTATAGGTCCGGATCTCTCTTTGTAGGCCTTCATGTTGAACAGGGACTTACTCCATTTCAGCTTCAACCAATACTTCTTGGCCTTCATTAAAGTCAATCTCCTGTGGGTTGAGATTAACTTATTGTACCTCTGGATCAAAGGATATTCCTTCATCTTCCTCTTTGTACTTCTTGATTTGAAGTGAATCAGGGATTCCTGCTTCCTTCTTTTCTCTAGATTTTTTAGCTTCCGACTCCCGATCTTCTGGAGTGTAGTTTTTCTTTCCTACCACAGATTGAGTTCATTTATTGAAGACTTTGTAAGCCTTACTATGTGTTGAGTAGCCAAGGAAAACTGCTTCATCAGATTTAGGATCAAATTTACCTAATTGCTCTCTATCATTGAGGATGTAACATTTACACATGAATGCTTGGAAGTATCCAATTTTGGGTTTTCTTCCCTTCCGGATTTCATATGGAGTTTTTTCTATGGTCTTTCTAATGAGAGCTCTATTTAAGATATAGCATACTGTGTTTACGGCCTTACCCCAAAAATATTTTAGTAAACAATTTTCACTAAGCATTGTTCTAGCCATCTCTACTATGGTCATGTTCTTTCTCTCAACCACTCCATTCTGTTGAGGAGTGTAGGGGGCAAAGAAGTTGTGTTCAATGCCCTTGGAGTCACAAAAGTCAGCAAAATACTTATTTTTGAATTCTCCACCATTATCACTCAGGATGTGTGCAATGCGTATGCCCTATTCTACTTCTATCCAGATGAATGTTTTGGAGAATTGGTCAAATGTTTCATCCTTGCTCATTAGTAGGAGAACCTAGGTATATCGAGAATAGTCATCTATAATGACCATGGTGTATTCTCTTCTACCGAAACTCAGTGGCTTAATTGGACCAAAGAGATCAATATGTAAGAGCTCTAGTACTCTTTTAGAAGGGATGTATGAGATGGAAGGGAAACTTTTCTTATGTTGTTTACCTAGTTGGCATGTAGTGCATAGATGATCCTTATCAAAAGCAACCTTAGGCAAGCCCACAACTAATTCCTTTTTGGCTAATTTGGACAGGAGGTTCATGCTTACATGTCCCAACCTCCGGTGCCATAGCCATGATTCTTCTTCTTTAGACACCAAGCATATATTCTTCTTATCATTTTTAATGTTTACAGAATAGACATTATTTACTCTAGGTGCGTAAAGAATAAGTTGATTAGACTTACTATCATAGATTGAGCAGCCTCCAGAGTCGAATGTGACTTTTCTTCCTTTGTCACATAATTGGGCTACACTTAGCAGGTTGAACTTTAGTCCATCAACCAGTGAGACATCTTTAATCTTAAATCCAAATCCAATGTTTCATTTCCAATGATTTGTCCTTTTTGATTGTCTCCAAAGCTTACTTTGCCTCCCTTCTTTCGGGTTAATGTGATGAAGGCCTTCTCATCACCTATCATGTGCCTTGAGCATCCACTATCAATATACTAAGTGTGTTGCTCTACTATGGATCTAAGGCATACCTGCAAAATAGATCAAGTGGTTGGGTACCCAATCAAATTTGGGTCCTCTTGGGTTAATAACCAACTCAGGCCAAGGATAAACATCATAATAACCATTTTTTAATTTGCATGATTTAGTAATGTGATTATTTTTTCCACAAAACCTGCACCCTGAAACAGGTAAGTTTTGCTTTTGATTCTTGCTGATCTTCTCCAAATCCTCCCTTCCATAGTTGCCTTTATACCCAGCTTCTTGCACACTAGTAGATGGTCCGATTTACACCACGTTTAACTCGCTTGACTTTTCAAAATTCACGCCACGTCAGTACCAAGGGGTTAATTGGTGCACTTCAAAAACTTTCAGGGGGGCGAAAGGCACTTTAGACAAGTTCAGGGGGCGAGAGAAACTTTTAAAAATTTAGGGGATGAAGGCGATTAGGGAAAAGTTCAGGGGGTCCGGATGTATTAGGCCTTAAATATAAAATGAAACTTAACTGCAAGCATCAATAAAGATGGTTCACGATAAAATGATAACTCAAAGAAATTTCTATAATCTCCTTATAATTGTTTTAATACAATAAGGCTCTGTTACTTTGGACTACAATTCAATGCAATTTATTTCAGTTCAGTTCAGTTCAACTATGCGTAGCTATAAATTTACACTAAAATAAGTTCAGTTTAATTCAGTTCAGTTCAGTCAACTTTAATTCAGTTCAGTTCAATTCAGCTTTTAAAAGTAAAAAATAAAGAGCGTAAATATATTTAATATATGTTGATATCAGCTGTATTGACTGTTTCATTGGTATATTGTTTCTTTCTTCATCAATTTAAAATAAATTATAAATAATTTAAAATAAATTATTAATTTGGCACTTAAATTTACAAATACTACAATAACTATTAGATTAATAAATTATAAATAATTTTGTCTAAAATATATGATGCTGCCAAAACCTTGTTTAGTAGTAATAACTAAGAATTTTCGCCACAAACATGTATGAGTAGCTCCCAACAATTTTTTTTGTTATTAGCAAAAGTAATAGCAACAATATATATATATATATATATATATATATATATATATATATATATATATATATATATATATATATATATATATATATATATATATATATATATATATATATATGCGCACGCGCGAGTGGAATCATATCATAATAATAAAAAAATGAGAAGCGGTGAAAACAGAAAACATAAAAGAAAACATAAAAAAGAGAAAAAATGAAAAATAAAGAGAATCAAAGGCTAAAGATCGAGAAAAATTATAAAATAGTTAAAACCAGATATGGTCGAGTATGTGAAATGCAGGCAGAAAGTGCGACCGCCAAAACTTATAGTGAAAGTGACATAATAATTATTCTTTTAGCCATTTAATTTGTAGTTTGATAAAGAGATACACTAATTGAATTTAAATTAATTAATATATTTTTAACAAATAATTATATAAATTGTTGGCTTAGTTTCTATCTTATTAACAAAATTTGACTTCTAATAGAGTTTTAAAATTGAAGGTCTATTTTATAATTTTTTTAATTTTTTACATGACCTAAAAATATCAATAGAAAAAATAATGAAAAAAAATACTAATCAGATTAACAGCAAAGAATTATATAGTTAGCTTCGCAAAGAATAATTATTATACAAGTAACCATGTAAGATTTCAAAAGATAACTAAACATTCCAAATAAGATTGATCCCCTCGAAATAAATATCTCTTAACTATTTCATTCCCTTTTTATTTTCTAACTAAATATATGAAAAATGTAATAAAATGATAAGCAACCACAAAAAAATATAAAAGTTACATGACAATAATATTTTAATGTATTTTCCAAGATTGGCTTAACTGTTATTTTAGGCATGAAAACTATTAATAAATGATATAAAATTCAATTTAATAATAATCAAATGTAAATAATGGTAACAATAGAATTACTTTATTTCGAATAGAAAAAATCCAATAAACCACAATATTTTTTATAAATTTTTTTAATCACTATTGTAGTTTCTCACCCTTATTTAATACTTGGACTTTTCCTAATGAACTAACAAAATTCACTTGAACAGTAAGATAATAATAATAATAATAATAATAATAATAATAATAATAATAATAATAATAATAATAATAATAATAATAATAATAATAATAATATCTCACACATCACTGCAAAGTTGATGAACTGCATCTTACTATCATATCATTCAGGCATATTAAAAATTAGATAGTATTGTTTACAAACCTGCAACAAAACCATGTATATCTAGTCACAAAAACATACAAATAATCATCAGAATTACTTATCTAGCACTATTAAATGGTAAAACACCAGATAAAGATAAGGATAAGTTTAATTCTTGTTATCAGCACAAAAACTCGATAACGATAATCCCCAACTTAAAAAGCAAACATTTTCCGACAAAGTTGACTGGTAAATTTAATTCAACATTTTTGTCCATAAAAAAAATTAAACCTTTAACCTGTTCTCACAAACATATAGTGTATCACAAACCCCCCAACAAATCAAAATTCTGAAAAATCAGAAAAGAATTAAAGAGTTAAAATAAAAAGCCTAAAAAAATAATACTAATAATAAAGGCTGAGCCACCGCTTAGATCGACCACTGTGGAAAGAACGCATGGTGGATGGCACAAAATCCGGGGTTCAGCTGAGGAAAACCAGCGGCCACGAGAGGTTTCTTGTTTTTATTCTCCCCCTGAAACCACCATTTTTGCCCTGTTAATTGAACTCTGCATAAATTCCCAAAACACTCTCTTGATATTATTCCCCCGCAAAAAAAGTACCAGAAAAAACACATGGGCGGTTTCGGTTTTGGTTTTTGATCGTGCGGGTTTCGATTTTGAAGCATCAGTGTATGTAATCATCTTCTTCATCTTCGGTTCAATGGAAGAGAAGTGAACAAGGAAAGATATTTGTATGTGTTTTGTAAACTGGGCCCTTTTTATTTCTTTGGTTCCCTTGCCTGTATACAATTTCAATAATCCTTTTCAATTTCATCCATTTGCACTTATCCGTACACCCAAAAAACCCTATCTTTAATTTCTCTCACTGAATCTATCTGCAGACAACAGAGCTCTCAAAGGGTTTCTGATATCTCCTTCAAGTTGCAATTTTTTTTATATTTTTTAATCTTTTTTTAATAATATAAAAAGGGATGGGGTTGCATGTACAAGAACAAGGTTTAGATGAACATGAACCATCAAACCCTACAAATACTTGTTTTGATCATGTGGAGGAAGATCGCCGGCAGTCTGTTGCCGGCGGCGGCTGTGGTCAGGAAAGAGGGATCTGGTTAGGAGGAGAGCAAGATGAAGATCTGATTGATGTGACGGGTTCTTCTATCTTTTATGATGATTTCCCTTCGCTTGATTTTCCTTGCATGTCGTCAACTTCGTCGTCTTCTTCAACTCCGGCGACTGTCAAGGCGGTTGCTTCCTCCTCGTTGGCTTCCTCCGCGTCTTCTTCCTCTTCCGCCGCCTCCTGGGCGGTTTTGAAGTCGGACGGAGAGGAGGATGGTCAGAATCAGAGTTGCAGTCAATTTGATGATGAAAAACAACAATCATCGGCGGCGGCGGCGGCGGCGGCTTTATGCTCCACCGCTTCAATGGAAATCCCTCCGGCCTCCGATCAAGGTTGCGGCGGAGATGGAACTGATGGTGGTTGCATGGATGTGATGGAGACTTTCGGTTACATGGATCTGATTGATGATAATGATTTCTTCGATCCTTCTTCGATTTTCAATTCCGATGAGAATTTTCTGGATGAGTTTCACCCGGGGCAGAATCTGCCACCGCCGGAGCAAAAACCTCTTCCACCGCCGGAACAACTAACTGAAAATGATCAAACTGTGGCCGCCGCCTCCGACGACGGCGGGACATTTCAGTTAGATTCCTCATCGGACGATCTAGCCGTGGTGTTCTTAGACTGGTTGAAATCAAACAAGGAAACAGTATCGGCCGAGGATCTCCGAAATGTGAAAATAAAAAAGGCGACAATTGAGTGCGCCGCTAAAAGATTAGGCGGCGGAAAAGAAGCAATGAAGCAACTATTGAAGCTAATTCTCGAATGGGTTCAAACAAATCACTTACAGAAGAGAAAAATGAAAGAATTGGAATTAGACCCTTTAAACCCTAACCCTAATCCTCTTGCTTCAAACCCTATATTGAATTGCAATTCGAATTCGATTTCAATTCCGCCGGATCAGTCAACAACAACAACTCCCTGTTTCGTTCAGTCGCCGTGGATTCCGCGGCCGCAGCCGTTTCCGCCGTACATGGCGGCGGATCCTGTCACCGGAATACCTGGGTATTCACCCGTGGTTGGGTACCAGTATGGAAATGGAGCTCCGAATATGACTCCCCATGGGCACCATCCTTACCCGGATTGTCAAATGCTTGAAACCGCCCAATCATGGCCCCCGGCCCAATTCGCTTTAGCTTCTTCCCATTACAACTCGTATCCTGAACAAATCCACCCCCACCCGCCTGTCTTTAACGGGTATGGTAATCATTACCCGAACCCGTTTCAGTACATGCAAGGGCAAGGGCAAGTTGGCGATAATAGGCAGGCTCGGTTGGGTTCTTCGGCAACTAAAGAGGCAAGGAAAAAGAGAATGGCGAGGCAGAAAAGGTTTTTATCACATCACCGCAGTCATAATCATAGTCACAACCACCATCAGGCTGCCGCCGCCGGAGCTGACGGCCGCCACCATGGAATGGACCAACAAAACCCGGCCAATTGGGTTTATTGGCAAACCGGTCCAATTGTTAATCCTCCTCCTGGTTCAACCGTCCCGGCTTTGCCTGTTGATGCACAGCCGGTTCAGTCTAGTGACCGGACGCCGGCCATGCAAGCTCAGAATAATCAGCCGCGTCAAGCCGGTTCAGATAAGCGACAGGTGTAGTATTTGTTCTACTGGTTAAGGCTCTGCTGTCTTCAACTTATCAGTATTGCGTACATATAAGTTCAGTATTGCTACTTATAACTTGAAAAGAACACAGTCTAATTGTTGAAAAAATAATTATTGTTTTATTGATTAATGTTATTGTTTGTTATACAGAATTGGAAACCGGAGAAAAACCTGAGGTTTCTTCTTCAAAAAGTGTTGAAGCAGAGTGATGTGGGTACTTTGGGTAGAATTGTGTTGCCAAAGGTACATTATTTTTTCTTAATTAAATTAATCATTATTTAATTTGGGTTTAATGGGTAATTTGATTTTATGAATTTGATTTTGGTTTTTAATTAATTAATAGAAAGAAGCAGAGACTCATCTTCCAGAATTAGAAGCAAGAGATGGGATTTCTATTGCAATGGAAGATATAGGAACCTCTCGAGTGTGGAACATGCGTTACAGGTATTATTAAATTTAAATATCCTTAATTTTTGTTTTAATTAGATAATTTATGTTCCGACATGTAAACTAAATCACTGTTTTTGTTGCTTTGCTTTGTTTTTTTTTTTTAATTTATGGAGTTTCAGATTCTGGCCTAACAATAAAAGCAGGATGTATCTCCTTGAAAACACAGGTAAATATTTTGTAACATAATTTTTATTGAATACTCCATTTACTTCCAAAGGAGAAATTTTATATAGAATCGGGTATTAAATACTCTCATGTTGAATGCTTGATATGGCAATTTATATATTATAATATTAAAAAGTGTATATGTGTCAAGCATCGAACTGGAACGTGAAGGGTATTAAATACTCAGTCATGGGTAAAAAAGCCCCATCCAATAAGCTCCCATTGAGGAAAATATTAATGTCTTTTTTTAAAAAAAAATTGCCCTTGCAATAATAACAAAGAAAAACTTTATCCCACCCCGCCCGAGTGTGGACTCGAACCTGCGACTTCTAGGATCACAACTTCAAGTTCAACCACTAGACCAAGGCTTTGCCACAAATATTAATGTCTTAATTTACAGGTGATTTTGTGAGAACAAATGGACTTCAGGAAGGAGATTTCATAGTGATATATTCAGATGTCAAATGTGGGAAATATGTAAGCAATGATATCAATTTTTTTTTCCTTTTCTAATTGAATTTTGTGATAAATACTTAATATAATATAATATTAATGAAAATATATTTATAAAACAGTTGATAAGAGGAGTGAAAGTAAGGCAAGGAGGAACAACAACAAAAGCAGAGAACAAAAAGGGAGGAAAATCACAGAAGAATACACATGCAAGCTCGCCATCTGGGGCAAATAATAACAATAAAAATTCAAATCAGAACCAAAACCCAAATCAGAAAGTAAAGTGAAACATTGAATTTGAATTGAGGAGTAAAAGGAAAGAATACCATATATAGAATACTCTCTCTCTCCTGCATGCATGAGAATGGATTGACAAGTGTCGTACAAAGCCCTAGATTCCACCAATCATCTTTGCATAGTACAACTGTTAATTATGACAATATTTTAAGTTTGTTGTGGGGCCAATGTGTAATTTTATGGTTCTCTAGGGGTATGCTCCAAGTTTTCATATAGTGTACACTATTGTGTACTTGCATGTATAATATCCCTGTGAATTTGTATGTACAAGTACAATAATTGAGCTCCTGCTTTTTATATAAATACATGTTTGTATAATTTGCATGGTTATCTGTTTTCTTGGAGTATTTTGTGTAATTAATCATTAATTAAGTATAAATGGTTATTAATTATAGCACAAGAAAATAAAAAAAATCATTCAACTGCGATATGATTTACGAGTTGACAAACCTTATTTCACCCTGTTCGATTGTGGATTCGAACTTGTGACCTTTAGGGCATGCTCGCAATAAGGTATTTCAGTTGAGTTCGTTGTTGCAATAAAGTTTTGAACATATAGTATTTTATTAATTTTATATCTAAAATAAAATATAATTATTCTGTTTTATATATTTTTTTAATATCAACTTATGGTTTTAACAAAAAAAATAATTTTTTACTTGTAAATTTAACATTTACAGTATATTTTTAAAAATTAATTGCGATAATCTAGCAATAATTGCAATACTGATCAATCCCAAGCGAATCCAAGCTCATTGGATATACAGTAGTATTTATTTTTCTTTGTTGGAAATATTTAATTTCCTTTTGGGAAGTAGACATAATTAGGGTTCAAGTTTGATTTGTTAGTTTTTTTAGGAGTAAGAACTGAAATTCGAGCTAACCAATAATTCATTTGTTTATTTGATTATCTACCAGTGAATATTTTTTTTGCTAAAAATTCAAAACAACAATGTTAAATTTAGTATGTTGAATCTTTTAAAAAAATTTACTATATAAAATAAATTAAGTTTTCTTGCATCAGACAAAATTTTATTTGTATAGAACATTAAATAACTTCACGTTTATATAGAGTTACATCATTTGTAGGCATATTATTAAAAACATTATAATATAGCTCGTCTATCAGTTTTTATCAGGTCAATTTATTCACAAGTCTTTAATTAGAATTGTGGGAAGCATTCCAACATAACTTTAACTTGCATACAATTGCTCGATCCAACTCAATAACCCTCATAGGCAATTCAACTTATTCACAAACTAGGGCATAATTATATTCAAGTATAGTCTCAACTCAAACAGTGTCAGTTTTTAATTAAAATAAACTAAAAATCTATTGCCTTAGTTGCAATGTGACACGTGCCCCTTTCAACCGCCAACTACCCTACTTATATTATACTATTACTCCGATTTTTTTGGCTCATGTGTACATTTCACTCTTCTCTTGCATGTTTCTATTTCTTCCTTCATTTTTCTTATAAGAAATAGTAGTACTTCTTTGTTCTATTCATACAAGTTCACTTGGCAAAAAAAAGAGATAAAATTTTGATTAATTTAATCAGTTTGTAGATGCATTGAGTTACTTATACTTAACTTTTACATGTAATAATAATTTTTACTTAGTAATAAATTAAGACAGATTTCAATTTAAGTAATAATTAAATTTTAAATTTAAGTAATAATTAGCTCGGGTTAATTTATCGGTATCAAATATATAACTAACAACGTAAAATAACAAAATTTAAAAATAATTTTTAAAAAATTGTATGTAGGGGGTGAGCAAACTTCAATTTGGCTATAAAAATTGAGTTGAACCAACCGAACCAAAACCAAAATCAGAAGGAAAACAAAATCAAAACCGAACCAAATTGTGTTCAGTTTGGTTCAAACTAAACTGATATAATTCGGTTTGGTTTTAATCTGATTCGGTTATATCCAATTAAATAGAATGAAACAAAATTATATTTAATGAGGTGTATTTAACTAACCTAACACATTAATCACATCGTATAATTATTGCAAATAAGCACCACAAAATCAAAATACATATATTTCATATTTTCTCTCATTCAAACTAATAAATAATGAAGAAAACACAACAATTTTTATAAGTAAAAATATGAATCTTCAAGTAATAAGAGTCCATTTTTTCTATTATTTTGTATGCTTTTTCGTTTCTATTTAATGATATTAGGGCCCGAATTTCCGGACACAACTTTGGATTAAAAAAAATAATAAGAGTTCAAATTTAATAAGTCGTAACATTATATTGGTCATATTAACATTTTGTGTAATTTAATAATAATGCTAAAATAGTAATAAAATTTAAGCACTAATAAGTAATAAATTATACAGTAATAGATTAATAATTCACTAGGTAATTCGGTTAAGGTTGATTTTTATTAAAAAAACCAAAAACCAAACTAAAATTGAATCGAAACTAGATTAGTAGAATTTTACAAACCGAAACCAAAATAAATATGGTTTAGTTTGATTCTATTTTTTTTATTTCAATTTCAGTTTAAATTTCAATTTTGGTTTGATTCTGCATGCCCCTAATTGTACAACCTTACTTGAAATCAATTATTGTGTTAATCCTTTAATTGATTTCAACTAAGGTTGTGGACACGGATCGAGCCTGAATTGATTTCAATTAAAGTTGTCTAGGAAAAAATACAATAATTTTTTTATGTTTTATATTTATCTAAAATTTTATAATTAAAATATATCCGTTAACATCAAATACAATTTAAATAGCAAAATATGCATTTTTTATGTTAATCTCCATGCACACCCAATATATAATTAAAATTAAATGTGTAATGTTAATATGCATGCATCTTTTAATTTAAAATTAAATATAAATAACACAATACATGTGCAAACTAATAATATTATTCAAAATATTACCTCTTAATTTTTGGTCAAATGAACTCACGGATTAGAATAAAGAAGTAAAGCAACCCAAACTAAAAATTGAAGTAGAAAAATGCAGAGAGAGTAATATGAAAAAAATAAGAATAAAAATGTGAAAAAAATAGGATGTTTGGGGGGTTATAAGGGGCATTCCCAAGCATTTGTTGGTGCAGTAATAAGGTTGCCTAGACTGCTGTGCCAGCTATTATACTTTATATTTTTATAATATTTTTAATTTATTTTAATTAAAAAGGACACCATTTGAATTAAAAGTGCATTATTTTAATATTTAATTCTAAACCCAACATTACTTTTATACTTATTTTTGCCCATAACATTATTTAGGTAATAAATCCAACAAACTTTTAATTTATTTTAATTCCTTTTTTAAACATGGATGACAACTGTTTACATTTTAGAGGGACATAAATATAAATAATATAAGCATCTATGTTCATTTCCAACCACAAAACGGTCAATTCAAATTTTAAATAACTTGAGAAAATAACTTATTCCCTTTTGAACATTTGGAGGTTTTATTAATTCTTCAAATTTAAATTTTTTTCTCCAAATATATCAAAAAACCAACGTAATCTTATTTTGACTTCTTTATATGCGAATCCCGTATTTTTAAAAGAAGGTTTTACGCGTTTTTAAAAAGTTAAAAGTCAGACGGAGTTATATTTTGAAAAATGTGTATCCACAATATTTAAAAACATATCTACGTTGATTATCTTAATAGTCGAACCGACCTAATTAAATGATAAAAGTAAAAAAAAATTCTCCTATGTGTATTGCTAATTTTCAATTTTTTATCACAATGATTAAAAATCTCATCAACTAAAAGTTTTGGATGATTTTATAGTGGTAATTGTCTTAGTTGCTTAACTTTAGAAATAGCTAGTTTGAGTTTTAGTACACACAAAAAGTTTAATTTAAAAATTGGAGTATGTAACAATATCTTATATCTAAACAACATCAAACCGCGTAATTGTGTTAAATTTTGTTTCAGTTTGTAAAGAAATGATAAGGCCATTTTCTCTTGGACTGCAATTTAATTTAGTTCAGTTCAGTTAGATTACTTCAGTTCATTTCAATTCAGTTCAGCTATGCATAGTTATAAATTTACACTAATATAAGTTCTGTTCAATTCATTTCAGCTCACTTCAATTCAGTTCAGCCGACTTCAGTTCAGTTTAATTTTCAGAAGTTGGAAAGAACATGACCTAAATCTGCATTCTGAAAAAAAAAAAGTATAAGTCAAATACAACGAACAATTGGAAATGTTTTGGATGAATTTTACACTAAAATTGAGCCTTTTGTGATATAAAGATGTATAAAAGTATACAAACGAATGAACTTTTGTTTTCCAAATACATTACGGAGTCCCATAAGCAACTGATATACTCTATTTTTACAGGCTGGTTGTTGAAATTATTAAACTTAATATGATAAAATAATAATAAAAAAAGGGGTCAAAAATAGCAAGCCACCTAAATTGGACTTTGAAAATAATTGGTATTTGTAGGATTTGTTAGTTGGATTTTGTAGAAAATTAAAGTAAGTTGTTAAACCTAAATTTGAATTTTGTAATAGATTGAATTATTGAGAAAATGATAGCATCATTGCAGAATTCATCAAATGCCTATATAAGGCAATGTAATTTGCTATTTTAAATAGAGTAAGAGAGTGAAAAAATAATAAGAGTTTATGAGTGTATTGTAATAAAATTAGTGTGAATTACTCATTTTTATGTTTTAAGCATTTTTTGCTTGATTATTTTCCTCTTCAATCCAACAAAGTGGTACCAGAGCCATTTCGTATCCAATCCTCTTCCCAAAAATCCCCAAGTAAAAAAGTCGAGTTTAAAGAGTTTCAGAAGCAGCCCAGAAAGTGTCGCAATAGGCTGTCCGAAGTGTTGCAAAAAATTGCAGAAAGTGTCGCAGTTAGCATAAAGTGTCGCCAATACTCAAAAAAAGTTGCAATAGCCTCTGTTCTTCCTTTCTGGAAAATTTTCAAGTTCATCTAAAATTGCAAGGAAATATTTTCCCTTGCTGTTCTCCTTGCAAAATCTGTCTGAAGCTATAGCGACGTACCAAAGTGTCGCAATAGACTCAAAAGCGTTGCAACAACCCCTGTGCTCTTCGAAACAAATTTTCCTTTCCAAAAATGAATCCCAACGGTGTTTCCTTCGTTTTTCCTCAACTTACAAAAACCAATTACAAAAATTGGTGTATCAAGATGAAAGCCATTCTAGGATCCCAAGATGTTTGGGATATTGTTGAAAAAGGCTATGAAGTCCCAGCTGCAGATGCACAACTGTCGCAAGCCGAAAAGGACAGTTTGCATAAGAGTCGTCGTAATGACCAGAAGGCCCTTAGTATCATCCATCAAGGGTTAGATGATGTTATGTTTGAGAAGGTGGCAGAAGCGAGCACCTCCAAGCAAGCTTGGGATATACTACGAGTTTCTCTTCAAGGAGAGGAGAAAGTACAAAAAGTTCGACTCCAAATGTTGAGAGGGGAGTTCGAGATGATGAAGATGAAGGAGACAGAAGTGATTGTAGATTACTCCTCACGATTAAAATCTATCGCTAACCAAATGCGGCAATATGGAGAAAAGCTTGAAGAATCCAAGGTTGTTGAAAAACTTCTAAGGTCACTACTACCAAAGTTTGACTACGTAGTAGTGGCAATAGAAGAATCTCGGGATATAAGTAAAATGACCGTCGATGAAGTAGTTGGCTCTTTACAAGCACGTGAGGAGAGACTAAACAGACAAAGAGAAGAGTCTGTAGAACAAGTCTTGGCAGCAAAGGTTTCAGTCAAAGGTAAAGTAGCCAGGATTCTAGCCATTACGGACGAGGACGTGGTAAAGGCCGTGGAGGAAATGGAAGAGGAAGAGGACGTGGTAGAAATCAACCATTCGGTAGAGGTGAAAATAATAATGGAGATAATCAGTCCGTACGAGGCAGAGGTCGCGGTCATGGACATGGACGAGGAAGAGGAAACTGGAGGCATAATGATGGACGTGACAAGTCCAATGTTCAATGCTATAATTGCTCCAGATATGGACACTATGCAGCAGAATATCGGAGCCCACCAAAGCAAACAGAGGAAACGGCGAACAACATTCAAGAAGAGGACATAACCAACACGGTATTACTAACCCGTGAAGGTGAATACAGTCAAGAAAACAACATATGGTATCTTGATAATGGTGCAAGTAACCATATGTGTGGAGATAAGAAAATGTTCGTAGAGCTGGACCAGTCATTCAGTGGTAATGTTGTTTTTGGGGATTCCTCAAGAGTTCCTATTCAAGGAAAAGGAACTATTCTTATTCGTTTAAAGAATGGAGAGCACCAATTCATCAGCAATGTTTATTACGTTCCAAACATGAAAAGCAACATTTTAAGTTTGGGACAACTGTTGGATAAAAATTACCAAATTCACATGGTGAACCGAAAGTTGGTGCTGTTAAACGAAAAGAAGGAGCTGCTAGCTAGTGTACCAATGTCAAAAAATAGAATGTTCACTCTCAACATCAAGACAGATGTAGCAAGATGCTTAAAAGCTTGCGTGAAAGAATCTGATTGGCTTTGGCATTTGAGATTCGGTCATCTCAATTTTGGAGGGTTGAAATTGCTAAGCCAGAAGAAGATGGTGCATGGTCTTCCGCTGATTAATAAACCCCATCAGCTTTGTGAAGGATGTCTTGTTGGAAAACATTCTAGAACTAGTTTTCCAAAAGAGTCTATGTCAAGAGCAAAGGCTCCCCTTGAGCTTATTCATGCCGATGTCTGTGGACCAATGACACCAGTATCATTGGGAGGCAACAAATATTTCTTGCTATTCATTGATGATTATAGCAGAAAGACGTGGGTTTATTTTCTGAAAGAGAAATCAGAAGTTTTTGAAGCATTTAAAAAGTTTAAAGCTATGGTGGAAAAAGAAAGTGGCTATTACATCAAAGCTTTAAGATCCGACAGAGGGGGAGAATTCACGTCAAATGAATTCAAAAGATTCTGCGAGCATCAAGGAATCCGTCATTTCTTATCAGTTCCGAGATCACCTCAGCAAAATGGTGTTGTTGAACGAAAGAATAGAACTGTGATGGATATGGTAAGGAGCATGTTAAAGAGCAAGAATTTGCCCAAAGAGTTGTGGGCAGAAGCTGTTGATTGTGCTGTCTACATCTTGAACCGATCTCCAACAACAAGTGTGTCGGATATGACACCCCAAGAAGCATGGAGTGGGAGAAAGCCTAATATCTCTCATTTTTGTGTTTTTGGAAGTGTTGCACATGTTCATGTTGCGGATGAAGAAAGGAGAAAGCTGGACAACAAAAGCAAAAAATACTTGTTCGTGGGATATTCAGAATTTTCAAAAGGTTATAAGATGTTTGATCCTGACACAAGGAAGACGATTATCAGTAGGGATGTGACTATTGACGAGGAAGCAATTTGGGAATGGAATAATGACAAGCAGAAGAATTATAGTTTTTATCCTTTCACCATGGATGAAAACAATGATCGAGATGTGGAGGAGTCAGGCAAAGCATCGACGTCATATAGTCCCATTCCAATTGCATCTCCAGGACACGATGATGATGAAAGTCAAAGTCCAAGAGAAAGACCTAGAAAATTTCGTCTTATTGAAGATCTTTATGATGCAACTAGAGAACTCAATGAAGAATTGACTCTTTATTGTCATCTTATTGATAGTGAACCTATTGATGCTGAAGAAGCCATGAAAGATGAGAAATGGAGAAAAGCCATGGAGGAGGAGATCAATTCAATTGAGAAAAACAAGACGTGGGAGTTGACCAAACTTCCAGCTAACAAAAAGCCCATTGGAGTCAAATGGGTGTTCAAGGCAAAGAAGGATGCAAATGGAGAAATCGTTCGACATAAAGCGAGGCTAGTCGCAAAGGGATATAGTCAAAAACCCGGTATTGACTATGATGAAGTATTTGCACCAGTAGCAAGAATGGAGACTATCAGACTAGTGATCTCAGTCGTTGCCCAAAATGGATGGAAGATACACCAAATGGATGTAAAGTCAGCATTTCTGAATGGATACTTGGAGGAAGAGATCTATGTCCAACAACCACCTGGTTACATTGTCAAAGGTCATGAACGAAAAGTGTTGAAGCTGAAGAAGGCGTTGTACGGTCTTAAGCAAGCATCGAGAGCTTGGAACAGTCGCATCGATAAATACTTTTGCGAGAATGGATTTATCAAGTGCCCACATGAGTATGCCTTGTACGTGAAAGTTAAAGGTGGAGACATATTACTTGTTTGCTTATATGTGGACGATCTCATATTTACCGGAAACAATCCTCAAATGTTTAATGATTTCAAGAAAACGATGACTCGTGAATTCGAAATGACTGATATTGGCTTGATGTCGTACTATCTTGGCATTGAAGTGAAGCAAAGGGATGATGGAAATTTTATTTGTCAAAGTGGCTTCGCCAAAGAGATCTTGAGGAAATTTAAGATGGAAAATTGCAACCCTGTCAGCACTCCGGCCGAATGCAGTTTGAAATTGACCAAGGATGAAAATGGAGTCAGGATGAACCCGACAATTTTTCGAAGTCTGATCGGGAGTCTCAGATACCTGACGTGCACAAGGCCAGATATTCTGTATGCAGTTGGACTAGTGAGCAGATACATGGAAGAACCGAAGGAGTCTCATTGGAATGCAGCGAAAAGAATACTCCGCTATGTTAAAGGTACAACTAATTTTGGATTGCATTATTCAAAATCTGACGAATTTAAATTAGTTGGCTATAGCGACAGTGATTGGGCTGGCGATAAAAATGACCGAAAAAGTACAAGCGGGTTTGTATTTTTTCTCGGTAACACGGCATTTACTTGGAGTTCAAAGAAGCAACCTATAGTGACGTTGTCAACATGTGAAGCTGAATATGTTGCTGCAACATCATGTGTGTGTCATGCAATATGGCTGAGAAAACTATTAACGGAACTTCAAATGACACAACATGATCCAACGAATATTTTTGTCGATAACAAATTGGCATTGGCGAAAAATCCTGTCTTCCATGATCGAAGCAAACACATCGATACAAGGTATCATTTCATTCGAGAGTGTATTGAGCAGAAGGAAGTCACATTGAAGTATGTCAAAACACAAGATCAGATAGCGGACATCTTTACAAAGCCATTGAAGTATAACGTGTTCAATCAATTGCGAGCATTATTGGGAATAACGGATAATTAAGTTTACGGGGGAATGTTGAAATTATTAAACTTAATATGATAAAATAATAATGAAAAAAAGGGGTCAAAAATAGCAAGCCACCTAAATTGGACTTTGAAAAAAATTGGTATTTGTAGGATTTGTTAGTTGGATTTTGTAGAAAATTAAAGTAAGTTGTTAAACCTAAATTTGAATTTTGTAATAGATTGAATTATTGAGAAAATGATAGCATCATTGCAGAATTCATCAAATGCCTATATAAGGCAATGTAATTTGCTATTTTAAATAGAGTAAGAGAGTGAAAAAATAATAAGAGTTTATGAGTGTATTGTAATAAAATTAGTGTGAATTACTCATTTTTATGTTTTAAGCATTTTTTGCTTGATTATTTTCCTCTTCAATCCAACACTGGTTTTGTTTGTTTCATAGTTTAAAATTTTCAAATGAAAATAATTTTTTTTATATATTTTTTGTTTGTTTGTTGATTATAAGCAGCTGCCAATACAAAATATGACGAATTCATGCGGTATTAATTAATTAATATTTTTTTTCTAGTAAACGTATTGTATTTGAAAAATGTAAATGCAGTTTTGTTGTTTTGCAAAGTGCAGTTACAAGATATGAAAACGGAATAGTTGGTTTGATCGGTGTTAATAGTTGTTACAAAAATAATATTTTTTTAAAGTAAAAATTAATTAATCTATAATTACCTGGGTGAAATTTAATCTAATATTAATAATAATGATAAAGTAATAGACAAACAAAATAATCCATATTTTAAATATATCGAATATCCGACTATATTGTCCGTATATACCTTCCAACGCATATTTTGCAATTTAATTCCTTCTATTTTCTTGTTCATTACTTATAAATATAAACATATTTTATATGAAATTATACACTTCTTAATTACTTTTTTTCTGTCTTTCATATAATCTAGTTTATAGGCATATTCTATACTTACTTTGTTTTATCTTTATTTTGTCTCTTTTATCATTAGATTAAAATAATCACCACTCATCTAATGGTGGGAAAGTACAAAGTAATGGGTACTTTGTAAAAAATAAAGTAACCATAGAATGCACCCTAATTTATATATTTGTTTATCGACATTATTTTATAACAATAGTTTCTTTTGTTGTTATTAATAACTTTTTTTTATCTCCGAAACATCTAAATATAATTTATTATCAACTGCAGATTACATTTCCCTACAATGGTATGATATTGTTTACTATTGTCTACTTTGAGTCAAAGTCCTCGTAGACTTGCTGTTGCGCTTTAACTTCAAAATGCTTCATACCAATGACGATATTCCCCACATTTATGTACCACTCAATTTCCTCCTTTGTGATCAATGAGAGATATTTGTTCGCATCCCGACATCAATATATCAACATTATATCGGTGAAGTTATTGGTACATAGAATGAATTGTATCACTAAATTTATCTAGTGCATCTATCAAATTATAAATTTTACAAAAAGTAAATTGGATGTAAACATACATTTATATCAATATATTTATCATACAAGTATAAAAAATAAGTTTGCTCCATTTTATATTAATACATTAATGTCATATAGATATTTTTTACAAATATTTCATATAAATATACTTCAAAATATCAACTAAATCAACATATTTATAATATATTGAAAGTTTTTGCAATTCAAAAATATTAATAATAATTTCAAAAAATATTATTTAATTAATTTTATAAATATTATATAATAATACAAAAGAAGGAGATACAACTCTAATTAAATGTAGAGAAACATAAAGTCAGGCCCCATATATATCGAGGAATTAACTGCTCTAGCTAACAATTGTGTAGCATGATTTGTAGACTGATAAATATAGACAAGTCTAAAAATACTAAAAACAGTTTACTGGAGTGAAAACACCGGATATAGAAAATCACAAAAACACAAACGCACTAACTTTGCTATTGCCGCAAGACAAAAATTCTCTTAGGCATGACCTAATCTAAAACAAAAGATAAAACACTGCAACCTATATTTTCTTAACCCCCAACTAATGATTTTTGAATAGCCACAACCATAACTTGCTTAAGCCATAACATCAACCAGTAGTGCAAATCTAAAACGATCTTGTTGTACAGAAATAGATCTATGTGTCTAGTTTGAAAGATCAACAAGTATCTTAACTGAAGGTGGATGAAGTCTAACCTACTTATAAAACTATATTCAAGATTGAAATATGTAGCACTATATTCGTGTTTAAAGAAGACCGTCGTATAGTGGACGATAAAAAAGTAGTTGATGCATATTATTCTTACAAAATACACTCAAATTAACAGAAAAAGATAAAAACAAATAAAAAAAAGATGTGAGGTAGGAAAAGCCTCCCTAATATATAAACTTACAAGCGAAAGAGACGGGGATCATCAAATCAGCTAGAGATTTTAAATTATATTACATGCTTAACTGTAATTTCATAAAAATTTTCTATAAAATATAAAATTGATATTGTTCAGCCCACGGGCCTTTGGGCCTGATGAACACCTCTAGACCGGTATCGACAACAAATGAGAAACAAATATATCTAAACTGTACTATTAAATAAACATTGTTAAACATTGTTAATAAACTCCTTATCGAATATCACTTGTTCTTAGAAGCGTAGGATTGTATTAGAGCGCAAGGGTTATATTTTAGGACCAAAAATATTGTAGTTAAGGTCTAGAGCTTATAATTTGAGGTTTGGAGTTTATAGTTTTTTTTACTTGTTCAAATACTTACTAAATTAGAACATAATATGTCATATAATCGGTCAATGGTCAATGACATCTTTAAGACTATTGTAGCTACAATGATGTATTTCGTAATGACTATGGATAATGTCATTTGCTAGATTGATGACAAAATATTACATCTCTTGATATATTTTATGACCGAGTAACTCCCAAAGCGATATGTAGAATGGATCGGATCAAATTCGTATTCAATTATATTTTTACAAATTTAACCGATAAAAGATGAATTTGGGACGGTGAGATGGTCAAGGACCCAGTTGATGATTCTATCCTATCTTATTAATCATAGCAACTCCAAACATATTTTTTGGAAATTACCAAGATTATTCATACCTTATTAAAATATTTATAAATTCATCATTAAGTCAAAATATTCTTAAACATGCATTCCCTTCAATTTTATATACATACCATGTCATCCACTTGTTTCTCCCCTTTTTCTTTTAACTTTCTTTCTTATTTTTCATTTATCTCTCAAACCGTTCATTTTTTCGACACGCCGCTTTAGAGTTTTTCGTTCGTCTAATTTTTATCTTTAAAATGATACCCAATGTGATATTTTTGAACTTTTTCAACTCGTAGGCATCTGGTAGATATCTAGTAGATATCTAATATATCTAAGTTTTGACATTTTTTTATGGAATTATTATGTTAGTTTGCGTTGTTGTTTCTTTGATTGTATGTAGTGATGCTTTGGTTTTCAGTTGAGATTTTGTTGTATTTGTTGCTCAAAATACGAATTTTGAGTTGTTGTACTTCATTTGGATTTTGCAAGTTTAGCTCTAAATCTTATGCTGATGTAGATTCTGCACTAATCCTTGATAATTTGAAGCAAACTGATTGCAGAAGATCATAAAACATCAGCTTATATTTATTTTGGAAATTTAGCAATTGTAGTCTTAAGCGATTGGACATCTACTGGACATCTATCGAACATCTACTGGATTTCTACTAGACATCTACCAGATGTCTATTAGACGTCTACCAGTTGAAAAGTTCAAAAATGTCACAGTTGGTATCATTTCAAAGATAAAAATTAGACGAACAAAAAACTCTAAAGTGATATGTCGAAAAAATGAACGGTTTAAAAGATAAATGCAAAATAAAGCAAAACAATTAAAAAAAGTATAAAAAGTAACAACCATGGATAAGGAGGAAGGGTTTCATGTTAATTGTTTGGAGAGGGGTGTAAGTTTGTAATTAGTTTCATATGTGTGTAAATATTTTTTAACTTGACCTAATTAATTTGGGATTTATGGGCATCTATGTAAGAAGCCCTTTTTAGGGAAATTATCAAGATTGCTCATGTCTTACTAATATATTTACAAATTCACCGTCAAGTCAAAATATTTTTAAACATGCCATCCCTTCAATTTTATATACATACCATGTCATCCACTTGTTTCTCTCCTTTTTCTTTTAATTTTCTTTCTTATTTTTCATTTATCTCTCAAACCGTTCATTTTTTCGACATGCCGCTTTAGAGTTTTTCGTTCGTCTTATTTTTATCTTTAAAATGATACCCACTGTGATATTTTCAAACCTTTTCAACTGGTAGACATCTGGTAAATGTCTGGTAGATATCTAATATATCTAAGTTTTGACAATTTTTTTATGGAATTATTATGTTAGTTTGCGTTGTTGTTTCTTTGATTGTATCTAGTGCTGATTTGGGTTTCAGATGAGATTTTGTTGTATTTGTTGCTCAAAATACGAATTTTGATTTGTTGTACTTCATTTGGATTTTGCAAGTTTAGCTCTAAATCTTATGCTGATGAAGATTCTGCACTAATCCTTGATAATTTGAAGCAAACTGATTGCAGAAGATTATAAAACATCAGCGTATATTTATTTTCGAAATTTAGCAATTGTAGCCTTAAGCGATTGGACATCTACTGGACATCTATCGAACATCTACCAGATTTCTACTAGACATCTACTAGATGTCTACTAGACATCTACCAGTTGAAAAGTTCAAAAATGTCACAGTTGGTATCATTTCAAAGATAAAAATAAGACGAACGAAAAACTCTAAAGTGACATATCGAAAAAATGAACATTTTAAAATATAAATGTAAAATAAAGCAAAACAATTAAAAAAATATAAAAAGTAACAACCATGGATAAGGAGGAAGGGTTTCATGTTAATTGTTTGGAGAGGGGTGTAAGTTTGTAATTAATTTCACATGTGCATAAATATTTTTCAACTTGGCCTAATTAATTTGGGATTTATGGGCATTTATGTAAGAAGCCCTATTTTTTATTTTCCATTCCTAAGATTTTATTTTATAGGATCTACAGTGTTTTTGCCCCAACTATCTTCCCTATTTTTTATTATTTATATTACATTCCCAAAAAATAATAATATTCTATCATTATTATACTAATTCTTTTACATCATTTTTATTCTAATCAACCAAAGAAATAATTAAAAAATAAAAAGTAAAAATAAATAATAATTTAATATTCACCCCTTTAGAAACATACCATATAGGGAATGGTTGATTTTACTCTGATAGTCTACTTTAGGCTCTTGATATTTGAAATTAGTTAGAGGGATATCAAAATTGTGTGGATGCTTTTTGGAAGACATGTTCAATGGACGGGCTAGGGTCGGGTTGGGTCGGGGTCAAGGAAAAAATGGCTATGCCCAGGCCTAATCAAGCTCACATCTATAATATTCAGGCTTGAGTTAGGCAGAACTTTAATTTAGAAGCTCATTCCTAAGATCGGCCCAACCCATCCATCAAGTAAATATTAGTTTTTATTATTTCAAAATAATAGTTTACTTGGATAAAAAATTGAATTATATCATAACAAAAAGTGGATAATACGGCTTTCCATCCAAATTTTTTAAAAAGAATATAATTTATAGTTTTAACGCGTTATAATGATTTAATATATAATATTAATAAATTTATATAAACATATAAATAAAAATATAAATATATTTGAGTGGATCGGGTTGGGCCGCGCTTTTACATAAAATTTAAGCTCAACCCTAATATTTTCGGGCCTACATAAGCTTAGAATGGACCAAATTAATAATGATATTTGTTTATCAAAACCAAATCCATAAAAATTAAGCCTAAATAAACTAAATGGGCCACGAGCTCCTTCAACATGTCTACTTTTTTTTTTTTTGACTAAGAAAAAGCATACACAGATATGATAATAATATCAATTTAGAGAAAGAGAAAAAGAGTAATTAAGTTGTCTGTGTACCTTTTTTTTTTTGGTAATATTTTCTGTGTGTACCTTAAGTCTTCTAGGCTGTCCCTTTTATAGGGCTCTTTCATGTGGGAATTTGGGCCTTGGTCCTATCTGTATAGCGGGCCTAGCTATTGTCTCATGGGCTACATGCCACTAGGTTTATCGCATTCTCCGATTAACTTACTACTTAGTTGCTGTTTTTATTTGTTAATACAATAATTACTTCGGATTTTTTTCTCTCAATTTGTCAACTGTTTTATTTTGTTACAATAAGACCTTTTTTGTTCCTGTTTGTTAACAAAACTTATACCGTATTTTAGAGTTTCTACAGTTCCAACTTATATTCAAATTGCTTTATGAAGACCAATTTATCATTATATGACTTGATACTTCAAAGGAGTTATGTTCGAACTGTAACTGTAGTCTGAATTAATGAAAAAAATCGCATGTCTTTAATTTAATGTTTCATTTGATATTTCTCATTCATTTTTTAACACATAGCAATACTTATTATTATTTTATTATTTTTTAAATTTACTTTCCTACTTTTATCATATCTGTCCTACAAACTTGCTACATGTCAAAAAATGAACGGAAGACATGGATGTGGATACCAAATTAGGGACATGTGATTTTTTTCTATTAACTATATATATAATTATGAAAAATTAAGTGAATTTTGCAGTTCAGTTATTTTTACGTTATTATTGTTCTAATTGGACCTGGCGTGAGTTTAAACAGTGCAAATTCCATTGATTAATTTTTTTAATATAAGTTAACTTTTTCTCTGTCTTATTATATAATAGTAAAACTAGATGAAAGAAGTATAATGAAGGGATCCATCTATTTGTTTTAGTATTTTGTAAAAGTTAAAATACAGGAATAATTTTTTTAATTATTTATGGATGATAATACACTGCAAGAAATTGAACTTTTAATGGAGAAATTTTTTGGCACTAAAAGTGTTATTCCGCGACTGGCCTAAAAGTGCTTATGGGATTTGTGGTGAAAATGTATAAAATGTGTTCAATTAGTAACAATAAAAATCAACAAATCCGTTATAAAATTTGTACAACACATATCGAAGATGAATTGTGAAAATGATGACTAATTTATTATGAATATGTGATACAAAGACTATAATATGTTCTAATTGGAACATGTGAGAATTTCAGGCTAGAAAATAAGTGTAGCTATATGGTGAGATATACTTGTAATTATTTGAAGGAAACTAATTTGAAATACACGTATTGATTGAATATTTGATAAAGATTTAATGGCATAAGAATGTCTATATAATCAACCTAATCGAGCTAGGAATTAGGCCTTGGTTGCAATAGTCTATCTTGAAAAAAAAAACCAATTTACAGGAAATAACGAGAAAAAATATATTTAGTTATAGAGTTTAAGTAATTCGGTTATAAGAACTATAAAGTTTGAGCAATAAAATACTCCATATGAAATTAAAGGAACATGCTCAAATTTTATAAATTACAGAATTTGAGCAATTTGGTTATAGTCGGAGAGAACCGAACCAAATTACATGAAACTGAACTATATTGGTTTGATTTTGGTTTTTTAGGGCAAACTTAAAAAAAATACCTTGTGGTTTCATTCATTTATAAAACAGGTCTGAGAATTTTTTTTTGCAAAATGGGGTATGTGATTTCTAAAAATTGGTAAAAAGAGGATAAAAATATTCAGAATGGTGATGTTACATAAAATGTTTTAATCAATTCAACATTCTTATAATTTAACCATATTACTTAAATATTATACGTCACAATTTGAGTAAATTTCACAGATTTTTTTTTCATTTTTTATGATTTTTAAAGTTTACCCTTATATTTTAATTTTAAAAGATTTTTGCAGTGTTAAAAAAATTTCAAAAATGATCACTTATGTGTACTACATTTTTATTAACAAATTCACAAAATTTTGAATAAAACGAATGACATTTCCCATTGTATTGACATAATTCATTATTACAAATCATCTTTTCGCCAATTTGTTAAAACTGCAGACCTCATTTTACAAAAAAAATTTCTCAGACATCTTTTTGCAAGTGAGTTTTTCACATAATATTTTTTTTAAAGTTTACCCTTTTATTATTAATTTGAATTTTTTGTACGATTTTTGAACCGAACCTACCTTTGCTCCCCCTAACTATGACTTAAGATCCGAACAAGAATCTCCCAATGAAATACCTTGGTTTATAAAAAAATAGTCCAAACTTAAAAAAATACCACGTGGCTTCACTCATTTACAAAACGGGGTTTGAGGAATTATTTTTGTAAAATAAGGACTGTGGTTTCAAAAACTTTGCAAAAGGGACCTATAGTTTCGGAATAGTGGTGTTACATTGAATATTTTAAACAATTCAACATTCTAATAATTTAACCTTATTTATATGTTAGGATATGAGTAATTTTCGAAAAAAAAATTTCATATTTTTTAAAAGTTTGTTATCATAATTTAATTAAAAAAATATTTGCACTACTTAAAATTTTCCACAGATGTGCGTTGTATTTTTAATAACTATCCCACAAAAATTCAGATAAAAAGAACAAGATTACCCATTTTCGGGACATAATTTAATATTGAGGATCCTTTATTTGCAAATTTTTTTAAACCACATACCCGTTTTACAAAAAAAAATTCCTCAAACCCCATTTCGCAAAAGAGTGAAACCACTGTTAGTATTTTAGTGTCATTGGATCAACTAATTGACCGATGCGATCGTAATATTTCATCGAATAAGTGGGGAGAGTGCGGAGTGTAACGAACCGAAATTCCAAAAAAAAATAAAATTTGCTTATAATAAATTACTATGGTATTAAAATATCATAGAAATTATTTTTATTGTTATTATTGTTATTGGATATAAGGCATGGGGAAATAAGAGCTAATTAAGTAAGATGGATGAATTGGACATTTAATTATTTGTCCAAGGGCAATATTAGAAATTAAAAAAAAAAAACAAAAGCTCAATACATTGCAGCCACTTCTCTTCTTCTCCATCATTTCATCATTTTCTCCATTTCTTCATTTCCTTTAACCAAAATTCTCCCTAATCCAAAAACTTCCGATTTCTTCGATTTAACTTCAAATTCTTGTTAGAAATCGATCCTTAAGCCCTCTATCATCATCAATTTCAGTCAATCAAGACTAGAAGAGGAGGATTTCAGAAATTAAGATTTGGATGAATAGTAACCCGAGTTTGAGGTGAGTGATTTTTGGTGAAATTAAAGCTTAATTAGTAGAATTCATGGTAGATTAAGCATATTTATGGTATTAGGAAGTTTATTTATGCAATATCTTGATAGAATTATATATGGCTGTTGTAGAGGAAGCTATTGCAAGTAAATCAAAGGCAAAAGAGGTAGAAGAGAGCTAGAAAGAGCATAGAAAAAGGTTTGTGTCCCGAATTTCGATTTCTCGGTTTTTCGGGAAATTTTTCCAGATTATATACCTGTTTTGTTTTAATGTTTTCTCTCGTTATATAAATCCGATTTGAACGATTCTTGATTTTATTAATATCTACAGAAAGTAAGGAACATATGTTCAGAAGAAACCTTATTGAATTTCGTTGGTTTTCAATGTGAAATTTTTGTTTGAAGTTGAGTCATGAAATCTGTTTTCGGAAAATCTCAGCTTTGTACACTGTTTAGTATTTTGATCATAACTTTGGTTATAAAATTTGGATTTCTGTGATTCTGGTGGCTTTCGAAAGCTGAGACATGTGGCTAATTATGTTTAGAAGAAAGTTCTTCAATTGGGTGATGTTTTCATAGTGAAAAATGCAGGGGAAGTCAGGTTACAAAACCTGGAAAAATTCTGGAAAGTATGATATTGATTTTAATGAGTTTTAATTGAAGTTTGATGCTTAAAAATTTGGGATTTGGATTCATAATTACTGAAGTTATGTTGAATTATGATTGATGGTTTATACTGAAATTTTTAAGATGTTATTTTGATTTATTGCCCTTATTAAACGAGTAGAATACGGGTCAGGGTAGATTGGCGCCAATAAAGGGGGGTACAGTACTGTACAAACAATTGAAGCTTTGGCTTCGGGCTTTGGCCGTTATTATGATATATATATATATATATATATATACTGATATTGAAGCTTCGGCTTCGGGCTTGACCGATATATTGATTTTTGAAGCTTCGGCTTCGGGCTTGACCGATATATTGATTTTTGAATCTTCGACTTCGGGCTTGACCGATATATTGATTTTGAAGCTTTGGCTTCGGGCTTGTCCGCTCCCGTATCCATTTTACCGTTATTCAGGACTTGTTTACTTTGGGCAATATATGGTTAAAGTGTTTGGAAAAATTGGATATAAATTTGATTATACTTTGTTTCTATTTTAAAAATGTTCAAAGTTGTTATATTTTTTTATGGACACCACTAAGCAAATTGCTTAGCGTATAGTTGATTTTCTACGCGTAGGTGGAGAACTTGTAGATAGCTTGGACCAAAGTGGTACAGGAGGATCAGCTTAAAGAGCAAATAAGGAAAGACTCGAGGTGGATATGTATTTTAATGTAATATTATGGTTTGTAGAATAATGACATGTACTAGATAGTGTGAGAAATATAAAGTGATATTTGGAGAATAATTTGGATTCTCAAACATTATATTGGCATTTGTGCATATTGTAATCTATAAGTATTGAACTCTATATAGTGGAGTAGAGTTATTTATTGGGTGATTATAGTTATCGTAGCGCTCCCTATAGGGGGGGCGTTACACGGAGTGCACGCTTGTTCAGGTTCTATCACGCTATTTAGATTTCAGGGGCAGCTCCCCCGAAAGTAGGGTCCGAGGGGCGTCAGCCTCTCGCGAGGTCAAAGGGACATCACCCCCCGGCTGGGGTCGAGCTACGAGGTTAGTTTGGAAATTTTTTATTTTTGGATAAAAGTTCCCTTGGAAAAATTCATTTTTCGAGTGGATTTGTCCCCGTGTCGCGCTCGAGGCAACGGTCCCGTTCGTGGTTATTATACCTGAGAAACAGATTGTTTTGGAATTTCGATGCACGATCACAACGACGGAGTCGTGGTCGCGACACACGGTTAATTAGACAAAAATAACTGCAAAAGCAGTTAACTTTGGACGGTTATTTGAGTTCTGTGTATGTATGTGAGACAGGGCATTGGCAATGCACTGAATTTTCATCAGACACACACGGTTCTTTTCACAGCAAATCAATCATTTTAAGTTCTTGTTATTTTTCGATTTTATCCGATTGGATTAATCCACTGAATTTTCATCAGACATACACCGCTTGAGTTTATGTTCTTAGTCAAAAGCTCGGCTCAGCACGGCCCGCTCGACTAGCATGTCTACTCATATATACTCATATATAACATGAAACTCATTTTTCTAATTTTTATTACACATATACGTTCATTTTAAAGCTTTTAATCACCAAATATGTGTCAAAAATAAATATAAAAGTTTGAGTTGTGTGTTCAGTTTCCGCAGTCCACAAAACAAATATCCCACTTTTTATTTTTTTCTTATTGTTGAACTGCTAATTTATCAAATGACATTTTAGAATATTTTATTCAAAATTTTTATCTATTTGAAAATAGATTCATGTATTCAAATTATAAAAATTAAATTCTAAAACTTTAGAGTAATTTTTAGGAAGTACACATATAAATTCAAGCAAATATATGAAAATGGCAACAAATTTTTATAAGAAAACTAAAACTCTAAAATTAAAATTTAATTTAATGGACTAAGATACCTTAATTTGTGATTTAGTAAAAACTCTAAAAAAAATACAATATGAATACCATTTTTAATTAAGCTATTCATAAATTCTGGTCAATAAATATGCAGAATAAAATTATAATTAACAATATTTATTAACTTTTGTGTAGAAATAAACTTGTAAAATAAGACAAAATGGTTTATAGAGTAAAATTTTTAATAATATCAAAATCAGGTTAAATTTGATTGGAAGTGTAAAGAAAGAAAGCGAAAAATAGCCAAATAGAAATAGAAGTGATTGGAAGTCCCCTCACCTACGACTTTGAGCTTAAATTATTTTTTTATTTAAAAAATCAGCTTAAATTATTTTTTATTTAAAAATGTTAGAAAACTAGTATTATGGACCCGTTTTCTGTATGTCTATGGTAAAAAAATGTAGAAAAACATCAAAATACATCTAATTTTGTAAAGTAATTATTAAAATACTATAGGGAAACGTGTGTCTCTCAAATAGAATATTTCGAAAACCAATTAACTATAATACGCTATTAAATAAACAATAACTTCTCTGCAAATCAGGAAGTTTCAAGCTCTTTCAATCAAAACTCTCTAATTTTCCGTCATTAAAGATCGTTGTTCTTAATTCGTTTCATTCTTGCGTTTTTTCATCCTTAATCCTTTATTCATCCTGCACTTTTTCATCCCGAGTTTGTGTTCTGCGCAATCAATCAATACCGATTTGCTTTTTTCTTTCCATCTGCATTTTTTTCTCCCTAATATAATTTCGAATTGATTTGAACAAATGAAGATGATCTGTGTTTTGCATTTTTCTTGTTATCTTGCTATGGAAATAAGGAATGACACATCTCTGAAATTTTTTATGCAACTGAAAGCTCCAAGTATGATGATAACTGAATTTCCTCTGTGCATATCTACAGTTCCAGGTGTCCATCAATGTTTAGAAGGTAATTCTTTAGTTGTTTTATGGATCTAAAGTGATTTTTGTTTGTTCTTTGAATCTATTACAAATCTAATACAAAACTACTATAATTCTATTATACATCTGCTACAATGCTGATAAATGTCTGATGCAAGTGTTTGGTGAAAATATATTAGATTTATAATAATATTGTATCATATAACACTATTGTACATAATCTGGAAGTCTTTCTTCATGTGATGCAGAATTACTATATATCTGTTATAAATGTAATATAAATATGTTTTGTACCTGTTATAAATCTAATATAAGTATAATATAACTGATTACTGAATTCAAATGATCCATTTATGTCTTTCATGGGTCCTTTGGATGTCAATGGTGTTGATACAATGGAATTTGAAAGTAAGATTTGTTTTATTTTAGTTACTTCACTTACCTGATACATAACTGTTATATATCTACTATATATCTGATATATCTCTTCTTTTTTGTGAAATAAGGTTAAGCAATACAATTTCAAAGGAATATAGACAAAATTTGACTCATTTAAATGTTTTAAAAGGCAAAAATGCATATCCAAATGATACTTTACACACCTGTTATATATCTATTACAAAACTGTTAAATATGTAATACAACTATTAAAAGCTGCTTTGCTTCAGTTTCTATAGTTAAAGAAGGGAACATCAGTCTAACAATAGTATGGAGATAGAATACAATATTCAGATTTGGTTGTTTATAAAATAAGCAGTTTTAGCGATGACGTGTTGGATTCAGAGAAAGATGATGCTATGGAGACCACAAAGCCGAATACTATGGATACAATAAAAGTTGGACAAGTTTTCGTAGACAAAACGGTGCTGCAAGAATCAATGAATTTATATGCAATTAGGAACAATGTTTAGTTCATGACGAAAAAAGCGTTTAATAGGTAGTATTGGCTGGATTGCATTGATCCGAAATGTAATTGGAAAATGAGAGCATCAATAAGAACTTCCAGCGGCTGCTTTATGGTGAGAAAGTACTTTCCAGAATATAACTGCAACATCGACGAATGAAATAGAGGCAAGCACCAAAGAAGTTTCTTATTAAACGAATCAAAAAACAAATACATGAGGATTAAAAGGGTGTACATGCCACTAGATATTGCCTCTGATGTACAAGCCACATTTGGAGCTGATGTAAAATGTATTTTCATGAAATTTGAAACTTATAACAGAAATGTAACAGAATTATAACACATATGTATTAGATACTATTTTTAACTGGAAAAACCCTATTTTCAAATACAAAGTTCAATTTTTAACAAAAAAAAAAGACTTAAATGCTGTTATAATAAACATATAACAGAATTATAACACATATGTATCACATGGTAAATAGCCAAACACCATACACAATCTTATATTAGAAAAATAACAGAATTGTAACACATATATAATAATTAACCAAAACACTTCACACACTCTTATAACTTCAAAATCTTACATGTACACACATTATATCAGAAATATTAAAAACTTATATTAGATAAAAAGAGAGTAAACTTGTTACATCAAAAATTGAAATATCTGATATATTTCTAATATATTTCTGATACATAAGAATTAAAATTTGTTTTCCATATATTGTTTCCACAATCTATGGATCTAATGCATATATAACAGAAATATAATAGATATATAACAGATTTCTTTAAAAAAACTACTTAAAACAAAAATATAACAGATATATAATACAAAAATAACAGATATATATTACATACACCAGTCTCTATAATTTTCTTACCTTCCTCTTTGTAGCAACATGCGATGAAGATTTCCTTTGATGTTGTTTCCTTTTTGGAGCCATTATCACTTCCAAATAAAAAAACATAAATCAACAACAAAAGAAAAAACGAATCAAAACAGGAAGCAAAAGTAAAAACTAGGTTTCAGATTTTTATTTACCTTGAGTTTAAATATACAGAAGCTCTAAAAACAGCTACAGCAACTTCTATGGCAGAGAAAACAAAAAATAACTCGAACCTAACACTTAAAAACGAACAAAATTGAAAAAAAAAAGAGAGAAGGTGAGTGAGAAATAGGATCTACAAAAGCTTTTATGGAGAAAAATGCAGGGTTGAAGGGAGCAAAACTGTAGGAAACACGCACAGATAACTGTTTGATCGTGTGTAGTTTAAAGGTAATTGAGAAAGTGAAGATAACGTATAGAAGTTATGAAAAGCGTAAAGAAGTAATTTATAAAACATAATGTTGCCTTTAGGTTATTAGTCAAAGTTGGCAAGAAAATATTTTGACCAAATGAGCCAAATATGACAATTTCCCTAAAAAATGCACTTGTTTGATAGTTAATTTTTTAACTCTTGCCTTAGCTTGATATTTATTTTTCTAAATTAAATTTTTCAGGTACTAAATCCACGTTTTATATACATTAGTTAAAAGAAAAATGAAAGGTAAAAAATGCATATACATATAAAGTTTATATAGTTTCAAAGATCAAAATAAGGAAAAAAGATTTAGAATAAAAAAAATAAATATCGTTGATGCGAAATTAGATTAAAACTAAGGGGAAAAACACGAAACCACAATGCCAGAGTGAATCACTTGTGCAAATTTAAAAAATAGTAAAAGAGATTTGTTCATAGAATTATGTTTCAAGGCAGAATTGTATTAGGATGCTTAAAATCGAGTAAATAATAATTACGTATTTTAACAACTATTTTTATTAGCTTTTTCATATAAACTAATTTATAAATACAGTAATTAAACTGATGATCCTGTTGTTTTGTAGCATAATATTTTCAGGTGATTATTATTTTGATGATATTATGACCAATGTAGTTAGAGGTTGCAATCACCCCATATTCACTGCCAATGCTGCCATTTGATCTCTAATCTCTTTTCCTATCATGTTTTAAGGTACAACCAAAGATTTATGTGTCCAAACATGCTTGACCAATAGTATTAGCATAATAAAAGAGTTCAAAATTCACAAATCATATACCAAAAAAAAAATAAAAGAATGAAGAAGAACAAACATTGACGGTTCTTACTACTATAATATCATAGCGTAATTAAATCACTATGGAACCGGTATAGATAACTGGCTGAGAAAACATGATTGTCTTATATTTATATCAACTTAAACTTTTTAATATAATATAATCTAATTAAATTTCATTTACCAATCAGACACCTTACTTCCACTTCCGCCTCTTCTGAAATCTTCTTCTCCTCCACTGGTTTCAATCCCAGGACTCCCCCTTTAGAATCTTCTTCTCCTCCATGTTGAAATATCAACACCACAACAGGACATCTGCTGACAAGTCCATTTCCTTATTTCCTATATTTGTCTATTTGATTTTATGTGTTAATTGTTGATTATTATTTGTTAATTAGTTGGCTTTAGTTGGTAGTATATTAGTTAGTTAGTAGTGAATTTGTTTTGAACCCGCACACTTGGCTAATGTTGGGGCTGATATGCCATATCACCATGATCCAATAAATCTGGTGAACGTCGGCACCACTTCTGTATTTGAAGCCTATAAATAGGCAGCCGTTTCATTGAATAAAATTATCCCATTCTGCTGCATTGTGCTCTCTAATTAAGTTAGACTTTCCTTCAATAATTTGCCATTCTTTTTGCTGCAATTCTCATTTAATTAAGTCACAGAATCATTTCCTTTGTCAATTATCCAGCTCCTATTTCAACACTATGGTACCAGAGCCAGTTACAATGGGTGGTCTTCAATTGGTTGGTGGGATCAAGAAACTCAACAACCAAAATTACAATTCTTCGTCTACTTGCATGATGTCTTACTTGCAAGGGCAGGACTTGTGAGAAGTAGTAAATGGAACTGAAACTACACCACCAGAAGCAGAAGACACAAATGGTGTCTTAAGGAAATGGAAAATCAAAGCAGGTAAAGCAATGTTCGCCTTGAAGACCACAGTCGAGGACAATGTGCTAAAGCAGATATGTGACGCCAAAACTCTGAAGCAAGCTTAGGATACGTTCGCCAAGCTATTCTCTGAAAGGAATGATACAAAGCTTCAACTCCTACAGAGAGTTGTTGTAGATGTCACAACGCGACATGACGGTCTCACAATACTTTCATAAAGTAACGTCGTTATGTCGGGAGATTCCTGAATTGGATCTGGAGGCTCTGATTGGTGATACTAGGATGAAGCGAATCATCATTCATGGTTTAAAGCCAGAATTTAAGAGTTTTGCTGCTGCCATTCAAGGATGGCAACCTCAACCGTCGCTTGTAGAATTCAAAAATTTTCTAGCTAGTCAAGAAGCTTTAGCTAAGTAAACGAGAGCAGTCTCGATAAAGAAAGAAGAAGAGGCACTCTTTGCCAATGTAGGCAGGAAGGATTCAAAGGAACATACCACGGGTAGATTCAAAAAGAATAATGGCAAGGCAAGAAGTCATCAAGGCTAAGGGAGCGATGGAGCAGGTGGAGCTTGGAAGATTCAAGACAACAGTAAAATGTTTGAAGGGAAATGTTACAATTGCAGAAAGCAAGGTCACATGGCGAGAGATTGCTGGTCGAAGAAAAAGTTAGTGGAGAGCAATGTAGCTGCTTCCAAAAGCGAAGACAAATGGGATGCCGAGGCATTATTAGCAACGACATCTGAAAAGATTGATTATGAGAAAGATTGGATAGTCGATTCGAGATGTTCAAATCATAAGATGGGAGATAAAGATAAGCTACAGAATCTATCAGAATATAAGGAAAGTTGGGTGGTGGTTACGGTGAACAACTCAAAGTTACCAATAGCTCACATTGGTAATACAATAGTGTCTCCTCAATATAGTGATACTGAGGTGCCGCTCGAAAATTTCTACCATGTCCCAAGTATGAAGAAAATGGCACAATTAACATCTTCTGGCCATTTTGTTCTCTTTCGTCCATAAGATGTGAAGGTTTATTGAGACTTGGAGGTTATTGTTGGTGTAAAATGGAAATTAATAGAGAAAAAAAAAGAATATTGAAGTGTAATGCTATTTTTTATTTACTGCAATGGGTTAAATACAGCAAAAAGATAATAGAAATTCCTATACTTTAGCTCAACCATGGAACAAGTCTCCACGTTTAATAACTCGGCTAAACAAAAAAGAGATAATGGCTGAATTGCAGTTGAACAATTCAAAAAACAAAATAGAAAAACAAAAATGCAGCAACTAAATTAGAAGTGCAGCAGCTAAGTCAACTTTTTAACACTCCTCCGTGGCTTCGATGTTGCAAACTCCAAGTTTTTCCCTCAAAAACTCGAATTTGCTTCTTTCCAAAGGTTTGGTAAAGATGTCAGCAATATTGTCATTAGTTTTGCAATATTTCAGAATAACAGAACCTTCTTTCTGCACATCTCTGAGCAAAAAAAACTTGATGTTAAAGTGCTTCATTTTTCCATAAAAACGAGATTGTTTGAGATAGCGATTGCTGCTTGGTTATCCACAAACACACATGTCCCTTCATTTTGCTTCAGGTTCAGATCAAACAACACCTTTCTAAGCCATAAAGATTGATTTGTAGCAGTTGTAGCTGTAATAAACTCTGCCTCTACAGTTGATTGCGCAATAATTTCTTATTTTTTGCAACACCAAGAGAACATTCCTGACCCCAGATTGAAACAGTAACCAGAAGTGCTCTTCATATCATCTGAACTGCCATGATCACTATCAGAATAGCCCTGCAGAATATGAACGTGACTAGCACCAAACTTGATTCCATGCTCTAATGTTCCTTTCACATATCTTAGAACTCTTTTTGCAGCTAAAAAATGAGTTTCAGTAGCACAATTCATAAATCGAGATAGCAAACTCATTGAGTGTAAGATGTCAGGTCTTGTGGTAGTTAAATACATCAAACATCCTACTAGACTTCTATAAAGAGTTTCATCAACCTTTTCCCCTGCATCTTCCTTGCTAAGCTTCACATTTTTGCCCATAGGAGTTGAAGCAATCTTGCATTCATCCATTCTAAATTTCTTCAGAATTTCTTTAACATATTTAGTTTGGCAAATGAACACCTCTTTCTCCATTTGTTGAACCTCCATTCCAAGGAATTATGCCATTTCTTCCAAGTCATTCATCTCAAAGGTATGTTGCATTTCTTTTTTGAATTTGTTCACAAACTCCAAATTGCTTCCTGTAATAAACAAGTCATCGACATACAGGGAAACAACAATAAAATTGATTTCATCACCTTTGATGTAGAGGGTAGCCTCATTACGACTTTTTTTGAATCCCAGTTGCATCAAATGCTCAGCAATTCTACTGTACCAGGCCCTTGGTGCCTGTTTTAGGCCGTATAGTGCTTTTTTTTACTAAATACACATCATCCTCTTGCTCTTTCACTATAAACCCTTGGTTTGTTCAACATAAATCTCCTCCTCAAGAAGACCATTTAGAAATGCCGACTTGACATCTAACTAGTACACTTTCTAACCCTTTTGAGCAACAATAGCCAGCAATAACCCGATTGTTTCAATTCTGGTAACAGGAGCAAATGTGTCAGAAAAATTAGCACCAGGGATTTGAGCATAACCTTTCATAACAAGCCTTGCTTTATGCTTGTTTATAAAGCCATCTCTATTTAGCTTTGTTCTGAATATCCACTTTACTCCAACCACCTTTCTGTCATGAGGTCTCTTTACCAGCTGCCGTGTTTTATTCTTCTCAATCATGCTCAGTTCGTCCTCCATTACAGCTACCCATGTTATATCTCTTTTTGCCTCATGAAAATTTTCTGGCTCTAGGACCGCAATGTTACACTTCTGATAGATTTCAGAAAGTGATCTTGTGCCTCTGATAGGTTGATCATCAACCAAATCAGTTTTGGACAACTCTATCAACTTTGAATCTTCACTTGGAATTGTACCAGCTTGATCACCCTTCCAATTCTATTTAGCATCTTCCATAAAATGCACATCTTTGCTTATTAGAAATTTTCTTGTCATAGGTTGAAAAATTCTATAAGCCTTCGAAACTGGACTGTATCCCACAAAGATTCTAGCTTCAGCTTTTCTATCGAGCTTATCTCTTTTAATCTGAGGCACATAAGTAAAACACAGGTAGTCAAACACTTTTAAATTTTTAAAGAGGGTTTGTAACCATACCAAGCCTCAAAAGGTGTCTTCCTATTAACTGCCTTTGTAGGAAGTCTATTCAGCAGAAACACAGAAGTGTTGGCAGCCTATGCCCAGTATTCTTTTGGTAAATCCTTTTCATGAAGCAAGCACCTAGCCATCTCGATCACATTACGGTTTTTACGCTCACTGACTCCATTTTCCTGAGGAGTATATGGAGCAGTGAGTTGATATTCAATTCCAGCCTTATCACAAACTCACTGAAAGTTGCAGATGTATACGCCTTCCTATTGTCAGACCTTAAAATCTGAATTTCGTAGCCACTCTAATTCTTGAATTTCCTAATTACATCAGCCACTTCTGATTTGAATCTAAGAAAATAAATCAGCATAATCTGCTAAAATCATCAATGAAAAGCATATAACACTTACTTCCATTAAGCAAAGGAGTTCTATGAGGGCCGGCCACATCAATATAAATCAATCGAAGCTTTTTTTATGCTCTCCAAGTAGCTTTCTTGAAAGGAAGCCTTGATTGCTTTCCATATTGGCAAGCCTTGCATTCTAGCAATTCAGCTTCAAGATTAGGCACACCTTGAAGAAGTGCATTCTTTTGCATATTCACCACTGCTCTATCATGAAAATGGCCCACCTTTTATACCACACTTCTGCATTCATTATTGTTGCCGAGTAGACTGATTGCTTTGCCTGTAGAAAATCTAGTGTAAAATTCTTCTCTTTCATGCTTACTTTGAACATTTTTTCATCTTCTGAATTTTTGATTAAGCAATGATTGCTCTTAAAACTCACTTTAAAACCACTTTCAAGAAGCTGGCCAACACTTAGTAAATTTTGATTAATGTTAGGTACAAATAACACTTCAGGAATAAACTTTGTACCTATTGAAGTATCTACTGCAACTATGCCTTTCCCTTTCGCTACGATATATTCTCCATTACCAATCTTTACTTTGGAAATGAATGACGTATCCAGCTCCTTGAATAGATTTCTGTCGAAGGTTATGTGGTTGGCGCAAGCATTGTCAATGAGCCATTTGTCACTTGAATGACTTGCAGCAAGACAAGTAGTTACAAATAGTTACTCCTCTTCATATTCAACTACTTGAGCAATATTTTTCTGCTCTAGATCAATTTTAGCAACAACCTTGCTCTTGCATATTTTCTGATGGTGTCCCATTTTTTGGCACTTCTCACATTTCACATCAGGCCTCCTCCAACACTTCGACGACGGGTGATTTTTTCTATTGCGGTGCTTACAAGGAGGAAAGTCAGGTTTTGATGAACCTTCCCTCTTGTTTCCTTTGTACTTCCCTTTCCCTCCTTGAAATGTTTGCACCTTTATAGCCAATGCTCCTTTAACAGAACCTTCACTTCTCATAAGCCTTCTCTGTTCTTGAGCCTGCAAGGCATGTATCAATTCTGCCAAGCCAATCTTTGACAAATCCTTAGTATTTTCCAAGGAAGAGATGGTAACTTCAAATTTTTTCGGGATGGTAACAAGAATTTTTTGAACTATTCTTATATCAGTAAATTTAGAACCGAATAATCATACCTTGTTTACGATATTGAGAAGTCTATCTGAATACTCTTCAATAGTTTTAAGTTCCTTCAACTTCTGCATCGCGAACTATCTAACCAGATCCAACACTTGCATTCCTTTGATCTTCTCATTTCCCTCATACTCCTTTTTAAGATAGTTCTATATATCAAAGGCTGATTTCAAGGTCATGATTCTGGTGAAAATTAAAGATGAAACAGTAGCAAACAAGCAATTTTTGGCCTTGGACTTCTTTGCCTTCCTTTCTTTAAAATTCTTCAGTTGAGCCATTTTATGATTGTCGGTTAATGGAAGCACTTGGTAGTCTTCCTCAACAACCTCCCAAAGATCATTTGCATCCATGTAAGCCTCTATTCTAATTGCCCAAACTTGATAATTTTCTCCATTGAACACAGGTGGTACAATGGCATTGAAAGGGGTTTCTACATTTGAAGCCTCCATTTTTCTTGAATATACACTCAAAATCCTCACAAGTCCCTTAAGAAGAGAGCTCTGATACCAATTTATTAGTGTAAACTGGAAATTAACAGAGAAAAAGAAAGAATATTAAAGTGTAATGCTATTTTTTATTTACTACAAATGGGATTAAATATAGCAAAAAAAAACAGAATTTCCTATATTTTAGCTCAACCATGGAACAAGTCTCCACGTTTAACAACTCAGCTAAACAAAAAAGAGATAATGACTGAAATACAGTTGAACAATTCAAAAAACATAACAGAAAAACAAAAATGCAGCAACTAAATTAGAAGTGCAGCAGCTAAGTCAACGTTATAACAGTTATAGAAAAATTGATGATGAAAGCATAGAGATCGGAATTGATCTATGTAATGTCTGCATAAGTTGCATACGTAGATAAGACGAGAAGAAGCGAAACAACGGACTTGTGGCACATGGAGCTTGGTCATGTTAGCTATTCTAAGTTAGACGTGATGATGAAAAAGTTGATATTGAAGGGACTTCCTCAACTTGAAGTGAGAATCGACACAGTATGTGCAGGCTATCAATATGGAAAAGCACGTCAATTACCATTCAAAAAGTTAAAATTCAAAGCAAAGACGACATTAGAGTTGGTTCACTCTGATGTATTTGGACCAGTTAAACAAGCTTCCACCGGTGGGATGAAATACATGGTGACTTTCATTAATGACTTCTCAGGTTATGTGTTGATTTACTTCATGAAGGAAAAATATGAAACTCTTTCAAAATTCAAAGAGTTCAAGGAGGTAGCAGAAGCGGAAGTTGGTAAAAGAATCAGTTGTCTACCTAGTGACTATGGAGGAGAGTCTACCTCAGAATAGTTTTCTTATTTCCTTCAAGAACGTTGAATATACCATCAATTCACATGTGCTAGCACTCCACAATAGAATAGCATAGCAGAAAGGAAGAATAGACATCTAGCAGAAATTTGTCAAACCATGCTTCAAGTAAAAAATGTACCGGGACGTTTTTGGGCAAAAGCGAGAAGAACGACTACATTTGTGATCAATTGTCTTCCTCAGAAAAGGTTTTGTTTCATTTCACCTTTTAAAATTTAGGGAATATTAAACCTACTATTAGCTATTTCAAAGTTTTTGGATGTGTTTGCTATGTATTCGTACCTGATCATTTACATAGCAAAATGGACAAAAAAGCCATTAAGTGCATTTTTTTAGGATATGACAGCAAAAGAAAAGGGTGGAGATGTTGTGACCCGACTACCAAAAAGTGCTACACATCCCGAAATGTGGTGTTTGATAAAGCTTCCTCATGGTGGTCCCCAAAAAAGGAAGTATTGCCAGATTCATATGGTTTTAAAGACATGGTGCAATCTTCTCAAATTCAATTGGGTTTAGGTAAAGTCCAAGATATTGATGATGAAGGCAATATCGAAGAAGGTGTAGCTCAAAGTCCTTGGAAAATAGGTGTGCATCAATAACCAAGCCATCCACATGAATCGAGTAGAGTGAGAACACCAACTGTACTAAGAAAGTCAATGAGAATCAAAAGTATGTCAATGCCGCCATAGTGGAAGAAGAAGATGCCAAAGAGTCAGACAATAGAGGAAGCGTTCTATAAGCCAGAATGGATTAAAGCCATGGAGTGAGAAATTTTCGTACTAGACAGAAACCAGACTTGGGAGCTCGTGCCAAAACCAAAAGATGTCGAGCCTATTTCGTGTAAATGGATATATAAGATAAAGCACTGTGCAGATGGATCAATAGAGCGATACAAGGCTCACTTGGTAGCTCGAGGGTTCTCTCAACAATATGGGCTAGACTATGATGAAATGTTTAGTCCAGTTGCAAAAGTTACGACAATGTAAGTCCTATTAGCACTTGTAACTTTCAAAAATTTGAAATTGTGGCAAATGGACGTGAAGAATGCATTTTACATAGGGAGCTTGATCGGGGAGATTTATATGGACCAGCCAATGGGCTTTTATAATCAAGATCATCCAGAGTATGTGTGTAAGCTATAGAAGGGGCTTTATGGATTAAAATAAGCACCAAGGGCTTGTTATAGTAAGATAGCTGAATTTCTTACTTATGGTTATTATTTAGTGACAATTACAGATGCTATCTTGTTCGTCAAAGCTAATGGAGATAAACTAGCTATTGTGCTTGTGTACGTAGACGATTTGATCATCATAGGAGATTTTAAAGAAGAAATTTTTTGAACCAAGGAGAACTTGTCAGTTCACTTTCAGATGAAGGAGCTTGGTCAACTCAAGCATTTTCTCGATTTTGAGGTCGATCGTTCTCGTGAAGGAATATTTCTCCATCAAAGGAAGTATTCCATAGATTTATTGAAGAAGTTTGGAATGCTTGTGTGTAAGAAAATCTCAACGCCTATGGAGCCAAATGCCAAAATGCGTGCTCATGAAGGAAAAGATTTAGAAGATACTACAATGTATCGATAGTTAGTCGGAAGTCTTATCTACTTAACTTTAACAAGTCCAGATATTTCTTTTGCAGTTAGAGTGATAAGTTGATATATGCAACACCCGAAGAAGCCTCATCTAGAAGCCGTTTGTCAAATTCTAAGATAAGGAAAGAACACACAAGGCTGTGGCATTATGTATAAAAGAGGTGGAGAATGTAATTTAGTTGGTTATTGTGATGCTGACTGTGAGTGGACGACATTTCGAGCGGTGGCAGTGGGGTCGGGCCCTTCAGGTCGACCCATTTGAGTGACAGGGAGGTGAGTGCGATATATTTAAAAAAATGACTTTTGCATATTTTAATGCTTAAAAGATATGAGATTGAAATTCCGTACTTAGAATAGAGTTGCCACCCAGTTCAGCTCAACCGAGAAATTTTTGGTACGATTTTCCCACCGGGTGGTTGGACCATACCTTAAGTAGAGATTCCGAGTTCGGATGATGTTATCTATTTTTCATTAGGCCAAGTTAAGATACTTCATTCTTTCTTAATCGGTTTAATCCATCCTATTTATTTGTATTTTTAGTTATTTTGTTATTTTCGTGTTTATCAAGCAATTGAAGCAATGAATAAGATATTTACAGCCATAAAAAAAATAAGTGCGGAAAATAAAATTATTACAAGGTTTTCGAGTCCTGTACATTTTTCTATGAAATAAATAAAATACCTGAATATCTAATACATGTCTGCCTGCAGAAGATTGTTAGCACAAGTATAGCATACTTTATTTACAGTGTTATAAAGCCCGATCGGATGGCTAAAATGGGATTTGAACGGCATTTTCGAGGAAATTTCATTTTAAAGTAATTTTTAGGTTCAATCATTATTTTAACCGGATTATAAATGAAAATAAAACTGCTGTCTAGAAAGTCATATCACCGACGATATAACTGATGCCGCCGGTGACATGCCTGATGCCGCTAGCAACATGGCTGATGCCACCGGCGACATCAATTACGTCACCAGCGGTATCAGCTTGTAGGCAGCAGTGGTGGTAGTAAGAATGATCGAAAACCCAAATATGAATATAAATTGAGAAAAACTAACACAAATCAGTAGTATCAATGCGAAAGAGTTGTGAGACTCAGGATTTTTTACCTCGAGGTTGTGAATCCACCTCTTCATGAACCGAAAGAAACACTTCTGGGGAGCTTGTTACGACAATTTAACAATAAATTTAAGTGCTTTTTGGTTTCTAATCCAATTAAGTTGATTTTAACTTAAAGACTTATTGATTTCCACTCACAATCAGAGAATTCAAAGAAGAAAAAGCTGGAAAAATGGATCGGAATCCCTTTTTTTTGTTTTATCTAATTCTTATCTCACTAGAATCTATTCTCTCATTAAAATCTTAACACTCAATCCTTCTCCTTTAAAATGCAGCTCAAGTTGTGCTTTTATAGGTGAAATGGGGTGCTTTTTGAGGCCTTTTTTAATAATTCCATCGAAAGTGGCCGAAAGGCTGTCTGTGAAGGGACCCGTTTCGTGTCATGGTGCTGGCGGTATGGTCGATGTCGCCGGCGGTATGGTGATGCCGCCAGCGGCATGGATAATGCCTCTGGCAGCATCAGCCTCCAGCATACCGACAGCTAATGGGCCAAAAAGCCAAAAAAGTCGGGAAAAGTGGTTTAATAGTGGGTAAAAAGACATCTTTTTGACTTTTAACAATATTTTAAAGGGTATTTATTATTTGGGTGTCAATCATCGGTTCAAGCTCCCACCGGACGCGTTATCGGCCACGCCGAACTATATTCTACAAAATAAAAGTTCGCGAGGAATATTATTTTGGTAATAAAAATTCCATAGAGAATTTTTAATTTGAGGCATTAAAATCGGGTACACGTCATCATCGTCTTGTGAGAGGGACTGTAAAATCCCATGCTCAGAAGCTGCCCCTCGGGGGATCACTACTGCCACAGGTCAGTATGATCACATGAAAGAGCAAGGGATAGGAATGATACCTGATGGGTGACCGGTTTGACCCTTGGTCGGACCTTGTGCTTTGTAGAGCAGTTGCCCCTTGGTTAGGCTTGAGCTTTGTGGAGGAATTGCCCCTCGGTTGGGCTTGAGCTTTGTGTAAGGGACGCCCTTTGGGCGGACTTATGCTTTGCGGAGAAAGTGTCCATTGGTCGGGTTTTGTGTTTTGTAGATTGGTTCCCTTTGGTCGGGCTTGAGCTTTGTGGAGGAATTGCCCCTTGGTCGGGCTTGAGCTTTGTGTAAAGGATGCCCTTTGGTCGGACTTATGCTTTGCAGAGAAATTGTCCCTTGATCGGGTTTTATGTTTTGTAGATTAGTTGCCCTTTGGTCGGACTTATGCTTCACCGGGAAATTATCCCTTGGTCGAGTTTTGTGTTTTGTAGATTGGTTGCCCTTTGGTAGGAGTTATGCTTCATGGGGAAATTGTCCCTTGGTCGGGTTTTATGTTTTGTAGATTGGTTACCCTTTGGTTGAACTTATGCTTCGCGGAGAAATTATCCCTTGGTCAGGTTTTGTGTTTTGTAGATTGGTTGCCCTTTGGTCGGACTTATGTAAAAATCTGAATTGGAGGAGTGATGTCGCTGGCGGCATGAATTATATCGCCAGCAGTATGAATCTATGTCGCTGGCGACATGAGTGCCACGTGGCAGCTTTGACTGGTCATATAATTTCAAAATTTGAACTGAAAGAGGCGATGTCGCCAGCAACATGAGTGATGCAGTTTCAGACAAATTAAAACTCCTCGAATTCCACGCAGTAGTTTAAAAGGAATTGAAACTCTCTTCTTCCTCATTATCCAGAAACGGCACCCCCCTCTCCTCCTCTTCTCCAAATTTTTTTGATCTCTTTCCTTTGTCTTTGAAATCATGAAGAGAATCACCAAGGCTTTCAGGGGCAAATCCAAGGCTAGGGAGAACTTGGCCGATTCTTCTATTGAGGGGTTGAAAATCCTCTCTGTTCCTACTGCTTATGGCCTAAAGGAGACGACCAAGATGTATGGTTATGGGATCAATTCTCCTATCACCAATCTAACCTCAGAGAAGGAGAAGCACCTTTGCTATGTTCAGGTAATCTCACAAAACCCAAATCTTCTTCTTTTTGGGTTCGATTTGATTTGGCTTTAGATTTGAAATCGTGCCATGATAGGAGTTTAAATGTGAAATAGATTGACCATATTGCATGCTTTAGGATCGATTTTTACCATTTTTGGGCTTATTGTTTGATTGATTGCGATTTTTGTGGTTTTGGCACGATGGGTGCAATTTTAGGAGAAAACTAGTTCTGCCCGCACATAGTGATGTCGTCGATGATATGAGTGATGTCACTAGCGATATCAGCCCTTGTGAAAGGACCTATGGCAGTCTGATGTCGCTTCTGTTTAAGGTGATATCACCGGCGACATGAACCACACCGCTGGCGGTATGGAGTGATGCCGCCAATGACATCGCTTTCAACAGAGGCAACATCAGCAGCTTTTCTGATAAAAAAAATAAGCAGGACTGATCCATTTTGTTTTTTAATTTTACAGCCATATGAACTGACTTACACAGGGGGAATGGGCACCATCGGTGAATGGTGGCACCATATCTTGGAGAACGACCCTGAGCTCGCACTTGCCATTAATGAGATAGGGTTCAGGGACTTGGCGCAGATAATGCCAATGCTAATGGCTAAGCTTTCTCATTCAGCAGTAATGGCCCTAACTGAGAGGTGCTTCGAGACTACCCATACTTTCCACTTCTCTTTCGGGGAAGCTATGATTACCCCCTCTGATGTAGTAGCCATGATCGGCCTCCCTTGGAGGGACGAGGTCACACATTTTGATGCTTACATGGACAAGTACCATGTTGAGAGGCCCGTGGTGAGGCGGGTGAAAGAGTTATTTGGTTTGAAGCCCATTTCTGGGTGGCTGTCCTATGGAGAGTTGTGCCATCACTAGACCTGGGTGGATGTAGTGCCCGAGGAGGAGAGGGAGGCTTGTGTCCGGTCCTTTGTGATTTCTCTACTCACTGTACTGTTCTTCCTAATCTCGGGGAGTAAGATCAATTATGTGCTTATAACTGCTGTGGAAGACGTGTCGGGAATCAGGAGGAAGAATTGGCCAAGGGCCATCTTGGCTCAGTTGTACGATGGGCTGGATGTGGGGGCCCGGAAGAAGGAGCAAACCTTCACCTTTGCCACTTATTACTCCAGGTATATCTCTTTAGAAATATTTTTCTTGATAGTACGCGGTCTCATTTATTGTATGACGCTTTTTGAATTGATTGGTCGTTATTTATGCATGCCTGGGCCTTCGAGCATCAGATCCTCCCGCCGGTGGAGTTTAAGAAGGTTATGCCACCAGGCTCTCACTTCCTCGCTCGCTGGTGCAGGGGTATTGGTAGGAAGGCCAAGTACCCTACAAAATATAGGGAGGTCCTGAGGAGCGTGAGGTTGAGCTCGGTATGCAATTTTTGATTTAGTCTTTGTTTTTACATTTAGATGAAACAAAAATCGCTTATGGACTTATATTGGTTGTTTTGATATAGCTTGTCTTAGATCCATTCGATGGGGTGGAGAATTGACCGAGGTCACAAGGGTCCGGAGGGAGGTAGATGACCGCCGGTTCATGATTGAGTGCCCTCTGTCCCAGCTGTGGTACCTAGTTGAGCACGTCTGGGGCTGGAGGTCTGTCCTAGTGGCTGCTAGACCGGTGCCTGTTGATCCTCCCTGGGGCTTATAGTGGCCCCATTTTGTGATAACCTCCGAGGCTGACAAGGCTGATTACATCGAGGGGAACGGCCGAGTGATCCCTAGAGTCCCTGGCCTTTACGAGTAGCTTCTGCAGTGTCTACTCCCTGTGTGTCCTCGCATCCACGGAAATGATACAATCGAGTATCACAACGAGCAACAGTTGGAGGATGAGAAGAGGCATCTCAAAGGCATTGTAGACGTTGATGAGGAAGATGATGATGAGGATAAGGCGCTTAAAGGGGATGTTACGATCGACTACGAGGGGGAGGATGAGGTGGGCATGGATGTAGCTGGCGGGAGCGCACCAATGTCCTAAGGGGAGCAACGTTCTTTTGAGGTATGATTGTGCTCGTGTGTATGATTTTGAAGTCATTTAGGAATGTTGTTGACGTGGGGCTTTCATGTTTTTCAGGAACCCGCGAGAAAGAGGGGTGTCGGGATAACCAAAGTGGGACCTGGCACTATGGTGTGCCGGAGGGCATAAACTTTATGGAGGGGCGTCTGGTCAATTCGTTGGAAACCACATTCCTACTGATGAACTCCCGAGGCGAATTCCTCAATAGGAATATCGGCTTGAGCCGGCAAGCTCCGATTTTCATGCCTGAAAATACTTCTTATGTAAGGCCTAATAATTATTTTCTTATTAAGCCTTGGATACGGGTGTCTAAGGATTTGCCTTTTGGATTTTCCAGGTGGCGCGGAGCCATGTGGAGTAGCTCGCAGAGAATAATCTCGTTCTCCGGGATACACTCATTGGACAGTCGCTCCTTGCTCAGGTATTTTATGCACATGTTAAGATGGGATGCATGTATGGATGTTATGAATGATATGCACTGCTAATATTTTCTCCGGTTTGCAGGATTTCTTGGCCCTTTCCTTGTCAAATGCTAATGCAGCCTGTCGACGGTACGAGGAGGAGACTGCGGACCTACGGCATCATGTGAGTGATCTCGAGGGTCAGCTGGCAACCACCGTTTAGGATCGAAGAAGTAAGCAAAACCTGGACCATGCGCATCCTAGTAGCACCAGTCGGAGGGGGATCAAGATGTCCGCCGGCTGACGTACGTTTGCTACGGTTGAGGAGTCCAGCAGTGTGCCTATGACAGAGGGAAGGGAGGAAGACGAGGACGATGTTAATGATTGGCTTGCAAGCCTTGATGACATTTTATCCCGCCCGACCGGCAGTGGCGGGCATGCTTAGTTTTATTTCATTTTGCTTTTTTAGTTCTTTGTTTGTACCCTTGATACATTGGGGTTTGGATAATTTGGTTTTGGGATATTTTGAGTGATTTGCGCCTTCGGGCTTTTTATTTTGAATAAAAAAAATGAATTGCTGTTTGATAAGGCATTGGAAACATAGCATAGGATCGTTTACAAGTTTTGTACAGGTCTAAAATGAAAGAAATGCTTCTGATGCCGCTGGAAAATTCACTCCATGTCGCCGGCGGCATGACCCATATCTCCCAAACTCATCCAGCCTAAATAATATATACAGGGCTGTCTGAAAGTCCATATCGCCGGCCGCATCATTTGATATCACCCAAATTGGTCCATATCGCCAGCGGCATCAACTACATCACCGGCGGTATCACCCATATCGCCGGCGGCCTCAGTTTTCCAGCAACCTGATTTTGACTATTCTGTCCATTCCTATTGTCACGGGCCGAGAGTCACTGTCATGGTATCCCACAATCAAAAGCTATAAGGTTTTCTGCAGAGCCTGGGGAATGCAGATTGGAAGAGGCTTGAAAAATTCAGGCTTTGGGGGTTTTGATATGTCGCAGCGTGGCCCGTAAGCCGCGAATTCCTTCGAGTGGCACTGTCTTTTTGGGATCCAATGGAGCACGTTTTCCGATTTTCTTCGTTTGAGCTTTGCCCCTTGCTCGAAGAATTCCATGCTATTTTAGGGACACCGTGTCCCAAACGCATTTCACTGGCGTTGCCGGACTTTCATTTCGGCATAGATGGAATACCACTAAGGCTATGGAATTTGGGTTCTTTTAACCCATTTCTATCTCAGTTGCCCGATAAACCTGGGTTTCAGCTCAGAGCAGTTCTAGAGTGGTGCCTTAGAGTGCCCCGATCCTATCCTGCTTGGCCATTCATGGTGGCATTACTACTTATAGCGGAGCTTATGTGTGGGGTGAGCCCGATTGCTCCACTCAGGCTGATTTCGCTCATCAGCCCTATGTCAATAGGGGCTTCCCCCGTGGCTGTGGGGTTGGCCGATGTTTTGTTGAATGTGGATACTGCTTCTGTTGACTCCTCACTCATCCAGATCAACTTATATTATTACAGGTATCTTTTGTTCTTTCTGATCTCGTACATTTCCTTCCCCCATCCTTACCTGAGTTTTGAATTATAGGTATGGCTGATGGAGAAGTTGAAGTTGAGGGAGGCGCTACGAGGGAACCCGAAAAAGTATCTTCCCGTCCATCTGAGGGAGAGAGGGCTTATGTGAGCACGGGATTTTGCAGTCCCTCTCGCGAGACGATGATGACGTGTACCCGATTTTAATACCTCAAAATAAAAGTTCTCTTTAGAATTTTTATTACCAAAATAATATTCCTTGTGAATTTTATAATTGGTAGAATCCAGTTCGGCGTAGCCGATAACGCGTTCGGTAGGAGCTTGAACCGATAATTTACACCCAAATAATAAATACCCTTTAAAATATTGTTAAAAGTCATAAAGATGCCTTTTTTCCACTATTAAGCCACTTTTTCCGACTTTTTGGCTTTTATTGACCCACTAACTGAAGGCATGCTGAAGGCTGATGCCGCCAAAAGCATCACCCATGTCGCCGGCGGTATCACCATACCGCCGGCGACATCAATCATACCGCCGGTGACATTATCATGTCGCCGGCGATATGAATCGAAGCGGGTCCTCTTACAGACAGCCTTTTCGACCACTTTCGGTGGAATTATTAAAAAAGGCCCCAAAAAGCACCCATTCCACCTGTAAAAAGGCACCTAAAACTGCAATTAAGAGGGGGGACTGAAAATATAGATGGGAAGGAGCTAAAATTAGGGAAAAATCGAGAGAATAGATTTTAGTGAGATAAGAACTAGAAAAGGCAGGAAAAAGGATTCTAATCCATTTTTCCCGATTTTTCTTCTTCGAACTCTCTGATTGTGAGCTTAAATCAGCGGGTCTTTGGGTTAAATCAATTGGATAGAATTTAGAGACCTAAAACCTTTAAATTAACAATCAAATTATCATTGCAAGCTCCCCGGAGGTGTTATTATTCAGTTCACGAAGAGTTGGATTCACTACCCCGAGGTGAAAATCCTGAGTCTCATAGCTCTTTGGCATTATTATTATTGTTTTGCACTAATTTTTGTTGATTTGTATTCGTTTTTGAGTTTTCGATCACTTTGACTGCTAACCGCTGCTGTAGCAAGAAATTGGAGTCGCCGGAGACATGTGATGTTCCTGGCTGTATCACCCATGTCGCGAGAGGCATCGTTGATACCGCCGTTAGCATCACATTCCCCGGAGACCTTGCTTTCTCGCAGAACCCTTTCTTTACGGTACTCAGAAAGCCCTGTGCCCATCTGCATGCTGATGTCGCCTGTGACACAATCGATGTCGCCGGCGGCATCATCCATGCCACCAGCGACATCAACTACGTCGGCGGTAGCATCAGATGCCATCGGCGGCTTGGCTTTCTGGACAGCAGTATTGTTTTCGTTTATTTCCAAACTAATTTATTTTCTAAAGCTAGGACCTATAGTGCAACGATGGAGGTTCGAAACCTCCTGAAAACAGACCCGCCCCACAACAAGTGGTATATTCATTTGTAATCCGATTAAAGCAACAATCGAATCTGAAATTTGGACAAAAATAGAATTTCCCCTCAAATACCATTCGAACCTCATTTTAGCCATTCAATCGGGCTTTATGATATTATAAGTAAGATATGCCATATTCGTGTCAACTATCATCTGCAGGTGGGTATATATCGGACATTCGGGTATTTTATTTGTTACGTAGAAAAAAGTACAGGACTTGAAAACCTTGTAATAATTCTACTTTCCGCACTTACTTTTCTTTTACGATTGTAAATATTTTATTTACCGTTTCAATTGCTTGATAAATGCGAAAACCATAAAATAACTGAAAATACTAATAAATAGGGTGGATTAAACCGATTAAGAAAGAATGAAGTATCCTAATTTGGCCTAATGAAAAGTAGATAACATCATCCGAACTCGGAATCTCTACTTAAGGTATGGTCCAACCACCTGGTGGCAAAATCGTACCGAAAATTTCCCGATTGAGCTGAACCGGGTGGCGACTCTATTCTAAGTACGGGATTTCGATCTCGTATTTTTTAAGCATTACAATATGCAAAATCATTTTCTTTTCAACCGCATCACACTCATCTCCCCGACACACTAAAAACCGGCCGGCCCGACCGGGTCCGGCCCCCGCGCACGCAGCCGTGCGGGTTGTCGTCCGCTCACAGTGGCGACTCTGCTGGGGAATTTCTTTAAACTTGAATCTTCTATCATAGTTTAAAAGATTTTGATGATGTATTGAAATCATTGGCCAAATTAAAACTTCATTCTTTTCTTATGACGTCTTGTCCTTATGCGTGTAGATAGTTTGGTAATTTTAGGTACCCTATTTCACCCGAGAAGCTCACAAAGTATCACTCATGCCCTGTTGGAATTGAGGATGCCTAGTGGGTGGATCACTCGTTTTAACCAACACGTAAACTCCTATGACCGCGCCCATTCGGGTAGTGATTGAGCAAACGTGGAATCAAGGTAAACGGGAACCTTCTACATCAACAACCCTTCACCAAAGCCGCGTTAGAAAAAAAAGCCTTAGCACATCATTCCCCTTAGGATTACCCAAAATGAATAAAATAATTGGGACGCGCTTCTTTCGCCATTACCGGTGAAGTAGCCAAACTCCATCCTAGCAAAGAGGTGTTACGCAGGAGCTATAAGGTTGGAATAGGGCCGATTTGCATGCTATGTGCTTTATGATCATACACCCCTATGCATCGGCTTTAAGAGCCAAAAAATGAATCAACTTATCCTTATCACTTCCACCCGTGGAAGAGGTTTAGCATCATACGTAGGACTTCTCTTGTGCCTCTATTGCATCATCACATATCGCTCCGTGAGATACAAATGTCCCACGTATGTTAAAGGGATAAGCCAACGCATTATCTCTAACCACATTTGCGTGCAGCCATACATTTCACGCACCACTTCCAGAAGAAGACATGCATACATCCCATCCATACCATTTACAACCCATTCATGGTCTGACCCATGGCTCATAATCCTAAGCAGCCTCCCTCTTGAACCGAGACCTTCACAACCAGCCATGTCTCTTCCCCACGGTGATAACCGTACCTCATCCAAAGGACAAGCTAGCCTTCCCTCCACCGTAGGGGCAACAACTCACTTAACATCTCTTGGATCAGAGATCACCGCGGCTGTCATTCAGTTTCTGAACTCTGATCAGTTCCGAAACATCATCGAGGAGCTAGTGTGCGTGTCTGTCAAGAAGGCCCTAGGATGTCAGGACTTCGACCAGGTCATGCGATCTCCGGGCATGACACCTGATAGCGATACACTCTGGCAACCACAGCCAACCGCTTACCCTGGACAAAGAGAAGGAGCCCAGAGTCCAATTCTTCCACCATTCTTTAACACCTTACCACCAACTTTGGTCACCCCGTCACAATTTAAGATCCCCTCTGCCCCGATGCTTCCTCAATACGACCAAGTCATGCAACACAAAGTTGAAGACTTCTCGCATCAATTGATGATAGAAGAATGCTATCAGAAAGAGGGAAGGGTCCAATCAGAGAAAGACCAGTTCTTTCAAAACACTGAATCACCCACACCCCCACCTCAAATCATGGTGGACCAAGAGACCTATCTGAAATCGGCACCAGCTGCCATTATTCAGCCAAACGACGGTCTTAAGTATAGAACAAATCCGTGGAAGCTGCCACTTAATGTACTCTTCACCGGGTTGAAGGAAGCTGGGATTCTTAAACCTCTTCACGAATTCAATCCCCCCATGAGAGAAGAAAGAAAAGGCTTTTGCAGATATCACATGTTGTCGGGTCACAACACCAACCAGTGCAAAGCTTTGGTCCGTACCATCCAACGACTGGTGGATGAAAAGAAGATTACCGACCCTGAAAGGGTATCCTACCCCTTACCAGAGTCTGGCAACCAGACACGGACGATTAATCCCGGCTTTTCCAAACAGCGGAAAGCTCCTCAAGATCTCATCAAGGCCATCTACTCAAATGGTGGGGGAAAATCGTGCTCTGACGGTGAGGATGAAGAATCCCGATTTGCAATCCTCAGAGTTCAGACCTTTTAGCTCCATAAGCAACTTCCATTTTTCTTACTTATGTCATGTCTGTATCCTTTGATTAGCGTCTTCAGATGAGCACTTGTACGACGCTTTCAGTATTCAGGATATTTTTATTGAATGAAATTAAATTGAGTACATTATGTGGTAATCAAATCCAATAATTTAAACCCTGTCAAATACATGAGAGATAATAAAGTGCTTAAAGACCATGATAATGCTTTCGCTCAGTGCAATAATCGGATTGTTGGAACACCATGGGTCTCTTCTAGAATTAACTCAACGGCCTTACAATGGTGCACCTTCAGGCCACCAATGAAACATCAATCGGTCTAGAGAATCAAGGCTTACACCCAACAGAGCCTAACCTTCATCAAACAAACGTTGTAGCCAAATCTCAGACCAACATCACCACCAAGGACACGACCAAAATTGGAGAGAAACACATCTTCACCCGGTACAAATCAACCCCGTCAAACCCTTCAGCTAACAAGGTCAGGGGACAACCACTTCCTAGAACACCAAGTCTAAAGGCAAACAACCACTACAAAGGCACCAAACAAAAGGTCCTTAAGCCGAACATCACTTGTTCATAACCCATCACCACTAATACAGGATACGATTTCAAGCCTAAACAAGAAGGGCTCTGCAGACCACGAATTGAAGGAGCAATCAAAATAGCGATCAGGACAACAATCAAACCAATCGATGAAGCCTTGAAGTAAGCACCAAAAACTCCTGCAAACTAAACGGCTTGCAATAAGGTCAGCCGAAAACTCCCGACGTAACTTTGAAGGTCAGAATAAACTGGGTGATCCAGGTGAAAATCGAACGGGCACCAAGGAACTTGGAGAATCTGCAAAAGCACAACTATGCAAACAATAGCAAATCAGATACCCAATGCCCTTTCCAAGAGTCATAGACCCAGCACTGAGAAGTTTGAGACCTTCCGATACTAAGGTCAAGTTCAAATCAGATTGAAGAGGCCGTCATATGATCGGAAATGGCACCAAATAAGCGAGGCTATTAAAGTCATGAGCGTAGGCAAGAAGCGAGTTCATCGATCTAGTCGACCAAGACAAGCTTAAGCATTACCAGTTCTAAACAAAAGAAATAAATCAGAAAAAGCGGCACACTGAAAAAAAATATATATATACAATAATCGCCCGCCTGTCGGTCTTCTATTGACTGGGCAAAAATTAGGGTTACACCCGACAGTCGGTATCCTGCAAATTGGCTGTACAAAAATTAGGGGATAAGTCAATAACGCCTGTTGAACTGAAAACCCAAAAAGGGCGGTTCAGACGAAAATAAGGGCACGAGAGAAAAACAATAAGATGTTAACTTGAAAACCTGTAAAGGCTGGTTAACACCAGGGGTCCCATTAATGGAAATGATTGCCAACATCTTGTACTCAAATTAGATTCACTCGATAAAAGTGTCTTTCATGTTGAAACATCTGTGTTTGTGATTATGTGAATACTTGGCGATCGAAGGATGGAAACATCTCAAGTAAGCTTAATCGAAGACACTATGCGCTCAAAGGTCGGAATAAATCTGTCAGGGCAAAAACCCGAAAGGATAGTCCATGCAAACCATGGGGTCAAATTGGAGCCTAAAATCTGTGTTCCCCAGGCTCTGCAGAAAACCCCACGGCTTTTGGGTTATGAGTTGCAATGACAGAAAAGGACGGAATAGCCGAAAACAGGTTGCTGGAAGATTGAAGCCGCCGGCGATGAGAGCGATACCGCCGGCGATATCATGATACCGCCGGCAATGTATTTGATGCCGCCGGCGATATGGGATCAATGTGGGCAATATGGGTGATACCGCCAGCGGTATGAATTTAATTTTCTGGGCGGCAACAGATGCATTTCTGCCATTTCAGACCTGTACAAAACCTGTAAACAATCCTATACAGCATTTTCAATGACTTATCAAACAGCAATCCATCTTTGTATTCAAAATAAAAGCCCGAAGGCGCAAATTGCTCAAATTGTACCAAATCACCTAGCCCATGACAAAATCGAATTATCAAAACCCCAATGTATCGGAGGTACTAACCAAGGACTCGAAGGCAAAACAAAAATGAAAAGTAAAACTAAGCATGCCCGCCACTACCGGCTGGGCGGGATGAAACGTCATCAGGACTTGCGAGCCAATCGTCAACATCGTCTTCCTCTCTTCCCTCCGTCATGGGAACGCTACTGGACTCCTCAGCCGCGGTAAACGCACGTCGGCCGGCAGACTTCTTGAACCCCCTACGACTGGTACCCCCAGGATGCGCACGGTCGAGGTTTTGTTTACTTCTCTGTTCTTGGGCAGTGGCCGCCAGCTGACCCTCGAGATCGCTCACGCGACGCTGTAAAGCTGCAGTCTCCTCCTCATACCGCCGTCGGGCTGCGTCAGCATCAGACAAAGAAAGGGCTAAAAAATCCTGCAAACCGGAGAAAATATCAGCCTTGCATGTCATGCATAACATCCATACATATATCCCATCTTGACATGTGCATAAAATACCTGAACGAGGAGCGATTGCCCAATCAGGGTATCCCGGAGAACAAAATTGTTCTCCGCGAGTTGCTCCACATGACTTCGCGCCACCTAGCCAATCCAAAAAGCAAAATCTTAGACACCCACATCTATGGCTCAATAAGAAAATGATTATTAGATCTTACGTAGGTAGCGTTTTCAGGCACGAAAATCGGGGCTTGCCGGCTCGAGCCAACATTCCTATGAGAGAATTCGCCTCGGGAGTTCATCAACAGGAAGGTGGTTTCCAACGGATTAACCAATCTCCCCTCCACGAAGTTTATGCCCTCCGGCGCGCCATAATGTCGGGTCCCACTTTGGTTATCACGGCCCCTCTTTCTCGCGGGTTCCTGCAGAACGTAAAAGTCACACGTCAACAACGTCCCTAAACGACTTCAAAATCATACACACAAACACAATCATACCTCGAAAGAACGTTGCTCCCCTTGGGACATCGGCACGCTCCCGCCAGCTACACCCGCGCCTACCTCGTCCTCCCCCTCAGGGTCGACCGCAACGTCCCCTTCCAGCGCTTCATCTTCATCATCATCCTCATCATCATCCTCCACAACGCCTCTGAGGCGCCTCTTTTTGTCCTCCAATCGTTGCTCATTATGATACTCAATTGTATCATTGCCATGGATACGAGGACACACGGGGAGTAGACGCTGAAAAAGCCGCTCGTAGAGGCCAGGAACGCTAGGGATCACTCGGCCGTTCCCTTCATTATAATCGGCTTTGTCGGCCTCGGCAGAAATCACCAAATGAGGCCACCACAAACCCCGCGGAGGATCAGCAGGCACCGGTCTAGCAGCAACCGGAAGGGACCTCCAACCCCGGACGCGCTCGCCCAGATACCACTGCTGAGACAGGGGGCACTCGATCACAAACCGGCGGTCATCCACCTCCCGCTGGACCCGGGCAACCTCAGCCAAGTTCTCCACCCCATCGAATAGGTCCAAGACGAGCTACATCAAAACAACCAACATAAGTCCATAGACTAAAAAAAAAAAAAATCGCATACCGAACTCAATCGCGCGCTTCTTAGGACCTCCCTATACAGCGTAGGGTATTTGGCCTTCCCACCGATACCCCCGCTCCAGCGGGCAAGGAAGTAAGAGCCCGGTGGCACAACCTACTTAAACTCCATTGGCGGAAGGATCTGATGCTCGAATGCCCAGGCCTGCACAAATAACGACCGATCAATTCAAAGGACGTCATGCAATAAATAAAAACACATGTTATCAAGGGAAATATTTCCAAAAATCTATACCTGGAGTAGCAGATGGCAAATGCGATGGGCTTTTTCCTTCTTCCGGGCTCCCACATCCAGCCCGTGATACAACTGGGCCAAGATGGCCCTCGGCCAATTCTTCCTCCTAATTCCCGGCACATCTTCCACCGCGGTTATAAGCATGTAGTTGATCTTACTCCCCGAGATTGGGAAGAACAGCACGGTGAGTAGTGAGATCACAAAGGAACGGACACATGCCTCCCTCTCCTCCTCGGGCACCACATCCACCCGGGTCCAATAACGGTACAACTCACTATAGGACAGTCGCCCAGAAATGGGCTTCAGACCAAACAGCTCCTTTACCCGCCTGACCACGGGCCTCTCAACATGGTACTTGTCCATGTAGGCGTCAAAATGTATAACCTCATCCATCCAAGGAAGGCCGGTCATGGCTACTACATCAGAAGGGGTAATTGTGACTTCCCCGAAGGAGAAATGGAAGGTATGAGTGGTCTCGGACCACCTTTCAGTCAGGGCCGTTACTGAAGAATGAGGAAGCTTAGGCATTAACATGGGCATGATCCGGACCAAATCCCCAAACCCCGTCTCGTTAATCGCAAGCGCAAGCTCGGGATCGTTCTCTGAGATGTGGTGCCACCATTCACCAATGGTACCCATTCCCCCGGTGTAAGTCAGTTCGTATGGCTGCAAAATAGAAAACAAAACGGATCAATTCTGTGCATTTCTGTCAAAAAGGATGCTGATGTCGCCTCTATTAAAGCGATATCGCCGGCGGCATCATCCCATACCGCCAGCGGCATGGCTGATGTCACCGGCGACATCACCTTGAACAGAGCAACATCAGACTCTCATAAAGGGAATGATGCCGCCAGCAACAACACTGATACCACCAGCGACATCACTGATGCCGCCAGCGGTATTACTATGCATGGGCAGAACTTGTTTTCTCCTTAAAACACACCCTTCGCGCCGAAAGTCACAAAAATCACGATCAATCGAACAAATCCAAAAAGGCAAAAGTCAATCCTAAAGCATGCAATGTGACTGATATATTTCACACTTTAAACCCCTATCATGGCATGTTTTCAAATCTAAAGCAAAATCACATCGAATACGAAAAGAAGCAACTCGGGTTTTTGTGGAATTACCTGGATGTAACAGAGGTGTTTCTCCTTCTCCGGAGTCAGATTGGTGATAGGAGAGTTAATGCCATAGCCATACATTTTGGCCGTCTCCTTCAGGCCGTATGCAGCAGGAACAGAAAGGATTTTCAACCCCTCGACGGACGAATCGGGCAGGCTCTCCCTAGCCTTGGATTTGCCCCTGAAAGCCTGGCTAATCCTCTTCATAATTTGAGAAAACAAAGTTAGAAATCAAAGAGATTTGGGAGAGAGAAGAGGGGGTGCGGTTTGTGAATAGTGAGAAAGAAGGTTCCATTCCTTTTTATAAACTGCCATGCGGAATTCGAGGAGTTTTGATTTATCTGAAACTGATGGTCCATGTCGCCAGCGACATAAATTCATGCCGCCGGCGATATCATTCATGTCGCCGGCGACATCGCCTCATTTAGTTCAAATTTTGAAATTATCTGACTAGTCAAAGCTGCCACGTGGCATCCATACCGCCGGCGATATCATTCATGTCGCCGGCGACATCGCCTCATTTAGTTCAAATTTTGAAATTATCTGACTAGTCAAAGCTGCCACGTGGCATCCATGTAGCCGGCGATGTTACCCCTCCAAACCAGATTTTCAAAACAAGCCCAACCGAAGGGCGACCTCTTCAGAAAAAGCCCAACCGAAGGGCAATCTCTTCAGAACGAAAGCCCAACCGAAGGGCAATCTCTTCAAAAAGAAAGCCCAACCGAAGGGCATTCTCTTCAGAACGAGCCCAACCGAAGGGCATTCTCTTCAAAACGAAAGCCCAACAGAAGGGCAATCTCTTTAGAACGAAAGCCCAACCGAAGGGCAATCTCTTCAGAATGAAAGCCCAATAGAAGGGCAATCTCTTCAAAACGAAAGCCCAACCGAAGGGCAATCTCTTCAGAACGAAAGCCCAACCGAAGGGCAATCTCTTCAGAATGAAAGCCCAATCGAAGGGTGATCTCTTCAAAACGAAAGCCGAACCGAAGGGCAATCTCTTTAAACAAAAGCCCAACCGAAGGGCAATCTCTTCAGAACGAAAGCCCAACCGAAGGGCGATCTCTTCAAAATGAAAGCCCAAACGAAGGGCAATCTTTGCAAAGTGAAAGTCCAACTGAAAGACAATCACTATACCAAACACAAGCCCAAGCGAAGGGCAATCTCTGTAGAATGAAAGCCCAATCGAAGGGCAATCTCTTCCGAACGAAAGCCCAATCGAAGGGCAATCTCTTCAGAATGAAAGCCCAACCGAAGGGCAATCTCTTCAGAACGAAAGCCCAACCAAAGGGCAATCTACTGCAAAGTGAAAGCCCAACCGTAGGGCAATCTACTGCAAAGTGAAAGCCCAACCGAAGGGCATTCTCTATACCAAACGAAAGCCCAACCGAAGGGCATTCTCTTCAAAATGAAAGCCCAACTGAAGGGCAATCTTTTCAAAATGAAAGCCCACCCGAAGGGCAATCGCTTCAGAATGAAAGCCCAACCGAAGGGCATTCTCTTCAGAATGAAAGCCAAACCGAAGGGCAATCACTTCAAGACGAAAGCCCACCGAAGGGCAATCTCTTCAAAAATCTCTTCAGAACAAAGGCCCAACCGAAGGGCGATCTCTTCAAAATGAAAACCCAACAGAAGGGCAATCTCTTCAAAACGAAAGCCCAACAGAAGGGCAATCTCTTCAGAACGAAAGCCTAACCGAAGGGCAATCACTTCAAGACGAAAGCCCACCGAAGGGCAATCTCTTCAACAATCTCTTCAGAATGAAAGCCCAACCGAAGGGCAATCTCTTCAAAACGAAAGCCCAATAGAAGGGCAATCTCTTCAGAACGAAAGCCCAACAGAAGGGCAATCTCTTCAAAACGAAAGCCCAATAGAAGGGCAATCTCTTCAGAACGAAAGCCCAACCGAAGGGCAATCACTTCAAGACGAAAGCCCACCGAAGGGCAATCTCTTCAACAATCTCTTCAGAATGAAAGCCCAACCGAAGGGCAATCTCTTCAGAATAAAAGCCCAACCGAAGGGCAATCTCTTCAAAATGAAAGCCCAACAGAAGGGCAATCTCTTCAGAATGAAAGCCCAACTGAAGGGCAATCTCTTCAGAACGAAAGCCCAACCGAAGGGCAATCTCTTCAAAATGAAAGCCCAACCGAAGGGCGATCTCTTCAAAATGAAAGCCCAAGCAAAGGGCAATCTCTGCAAAGTGAAGGACCAATTGAAAGACAATCACTATACCAAATACGAGCCCAACCAAAGGGCGATCTCTTTAAAGTGAAAAAAAAAAAAGTCCGACCAAAGGACAATCACTATATGAAGTGACAAGCCCGACCAAAGGGCAAACCTCTCTATTCAAAGCCGAAGCCCGACTAAGGGGCAAACCTCTCTATTCAAAGCCGAAGACCGACCAAGGGTCAAACCTCTCGATTCAAAGCGAAAGCCCGACCAAGGGGCAAACCTCTCGATTCAAAGCAAAAGCCCGACCAAGGGGCAAACCTCCCTATTCAAGGCAAAATGAGTCCAACCGAAGGACAATCACTATACCAAACACAAGCCCGACCAAAGGCAAATTCTCCACAAAGCACAGACCCGACCAAGGGGCAAATTCTCCATAAAGCACATACCCGACCAAAGGCGAATTCTCCACAAAGCACAGACCCGACCAAAGGCGAATTCTCCATAAAGCACAAACCCGACCAAGGGGCATCCTACAAAGCGCGAGTCCAACCAAGGGGCAACAGTCGACACAGCGTGAGTCCGACCAAGGGACAAACAGTCGACACAGCGTGAGTCCGACCAAGGGACGAACAGTCAACACAGCGTGAGTCCGACCAAGGGACGAACAGTCGACACAGCGTGAGTCCGACCAAGGGACAAACAGTCGACAAAGCACAAGTCCGAGCAAGGGATGAACAGTCGACAAAGCGCGAGTCCGAGCAAGGGGCAAATAGTCCTACAAAGCGCGAGTCCGACCAAGGGGCATCCTACAAAGCGCGAGTCCGACCAAGGGGCAACAGTCGACACAGCGTGAGTCCGACCAAGGGACGAACAGTCGATATAGCGTAAGTCCGACCAAGGGACGAACAATCAACAAAGCGTAAGTCCGACCAAGGGACAAACAGTCGACAAAAGCGTGAGTCCGACCAAGGGACGAACAGTCGATAAAAGCGTGAGTCCGACCAAGGGACGAACAGTCGACAAAAGCGTGAGTCCGACCAAGGGACGAACAGTCGACAAAAGCGTAAGTCCGACCAAGGGACAAATGACCAACAAAGTGTAAGTCCGACCAAGGGACGAATAATCAACAAAGCGTAAGTCCGACCAAGGGACGAACAGTCGATAAAAGCGTGAGTCCGACCAAGGGACGAACAGTCGACAAAAGCGTAAGTCCGACCAAGGGACAAATGACCAACAAAGCGTAAGTCCGACCAAGGGACGAATAATCAATAAAGCGTAGGTCCGACCAAGGGATGAACAGTCGATAAAGCATAAGTCCGACCAAGGGTCAAATGATCGACAAAGCGTAAGTCCGACCAAGGGCCAAACGATCGATAAAGCGTAAGTCCGATCAAGGGACAAACAATCGACACAGCGTGAGTCCGACCAAGGGACGAACAGTCGACAAAGCGTGAGTCCAACCAAGGGACGAACAGTCGACAAAGTGTGAGTCCGACCAAGGGACGAAAGATCGACAAAGTGTGAGTCCGACCAAGGGACGAACAGTCGATAAAGCGTAAGTCCGACCAAGGGACAAACGATCGACAAAGTGTAAGTCCGACCAAGGGACAAACGATCGACAAAGCGTAAGTCCGACCAAGGGATGAACAATTGACAAAGCGTAAGTCCGACTAAGGGACGAACAATCGACAAAGCATAAGTCCGACCAAGGGACGAATAGTCGACAAAGCATAAGTCCGACCAAGGGACAAACGATCGACAAAGCGTAAGTCCGACCAAGGGCCAAACGATCGACAAAGTGTAAGTCCGACCAAGGGACAAACGATCGACAAAGCGTAAGTCCGACCAAGGGACGAACAATTGACAAAGCGTAAGTCCGACCAAGGGACGAACAATTGACAAAGCGTAAGTCCGACCAAGGGACAAACGATCAACAAAGCGTAAGTCCGATCAAGGGACAAACAATCGACAAAGCGTAAGTCCGACCAAGGGACAAACAATCGACAAAGCGTAAGTCCAACCAAGGGACAAACAATCGACAAAGCGTAAGTCCGACCAAAGGACAAACAATTGACAAAGCGTAAGTCCGACCAAAGGACAAACCGGTCATCCCTCAGGTATCATTCCTATCCCTTGCTCTTTCGTGTGATCATACTGACCTGTGGCAGCAGTGATCCCCCGAGGGGCAGCCTGTGAGCACGGGATTTTGCAGTCCCTCTCGCGAGACAATGATGACGTGTACCCGATTTTAATACCTCAAAATAAAAGTTCTCTTTAGAATTTTTATTACCAAAATAATATTCCTTGTGAATTTTATAATTGGTAGAATCCAGTTCGGCGTAGCCGATAACGCGGTCGGTAGGAGCTTGAACCGATAATTTACACCCAAATAATAAATACCCTTTAAAATATTGTTAAAAGTCATAAAGATGCCTTTTTCCACTATTAAGCCACTTTTTCCGACTTTTTGGCTTTTATTGACCCACTAATGGAAGGCATGCTGAAGGCTGATGCCGCCAAAAGCATCACCCATGTCGCCGGCGATATCACCATACCGCCGGCGACATCGATCATACCGTCGGCGACATTATCATGTTGCCGGCGATATGACTCGAAGCGGGTCCTCTTACAGACAGCCTTTTCGACCACTTTCGGTGGAAATATTAAAAAAGGCCCCAAAAAGCACCCATTCCACCTATAAAAAGGCACCTAAAACTGCAATTAAGAGGGGGGACTGAAAATATAGATGGGAAGGAGATAAAATTAGGGAAAAATTGAGAGAATAGATTTTAGTGAGATAAGAACTAGAAAAGGCAGGAAAAAGGATTCTAATCCATTTTTCCCGATTTTTCTTCTTCGAACTCTCTGATTGTGAGCTTAAATCAGCGGGTCTTTGGGTTAAATCAATTGGATAGAATTTAGAGACCTAAAACCTTTAAATTAACAATCAAATTATCATTGCAAGCTCCCCGGAGGCGTTATTGTTCAGTTCACAAAGAATTGGATTCACTACCCCGAGGTGAAAATCCTGAGTCTCATAGCTCTTTGGCATTATTATTATTGTTTTGCACTAATTTTTGTTAATTTGTATTCATTTTTGAGTTTTCGGTCACTTTGACTGCTAACCGCTGCTGTAGCAAGAAATTGGAGTCGCCGGAGACATGTGATGTTCCTGGCTGTATCACCCATGTCGCGAGAGGCATTGTTGATACCGCCGTTAGCATCACATTCCCCGGAGACCTTGCTTTCTCGCAGAACCCTTTCTTTACGGTACTCAGAAAGCCCTATGCCCATCTGCATGCTGATGTCGCCCGTGACACAATCGATGTCGCCGGCGGCATCATCCATGCCGCCAGCGACATCAACTACGTCGGCGGTGGCATCAGATGCCATCGGCGGCTTGGCTTTCTGGACAGCAGTATTGTTTTCGTTTATTTCCAAACTAATTTATTTTCTAAAGCTAGGACCTATAGTGCAACGATGGAGGTTCGAAACCTCCTGAAAACAGACCCGCCCCATAACAAGTGGTATATTCATTTGTAATCCGATTAAAGCAACAATCGAATCTGAAATTTGGACAAAAATAGAATTTCCCCTCAAATACCATTCGAACCTCATTTTAGCCATTCAATCGGGCTTTATGATATTATAAGTAAGATATGCCATATTCATGTCAACTATCATCTGCAGGTGGGTATATATCGGACATTCGGGTATTTTATTTGTTACGTAGAAAAAAGTACAGGACTTGAAAACCTTGTAATAATTCTACTTTCTGCACTTACTTTTCTTTTACGATTGTAAATATTTTATTTACCGTTTCAATTGCTTGATAAATGCGAAAACCACAAAATAACTGAAAATACGAATAAATAGGGTGGATTAAACCGATTAAGAAAGAATGAAGTATCCTAATTTGGCCTAATGAAAAGTAGATAACATCATCCGAACTCGGAATCTCTACTTAAGGTATGGTCTAACCACCTGGTGGCAAAATCGTACCGAAAATTTCCCGGTTGAGCTGAACCGGGTGGCGACTCTATTCTAAGTACGGGATTTCGATCTTGTATCTTTTAAGCATTACAATATGCAAAATCATTTTCTTTTCAACCGCATCACACTCATCTCCCCGATACACCAAAAACCGACCGGCCCGACCGGGTCCGGCCCTCGCGCACGCAGCCGCGCGGGTTGTCGTCCGCTCACAGCTTATACGGGCTAATTTTGACGAGTTGACATATGATGATTGGGTGTCTATTTTAAGGGGGTATACTGACGTGCAGGTTCAGCGGGTTAGTCCATGGTGAAGAATTCAGGATGTGGTTCTAGAATCTTGGGGAGCATGTGTTCAACTGATAGGTCTGGAGAAATCATCATTTTATACCCCTTACCGGCTGTGTTGTTAGTATGGCAAGAGGTAAAGAGTCCCCATCAAATTTCCCCATAATCAGATCGGAGTTTATAAAGCTAGGTGGGTCAACCATATTCGGGAGAAGTGGTCCAGGGAGGCTGTATTTGAGATCCTAGATTACGATCACATGGAAACCATTGAAACCGACATGCACTACAAGGGATGGCTTGCTGAGACGAGAGACTCGTCGACCCATCAAAAGCGGTCATGGGACCTTTTTGAGGGGGAATGTGCAGAGTGGGGAGAAGACTCCTCTTCCACTAGCATATCGAGGCAGATCTCTAGGTACTGTGATGATGACGCTGGAAGTTCATTTTGAGTCTTGCTTTTGTCAGAACCGTCAAGTCTCTCCTTTTTTTAATATTTTTAAATGAAATAAAACGAACTCTGTCCGAGGCTTGCTAAAGTTGTCTTAATCTTATAAATACAGGATCCACATAAGTATAAGCATTTAGATTTTAACAAAAGAGAACTTTTATTAATTGAGATAAAATAAAGTACATGATGTTTAGTTAACATTCCCATTGATTTAACTCCCGGTGCCATCTAGCCGAGATCGGTTTTCTAGAAGGCACTCGCTCTTTGCTCACATACCCTAAGTTTTGCCTAGATTGCCCTTTTCGGGTTTTTGATCTAGTGGGTTTGTCTCATCCCCTAATTTTTGCACGGTTGGTTCGCAGAATACCAATCATCGGGCATCACCCTAATTTTTGCCCCGATCAGTAAAGGACTGAAAGGCGGGTAATTATCACGTATATATTTTTTTTGTGCTGCTTTTCTTATTTGTTTCTTTTGATTTAAACATGATAACGCTTAAGTCTATCTTGGTTTATGGGATTTACGAACTCGTTCCCATCCATGTCCATAAGTTTAGCTGCCCCTTTGCTAAGCAGCTTCTTTATTACATATGGTCCTTCCCAATTTGGCCTGAATTTACCCCTCGCATCAGTGGTAGAGTGTTTCAATTGTTTGAGGACCAGATCCCCGGCCTTCAGGGGGAACTTTTGATGTCTTACCCGACTATTATATGCCCGAGCCATACATTGTTGGTAAATCTGGAGGCTGTCGAGGGCCCTCAGCCTCTGCTCATCCATCATGTTCAACTGTTCAAATCTTGCCCGAGTCCATTCGGATTCTTCTAACTTAGCCTCTAGAGCAACTCTTAATGAGGTCACCTGAGTTTCAACTGGCAAGACTGATTCCATCCCATAGACCAGGGAAAATGGAGTTTGGCCCGTCGGGGTGCGTATGCTGGTGGGATATCCTCAGATAGCAAAATGCAGCTTATCCACCCAATCTCTGTAACCGGCTATCATCTTAGAAAGAATCGTCTTTACCGATTTATTGGCTGCCTCAATAGCTCCATTGGCTTGTGGTCTGTATGAAGAAGACCTATGGTGCTCAATCCCATACTTCTCAATCAGCGAACCAGTTGCTCCTTGAAACAGTACTCCATTGTCCGAGACTATATGATGTGGGAGCCCATACCGAGCAAAGATGTGCTTTTCTATGAACTTGGCCATCTGCCTGGCGGTGACATTGGTGAAGGATTCGGCTTCCACCCATTTTAAAAAGTAACCTACTGCTACCATAATGAATTTATGGCCATTTGTTAAGGAAGGACGGATTTCACCAATTATATCTATACCCCATGCCGAGAATGGCCAAGGGGTGGATAAGTGATGGAGCTCGGTTGGTGGCAGATGCTGCATATCTCCGTAAACCTGGCATTGGTGGCACCGTTTGACCTGGGCGATACAATCGGCTATGAGAGTGAGCCAAAAATACCCTAGTCACAGGATTTTCTTTGTGAGAGCAAGACTGTTCATATGAGGGCCACAGTCACCAACATAGACCTGGGTCATTATGTTCTGAGCCTCGAAATCAGTAAGGGAATGGAGAAGTAGGTCGTCGCTGGTGCGCTTGAATAGATCATTATCCACAATACGAAACTAGAAAGCGAGCCGCCGTAGGGTGGTATGATCCGAGTTAGAAGAATCTGTGGGGTATTGGCTGGTCTGAAGAAATAGGACGATGTCAGAATACCAACAAGGTTCGGATGAAATAGCAAGAACTAGAGGAGTCGATTGGACCTGATATGGGATCTTGGTGGATAGCAAAACCAAAGGGCGGATAGGTTGCTGTTGGGGCCCTTTCCATATGGATGCGAGAATGACGAGAGCATCTGCCATTTGATTCTCATCTCGAGGGACATGGCGGTACAAGCACGAGGTGAATTTCTCAGACAATTCACGGATAGCCTCGACATAAGGATGGAGAGATTCTTCTTTAACTTCCCAATCTCCAATGACCTGACGGACAACCAGAGCCGAATCTTCGATGCAGATACATGGCATACCTAAACGTGAAGAAGAGCCTCGAGGCCGAACAGGCAAGCTTCATATTCAGCGCTATTGTTAGTGATCATAAATTTTAAACATTTGGAGAATGGGATTATCTCATTATCTGGTGTGACGATGATGACTCCGAGACCTGCTCCCCGGCGGTTCATAGCGCTATCAAAGTACATTGTCCAATTATCATCAAGGGTTGTAACAGAGGCAAGCTGTTCATCAGGGAACTACAAATTTTCCTTATAGTCTGAGCTGAAGGGTTGATTAGCCATGAATTTGGCTACGACCCGCCCCTTAATGACCTTTCGGGTTACATAATCGGGACAATTTGTCGGCCAGAGTCGGGGATTGATAAAGAAACTTCATTGGATCAATCTTGGCTACGGTTTGGACGCGATAAAATTGGAAATAATGTCGTAACTTCTTAGTGAGACAAACCATGGTAGTCCAGGTCTTCTCTACAATCGAATACTAGGTTTTATAATCTAATAGCTTTTTGCTCAGGTAGTAGATGGCATGTTCGCGCTTATCATCATGTTCCTGGACAAGCATGGCTCCGACGGAAGTTTCTTCAATAGCCAAATAAAGGATGAGTGGTTTCCCTGGGATGGGGGGTGTCAAGACGGGTGGATCGATAAGATATGCCTTGATTTTGTTAAACGCTACTTGGCAGTGATCGTTCCATACCACGGGTTACTGTTTCTTTAACAGTTTAAAGATGGGTTCGCAGATAGTAATGAGGTGAGCAATGAACCGGCTAACATACTATAAGGACCCTAAAAATGATCGGACCTCCTTCTCTATCTTTGGGGGAGGCATGTCCCTGATGGCTTTGGCCTTGTCTGGATCCATTTCAATCCCCTTTTGTCTAACCACGTGTCCTAACAGCTTATCGGAGGTAACTCCAAATACGTATTTCTTTGGATTTAGACGAAGATTATACTTTTCAATGCAAGTCATAAACTTGTGAAGAACAGTAGGGTGCTCCTCTCGAGTGGCAGACTTCACAATCATGTTGTCCACATACACTTCTACTTCTTTATGGATCATGTCATGTAGGAGGGCAGTTACAGCTCACTGATAAGTGGCCCCAGCATTTTTTAAACCGAATGGCATTACCTTGTAGCAATACACCCCCCATTCAGTGATGAATGTTGTTTTGACTTTGTGGACAATATTAACCAGAATCTCATTGTACCCTGAGAACCCATCCATGAACGAATACATAGCCGCCCTAGCGGCACTATCAATTAGGACATCGATGTATGGGAGAGGGAAGTCGTCCTTCAGCGAGGCTTTATTGAGGTCTCAGAAATCCACACAGACTCGGACCCTACGATCCTTCTTTGGTACTGGGATGATGTTGGACAACCAAGTCGGGTATTCTACCACTTTTATGAATCGAGCTTCGATTAACCTTGAAACCTCTGTCTCAACCTGTTCTGCCCATTCAGGTCTCAACCAGCAGAGCTTTTGTTTGACAGGTTGGAATTTAGGATCAGTTGGGATCCTGTGTTCGGTGATTTATCGGTCAACCCCAGGAATGTCTTTGTACGACCAGACAAAAGCGTTAACATGATTTTTAAGCACTTTTATGATCTCACTTCTTTCCTCGGGAGTTAAATCTTTGGAAATGGTTACCATTTTGGGATTCTCATCTGTACTTAGGTTTATTTCACTTAATAACGTATCACTAATGCCAAAAACATTATGCATATTGTTATGTGAATGCATGGACCCATCAGGAAAGACATCAAACAAGTAAGCAGAATAGGAGTTATTCATTGTATTAAAAGCCTCATAAGCGGCATTGTTTGCATCAAAAAAATCAGAAATATTAAAAATTACATCGTCTATATCCTCCACCACAGGCGGAGGGGCTTCAGTGGCAATGTCGATGGGAGAGGTGTCCTCTATATCGTCTGTCAGGGTGGTGCTTAGGTCGTGCTCCAGAGTGGTCTTTTGGGTAATGGTGAGCGATGGCTCTTCAGATAGGTCAACCTTTTCAGTTAAAGACTTGGCGAGCTTTTCTACTATGGCTGTCATAGCATCTTCTTCTCCATTACCCTTCCAGCCTTTCTTCATCAGTAGTGCCATAGCTTTTATCATGGTCGCTACAGCATTCATTCTCAATTTCCGGATCGATAGGCTCATCCTCAAGATACATCTTATCTTTCCCCTTAGCCTTATCAGAAATCATATTGACAGGCGCATCAGGCTCAGTAGGCTCGGGTTCAACTGAAACTATCATATGACCAGCCTTAAAGTCATAGACATCTTTAAAGACCTTAAAGCGGGGCCACATTTTCCTGCCATACTCGATTGGTTCAGGCTCCCTTTTGTAAGGCCTCTTGCCTTAGATTTTACAAGCAGTGACCATGCGGCAATAGCAATAAGGGACGCAATAATAGGCTTTTCTAGGCTTATATCCTAGTCCAGCTCCATAAATAAGGATTTTTGGCTCCAATGCCTTAATAATTCCCTGTACGTGTATTCCTCTACCTCTGCCAGGCCTGTAACCAGACTTTTTCATTAGTTTGCCCATACCCATATAGAGGTAGCTGTGCCAAAGGGGAGGAGGCTTTTGAGCTTTACTAATCATGGCAATCTGAGGCCCTTTTCTAGATTAGCTTTGGCTTCCATAACGACCATAACGGAAGCAGGATCGGCCTCTATAGTCACCATTCTATCACTATAAATGAGCTTGATTTTTTGGTGTAGTGTGGAGGATACTGCGCCTAAAGCATGGAGCCATAGTCGGCCAAGCAACAGAGAATAGGTAATAGGAATGTCAAGTATGATGAAACGTACATTGCTTGCCACACCTTCGATAGTGAATTCTGCCTCAAAAGTCCCAATTACATTGCGTTTTGAATCGTCGTAAGCTCTAATAACCCTATTGGACATTTCAAGCATGTCCTTTGATAGCCCCAGATGAGGAAGGATTTTTAGAGGGCATAGGTTTAGAGCGGAGCCATCATCCACCATGACGCACGGGATGACCTTATCGAGAATTTGGATCCGGATGAATAAGGCTCTATTGTGATCCCTTCCCTTGAGCGTAAGATCAAAACTGTCAAACACGATCTGAGACCCTTTTCTCGGGGGTATGCCTTCTCCTATTTTGGCGCACATCTCAATGACTGAGGTGGTCGGTTTAGCTTCTAGATCTAGAAGTCGCTTGATCAAACCCTTGCGATGCCTTTTAGAGTCAATTACCAATTGCCAGATGCTGTATCGAGCTTGGGTGTTTTTTAGCTGGGTAATAAGGGGGTCAACCTCAAGACTAGTAGGGATAGAAGGTGGTGAAGAAGGGGGTTTTGTAGTAGTTCTAACTCTGCCAGGAATCGAGTCTTTGTTTAGACGAAGATATCGGTCTTCTAGCCGATACACGCGACCACTCCGGGTAATATTGAGGACATTATCGAGCAAGATGCTCTTAGTGGCTTACTTTTAAAAAGGTATTATTGCTCTTCAAAGTCTGAACCCAGGTCTTGTAGCTCGTATTTGTCCAAACTAAAAAGGTCATGATGATCTACCTTGAACAAGTTGGTGCTTATGGCTTTGGACTCCCGAGCCATTTCCCAATCCTCATCAGAATAGTTCTCCTTCAAAACAAAGGAATCTAATCTGAACAGCTCTTTCCCCTCAGCTTTCTTTCTTTTTGCCATAAATGGTTTAGACCTGTGACTCTCTTGCTTTGGTTGGTTTGGATAAATTTCCATTCCCTGAATGGAGTTGACTCCCAGGTTGGCCTGATTGATAAGGTCAAAAACTGAGCAAGATGGTAGACCCAAACCGATGACTAGGATAGAGTTACTACTGCCCGGCCCCCGAGCAAGGAGATCGAAGACTATGGCTTCGAGTAAACCAGATTGGATCATTCCGACCTTACTTTCGAAGTTCGGTAAAGGGTTATTCATAGTGCTCAGGGCCTTGTCTGGTTCAGCAATCTTTGCCTTGCTAACCAATCGCTGAATAGCTGAGAGCAGGGCCTTGCAGTTGTTAGTTTGGTACCCCACCTGAATGTGATAATTACAGAAGTTATTCTTATCTTCAGGCCTAGGTGGCTTATATTCTTGAAGGGACTATATAAAGCCTGCTTTCCTCAAGCGCTGGAAGATGACTCACAGGGGCAATTTATAGGGGTTGGTTAAAATGAAAGGGGGATGAGGAGGTTGGATTGTGGCAATCATTAATAGAGCAAGATTGGTTGTAAGTGGCATAGCGGGGGTATGAGAAATGGCTTGAATTAAAGCAGGTGTTTTTGGCTTAGCCGGCGCCAGGGCTGAGGGTTGAGTTTCATTCTTCCTGAACCATGGTTTCCCTATTCTCTCGGCCTTCTCATGCTCTGCCTCTCGCTCGATTTTCTCAGCTTTCTCAAACACAGGCTTGTAAGAAAGAAAGGAATCTGTAGCCATTTCCTTGCAGAATAGGGGGAGAGACCCTTCGAGGAGTTTGACAATCATTTCCTCAAGGCTAAGTTTGGACTTCATCAAGACCTGGGTTGGAGGGTCGTCTCCATCATAGTATTGAAACCATAATGCACTTTCAATGCCTCGGATAAGAGAGTCCACTCGGTGATAATACGTTGCGGCAAAGTATGATACCATTCGAGTGCAGGACCCTGAAGGGAGCAGGGAAACATTTCAGCTAGCACCTTATCACTCAGCGCATCACTCTTTTATACATTATAATGTGAGAGGCAGGTGCTCCTAAGCCATCATAATGAGCCATGTTTGGCATAGTAAAATTATCGGGGACCCAATCCTCGTCCCTCTCTGGTTTTTTATCAGTGATGAGGCAGTTAATGTAAGCTTGGATCTTGGGCGTCACGCCCGGAGGCTGCATGACCTAGTCGCTGGCAGGTTTGTGAGAGATAGTCAGGGCTTCAGGTGTCGCACCCGGAGAATGCACGACCTGGTCGTTGATGGTTTGAGAAGATATCATTTGCCGAACAAAGGCAGCTACCTCAGGTGTCCCGCCTGGAGGTTGCGTGACCTGGTTATTGAGTATCGGAGGTAGTGAAGGATGAATGGTTAGATGGCTGGCAAATGGATTTTGGGGGTAGGTGGTGCCTTTAGGAGTCATGATGAACTGCGGAGGTGTGAAGGAGGGTAGTGGCCGAGAGACTGGGCTCTGGTGAGTGAATATCGGGGGAGTGGAGCTTTGGGCAAAGGGTCTTGGATTGAAAGGTATAACTGGTGGAATGGTTGAAGTCGACAAGAAAGCTGAAGCCTGCCCAAACTGGAATGGACTCACCAAGGGTTGGGTTGATTGAAACACAGGTACGATGGGTCTCACCTCTACCAGGCTGGTCAATATTTATGTTGAACCGTTCGGGGCCTGAATGTCAGATGCTGATACTCGATCGGAATTCCTATCTTCAAGAGCTCGCTTAACGGCTGCCTGAACTGTACTTTGGATAGAAGCTTGGAAAGCATCCGAGTTCAGGAATTGCATCATAGCACTAGTAAAGTCAAAATCGGGTGGTGGTTGGGATCCTATTCTCGATCTGAAAGTGGGGCCAAAGGGCCCTTCTAGAGGAGGGGTCCCTTCATTTCTTGGGAAAGACATGGCTAGTTGAGGGGGACCTTGGCTCAACTGAACTTGTTCTGAATCTGATTCCTCACTAGAATCGGTAAGAGGAATTCCTTCAACTTCTGTGGTAACAACTGGGGTCAGAGGATGATGTATCAGGCGATGTTCTACCCTTCCTAAGCCGAGATGCGAGGGTCAGTGCGCCTCGTCCTAACTGAAATGGTAGGCAGTGGATCAGACCATGAATGGATTGGTGAATGGTATGCGTGGTATGCATGCCTTTTATTCCTGGGGAATAACATGTAATGCGCATGGCTGCACATAGATGTGGTTAGAGATGACATGATGGCTTATCCCTCCAACATGCATGGGACGTTTGTACCCCACGTCATACATAGCGATATGTAGTGACGCAATGGAGGTATAAGAGAAGTCCTATACATGTTGCTAAACCTCTTCCATGGGTGGAAGTGGTAAGGGTAAGTTGATTCATTTTCGGCTCTTAAAGCTAATGCATAGGGGTGCATGATCACAGAGCACATAGCATGTGAATCGTCCCTCTTCCAACCTTATGACTCTGGCATAACGCCTCTTTGGAATGATGGAGTTTGGCCTCTTCACCGGTAATGGCGAAAGAAGCGCGCCCCAATTATTTTGTTTGTTTTGGTTAATCCTAAAGGGAATGATGTGCTAAGGCTTTTTCTAGCGCGGCCTTGGTATAGGGTTGTTGATGTAGAAGGTTCTTGTTTACCTTGATTCCACGTTACTCAGTCACTACCCAAATGGGCGCGATCGTAGGAGTTTATGTATTGGTTAAAATGAGTGATCCACCCACTAGGCATCCTCAATTCTAATAGGGCATGAGTGATACTTCGCGAGTTTCTCGGGTAAAATGGGGCACCTAAAATTACCGAACTATCTACACGCATGAGGATAAAACACTATAAGAAGGAATGAAGTTTTAATTTGGCCAATGATTTCAATACATCATCAAAATCTTTTAAACATTATGAAAGAAAGTTCAAGTTTAAAGAGTTGTCCCCAGCAGAGTGGCCCCTGTGAGCGGACGACGTTTCGCATGGCGGCAGCGGGGCCGGGCCCTTTAGGCCGGCCCATTTGAGTGACGGGGAGGTGAGTGCGATATATTTAAAAAAATGATTTTTTGCATATTTTAATGCTCAAAAGATACGAGATCGAAATCCCGCACTTAGAATAGAGTCGCCATCCAGTTAAGCTCAACCGGGAAATTTTTGGTACGATTTTCCCACCGGGTGGTTGGACCATACCTTAAGTAGAGATTCCGAGCTCGGATGATGTTATCTATTTTTCATTAGGCCAAGTTAAGATACTTCATTCTTTCTTAATCGGTTTAATCCATCCTATTTATTTGTATTTTTAGTTATTTTGTTATTTTCGTATTTATCAAGCAATTGAAGCAATGAATAAGATATTTACAGCCACAAAAAAAATAAGTGCGGAGAATAAAATTATTACAAGGTTTTTGAGTCCTATACATTTTTCTATGAAATAAATAAAATACCTGAATATCCAATACACGTCTGCCTGCAGAAGATTGTTAGCACAAGTATAGCATACTTTATTTACAGTGTTACAAAGCCCGGTCGGATGGCTAAAATGGGATTTGAACGGCATTTTCGAGGAAATTTCATTTTTAAGTAATTTTTAGGTTCAATCATTATTTTAACCGGATTATAAATCAAAACAAAACTGCTGTCCAGAAAGTCATATCGTCGACGATATAACTGATGCCGCCGGTGACATGCCTGATGCCGCTAGCGACATGGCTGATGCCGCCGGCGACATCAATTACGTCACCGATGGTATCAGCTTATAGGCAGCAGTGGTGGCAGTAAGAATGACCGCAAACCCAAAAATGAATATAAATTGACAAAAATTAACACAAATCAGTAGTATCAATGCCAAAGAGCTATGAGACTCAGGATTTTTTACCTCGAGGTCGTGAATCTACCTCTTCGTGAACCGAAAGAAACACTTCCGGGGAGCTTGTTACGATAATTTAATAATAAATTTAAGTGCTTTTTGGTTTCTAAATCCAATTAAGTTGATTTTAACTTAAAGACTTATTGATTTCCACTCACAATCAGAGAATTCAAAGAAGAAAAAGCAAGAAAAATAGATCGAAATCCCTTTTTTTTGTTTTATCTAATTCTTATCTCACTAGAATCTATTCTCACATTAAAATCTTAACACTCAATCCCCCTCCTTTAAAATGCAGCTCAATGTGTGCTTTTATAGGTGAAAGGGGGTGCTCTTTTAGGCCTTTTTTAATAATTCTGCCGAAAGTGGCTGAAAGGCTGTCTGTGAAGGGACATGTTTCAGGTCATGCCACCGACGGTATGGTTGATGTCGCCGGCGGTATGGTGATGCCATCGGCGGTATGGATAATGCCTCTGGCGGTATCAGCCTCCAGCATACCGACAGCTAATGGGCCAAAAAGCCAAAAAAGTCGGGAAAAGTGGTTTAATAGTGGGTAAAAAGGCATCTTTTTGACTTTTAACAATATTTTGAAGGGTATTTATTATTTGGGTGCTAATCATCGGTTCAAGCTCCCACCGGACGCGTTATCGGCCACACCGAACTATATACTACCAAATAAAAGTTCACGAGGAATATTATTTTGGTAATAAAAATTTCAAAGAGAATTTTTAATTTGAGGCATTAAAATTAGGTACACGTCATCATCATCTCGCGAGAGGGACTTCAAAATCCCGTGCTCACACTGACTCTGCAGGTGACCATGACACTCTACGCTCAACTATTGGGAATGTTTTTATTCTTGGGTCAGGAGCAATTTCTTAGTGTAGCAAAAGACAACCAACTGTTCCTTTGTCGAGCATCGAAGCAGAATATCGAGCAGCAGCTATGGTAGTCCAAGAGAGTAGTTAGCTTATCCAACTGTTGGAGGATTTGCATCAACCAATAGCGTATCCAATTCCTCTATATTGCGATAATCTGTCAGTAATATGTTTAGCAGAGAATCCAGTTTTTCATGCAAGAACTACGCATGTGGAGGTGTATTACCATTTTATTCGAGAGAAAGTCTTGCAAGAGGAGATTGAGTTGAAGCATGTTAAAATGGAAAATCAAGCTACAGATTTGTTTACAAAAGGCTTGAGTGGTAATAAGTTTGAAAGCTTTTATCATCAGCTTGGTTGGACGGACAAAGGAGCTGGTGTTGAGGGGGAGTGTTGAAATATCAACACCGGAACATGGACATCTGCTGACCAAGTCCATTTCCTTATTTCCTATATTTGTTTATTTGATTTTATGTGTTAATTGTGTTGATTATTATTTGTTAATTAGTTGGCTTCAGTTGTTAGTATATTAGTTAGTTAGTAGTGGATTTGTTTTGACCTAGTAAACTTGGGTAATGTTGGGGCTGACCTGCCATATAACCATGATCCAATAAATCTGGTGAAAGTTGGCACCACCTCTGTATTTGAAGCCTATAAATAGGAAGCCATTTCATTGAATAAAATTATTCCATTTTGCTTCATTGTGCTCTCTAATTAAGTTAGACTTTCCTTCGATAACTTGTCATTCTTTTTGCTATAATTCTCATTTAATTAAGTCATAGAATAATTTCATTTGTCAATTATCCAACTCCTATTTCAACACTCCACTGGTTCGATCTCATTACTCCCCCTCCGGAATCTTCTTCTCATCCACTAGTTCGATCTCATGACTCCCCCCTCCCCATCTGGAATCTTCTTCTCCTTTCCTAGGATACGAGCAATTTCCCCATCGTAATATAAATCAGCAACGGTTCTTATGAGTGATGTCGACCTCCTATTTACTTTTCCGATATAGAACAATACAAGCCACACACACCCACCATCCCCATGATGCAGAAAAACTGGAGCATAAGAAATAAAACACACATAATTACAAATTAACAACATAATTTAAAATCATATAATTTAAAACAATAAAAATTAGACACGGAGTATTGTTCGGCGCCATGAAAGTCATTTTGTTGTTGCTTGAACAAGATATAGTATAGAAATCTCCCCGTGAATGATAAGAGGAATGGGACTATTAGAATCTGCGACATAACATATAACGAAATCCTGTTTCCCACGGTATCAAGAGTGCTATCCCTCTTTCTAAGAGCTGAACTAGAGAATCATTTTGCCAGATTTCCATCTTCATTGAGAATGCCTAGACACAACCTTAAGACTAGAATTATCACAGTAATGGTAATAGTATGGAAAAAGAATAGGTAAATCCACAAAATGAGCATGACAACCTCAACCATCTTAGCTCTATGGTGAATAAAGCTAATAACACCCTGGATGTAGAGAATGACGACGATGATAACCTAAACATTCCGTTTCATGTTCTGTATTAAGAAAAAAAGAGGGATTAGTGATAAGACATGCATGCATTAAGAAAAAAACAATTTATTACTCTCAATTTACCCAGGATTCCTTCTTAATTCCTGCATGAGCAAACTCTCCAAATTTAGATGTAGGAACCTGCATTATAAATGAATAGAAACCCCCGTAACTCATCAAAGACCAAAGAAATATGGTCAGGCCAGCAACAAGTGTTAAAAAAGGCTTGAGTAAATGAATGAGCACTGGCATCGCTTTCTTATGTCCTTCTAGACTCAAGAAAAAAGTTACTACCAAAAAATCAGACCTACAATAATTCTTCCCATCACATGGTACATTATGGAAACAAAACCATTGTGAAATCCAACAAAATGCTAGCATCCAAGGTTCAGAAAGTTGGGAGAAGAAGTAGTTCTCAGTGCTTCTGTGAGCACTAGATTTTGGCGGTCCTTCTCACAAAATGATGATGAGAGCTATATAATGCATTCTTCTATAGGTGTTATCTACTTGGAGTGGTTTCAATACAGTTTGGTCAAGCTTTGTCAAATCTAAACCTTAGAAAACTAATGCCCAAGTCCCTAAAAAGGTTTGTTTCAATCAGAATTGGTCAAAACTGGTCAAATTTGGTCAAAACTAGCCATTTTCCATTAAAACCGATCAGACCACCATACAGATCCGTACGGGTTAACTTAAATCCATACGGGTTGACCAATCAGACCCGTACAGGTCCACCCCATCAGTACCAGTCCAAAAACCCTAAGAATTATCCATACCGGTCCTACCGGGACCTGTACGGGTCCCAAGCCACCCATACGGGTCCTCCCAATGCCCAAATAGTCTGTTTAGGTACATAAAATCAGCCATAAATGCATAAAATCAATAATAAATGTCATTTAATGCGTTCACACATAATTTTTACCTATATGAAGGGGCATTTTGCTTCATTTCAAGAGGGGAGAAATAAGGGAAAATATTAGAAAGAAATATCATATAGGAAAATCATTTCCAACAAGTTTTTAAGGTTATAGTAAAGGTATAGTCGGGGTATAGAAGGAATAAAATAGGGAGAAAACCTTTCTACAAGGATTTTGCGCACATTTTATTTCTCTCTAGCTTCATTTTAGGATTGAGGGGAGGTTTTGTCCACACAAACACTCACCTAAAACAATCATAAATCCTTCATTCATCTTTCTACTTTGACAAAGCTTCCATTTGGTATTGGGATTGCTCCATAGTGGATTCATTGCGTAAAGGTACACTCCTGAGTTTCAAAGAGACTAGCATCTTATTTATTGTCATTTTCCATTTCTTCTACTCCATTTATTATTTTAATTTTGTTTTGGGTCTAGTCATAACCCATATGGGCCTTGTTGGTACCGTTATGTCCTTAGGGATAATAAATCGGTACGCCATACCCATATGGTAGGAATTCCCATTTTTATTTTGTTCATCCTCTATAAAATCTGAGATTTTGAATTGAGGTTTTGCCCGGGACCAGATAGAACCCATACGGGTCCCTCCACACCCGTACCTATCCCTCCAGGCAGCCGTACGGGTCCTACCACACCAGTACTAGTACTAGCCCCCAGATAGAATCCAAAGTTCCCTTTTTTACCTGTAAAATCAATCTACCATCATCATTTGCCATGTGATCATTTTCATTGATAATCCGGTAAATCAACCCATAAAAAGTTAAAATGTGTTTTCATAACAAAATACGTTGAATACCCGTTATTTCCTTTCGATCCTAGAAGCCACCCAGGCACTATCGATCGCAAAACCGCCATGCTAACATAATCACGTTTTGCCTAACAAAATGCCGACTTTTGATGTACCATAAACTATGCTAATCTTTGTGGATGCAGGCGAATTTATTTATTTTGCTTTATAACTTAGAACAAATATATAGGTTCCCTTGCAAATTTCCCATTTTCCCCCAGTTGTAATTTTTATTTCCCATTTTATTGTTTGTGCTTTATTGTAAATTGTAAACGCATGAATCGAGTGTGAAAGAGTGTAGAAAAATAGGATTTCTGTAATAATTCCCTAAATGATGAAAATAAAACGGTTTTACGCGGTGAATGTTATTTTGAATTAACTAAATGAGAAATAAGTGACTCATCCGATACCCGAATCTCTAATCCAAGAGGTATGAGTCTCCCGCTCAATGGGGACCGTATTAAAACTCTTTCCCAAGTAGACAACATGGGTGACGACTGTATCATTTGTATTGAGATTTGGGTCTTGATTCTTTTATTCATTAAAATTGGTTAAAATGTGCAAACTTGAATTAAATGGTTTCATCACACCTAAATCAACCAATCTCTAGTGGACCCCACTGTAAGGCGCCAAGGGAGATCCACATATCTTCGACCACTTAGAGTTCACAGCTTCCATTCTCAAAAAATGCTTGAAAAGAAGAAGAAGAAGAAGAAGAAGAAGAAGAAGAAGAAGAAGAAGAAACAAGAACAAGAATGAGAGAACAGTGTTTTCAATTTCTTCACCGACCTCTGTATTTATCTCTCTTTTTCTTCCTACAAAAAAGGGTTTTCTCTTTCTTCAAAGGAGCAGATTCTCTACAATTGGGGGTATGATAGTCTTTAACCTGCACCAACCATTTTAAAATGGATGGCTCTAATTTTTTCAAATGTTTGTTATTAAATTTTCATCTAGAAAAATTAGGGCCATCCATTTTGAAATGGATGGCCCTGATTGAAAGGTACATCACTCACCATTTAATTTAGCTCAGATTCTCGGATAGAAAAGCTCTTCAATCAGGGCCATCCATTTTAAAATGGAGGGCCCCGATTTTCCAAAATATTTGTAACAAACAAATATTTGGAAAAATCTTAGCCATCCGTTTTGAAAATGAATGGCCCGATTCGAAGAGCTTTAGGCACATCACTGGCACGCCTAATCACCATTTCTTTCTTTTCCATTTTGAAATGGATGACCCTGATTGAAAGATACATCACTCACCATTTAATTTAGCTCAGATTCTCGGATAGAAAAGCTCTTCAATAAGGGTCATCTATTTCAAAATGGATGGCCCCGATTTTTCCAACTATTTATATCAAACAAATATTTGGAAAAATCTTAGCCATCCATTTTGAAAATGGATGGCCCCCATTCGAAGAGCTTTAGGTACATCATAGTCACGCTTAATCACCATTTCTTTCTTTTTCATTTTGAAATGAATGGCTCTAATTAAAAGGTACACCACTCACCATTTAATTTAGCTCAGATTCTGAGATAGAAAAGCTCTTCAATCAGGGTCATCCATTTTAAAAGGAATGGTCCCGATTTTCACAAATATTTATATCAAACAAATATTTGGAAAAATCATAGTCATCCATTTAAAAAATAAATGGCCTGAATTTGAAGAGCTTTAGGCACGTAAGAGGCACACCTAATCACCATTTCTTTCTTTTCTTTTTATTATATAATATAAAAAAAACATCATTTAAGAAATTTTAATCCGAAGTTTCACTGCAAGAATGACTTACTTGAATGTTTGACGTGTGGAAAAATTGTGGTTGCCGTTTGATTTATGTTGATGTCGTTTAGTCCATTGCTTTTGTTAATTACAGTACTATTTTGTTATGTTCTTGAAACGACTGCGTTTTACTTAGTAAATAGCTGAGCTCATTCATTTAGTAAGGAGCGTAAATTACAACCTGAATACCAAACTTTGTACTCAGGCTGATTTTATAAAACGAACTGAGATTTCTTCTTTCTCCCTATCAATAGTTTGTTTCTCTTCTCCCTTCCTATCGGTTTATATTCATTAACTGGTTCGTTAAAAAAGTCATGAACAGATAATTTATTTTATAACATATAAAAAAATATAACTTTAACAGCTAATAAATATACTCTTCATAAGAATATTTGGAATATTTACTATTTTGGTTCCTCTACTTTTCTAGCTTGAACAAGCCAAAACTCAGCTCGTTTTACAGCCCTTACTTGATATTTTTTAAAAAAACTTTTTTGCCTCGTATGGACTTACAATAATAAGAAAGGAAAACCGTATCCCACCCCACCCGAGTGTGGACTCGAACCTGCGACCTTTGGAATCACAACTTCAAGGCTCAACCATTAGACCAAGCCTTTGCTACGTTAAATAATTGTAATTGTGGCAAAGGCTTGATCTAATGGTTGAGCCTTGAAGTTATGATCTTAAAGGTCACAGGTTTGAGTCCACACTCGGGCGGAGTGTGATAAAGTTTTCCTTTGAAACGTCAAGTGTGAAAAAGTGACATGGTTCTCTCAATGGTTCTCTAAAGTTGAGTTCCCAACTTTAGTCTAAAGTTGTTTCTTCTCTCTCCTAATTAAATGCGACAGAGTAAAACAATCTCAACCGTTTATATTCAATCAATGGTTGCAATTATTTAAACTTTACAACTTTACCAAATTTTGACTTAAGATTAATTCATATCCCCCAATGAAATAGTTGTGGTTATTAAAAAAATATGAATAGCAAAATATAGGAGAAAAATGTAAAAAGAACAATGACAGATATGGAAGGAAAGGGAAGTATGAAAGAGTCTGCAAGTCAAAAGAATACCTTAGACAGATGGACTGGCCCAAGCTTGAGATTTAAAGAACTGAAACCGCATCTTCCTTCACATGCCCTTACACTCACTTGTACCTTTCATTTTTTTCAACCCCAAATATATTCTTTCCTTTGCGTCTTTCTCCTACCCTTCTTTTTTAACCATCAATTTGTCCTATTGCCTATGCTTGAGGGTTCCTCAAGATTTGCTACATTTGTTCATATCCTTTCATTTATCACTATCACATTGTTTTTGTACATTTAGAAGTTAGTAGTACTTGTAAGCAACAATTAATGTTGTGCAATAGGTTGGTTACCTTAAAATTTTGAGTCAAAGTCATGAGGCAATATATATCAAGTAGGTCCGGTTTAAGAAATCGATGATGTATTGTTGTAAGTTGCAGGCATTATCAACAACAAAGAAAAAAATGTGATTTTGAAGTCAATTTTGTAACTTTGAATCAATCGTCTCTCTGTAAGATACTTTTATTGAATCAAATAATTGTGTGAATTAAGCCACTTACAAAATGAGACTGTTTTGTAGATGAAGTGCATCACATGCATTGATAGTCCCCTTATCTAATGCAGCCAAATGCCCATCAATTATGGTAGTTTCACTTATAAGTTATAACCAAACAATAATCACACATATGGTTGTAGGTAATGCAAGTGAAAAGGGTAAAAAGTAGTAATGCATTATCATATCATGTGCAACCAATTCTAAAGGTGTCCCCTAATTACAAAGGACAATAATCCACAATCAATGGTGCTCAACAATTAACATCTTCCATATAGATTTTGCACAACAGAAAATGATAATCCTTAAAAAAAGTCTATACTAGGAAGGAGGTAAAATTTAATACACAAATAAACTCTAGAACAAAAACAAAATAAAAATTTAGAATACGCCTGATCGACACACTACACATGTGATCGAAAACAACACTACGGCACCTAAAGAAGGCCGGGTTGTGACAAGTGGTATAATATCGTATCTCGGTACATGTGACGTTTGTAATGTACACTTGCCAAGTATGTCACTAGGGATGAAACAGGGGATTGATGGCAGATAAATAATGCTATAGCAACACAAACTGAACACAAACTCTTCTTTAACTTTTACTATTTTTTACTTTTTTTAGAAATGGATTTGATTTGAATTAAGAATCAACATTGGCGGTTTCTACGGCAGTTAAGAGCACCGGCATTAGAAGTAATAGTGCCAACCATAGAAGAGGACTTAGCCCCTAAACTTGAAGCTCTGGCATAGCTAGCTGCGGCTCCGGCTCCTGATGGTGTAAAGTAAGCTCCATTGAGCAACAAATCCCCTTCTGATCTCCAGTTCCAGTGCTTCCATAAACTGTTTGTGGTTACCACTCTCTTTGTTACCTCTTTTGCATTTGCATTGTTAGGGGCTAGATATCTGTTTCCTTGGCTATTAATTGTGGGATTAGCACTTCCTCCTATGGCATACATTTCCCAGTGGGTATAGTCATTGTTCACCACATGGAAGTATCCATGCCTACACCTGTAAATTTAATTCCAATCAGATTTTGATAATCAAATATAGGAAATGGATTCTCTACAATCGAAAATCCAACAACAGAGTAGAGTTTGAAAATCAGAGTCACCCATTTTGAAATGGTTCTAACTGCGGAGTAAAGTTAAAGTTTAGAATGGATGGCTCTGATTTTTCAAAATTAACATTAATTAATAAACTGTTGAAAAAAAATTAATGGATGGTTATCACAGCTTGTGGGATTCCCAATTCATCAACATATTATATGATTTTTTTTTGTTGGCTTGATGCATTAGTGGCTCCTCCAATTCCGGTGAACTTTGAAAAGATCCATGCAGCTTCCTTTACTCTCACAAGTGCATCAATTTGTCCCCATTGATGTCACGTGTCAGCTTTTGATTGATTTGATTTTTTGACATTGTAATTTTCTGATTTTTCTCTTTCCAATCAGAAGAAGCTGACACATGACATTCAAGGGATAAACTGAGCATTTTTTCTAAGATGAGGGAGTTGCTATGACTTTTTCCAAGTTCAGTGTCAATAACGCATTAGGCTTGTTTATTTAAATTAGGATCCTCTTACGTTTGAAATAAACTGTAAGAGTGAAGTTTGCGAAATCTCACCATGAGTTAGAAAATGGATGGTGGGAATTTATTCTAATTTTTCAAATAAATATTGTTATTTCAATGTATGAAACAACTTTAATTATTGAACCATAGAGAATCCTAATCATGATTGTTCTCATTCATGAAACTTAATTTTACCTTGGCATTCTCTGGATAAGACCCTCGCCGAAATGATTGTAAGCAATTGTTACTTGCATTAGCTTATCTCTAGTATAGGAATCACTATGACCCAACAGCATAACCTGTTCAAGACATAATTAGTTAATAATTACAGGATTTCAGTGATTCATTAAGCAAAAATTAAGCAAGTTAATTAAGTGTGGTTGACCTCATTGTGGTGGGTAAAATAGTTGTTGGAAATGGTAATGGCAGTTGAACCCATTATAGCATCAACAAGTCCATCAGCACAATTGGACAAAGAATTATGGTCAATCCAAATATGACTCGATCCAAAAATAGAAATCCCATCTCCATCCGCCATTGTCCTCCACCCATAATGGCTCGGCGAGCTCCGAACCATTGCATTGCCGGTGGGTTTACAGTCATGGATGTGAAGACCATGGATAATAATATTAGTGACGAATTGGATGGTAACACAAGCTCCGTTAGCTATGTGAACATTGGTCCCACGGGCGTCAATTGTCTTAAAACTGTTCATAATTAGCTCTTGTTTAAGGGTAATCACCATGTCTCTTTTGAAAACAATCCACAATGGTCTGTCCTGGATAACGGCGTGACGGAGGGTTCCGGGTTTTGGGTTGACCGGGTCATCGTCGCCAGCTTCGGTGACCACGTAGTACTTTCCGTCACGGCCACCGACGGCGTTCCGTCCGAATCCAATTCCACAGTTAGCTAGCCGTTTCCGGTGGAACTGCCACCGTGGATCACATCTCCAACAGTCATCAATTGGATTCCCGGTTGCACATGAGAAATATCCTAAATTTCTCCTTGCTGTGCTGTTGCGTATAGACCTGGTATAGTTAATGTATCAAATAATTATGAGTACAAATTTCTCAACAAGATGTTTGTCATAAGATTATTATTATGTCAACTATGTAAGTTTTGTCAAATGTGCCATAAAGTTTTATTTATTTCTTTTAGCCTCTCAACTTGGTAAAACTGCACACAATGTCATATACCAGCTTATTAGAAAATGAAAAATTTGAAATATGATATCTTTAAAAAGTAAACTAATCAAAAGCTAACATGTAATATTGAGGTTCGCAAATGCACTTCCACCAAGTTGAGAAAATCACTAGAAATAAATGAAAGTGGAAGCGAAACTTGACAAAACTTATTAAGTTGGGGTTAAAAGTGTACTGTACCTTTATTATTTCAAGAATAAGAAGAATGATTGTAATAATGTATGATTGTAATAATGTGAAAGGTTAAGGATAATGTCCCACATAAAGACGTAGGCCATGTGACAATAATGTAGAAGATTCACTAGGGAAGATGGAAGTTTTCGTATTAATTTGTAATTCTAATTTCTCTACTTGAAATAAATGCAGAGGTGTGGAACCAATTCTATTTCTGATCTACATCTAGTACTTGTTGTCGGTGATCCAAAAATAAAAATTGAGGTGGGACTGCTCATTTAATTTAATGAGTTCACGGAGGACATATTGAATAATTTGTGTAGCTCTTTCAATGCATCAGTCTGTACTAGATCTAATTACCAGAAATTGAAGACTGATTTTTAGGAACTAGATCTGAAATTTCTAGCATTGCACATTAGCAAACTTTAAAAAGACACCCTTCTGAGTTGTCTTAATTGAAATTCGTTGTAATTAAAGTTCTGATTAAAGTTGTCTTATGGTTAAAGGGAATAATAAGAAGGAATCGTCCAATCAGAATTGAATGCCAGACGCTTGATATGTTATGCTATCCATTAGACCAGAAAAGCAGCATATGTAATAGCATGCATGGCATCTTTTCTGTTGTGAACAAATTTGATTAAAAATAATAAAACCAACATGTGAAAAGGTAGTGTTTCAATGTAGAAATCAGAAGATAGCTTTACAAAAGCAGTTAAAATGCGAAAATTTAATATGATATATTGAAATTAAATAGAAAGGAGGACCAGGATTAGATTTGAATGGGAGAAAAAAATTAAGAACAAGACAAGAAATAAATTAAGGGCGGAATGCGCGGATCTAAAAGACATGGTCATGTGCATAAGCTGGCAGTAGAATTAAAAGGTTTAGAGAATACTACAGTGAATAACATGGCTGAATTTTCAGCATTATTTTATAATTAATGATTTGGCTTATACAAATTTATAAAAGAAGGTTATCAACCATACTATAAGTTGGATTTCAACAAACTTATCAAGACTCTGTAGCCCTTATCTTTCACCAATATCCTGATTCTAAGGTTGAATTTTTGTGCAGCAACATCTCCATTGGTGGAGTTTTTTATATTTGAATGTTTGATACATACGCATTTTAATATTATAACATGTAAATTATCTATGTTTCAAATATCCAACGGAAGGGATATTAAATATTCAATCCCATATAAAATTTAGACTGTCGTGGTGGTAGTGGCTGATGTTAAATTACCTAAATAATACTACTACATTTAATTCTAAATTTAGAACATTAAAGACTCCTCACATGCATCATGCGACCAATAATTCGTCATATATATACTACTATTTAATGCAATCTTGTCCCTTTGCGTTTAAAATCAAAATGTTGTGTAAGCTCTGAAATTAGCTCAAATTAATCGTTTTGACTCTTTTGACTAAAGAATTTGACTGCCATTAGTACACCGAAAGGAGTAAAAGGGACATGTGAAATATGCAGAGCCAATCCGGCCTATTTTGGCTTTACATTTTTTTTCACCGTTCAAAAACGTGAGATGGGAGAAAAATGACTTAAGACCAGACCACAATTGGTCTAATTTACAAATTCGGGTCTGTGCTACTTTAGACTCCAATTATACAACTTAAATCTAATTGGTATATAACAAAATTTATATGAAATACTAGTATAAGTTTTAACGATCCAATTTTTTTTTTTTTTGTATAAATTAACTAAATAATTAGTTAGAGACTCACTCATCAACCATAGAGGCAACGTTTTCTGGGTCATCAACAGCATGCTGATTCCATGCCTCAACTGACCTGAAATATTAATAACAGATAAATCAACAATTATATCCAAATTCTCCACTAAATTTCGAAATGACTATATTAGCCTCACACAATTTAATGAACTCATAGTGGATATTAAGGAAGATTTGGGTTAATTGAGGACCGTTTCGTCCAATTGAAAATCTATTTTTTTTTTTTTTGTATATTTACAAATCTCTTCGTTGAGATAATTTTGTTCGGGGCTTAGTCACAGTTAAGGTTTCTCATCCCTCCCAACAACTGTATTTTGTAGGATTCGAACTTTATTCTTCTCCAACTTACTCAGCTTACGTTGACAACTGAGCTACACCTTGTTGGTCCATTGAAAATCTAATTAATATAGCTTGAAAAGCAATTGATTCCACACTTTCTTCTCTTATTTTGAGAAGAGTGCAGTGAACTCTTTAACAAGCTAATGTAACAGAATTAACGATCTAGATTTTCTTTCTCTCGATCTCAACAGCTTAAAATATTTGGCTGTTTAATAAATCTAAACAGAATATTATCCAACGGCTCTTGATTTGCCAATTTCCAATTTTACAATCAGGATCTGTTGGAAAATTGTAACTACTCTGTAACTCACCCGTCCGCCATTGATGAGTTGTGGGAGCTCTTATACCGAGTTTCCACCAAACTGAAAGAACGATAACAAATGAAGCCAAATCAATATAAAAATCATTCACATTATGCAATTTATTCTCTGTATAACGAGGTTCATTACAAGGAAAAAACTGAATCTCAGATGAACTCGCAATAAAATCACAAATAAAACAACGAATTCACAGAAATTAAAGAGAATTGAATTGAAAATGAAGAGGAAGCTCTGTTTCGCTAGTTTCACAAACAGAGCAATTAAAAACTGAAGCTCGGCTTAATTCGCAACAAAATCACAAATAAAACTACGAATTCGCAGAAATTAAAGAGAATTGAATTGAAAACTAAGAAGAAGAAGCTCTGTTTCGATCGTTTCACAAACAGAGCAATTGAAAAACAAAAATATGAAATGTACCTGGAATCCAGCTCGATCTGCTTCGTTGATGCATTTACAGAAACAAAAAGGACGAAAAGCATCAATGTACATATGCAGAAGCATCTCTGCAACGAAATCTCCATGATTAGACAAAAGAATATCACTCTCTTTTGAAAATTAAAGAGAGGACATCACTGTGCTGTTTGGTATGTGGGAAACGAAAAGAAAGTGAAAGAAAATTATAGAGAGTCAAAGAATAGCTCAAGTGAAGCCATGCTTATATAGCCAAGAGGACGTAAGGGCATAAATCTTGCCTAACTTGTTTTTTAACCACGGGAAGTTAAATAAAAGTAAACATGTAATGTGTTCATTTTATATAATTTTTTCTTTTAAATGAGTGTAGTTTTAAAGTTAGCAAAAAGATTATTTTTAATAGTTTGAAATTACATTTGAAAATGTAATTTTATTTATTTTTAAGTGAAATTTTACGGTATTGTTTATAAAAATAAAATACACATTAGAGATAAATTTTAGAATTTTTTTAGAAGTATAAATTTTTTATATTAATTAAAAATTAACGTATTTTAAAAAATTATAATAAAATAAAAAAAATTAAAATTATTCAAATTTTGATAAATAATTTAAATAATATAATTAAAATATATGAATGTTAAATTTATTAAAATAATTGATGTAATACTAAAAAAAAAATAATTTTTAAAAAAAATCATATAATTAACCTACTTTTACTAACTTTTAAATTGCCGACACCTTACCTAACTGGAAAACTATATTCGATGTTTTTAAACTTTATCCGTTAATTAATTAACCTTTGATATTAGCCCACATCTAACCACCTAACTAACCGCCACTAACTGACTCTATAAAGACAATGATTTTCCAGTTTTGCCCCCAAATGACATCTCATGTGTGTCGGCCTAGCACGTGGCTTGTCATGTCCCTCTGACACCTCAACTTTGCTCGTCCTCTTCCACCTCCTTTCCGGCCACCACCGCAGCTCAATAAAATAGATGGTCAATTTTCAGTCGCAAATGGCGGTGAGTGCTTTCTACTCGCTTCTGTTGTTTGCCACGTAGCCACGTGAGTACGTTTCGGAGACAGTAAGTGTACGATCATTCTATATTTTTTAATGAAACATGATCATGGACAGGTGTCCTAATATGGGAAATAAAACGAGTGTGATATCCCAAGGGTTACCGGTAGAACCCGTAACTATTATTATGCCAATTCCAATTAAACGGTATAAAATTCGAAGAAACTTGATGTTGTTTCGGGTTAAGATCAGTTTTGTTCAAGTTCTTTTTTTTAAAAAATAATTTTTGCCTCAATTTAAGCTTACATTAAATTAAATTGAAAGAAAATTTTTAACCCGCTTCGAATGTGATTTGAATTAAGAATCTTTGAGGATCACAACTTCAATATTAGTCATTAGATTAATACCTTAATCACCAGTTTTGTCCAGTTTAGTTTAACATACTTATAAATAATTATATTCTTATTTAAAAAAATAAGGCCTAATGCATTAACAGCATCTCTAATTTGACTCTAAAATCCCGATGTCTCCTTAAACTTTGAAAGCTTTCCCGCAACTACTTCAACTTTTAAAAAGTGTACCACTTTGCTCCCTAAATTCGACGTGTCAGCTTTTGATTGGAAAGAAAAAATCTAAAAAAATAATATCTTTGAAAAGTCAAACCAGCCAGAAGCTAACACGTGGCATTTAGAGAGCAAAGTGGTGCACTTTTTAAAAGTTGAGGTAGTTATAGAGACACTTTTAAAGTTCAATAAGGCAGCAAAATTTTAAAGCTAAATTGAAGATCACATTCAAAATATTTTCGTTCAGTTGAAAAAAGGCACTAGAAAACAATCCACATCTATTCTCATTTACATTTTCATGTCTACAGGATAGTAAAAAACTTTAAAATAAAAACTGCTCGATATTAATAAATATTTACACGCGGATACTTTAGGATTAAATGACAATTTTAGTGAAAAAATGCTCTAATGTAGGGTTGTTTTAGATTAATTTCTCAAACTCCAAAATGATGATATATTAAAGAGGTACGGACCTACCAATAAGGTGTATGTCAGTTGGCAATGTATGTCGAGTAAGTTGGAGGAAATAAGGTTTGAATTCTACTAAATACATTAGTTGGAAGGGATGATGAGCCTTAACTGTGACTAAGCCCCGAACAAGGTTATCTCAATGTAGATACTTATAAATATTAAAAAAAATAGAAGTACAATTTCCAAATTTAGAGAATTCTAATCTCTTAAAAAGGGAATTTTATATTATGCACCTAGCTTTTTACACCATTCTCCAATTCAAGGGTTGAGAATTTATTAGAGAGTATTTAATTGGAATGAGAAAATAATTAATTAATTATTAATAAATTTTTAACCCTTAAATTAAAGAAGGGTGTAAAAAGGTAGGTGTATAATATAAAATTCCCTTGAAAAGATATATTTACAAATTTCTCCCGAATAATAACTCACTTCCCGTAATGAAGCTTTGTGTTTCTTAAGACAATCTTAAAAAAACAAAAACAAGATACTTTTATACTTGAATAAAAACTAACCACGATATTCAAACATAACAAATGTGAACTAAAAAATTTTTTGCAAAAAGTTTAGATGAAAGAAAATACTTTTTTAGTCCAAAGATAAAGAAAGCTTTAATTAACGTCGACATAAAAAGCTTAGGGGAGAAGTTTGTGTATTACTTTGTTAATGGAAACTCCGACAACAATAAAATGATGTTTGGTTAACGGAATAGAATGAAATAGACATGAACATAATAGATATTCCTTGAGAATTTCTTAAGGAATAACTATTCTACTCCACTTTATTTTGTGAACCAAATGACACATAAAAGCTACGTGATATTACATGTTACGGTAAAATTTTACTTGTATTATAATTCTTGATCTGGCTAAAAGTTTAAACTGATAGTTGAGTTAATCGAACTTTCATGTATTTGAAGCAAGTACAAGTACAATACATGTCCACCTACTATGCTTTTTAGAAATATAACTCAACAAATGGAGCTGAAAGAATACAGATCGTGGATCTATAAACACACGAGGCTTTGATAACACATGTTTGGAACTAATTGACTAAGGAGATTTTTCTATAAGTTCCGAAATTTTAGGGTGGAAAATTGTCACCTCATACATCAACCGACGTATGTCCCATTATATATGAAAAAGTGAATATAGTGGAATATGTGTTAATTAATAAAATGAAGCGACATTTTTCTCAGACCTGTGTAAAAAAACTTAATTGATTAAAAGCTTAAGCGTGAAGATCGCTAGTAACTTTTTCACTGGATGTTCAATCTTACTAGTTTGAACATAATCTTTGTTTGATCTTCTCATGATGCCTCTACAAACCCACATTTTTTTTTTCTGCTTGGCAGCTTAATTTTCTACTCAATATTATATCTACTTTATTTATATATAATATAAAGGTATATTTGCATGATAGCTCTGCAATTTCTTTTTCAAGCCTTTTTACCCATCATGATATCTACCCATATCATAAGATTTTGTAATTGGTCAAAATCTGTATAGGATTTGTAGGATTCATTTAAATAAATTAATTAAATTTGCACAACGTTTGAGTGGTAAATATGACTGAATTATTAGATGATTTAATTAACATTGAACATCATGTATGCATGTCATTAATTAAGAAATTTCATTTTGTTCAATTTGAAAAGTTAGATCAACTTTTGAGCTTTTACAAATGAAAAGCTTCCTTTTAGAAAGGTGCATCATTACCATACATTATATAATAACCATAGCGCTCCTGAAAATTCACAGTATAAATATTGGTTAAAATTATTAGTAGTAAGTGAAAACCAAACTTTGGATTTTTTTTAAGTAAAAGAAAATATATTATAAATATTGAATAAGGGAGTACATCTTGATTGATACATGAGTAAAAGAAACAATACATCAAACAAAACATTCTACCATAATCAGAGAAACAAGATCTCACCGTAATAGGAGATAATTTTGGGATTACCAAGTCCCACATTGGCAAAGTGAATAAAAAAGAAAAATGGGAATTATCCCACATTGCCAATTGTAAGGCATAGGGGCTGATTTTGTAGTATAAAAAAGGCCTATGGCCTTAGTTGAAATCACACCAACAAAGCCTTTCTCATCTCTAAGGCATTTGTTCTTCTTATTCCTTTTCTTTGTAATATTTTGTTATAAAATTAAGTTGGTAGTTTCCTCTTTATTTTGTTTTAGCAGTAGTTTTAGTTTGCTAATAGTTTCCGCAACAATTGGTATCAGAGCGCTGGTTTTAGGAAAAATTAGTATGCTCTGTGCGCTGTAGGTGTACTACAGTCGGCACATCAGAAAGTTTTTTCTAATTTTCGGGCCTGTTGTCTAGTTGGCATTTAGCAAATTTAAAATTATTGTTAAAATAATCTTTCGGTAAAATCTAGAATAATAATAGTATACTGTCTCGAGTAACTGGAAAAATTCTGTCATCAAGCGATAAGAGCCTAAGGAAATTGGTATTTAACTGAGACCGTTTGTGACTCGACCAATTACCTGGGAATTTTTCTAGCACTTGAGTAATATTATTATTTATGATTTTACGGTTTGAGCTGAAATGGAAGAAGAAAATCCATTCGGAAAGATATCCACTTCAAATGCTTCTTCAAGTATTCTTCAGAGGGCCGCTGGAGTAAATTCCAGATTGGTGGTGGAAATTTTCGATGGAAGTGGGCATTTCGGCATGTGGCAAAGTGAGGTTCTAGACGCATTGTTTCAACAAGGTCTAGATATTGCCGTTGAAGGAGAGAAACCAAATGAAATGGGAGAAGGAGAATGGAAGACCATCAATCGACTGGCTTGTGGTACAATTCGGTCATGTTTATCTAGAGAACAGAGGTATGCATTTTACAAAGAAACCTCTGCTAGAAAACTGATGACGGCACTGGAGGAGAAGTTCTTGAAAAAGAGCAGTCAGAACAAGCTTCACATGAAGAAAAAGTTGTTCCGATTCACTTACATTCCTGGTACCACAATCAACGATCATATCACCAGCTTCAATCAACTAGTTGCTGATTTGTTGAACCTAGATGTGACATTTGAAGATGAGGATCTTGCCTTAATGTTGTTGGGATCTCTTCCGGAGGAGTTTGAGTTCCTCGAAACAACTCTACTCCATGGGAAGGCTGCTGTAACTCTCAATGAAGTTTGTGGAGCTTTGTACAGCTATGAATTAAGGAGGAAGGAGAAAAGGGAAAGCTCAAATGGAGCTACCGAGGCTTTGATTGTTAGAGGACGCTAGGGGAACCAGGCGAAAGGAATGAAGCAACGATCAAAGTCAAAATCCAAATTGGGGAAAGATGAATGCGCCTTTTGTCATGAAAAGGGGCATTGGAAGAAAGATTGTCCTAAGCTGAAAAAGAAAGGCCAATCTGACAAGGGAAAGACTGTTGCAGTAGCTGAGTATGACGATAACTCAGATTGTTCACTTGCTCTTTCGGCTTCTACCAACTCTTCTAGTGTTTGGCTTCTTGATTTAGGATGCAGTTATCACATGTGTCCTAATCGAGAATGGTTCTATGATTTTAAAGAACTAGAAGATGATGTTGTCTACACAGCAAATAATTCCCCTATCACCACACATGGGGTTGGTTCCATTCGGTTGAAAAACCAAGATGGATCAATCAAAACATTGAAGGAAGTTCGCTACGTGCCAGATTTATCAAAGAATCTCATTTCTGTGGGAGCCCTAGAAGAAAAGGGTTTCAAAGTTCAAGCAGAAAATGGAGTAATGAAGATCATTTCTGGTGCATTGGTGGTGTTGAAGGGAGTTCGAAAGAATAACAGGTTGTACCACTATCAAGGTACTACTGTTATTGGAACTGCAGCAGTGGCTTCTAATGATGACAAAGAATTGGAAGCATCCAGATTGTGGCATATGCGTTTAGGGCATGCTGGTGAAAAATCCTTGAATCTTCTGGTAAAACAAGGATTATTGAAAGATGTCCAGGCTTGCAAATTGGACTTTTGTGAGCATTGTGTCAAAGGGAAAAAGACAAGGGTGAAATTTGGAACTGCGATCCATGATACTAAAGGTATTCTAGACTATGTTCATTCTGATGTGTGGGGGCCTTCCAAGATGGCATCACTTGGAGGGAAGCACTACTATGCCACCTTCGTTGATGATTTTTCCCGGCGAATTTGGGTGTATACTATGAAGACTAAGGATGAAGTGCTCGGAATTTTCCTTAAGTGGAAAAATATGATGGAAACTCAGACGGGTTGAAAGATCAAGCATCTCCGAACAGATAATGGTGGAGAGTACACGAGTGATCCATTTAAGAAAGCCTGTGATGATAGCGGCATTGTCAGGCACTTCATAGTCAGGCATACACCACAACAAAATGGAGTGGCTGAACGCATGAATCGAACCTTACTGGAGAAAGTTCGATGTATGTTGTCCAATGCTGGGTTGGGCAAGCAGTTTTGGGCTGAAGCTGTTACATATGCGAGCCATCTCATCAATCGCCTACCATCTAGTGCTATTGATGGTAAAACACCACTCGAGAAATGGTCTGGGAAACCTGCTACTGACTATGATTCCTTACGTGTGTTTGGTTCCACTGCTTATTATCATGTGAAGGAATCAAAGTTGGATCCTCGTGCAAAGAAAGCAATTTTCTTGGGGATTGCTTCGGGAGTAAAAGGGTATCGTCTTTGGTGCCTAGAGACCAAGAAGATGATCATCAGCAGGGATGTTACCTTTGATGAATCTACCATGTTAAGAAAGGTAACAACAGAACAAACAGATGGTACTCCGAAACAGGTGGAGTTTGAAAGGCAGATAGTTAGTCCAGCAAATGATGAAGATGTAGAAACTCCAATGGTAGATGAGGAGTCTGATGAGGAAGAGGTTCAAACCCAAGAACCTCCACAGCAACTTGAACCAATTGCATTGAGAAAGCCAAAAAGAACAGTAAGAAAGCCTACTCGCTATGTTGATATGGTGGCTTTTGCATCTCCAATTGCAAATGATGACATCCCTACCACTTACAAAGAAGCAGTAAAAAGTTCAGAAGAAGATAAGTGGAGGAATGCCATGATTGAAGAAATGCAGTCCCTTCAGAAGAATCAGACATGGAAGTTAGCTGATCTTCCGAAGGGAAAGAAGGCAACTGGGTGCAAATGGGTCTATGCAAAGAAAGATGGATTTCCTAACGAGTCTAATGTTCGCTACAAAGCAAGGTTGGTAACTAAAGGGTACGCTCAAACGGAGGGAGTTGATTACAATGAAGTATTTTCTCCAGTGGTGAAACACTCTTCCATCCGTATTTTATTGGCTTTGGTAGCACAGTTGGATCTGGAGCTGGTTCAAATGGATGTAAAAACAGCGTTTTTACATGGAGACTTAGAGGAGGAAATCTATATGGTTCAGCCTGAAGGATTCAAAGTTGCTGGAAAAGAGAACATGGTTTGTAAACTTGAAAAATCGTTGTACGGATTAAAGCAATCTCCGAGGCAGTGGTACAAGCGATTTGACAAGTTTATGTTGAGGCAGAAGTACACAAGAAGCAAATATGATCATTGTGTGTATTTGCACAAGCTGCAAGATGGATCTTTTATATATCTTCTTCTTTATGTTGATGATATGCTGATAGCTTCCAAGAACCAAGAGGAAATTGAGAAGTTAAAATCTCAATTGAATGAGGAATTCGAAATGAAGGATCTTGGCGAAGCAAAGAAGATTCTTGGCATGGAGATAAGCAGAGATAGGAATGTGGGAAGACTTTTTTTGACTCAGAAGGAATATCTGGGAAGGGTATTGAAGCGTTTTGGCATAAATAAGCAGTCAAAACCTGTTAGTACACCACTTGCTACTCATTTCAAGCTCAGTGCAGCATTATCTCCAAAAGCTGCAGCAGAGAAAGCATATATGTCAAAAGTACCATATGCAAGTGCTATTGGTAGCTTAATGTATGCTATGGTGTGTACAAGGCCCGACATTTCACATGCAGTTGGGGTCGTGAGCAGGTATATGCATAATCCTGGAAAGGAACATTGGCAAGCTGTGAAATGGATTCTACGGTATATTCTGAACACCGTGGATGTTGGATTGGTATATCAGCAGGATAAAGGCGGTCAGCATGTAGTTGGATATTGTGATTCCAACTATGCTGGTGATCTGGATAAACGTCGATCAACTACTGGTTATGTGTTCACCTTGGCAAAAGCACCAGTATGTTGGAGGTCTACATTACAGTCGACAGTTGCCTTGTCTACGACAGAGGCAGAATATATGGCATGTACAGAGGCTGTAAAGGAGGCAATCTGGCTTCAAGGGTTGCTCGGTGAATTGGGTATTCAACAGAAGCACATAAAGGTGCACTGCGATAGTCAGAGTGCTATCATGTTAGCAAAGAATCAAGTTTACCACGCAAGGACGAAGCATATCGACGTTCGTTACCACTTCATACGAGAGGTTCTCGAAGAAGGTGGAGTTGTAATCCAGAAGATTCAGACCACAGAGAATCCAGCTGATATGTTGACAAAGGCAGTAAACCCAATCAAATTTCAATATTGTTTGGATTTGATCAATACTGTCAAAACTTGAAGACTGCATTGGAAGACACTACACAAGATAAGAGATTGAAGATGTGGAACTTGTCAAGGTGGAGATTTGTGGGATTACCAAGTCCCACATTGGCAAAGTGAATAAAAAAGAAAAATGGGAATTGTCCCACATTGCCAATTGTAAGGCATAGGGGCTGATTTTGTAGTATAAAAAAGGCCTATGGCCTTAGTTGAAATCACACCAACAAAGCCTTTCTCATCTCTAAGGCATTTGTTCTTCTTATTCCTTTTCTTTGTAATATTTTGTTATAAAATTAAGTTGGTAGTTTCCTCTTTATTTTGTTTTAGCAGTAGTTTTAGTTTGCTAATAGTTTCCGCAACAATAATAACAAACTTGCCACAAGATCAAGAAGACAAACATAAACAACTAAAAACAAAGATAAACACTACAATCTATAATTTTTTAGCCTCCGACTGCCGTTCTCGAATACCCACAACCATAAAAATACATGCGTACACCATAACATCAACCAAGTTTGCAAATCTAGAGCGATCATGCTTAAGAGAGATAGATCTGAGTACCAAAGAGAGATTCACAAGCATCTTTATTTGAAGGTTGATGAAGTCCAACCCGATTGTAAAACTATCAAGATTGAAATGTGTAGCAAATTGAAAAAGATGATAACACAATAGAAAATAAAAAAATATATGATGTAAATTATTAAAAAAAATAGAAAACAAGAAAAAAATAATGCTTGGGACTCAAACTTGAAAAACTAAAGAATTTTTCACAAAGATAGAGAGTTTAGAGAGAGATATACTCTGACCACTAGGGATATGTATAGAAATTAGAAAGGTTTGCTTTAAAAAATACACCAATTTAACACTTTATTTACATATTGGTTAAAATTATTGTTCACCATAAAAAATTACCTTTAACTATATGATAATGGGTACGATTCAACTTATAATATTTGTGTTTCCTAGAGAATTAATATTTAATAATAATATCTTAAAATAAACGAAATTTGAAACTTAAAAATAAATAAGTGTTATATTTATTTCTTGAAATGCATTTGTGAGATATCCACTCAAAATATAAGCGTTTAATTTATTATATTTTTGGGTCTCTTAGAATTTAGATGAAACAAATTATGTTAAAATATGTTTGTCTAAGCCAAACTCATAGAAATAGATATGAGCGAGTTAGAAGGGTTATTAGCCACTTGAACATGTGTCTACTCTCCAATTAAAAATTGAATATCTCTTTATGGCTCTCAAATAGATTGAACTTATATATGTCCAAGCTTGGCATATGGAAATTAGGTCTGACCAGGCTAGAAGTACTACCAGCCACTTGAACAGTTTTACTGTGCTGTTACAAATTAATCTAATTTTATTAGTTGTAATCAATCATAGTATTGGCGGGCTTGCAAAATAATAGGCAAAAATCAATAGAATTAGGGTGGCTAATTAATAAGCCTGTAATTAGATTGAACAGATTAATTATGGAAGTATCCCTTAAATAAATGTATATCATAAAAATGGAACCAATTCCTTTAGCGTCAAGCTATATAGGATTTGACCCCTAAAGAAAGGTGTGACTGGTTTTTCTGTTGCTCTTTCCTCGCTTTGATGCTCGGGACAACCCGCAATTCATTCGTTCATTTATTTATGTTGTAACATTAGGGTTGGTTTCGGTAGGGCTCGCAGAAGTACTATGGATACGATATATTCCTACACATGGTATGATATTGTCCACTTTGGACTTAAGCCCTTATGGTGTTATTCTTGGGTTTTATCCCCAAAATGTCTCATATCATTGGGATATTGTCCATACTTATAAACCATACAATCTCCATCCTTGTTAACAATGTGGGATATTTGTTTGGCCAACATTCCTCCTCTCGAACAAATCTCCATCCAGCCTCCCCTCGACCATCAACCATCCGAACATTATCTACAAACCGGTATTTATCTTCTTTAATGCGATGGAGAACACGCCTTACATAGAGCACTATTGAATTCACGGACATTAGGAATCAAACTGGGCGTCCCCACTTTTTGTTCGACTTTTCGAGGATCTATCCACACGGCTAACATCGGAGCATGGCTTTGATACCAATTGGTATGGCTCGCAGAAGCACCTATGGACACGACATATCCTCCCCACACATGGTATGATATTGTCCACTTTGGGCCTAAGCCCTCATGGTTTTACTCTTGGGCTTTATCTCCAAAAGGCCTCATACTATTGGAGATATTGTCCACACTTATAAACCATACAATCTTTATCCTTATTAACAATGTGGGATATTTATTTTTTCCAACAGAATATGCTAAAAAATTCTCATTATTAATGAGAATTCAAAATTGTTAAAAGAAAAAGTCGATTATATAGAGAAATTGGAATGCAAATTGTACTATATAGTCTCCATAAATGACATCAGACGTCTATTGTCACATTGAATTTTGCCTAAGTTTTAAATACGGCATAGAATACTTTAAACAAATTTAAGGAGTAGTGGCAGTAGAAAAAAAGTTCAAGGCAATATTTTACGAGGCAACTAATGTATTCAACCATTCATGAAATTTTAAAGGTTAATCATTGTATTTGTGAATAAATTTGGACTAAATAATTTTATAGCATAAAATATATCAATGTTTTGAAAAACAAGTGATTTCTAGAGTTAGATAGCAGCTGAATTTTGGTTTTACTAATAAGTGATGCATACAAAAATAACATGCATGGTCGTCTCGATTTATTAGCTGTCTCAAATTATTATTTTTCATTTCAATTTTGTAGAGTATAAATGCGTACAGAAAAAGTTAGATATGATCAAAGACCTTTAATGACAAACTAAGTGTTCCCTACCAAACATATAGTTTCATGTGACAATTGGTTCTAGTGATCAATTGACATATTGAAACACCTGGTGGAAAATGACTTCATTTTCAATAAAATTTAACTTGTAAATATGTTTGGATAACTATAAACTTTAGTTCCAATCAAATTTAGGCCGAATTTTTTTCAACTTCTGAAAACTGAACTGAACTAAACTTATTTCAGTGTAAATTTATAACTACGCATAGCTGAACTGAACTACATTAAATTATAGTTCAAAAGAACAGGGCCTTAGCTTTCGAAAATTGGTTCAAAATTATGATTTCTACTAAAAAGTAGTGAAAATGGATAATATAACGTATAATTAGTGGTTTTGATTACGGAAATTAGTTTAAAATACTGATTTCTACGAAAAAGTAGCTTTGTTAGCTTATGTATATTTTGAAGGTCATCGTTGAGCTGATAGGATCAGTGTTATCAAAACCGTACCGTAGGTTCCACCATAAATCAGTCATGGTTACAGTACGGTTTAACATAAAAATGGTTTTTTTGAAAAAGTTTATAGCGATATTCAGAAAGTGTTGCAAAAAACAGGGAAAGTGTTGTGAAAGACTCAAAATACGTTGCAAAAGATCTAATAAGCGTGGCAATAGCCACTTGGAATACGTAAAAGCGTTGCTAAATACTCAAAAAGCGTTACAATAGACACTAAAAACACTAAATAATATATATTTTTTAAAAAATAAAAAACTGATAAAACACTAATTATATCGGCTATACCGATAATATCACATACCATTTACTTCATCGATATAATGACCGGTTCAATATTGATAACATTGGATAGAATAATTAAATTTATCGCTAACATTGTTGTTCTCGTTATTGAGGTACCGCATAATACCGCATACCACCAATTTCGTGTTTTTTCTAAGAAATATAATTGTATTAAACTCATAATAGATGGATACAACACAATTTGAACGGGAAGATAAGTTTAGTTCTAGTAAATTTAAACCATGAAAAACAAAGAGAATTCGAAAGCTACTTGAGTTATAATTATTTTTTTGGGTTGTTCATTTGGTTCATCGGAGTTTTGATCCGACTACATTCAAATTTGATCCGAGTCACGCATTTGGTTGTGGTGGGCGAGTCTCCTAATAAGAATTTTTTGCATTCTCTAGGACTCAAACTCGAGATATTGTTTAAGCGATATCAAGCCGCTTACCACTTGGACAAACTATTATTAGTACTTGAGTTATAATTAGTAATTACACTGCAATGTATATTTTGACATGTGACAGCCTACTTTTTTAAGAATTATTTTAAAAAGGTTAGGCATTGAACTTAAGACTTTTTATTATTAATATTGAGTAGTGTATCAATTGAGTTACATGACAGCCTATTAATATGGAAATGAAAATTCTTTTTTTTTCCATTTCTTCTTGTGAACATTACAATTAATTTGGGGTTAGTACTTTATGGAAAATAAGTGTGGAAGTTGCCAATACTGCTTTTCAAATTATTGAGGTACAAATTCTTTTTTGAAATAATTATGCATTATTCCAAATTAATGTGATGAGAAATAGATGCACATGGACCATGCTGTACTAATTTGCACGGTTCCGTAGTATTTACCCCAATCCACATAGAAGGCCAGGATCATTAATTGTTGATTAAGATTTTTTTAGTTTAATTGTTGCAATTGATCTTGTTACTATTTTTATTTTTGTTACTTGTAAGATTTAGTATTTGAAACACCTAAAATGAATTACTTAATAGTCACAAAGAAACAATTAAAACTATTATATGATACTAAAAAGACAAAATGCAATCGTTCAAGTTTGTAGTAAAACATAATAAGGTTAACGGATTTGGCTTCTCTAAAGTTGAAACTCTTTAAAGTTGTATATTTTAGTCAATCTCAACTATTCATTGAATTTTAATGGTCCAGATTTTGATGTACTGTGGACCCCACAAACCACTAAAACTGAATTTAGACCGTTAAAACTCAATAGATGGTTGCGATTAACTGAAATATATAATTTTAAAGAGTTTAAAATTTAGAAAATCCAAATCCGTTGTTGACATTGGAGAGGGATCTACAATTTAATCCTCATCTCCATTTTTTATGAGTGTTACAAGTTGTAAATGTTTTTGATATTGAATACGCGACTCTAAAACTCACATTACTTTGGGTTCAAGGTTTTTTTCCGTTACTTCTTCTAGTTCCTTTTTAGTGTAATTCTAAACTTTTTATTTGGGTTCGTTATTGGTCAATTTAGAATACTAATACAACCTTCACTAATTTTTCCATTGTATTAATTAATTAATTAAAAAATAAATTAGATATTAATTAAATTATAAATTGATAGTTAAAAAAATATAATTTAATTATAAAATAAGAAGGGTAAATCAATAATTTAAAGATGTGATGATTTTTATTGGTTTTATTGAAAAGCAGATGTGATAAAAGAAATTAAAGAGATTGTGATGTAGAGACCACAATTCCACTAGAATTAGGGCTATAAATGAACAGAACTACTCGTGAACAGCTTGATGTTCGACTCGTTAATAAACGAGTTTGATCGTGAACAAAAATTTAGGTTCGTTTTGGTACACGAACACAGCTTGAATAATGGGGTGCTCGGTCCGAAAGCTCACGAACATGTTCGATAAGTGGCTCGCTGACATAATTGCAAACTACTCGCGAATAAAGCTCGTTAACTGGCTCGTGAACATATCCAAAGATAAGAATATTATATTTATTATATAAATTATAAATATATCATGAAAAATACCGCTCGGGCTTGGTTTGACCAAGCTCGTACCAAGCCCGAGCTCGACTTAAATTAGTTAACAATTTTATAATGATAGCTTAAATAATTAGTGTTCGAATTCGACTCGATTTATTTACGGTCCTAATTAAAGTAAAAGAACCTGACTGATTATAAGGCTATATAGTGTGAACAGAGGAAGAAATGAATTTAATTAATTCATCCAAGTTGCTCCTTATATTTTGCAGTCAGTGATAAAATTCTGCGTAAATATAAACGAAAAGTCAACGCTTCCGACCAACTTCTTCATGGTCATTAGGTTTCGGTTAGTAATTTTAATGTAATTTCACCCAACTTGGGAAAAGAGTCACCGCCAATCACGGGGAATTCCGTACCCTCAACTAAGTTGTAATTGTATTTAGCAACTTATAGCCTACGTATCTACAAGGCTCGGATGTATCTACAACTTATAGCCTAAGTTGTAGTTGTATTTAGCAACTTTTTTTTTTTAGAGTTGAATTAAATTAGATTTAATTAAATTAAAATGAGTTGAATTTAATTTAATTTAGTGTAAATTTATAACTATGTATAGCTGAACTGAACTGAATCGAATTAAATTGAACTAAATTGAACTGAAGAGGTCTGAATTGCAGTCTAAGAGAACATAAGTAAATTTACACAAAGATGATAATGAATTGATCATAATTGAGTTTTAAAATTGTTAATGTGAATTTAAATTTCTTTATTTAGATTAGATAGCATGTCTTTTGTATGTGTCGAGGGATAGAAGTGCTAATTCCATATATTTTATGGCAGGAAAGTATTCCGTGAATAAATGAAGGACCAAGAAGGTATTTAAACATTTTTAATCAATACATATTATTTCATTTTCCTTCATCTAAATTTCCTGCTTAATCTACGCCACTGTTAATGGGTCTGTTTATTTCCATGTTTTTTATGTATTTTCTAGATTAATAACAATTATTTTCATTCATTTAATATTTATTTTTTTTATCCTTTTCTTATTGATATATTTTCAGAAATGAAAGAATATATAAATACACTTTCATAAATACTCAACTGTTTAATTGAAAAAGACTATTAAATACTAATACCATATATAATTTCCCCTTTTCTACATGTATATCTACTATCGTTGCCTTCTCAAAATTATGCAATCCAATTTTCAGTATAATATGATTTTAAAAAATAAATATATAATTTACATAGAAAGGATTGGAAATATAAATTAATTTAATAAAAAATTTATCAGTGTCATATATATATATATATATATATATATATATATATATATATATATATATATATATGGCAAATTTATTGTTGAATCAATCAAGCAAGTGAAAAGAAAGTGGGTGGAATTAGTAATCTTCCTCTCATTCCTCAACTACTAAATAATTGAAATTAGTTACTTCTCAACCATAGTATTAACAACAACCACGTCCTAAAATAAGGTAATGGCATGGTAAAAATATGAAAATTTTGGATGAGTTTGGGGTCGATATCCTTTTTAGAAAAATAGATGGAAATACAGTTGATATCGGTGAATTTTATTAATTTAGAGAGGTATTAATTAATAGATAAATTAATAATTATTAATTTATAAAGAGTTTCCAATATCAAACAAAATTAAATTTTATTTATATAAATATAAATACAATGAATTGTACTATATATTATACTTGATTCAGTTAATACTATTATTTATAAATTCAAAGTATGTCAATAAGATTCAGCGTACAAAACTTAATTTGATTCATTACATTTTCATAAATTCACTCAACTCATCAAAGATGCCTAAAAATTTTCTGATACAGTCCGCAAGCAATACACCATAGTTTTTGGATGGAATAAGGAAGATTAGTGATGTGCTTCACAAAGATTCAAACTTTAAGAAGAAGCATACAACATTAGAATTATATTATTAAAAAATTGTAAAGTGTGTGTATATATATAATTATGAATTATTAATTTATGATAATATTGGGACCATATATTTATAAAGGAATTTTCAAATTTTTTTTTATCTTATTATCTTATCAAAATTGCTCATTTATTGAATTGGTCCTAACCGGACCAGATAAATATATTATTTTACAGAAGTTTTAATACAAAGATCATTAATTTCAGGGGCAAAAGAGTTTCAGAGCTGCAGTTGGTATGAGAAAAGTTAGTCAAATGCAAAATCTAATTGGAAATTGTTCCTAATTTAAAAGGGAAAAGTGGATAGTTAGAAGAACCTAATTAAACTATAAAGCAATGTTTTGTTACGGGTGGATTAGAAGTTGGAATTGACTGAGACAAAAAGGATGTAATTTAGATTAGGTGATTAGTTCACAGTTAGTCAAAAAAAATTACAAGTTAAGTGTCATTATACAAAGACTAGTTAATGCAAACCCCACCTATTTTAACTGCTTCAATTACCAAACTTTTCATGCTACTAAACAAATTTAGAGCATCACACTAACCCTTAATTAACCATCATCGATACCAAAGGTTTAGCTCAGTTTGTAAATCAGGCTGAGCAAGTTTGAGGAGAACAAGGTTTGAATCTCACTAAATACATTTGTTGGGACGGGTGAGGAGCCTTAACTGTTACCAAGCTTCAAACAAAGTTATCTCAATGAAGATACTTATAAATATTATTAAAAAAAATTAACCACCCTCAATTATATTCAATTGCATTATATTGAACTTGAGTAGAAAATATCGCACGATTAGTATTTCCACTTAATGAAAGATTACAACCTGATGATATATTTATACACCTCAATAGAACTTTATTGCATCAATAAAATGAAATATAAAATTACATCAGTAATGAAACATATCTAGATGTTTAATTTGAAAGTCTTGCTAAAAAAAATAGTAACATTCAAGCCATTTCGGCTTATCATTCACATCTAGCCATTTCGGCTTTAGTTTTAGAGAATTTCGCATTTTCTAAACTATGAAGTCAAACACACTGCTAATTCCTTTTTCACACCAAATATAAGATTAGGAGCACATTTTTAAGATCGTTACAAAGTATCTTTACACATGCAAATTTTAAAAGTTATCAACTTTAAGACTATCAAATTTAGGTCTTAGTATTTGATTACAACTGAATAAAACATAATTAATGGGATTGTTATAGAAATCAAGAAAATTTATATTTAATTATATTCATAAAAAATAATATTTTAAAATAAATATACCAAACAAAACATCATGACTAATATCGACGTACGTTTTATAGAATTTATGACATGGATATTATAAATAAATGACAGAATCATTTTCTTCGAATTACGTTCAAAAGTACAAGAATTAATATTAGTCTCAATAATAATTTAATAGAATTATCATCATTTTTGACAGATTAGATGTAACACACATGCTAATTAAAATAAATAGCAATATTTTTTAATTTTGTGGTGTAGTGGCTCATGTGTTAATAATCATAAACTAAGATTCCTTAAATAATTTTCACATGGCTACACAAGAATCTAATGGCTGCCAATTAAATATTAAGGGTGGCTAATTATACTTCATTATCCATAATTACATATACTTTCACTAGCTAACCTATAAAACAACATAGGTTTCACTTTTTAATAGTAACTGAATAATTATATAATGAACCGAGTTTTTTGATCCCTTCTCCCACATAGATGTGTTTTAGAAATGAATAAAATAATAGAAAGTAATAACAAAAAATTTGGAACACATGTCATTCATATATGTAGAATGAACCAAAGATTAAAATGATTAAATTGATAGTAGTAAAAATAATATAAACATTACTAGAAAGGGTATGCATATGGATTTGATATTATAAGATTTTTGGATAAAAATTAATATTATAAACCATATATCAATGAAGTATTTAATGAATGAATCTCCATTAAATAATAACATCTTCGTATAGTCTGATAATTTATATGTTAAAACATGCAGTGAAGTTATAGTTAATGGATAAGATTGAATTTGTAGCTTCCAGACGTTTCAGGTTCGAACTACATCTAGGGGAATGACAATTTTTTATTCTATTTAGTATAAGCGTAAATGGGCAAATTTTTTTAAAAAAAATAATTTGTTAAAACATTTGTTAATCGATATTATTAAAACTTACATATTAATTCGTGTGCATAATTATTCTTATCAAAGAGGCTCGATTTCAAGTCTCAACCCTGCAAGAAACTTTAGAGAACGGCACAACATAGAGTAGTCTAAATATCAAATTAACACTTCATTCAATATTGTGGAAATCCAATGCATAAAATTAAATGATTAAAAGGAGTGACTTGAATAGTAAGAAATTCTAAGAATACAAAATAGAAGGTATGCGAGAACATATGATTTGTATAATACACAAAAGTTAAGTAATTCGAAATTGTGAATTAATATTAATGGGCCTCATATGTCTAATGGACTTTCTGAGCTATTTAGGATTAAGCCTCAAAATAGTGGCCCAATTTGCACCAAGGGATCCATTTTAATTAAATATAGCTGAGTCGAGCCGAGTTTTGGCATATTCGTGTTCATTTGTTTAATTTGTAATCAAACACGAGACGAGTCGAGCTCAAAATTCTATTCATGTTCGTTCATTTAAGTGTTCGTTTGTTCGCAAGATGTTCACGAACAACTTATTTATTTTGTTCATGAACAGTTCGCTAATTTATTTACGAAGAGCTTATCTACTTTGTCCGTGAACAACATTGCTAATTTAATACATAATTTAAAGTGGATTATAAAATTGGGTTAAGTAATGTTATACATATACTAATTGTATTAGTCTAATTTTATATAGTCTTACTTTATTTTAATTCTATAAAATTTTATTTTTGATATGTAATTCTAATAATCGAGCTAGTTCACAAACATTTTCAGGGTCAGTTCACGAACTTGTTGGATTGAAAAAAACACTAAAAACAATTCATGGAAGGGATTTCTTACCTTGATAAAAAACAACCAAAATTAGTTTGGGATTTTCCTTACTTTATTCTTTCCTCGACTATTTAACCTTTGTAAATATATTTATATTTCAAATGCTAAACTAATAATATTATAACTTATTTGTTAGTATTGATCGTTGTCTTAAGTTCTATGGATGGACTTTATAAATTATTTGCAAATCGTTAAGGAGTATTTTTTTTAGACTGCAACAATAACTCTCATACCCAAATAAGCTTATTAGTTTGTGTTATACTCGCCCCTTAAATGGCTAAATTCATTATTTTTCATGCAAGTAGTTATCAAAAACATAGTCTAATGTGTGTCTATTAAATACTTTAGTCGAGACTCTAATTTGATTCTTATTGTATACAAAAGTTGAGAAGTCTTGACTGTTATTAAACCATGATTGCATGACAATACTTTTTATTTATAAACAAAAATCTACCCCATATATTTGTATTTTTTTAATTGTCAACTTTATAATAAATTATTTTGACGAAGAGAACTTCTTGTCACATTACATGCACACAAGTTGAGAGATTAATATTAATAATATTAATAATAATAATAATAATAATAATAATAATAATGATGATGATGTCAGGAACAATTATATATCTTTATTAGTACCAGTTAAAATTATAAAAAAAAACAAACAAAATAAATGCATAATTCTCCATATAAAAATCATAAATGGAGAGACAAATCAAGTTTATGATCAATATTAGAATTTGATCCACCTCCATTCAATGATCTTATGCTTCTCTGCCAATGCATCAAACTCCTTTCATCTTCTTCCCTAATTTGATTATTATAAAGCAATCCCACATTACTATTATTATGATCAAGCCTCGCTGCACCGTTGGATCCAAAAATACCAGAGAATTGATGGCCAGGATGATAAGGCTGAATATTAGCAGCATGAGCAGTTATATACATTGAAGGATGCAAAATCCCTAACTGGTGGTGGTGGTGGTGGTGGCCGAACACCATTGCCGCCGCCGACGCCGGCGGCTGCCGTGCACATTCTGATGCTGCTCTTTTTGCCTTCCTAGCTGCGTTTCGTTCTTTCTTGTGTGCGTTTTGATGGCCACCTAGAGCTTGAGAGCTGTAGAACTTTCTAGAACAGAAGAGACATGGGAACACTCTTGCTCTTGTGTCTTCCTCTATGTTGGGAGCTTTGTCTTCAATTTTCATGTTTGGTTACTATGTTTTTTTCCACAAATGGGGTTGAAGAGATTGATGTGTTTTTTCTTTTTTGGGTACTGTTCTGATATTGTGGTTTTAAGGTAGAAAAATGTAAGAAAGGTGATATAAATGTATGTGAAGAGTGTGTAATTATTATATAGACTGATTTCATTTGACAGTGTATGGGCATGGCATGAGAAGAGATAAGAGAGAGTGGTGATAACGGTCCAAATTCATCTTCTTTATTGGCTAATTTATTTAATTTATTTTAAGAGTATCAGACTTCCATATTACAGTAAAATTATACTTTTTTTTTAAAAAATACGGTGTTTTTTATTGCTTATAAATCAATCAAGCTAGTTTATGAATATTTTTAATTTATAAACATTTCTTTAAAGCGTTGTTGTAAGTTATTTTTATAACATATTTTATGCAGCTTATAAACACTTATAATTTTATTAACCATAAAACATAAACCTCATTTAATGTTATACATCAAAAAGTCTTTAGTAATTTTACCACTTATAAACTGATTATGAATTAATTTTTAATCACTACTCTATAAAACACAAACACCCTCTTAGTAGGCTTTTTCAATGACACCCTGCATTTAAAAATCACGAGTTCTCTATTTAGCCGATTAAGAGAGGCGGTTACAATTAAGGGCAGAATAATTATTTCATACCTAATAAATTAGGAACACGTGATAGATACTCTTATATTTTTCCTTTTAGGTCGATGCTGCTTATATCACACGCCCAAAGATATGAGGTAAAGGATTCTCCCTTCACCCTTATTCTAATTATTATTCTCTTATCTTTACCGGATTCTTACTTAGGCTGTGTTCTTTTCAACTTCTGAAAGCTGAATTGAACTGAAGTTGGCCGAACTAAACTGATATAAAGTTGGCTGAATTGAACTGAACTGAAGTTGGCTAAGCTAAACTGAACTTATTTCAGTTTAAATTTATAAATACATAGCTGAACTGAATTGAACTGAACTACACTAAACTTGACTACATTAAATTGTAGTCCAAAAGAACAGGGCCCTAGACATTAAAGAGCCTTCGCCAAAACCCCAACCAAATACCTGACCGTTTTCTATCTTATAGGTATCACCATCTTGAAACCCGTAACATCAAATTTATATTTTAAATCTTCTCTCCACATAAATTCAATATTTTATGAGTTTGTGAGACAGCTTTTCTATGCAAGCGAAACAGAATCCAAACCATATTGATATATATTGTAATAGGTTGGATTTACTTGAGTTGATATAGTATTAAATTTGTCTGGAAACTTCGTAGATAGTATGGATCTTTAAAGTAAAGAGAGTTTATTGGTGGAGATATGAGAAATGCCTGCATTCCCAAAAATCTGATCTTTTTCTTTTTCTCTCTTTTATCTCTGACTCTGACAAATTATGATCAGTTTCATGGGCAAATGGGTTTTCTCTTACATGAGTTAAACAACCTCTTTCTTTCTTCATTTCCAAGTCTTCTGTCATAACCAATTTTGAACATATTGCACATTTTACAAGTTGCATTTCTCTAGAGTAAATATTCGCTCCGTGGTTTTAGGGCTAAATAAATTTTTTTAGGGTAAACTTTAAAAATTATCTTGTGGTTTCACTCATTTACAAAATGGGGTCTGAGAAATTTTTTTTACAAAATAGGGTCTGTGGTTTTAAAAAATTTACAAAAAGAGGCGTATGATTTCAAAATAGTGGTATTAAATTGAATATTTTAAACAATTCAACATTCTAATAATTTAACCTTATTATTTAAAAATTATACGTCAGAATTTGAGTATTTTTAGAGATTTTTTTATTTTTTATGATTTTTAAAAGTTTGTTATCATAATTTAATTAAAAAAAATATTTGCACTATTCAAAAAATTTTAAAATTTTTCAATGATATGTATTATATTTTTAATAACTATTCTGCAAAAATTTAGATAAAAACGAACAAGATTATTCATTTTCGTGATGTAATTTAATACTCCCTCCATCTAGAAATAATCGTCTTTTTTAACTAATTCATATTTTTTAAGATAACAACTAACTAATTGAAGTAATTTACTTATTTTCCCTTTAATCAATGTTCTACTTCATTCTCAAAGCTTTTCAATAATGGTTATTGCTGCAATTAATAAGGGTAGGATTGGAAGAGTATGACAAAAATACCTAAGAAATAGGAAATGACAACTAAAAAGAGATGTGAAAAAATGTGTAAAACGACCACTATTTCTAGATGGAGGGAGTATTGAAGATCCTTTATTTGTAAATTTTTTGAAACCACAGATCCCATTTTGCAAAAAGAGCTTATATGGAAATTTCCAAAATTTTGACACTAACCGAATCATCAAAACCAATGAAATATTTATTACATTATTGAAATGACTAATTTATCTTCTATATTTTATATAAAAAATTTTCTTTCTTCTTAATTACCACTCATAATCAATTATCTCCCTCCTAATTAATACAAGAGTAAATTAGGAAAAAAATGATAAAAAATGCGTTAAAATTTCAAAACGTCAAACTTTTAGAAAAATTAAAAAAAAACCCAAAACGTCAAACTTTTGAAAATGGAAGGAGTATCACAAATCTATTAATTGAGTATGCGCTTAATTTATGTAGTTATAACTTGAATATGTATTTTTGGAAATGCGAGAAGTATGTTTTTGAAGATGAAGAAGCATTAATGGTATGTTGTAGACATAAATTGGTGCAAATGTGGTTCCTCATAGAATCAACCAATGTGCTTGCTACGCTCTCCAACAGCCAGCATTCAATAAGCAGAGGTGAATCTAAGATTTGACTTACTGAACAAAATTTAAAGAAACTTGGAAGTTACTAAATTGATCTGAAGTTATTGGAAGCTAAACTCATACAGAACATGAACTTATAAATCCAAAACTAATTGGTACGTTCATGAAGAGTGGATGAGGATGACCAATGATTAATCCTTAGCTCATTCAAAATCTTCTTTCTGATGGTAGGGACTAGTCCATCCTTAATCATTCGTCAGAGGTCGAACCCTGGGATGTGCATGGAGCCACCTTAAATCTAGGGGCCAGCCATCCTGCCCTTCGAGCCACCATAAATTGGCGATCGTGGATTAGTCTGGATGTGGACGTGGCTTAAAGGTGTCGCCCACAGTTGGGATCCATTTAGGACCACCTCGTGGTGAAAACAAAGAAAATCTCATTTCTAAAAAAAAGACTTGTTGAAAATGGATTGAACTTGGACGTCACATAAGACGTGAACTTATAAATCAAGAAAATTATACCCGTGCGCTTCAAAAAACTAATCGTTTTTATATTTTTTATCAGAACTAATAAATATTTAATACACCATAAAAATGACTACCATATCCTTAATAAAATTCTATCTCTTCTTAATTACCAAGTTATAATCCTGCTCTCTTTCCTAATTAATACAAAGGTAAATTAGAGAAATAATTGTGAAAGTTGCATTGATTTTTGAAAATGACAAATAAAAGGAACCGCGAAAAAAAGCCTAGACTAATTTTTGGAACTGGAGGGAGTAACTCGGAACACTTTTACTTAGAATTTTGAAAAGACCAACACGAAAAGGCCAAATTAATCTTTTGGGGAGAGAGAGAAGTAAAAACAATGTCAGAGTAGCAAAGCAAACCTTTGGAAGAGATGAGATGAGATGAGATGAGGTAATGTTGTGATCTCCAATGGCCACTTGGGCTCTGAAACTCACTTATGGATTGTTAGGTTGGCTTGGCTCTTGTGCTGCATTCCTCTGCCTTTTACTATATTACTAGTTATGGGCTCTCTCACTGGTCCCCTATTTTCCACCGCCATTTTTGCTTGCAATTTGCTATAGTACTTTTCTTCCATTCCTCTATAACTAGAGAGATAGAGAACCCAATGCTCTTTTTTTCTTTTCTATTCCAAGTCCATGTGCTCTCTGTGCGTGGCCCCCATTTGCAGATCCTATTTACGGCATTGGCTGTCATTTTGTTACCAAATCAAACGGTCATATGCTTTTCTGAAACTTTCATCACAACTTGATAAATGATAACTACCACTCTTACCTTTTATATCGTGTGTTAACTAGTCAATTTCACATTTAAGTTCATCTGGAAGACACATGTGTATGAAACTCAAATGTTCAAGAACATAATAAGGAAATACATTGCCCCAAACTTAGCTCTAACCGACTTTAGCCACTCGAAACTTTCAAGTGTGACACTTTACACTCTAATGTTGGGGCTTTTATATGGTGGACCGGGTCCTTTTAGGACCAAACAATTCAAAGGCTGATATTTAATGGAGACTTAATTAAACATTTTCTCTTTTCAATTAAATATCTTTCTATTAACCCGGGCACCCTATAATTTCCCCTAATATTGGCAAAACTTATACAATTTGCGCTCTCAATGCCACATATTAGCTTCTAGTTGTTTTGACTTTTCAGATATGTTATTTTTCTGATTTGCATTGAGGAGACAAATGTATCAGTTTTGTCAACTTTAAGGGGAAAAACCAAGAACGGTTAGAGCCAAGTTCAGGAGACAACGTTTGCATTTGGCCACATAATATTGATGTTGTTAAATCAAGACCAAATACACCACCAACTCCCTGAACTTTTCTCATTTCACATGATGTCCCTTAAACTTTGAAAAAGTCCTGTAGTCCCCTATGTTGGAATTAAAACACTCAAATAAACAACTTTTATTAAACTCAAAGATATTACAAGAACACTCTCACTCAAGATACAAAACTACAACTCACTTCTTTACTTCTTTTCTTTCTAAAGAAGTTCTTATTTTTGTTGATGAAAAACAACTAAACAACTCACCTATTTATAGGTGAATTATACAACTCTCAACTAACACAATTACTCACCACCACCTCCAACTTGGTTATCACACATCAAAAATCTACATACTTAAAATACCTAAATAAATTTACTATATTTTGGATTTGTGGGCTTGAACTCCAATTGATTGGATTTGGATTTTGGATTTCTATTAATATGAATCAAGTTTATAATCCAACACCGCCCCTAAACTTGATCTTGTCATACCACGTGAGTGTGACCCGACGACCCCCGATCCCCCCGCCCGAACGGTAAGGTTTAATGCTCTTCGGCGTAGGGCGGTGAAACAACGAGTGCTGTGAAGCTTGCTAAGGGATAGTCCTTATTTTAGAGTGATGAAAATGGATAATGGAAGCGATGTGGAATTTGAAATTTAGTCCGATTAATGGGTTAAGGGATACGAGACTTAGAATCCCGTATTTTAAGATAGAGTCGCCACCTGGTCAAGCTCCACCGGGAATTTGGGTACGATATTCCCACGGGTGGTTGGACCGTACCTTAAGATAGAGATTCTAGGTTCGGATGATGTTGCTTACTTTTCAATTTTTAAATCAAACTGATTATATTTTAATAAACTTGACCTTAGTTCTTATGCGATTTAATCCGATTATTGTTTGGTGTTTTCGGTTTTATATGCCGTACATAACACGGAAAGTGATAAATAAACAAAGCAAGAAAATAAAATTATTACAAGGCTTTACAAATACTTATACATCTTTCTAATGTGAGAAAATAAATAAAGCGATAAATAAATAAACGGGCGAAACCGGGTTTAAACCGAGCTTACCGACTCGGCCTCGGCTCCAAACGAGGCAAGAGATATACGGGAATAATCACAAATAAGGCATGAATAAATCAAATGCCGAAAATAAACACATAGCATGAAGAAAACGATATTTTTGGATTTTTCGGGATAAAAACATAATTTTTGAGCATTTATTAATTATCTAACAACCTAAGAAGGGTGAAATAAATTAACTAAATATCCTAAAATTAGATTTAATATATTCAAAATATTTTTGGAATTTTTAGTTGGTAGAAAACAATTTATTTAGATTTATTTAGTTAAAAATGTTATTTTTAAGCCATTAAAATACATATTAAATCAAATAAAATAAAAATAAAACCTAAAAATAGAAGAAAATAATATAAAAATAGTTTCAGATTATTTGTGATTTTGTGGAAATTTTTTGGGTTGAAAACGGGGTAAAAAATGCAAGAAAATGGCGGGGCTAAAAACAGCTTTTGGCGGCAAAAGGCTTTGGTGACAACCTTAACCGCCATTGCTATAGCCTTGGCCGCTATAGTGGCATCGGTGAAGGCTATAATGACGGCGATCAAGGCTGTCACTATGGATTTGGGTAAGCAAATACCCAAAAATAGCAAGAAATAACGGGACTTCTATGGGGGTGAAGTTCACCTCCATAGCTGTAGCCTTCACCGCTATAATAGTAGCAGCCAAGGCTATAGGGGTAAAGGTGAAGGCTATCCCTATAGAGGTCGGATTATTTTCTGACGGTTTTCCAAAAACACCAAGGAAAAAACCAATAAACAACACCAAAGGCAGCAAGAACAGCAACAAAAGACAATAAATGAAATAAAAGATCAAGGGAACTTAGTTTTGATACCTATAGGCTGTGAATCTAACTTGGGAGACTTGAACCGGACGTTTGGCAAGCTTTTGATGATTTTCCGATGGAAACAGCGACGAAAATAGCAACAGAAATAGTGACAGATTGTTTGGGTGGTATTTGGGGAAAAGTCTCTAAAACCCAATTTAATCCGTTTTAACCTATGATTTCTAACTGATTTTAGTGTTTAAGCTATGAGATCAAGCCTAAGAATAACTAAGAATCAAGATTAGGGAGGATTAAACCCGGATTCTAGCTTTTCGTAAGCTTTCTCTCTCTAGTTCTTCCTTTTCTCTCTCTTGTTCTTGATTTTTCTCTCTAAAAAACATTTCTAAATCCTAAAATCTGGAGAAAAGTCCCTCTCTCTCTTGGATTTTTTTAAATACTCTCACACATAAAAATCCACCGACTTAGGCAAATTTTAAAGAAAAATACGTAGCCAAATCTCAAGCGGAGAGAGAAACGAAGTGGCACGGCTTGAAACAGGCCGTGCCAAGCCCACCGCCGCCGTCACGGTGGTGACCGCCATAGGAGCGGCGGTCACCGCCGTGACAGTAGCATCCATCTCCATAACGGTGGTGGTGGCTGCTGCCACAAGAGGTGGGGGTGGCCACCCCATTGGCATTCACCGCCACAAAGGGTGGCGGTGAACGCCACCATGACGGCGGTGGCTGCCACAAGAGTGGCGGCCACCATCGCTGGAGGGCAAGCTGCCGCCGCCGCCGCCGGCAGCAAAAGGGGGCTGCTAGGTTTAGATAAACTAGGGTTAGGGTTTTAGGTAGGGTTTTAGGCTAATTAGGGTTTAGGTAGGGTTAGGGTTTTAGGTAGGGTTTTGTGTAATTAGGCCGGATTTAGGGTTTTGGCTTCCAACGCCTATATCTTTCACTGCAGTTATTCAATTTAGGCGATTCTTAACATTCTAAAAATTTCAGAGAGTCAAGAATCCAATAGTATAAATGAGACTCACTGAAAATGTTTGGATCTTATAGAAAATTATGAAACAAATTACTGCACGTGAGCGAAGGAAACAGCTAATCCTAAATGCATGCAAATGATATTTAAGCGCCGCCAAAGGTTCGAAATCATAAAAAGAAATCATAAAAAATGTACTTGCCAAATGCGATTTGACCTTCCAAGAATAGAACAACTAGACTGTACGAGGTTAGAGCAATAAGTCATCATCGTTCTAAGGGTCACCAAAAAGCCCGTGCTCACAGGGTGCCACTCGGGGAGATTATCACTTGGCGAGCCAAGTGTGATCTCACGAAAGAGCAAAGGATAGAGGGTTATTCCTGAGGTGCAGATTCTTGAACTAGTTGTCTACTAGGGTTGCCATCAACAGACTTATCAAGAACGAGATTCTGACTTGGTTGATTTGATTCGATATACCTGTTACGAGAGACTTGAGGTTTGCCAAGCGTGGGCTTGGGCTTTTGACATTTGCCAAGCATGGGCTTGGGCTTTTGAGGTTTTCAAAGCATGAGCTTGGGCTTTTGAGGGTTTGCCAAGCATGAGCTTGGGCCTTTGAAGGATTTGCCAAGCACGAGCTTGGGCTTTTGAGGGATTTGCCAAGCACGGGCTTGGGCTTTTGAGGGTTTTGCCAAGCACGGGCTTGGGCTTTTGAGGGTTTTGCCAAGCACGGGCTTGGGCTTTTGAGGGTTTTGCCAAGCACGGGCATGGGCTTTTGAGGGATTTGCCAAGCACGAGCTTGGGCTTTTGAGGGATTTGCCAAGTACAAGCTTGGGCTTCTGAGGGATCTGCCAAGCATAAGCTTGGGCTTTTGAGGTTTTGCCAAGCATGAGCCTGGGCTTTTTAGGGATTGCCAACCATGGGCTTGGGCTTTTGATGAATTTGCCAAGCATGAGCTCGGACTTTGAGGGATTCGCCAAGCATGAGCTTGGGCTTTTGACGGATTTGCCAAGTACAAGCTTGGGATTTTGAGGTTATACCAAGCACGGGCTTGGGATTTTGAGGGTTTGCCAAGCATGGGCTTGGGATTTTGAGGGACTGCCAAGCACGGGCTTGGGCTTTTGAGGTTTGCCAAGCATGGGCTTGGGCTTTTGAGGTTTTCCAAGCATGGGCTTGGGATTTTTAGGGTTTAGCCAACCACGGGCTTGGGCTTTTGATGGATTTGCCAAGCATGAGCTTAGGCTTTTGAGGGTTTGCCAAGCATGGGCTTGGGTTTTTGAGGGATTGCCAAGCAAGGGCTTGGGCTTTTAAGGTTTTGCCAAGCACGAGCTTAGGCTTTTGAGAGTTTGCCAAGCACGGGCTTGGGCTTTTAAGGGATTGCCAAGCACAGGCTTGGGCTTTTGAGGTTTGCCAAGCACGGGCTTGGGCTTTTGAGGTTTGCCAAGCTTGGGCTTGGGCTTTTTAGGGTTTTACCAAGCACGGGCTTGGGCTTTTGACGAATTTGCCAAGCATGAGCTTGGGCTTTTGACAGATTTGCCAAGCATGAGCTTAGGCTTTTGAGGGTTTTCCAAGCATGGGATTGGGCTTTTGAGGTATTTACCAAACATGAGCTTGGGCTTTTAACGGATTTGCCAAGCATAAGCTTGGGCTTTTAATGGATTTGCCAAGCATGAGCTTGGGCTTTTGAGGTTTGCCAAGCATGGGCTTGGGCTTTTCAGGGTTTTGCCAAGCACGGGCTTGGGCTTTTGACGGATTTGCCAAGCACGAGCTTGGGCTTTTAAGGGATGCCGATAACTTCTAATGAGGTCGGACTGGGATATGCTGAAAAGCGCCTGAGGAGACCATTGGACTAAATGCATTGCCTGCCACAGAAATTTTGAGATATTAGAGAGAGACATGAGCTGCGCTTTTGTTGCTTAATTGATTTTGCCGAGACAAAAATTTTTGCCCCTTCAATTAAGCAACAAAAATGGAAGAATGAAACCAAAATAAAGTTGAGGTTTCCAGGAGTTTGGAGAGATTATCGAGGCCAAGCTCCCAGTCTGGCTGATATGCCCGTGGGTATTTGCATTAAGGTGCCCCTAGGTATTTGCATTAAGGTGCCCCTAGGTATTTGCATTGATGTCTCCCTGAGAGAAACTTCTGAGATTTTAGGATCCATCGGTTGGTCGTCCTTCTAAATTGCCCCATGATGTGCCTACTAAGAAGGTTTTAAAGCATTAGTAAGCCATATAAATCGCATTTTTATTGCTTAATTGATTTTATGGAACAAAAATATTTTTGCCCCTTCAATTAAGCAAAAAAAAAATGAAAGAAAAAGAAATAAGAGGTGAGATTTCTGGGAGGTTGGAGAAACTGCCAATGTCGAGCATTGAGACTAGCTGATATGCCCCTAGGAGAAATTCTGTCTTCGAATGCAGGACAGAAGTCAATTCTGAGATGCTCCTTGATATAGGCTCTTGCTTGGAGGTTGAGCGCATAACCCGAGGATACTTTTCCTTACTTTGTTTCCTGTGGAATCAGCATAGAATAATAGAATAATAGACATGAACATTATGCATGAATGTATGAATGCATGAGATACTCGGACTGGTCATCTTCGGGCTGATAGATTAACTTGCTTGATCGATTTTGCTCAATTCGGTGAAAGATCGACTTGCTTGAAAAGGGAGGATACATGGAATTGCCTTGTAGTACGAACAAGACAAGAATGCCCCTGGAGGAGGATTAGGGATGAGGGAAGCTGCGGTGATTTGATTACGAATTAATTACTGGAGCAGGCATGACGGAGACAGGGGGGTGCACGAAGCAAAGCTCAAGATTCTAGATAACGAATGATCGGGTGCTATCACTACCAATGAATTCTACCAAGGATGGCTTCATAAGATTAGGATATTATGGAATCAAGATGCTCGGTTGTGGTCAGAAATTGAGCGAACACGGGCGGAGGACGAATTTGAGTCCTTCGAATCTATTAGACCGGCGAACATGTCTATGCATTCTAATGCTGATGGCGATGATACAAATATCTCGATGTGATCGATGGCAGTTGGTAATCTTTGGTCTAATTGTCTTAATTTTTGCATAGACCTGAACATTGTGGTGGGCCTATCAGACTTGCTTATATTTTGCTTTTATGTTCTAATTTTTGCCTGAACCGCCCTTTTCGGGTTTTCAATCCAGCGAACTATCCCGGCTTTTGCATAGATCTCGATTCTTTTCAGTCTATCAGGATTTTTGCCTTTTATCTTTGTTTTTCTTTTCTTTTGAGGAATTGGGTTGACTGCACAGAACCCTATGTTCGACTCATCTGTTGCATTTCGCCTTTTGGGCCCAATATATATTCATTCAAGCATAAATATAAAGAATTCAGTAAGATGACATTTCCATTAAATGAATTAAGTTTGAGTACATGATGATGATAGTCATTTTTATTGACCCAAACTCTGGTGCTAACTAGCCTATAAAGGTTTTCTAGCCAACACACTCTTGTAGCTCACTTTACCCTGACTTTTGCCTAGATCACCCTTTTTTGAATTTTTAGTCTGGCGGGTTATTCTTGTACCCTAACTTTTGCCTGAGTGGTTTGTAGAATACCGATCAGCAGGATACTCCCTAATTCTTTTGCCCGAGCAGTAGAGGACCACTCATCGGGTGATTGATTTATACATGCTTTTTATGTACCGCTTTTCCGGATTTGATTCTTTTGGTTAGATATGATAATGCTTCGACCTGTTTTGGTTGATAAAGTTTACAAACTCGGTACCATTCGAAATCTTCATGCCCCTAGAACCGGGTATCTTTCTGATTACATAAGGTCTTTCCTAATTTAGTCGAAACTTCCCCCTTAGGTCAGTGTTGGCAGGCTTTGCTTACTTTGGAATGAAATTGTTGGCCTTTAATAGATATTCGATGCTTGAAGCGGTTGTTGTTCACCCTCGCTATGCGCTTTTGATATATCTAAAGACCGCTTAAGCTGTTCAGGCTATGCCTTAGTCCATGGGGGTCTCTTTGACGCTTGGTTCAATACGACTCTTGGTTTCAGTTGTCTCACTAGCCCGTGAGTAGTGCGGTGAAGATCTGTGGGGCTCGGACCCAAATTTTTGATCGATCAGGGATGCCCCTTGGGATTAAAACCCATTGTCTGAATGATATGATGAGGTAGGCTATGCCCAGCAAGGACGGTTTTCTAGAGGAACTTGGCCATCTTCTCAACGGTAATGTCGGTGAAAAGGGTCGGCTTCCCCTATGCTAATGAGGGTTGAATCTTGCCAATTATATGCATCCCCCTCGCCGAGAATGGCCAAGGAGGAGAGAACTAGGGAAGGTTTGGAGAGGTGGAAGAGATAGGGTATTAGGAAAAGGCAATGTTGCATGGGGGTGGGGAATTTGAGAATGGGTGGGCGAAGAAAAGATAAGCCATAACTCTATCGAAGATGATCCGATGATGCTCTTCCTCCATAATCGGCTGACACTTCTTTGATAGCTTGAAAATTAGTTTGCATATAGTTGCAAGGCCAGCGATGGATCAATTGACACATTGGATCTATCCCAGGAAGGCTGAGCTTCTTTTGCTGTTTCAGGCATAGAGATGAGATGCTCGGGAATCTGATGACGGAACCTGGATGTCTAGGTATGACTAGGCAAAAGCGTTATCATGATCTTTAAGCACTCATTATCTCTCATTTTCTTCCAAAGGTTAGGTCATTAGAAAGTGGTTACCATTTTAGATTATCATCTGTACCCAAACTTATTTCAGTTAAAGAAATGTCATGAATACTGAACACATTATGCTTGAGATGAAATGAATGCATGGACCCATCGGGCAAAACATCAAATAGATATGTAAAAGGAGAGAGTCTTTCATTAAATTAAGGTGCCTTAAAGGCATAATTGTTCACATCTAGATACTAGAAAAAGAAAATTACATAATAGATAGTCGTCCTCCACAGACGGAGGGTCTTGAGTTACGGTGCTGGTAGATTAAGCACCCTCGGTAGGTTTCATTGGCGCGTAGGTCGAGATAAAAAACCTTTGCTTGATCGGCTAATAACTTATCTCCTTCATCCGCTAGAGACATTGCGGGATTCTTGCCTTTGGAAAAGATGGCTTTAATGATATCTTGCGGACCCCTAACTCTCTTTGGTGAGCTAAAAAGCAGAGGTGAACCCTGACGATTAAGTGCTTTTTCAAGCTCAACTATCTTTCCTTCCCTCACTAAACGGTTGACATCTATGATCAACTTCTGACACTCGTCAGTGCGGTGGCCTTGCTGAACATGATACGCACAAAAGTTATGCTTCTCCTCCTCCTTAGGGGGCCTATACTCGAAAAGGGCTTTGAGGAGGCCGTTCTCCCTTAAGGTGGCTAAGATTACACTGAGGGGTAATTTCCACAGTCTTGTAACATTCTCTGGGTTATCTTTGGGAGCTACTACAACTGGTGCCCGAGCGATTGCCCGATCCTGAGGGGATGTCCTGAGATTTGACTTGCTAGCTTATGAAAGCTTTTCCTTCACCTGGGCCCGTAATGGGACAACACGAGGTCCTTCACACTCTTTAAGCTTTACTTTTTTGACTCTCTTTGAAACTAAAGAGTAGGAACTTATACAGAAGGGCCTCCATTTCAGGCGTCATGCCCGGGGATTGAACGACCTGGCCGCTGGATGAATGGGGCACTAACCGATTCGTGAGAGCTTCAATTTTAAGTGTCATACTCAGAGGTTGTATGACCTGGTCACTAGAGGGATGGGTGTGCCAAATTGGAATGGTGAAGCAATAGATGAGGGCTCGACTGGAGAGTTAACTTGTATATTGGTATTGAAGGGCTTTTGTGCATAAACAGCCCCCCTCAGAGCAATAATATACTGAGGAGAAGTAGGAAGAAAGGACTTTGGAGGCATTTAAGGTTGAGATAGTTTCTGATCCCGTTGGAAGAGTTAACTTGTATATTGGTATTGAAGGGGTTTTGTGCATAAACAACCCCCCTCAGAGCAATAATAAACTGAGGAGAAGTAGGAAGAAAGGACTTTGGAGGCATTTAAGGTTGAGATAGTTTCTGATCCTGTTGGAATAGACTGGGTCGGGACCGAATAGGAGAAATTGACCGATCGGGCTAAAACTAATCCAGGGTTATTGGGATTAACAGAAGCTGGTTCGTATTGGTGCGAAAACCAGGCTTGAAGGTATGGGTTGAAGCTCGGGTTAGATATGCAAGCATGAGCGAATGACATGGGATAGGCGGAGGCTGAATGGGCTGCTGCACACATTGAATCGGTTGAATTGGTTGAACAGAAGACTTAGCCTAAAATGTTGGAACCTGAACTGACCCACTTTGAGCGATCTCTGGTTATCCCTAAGCTTGAATGCCAATCATCGGAATCCTTTGGACACTTCTTTTCTCTTCCAAAACTGCATGGACCAAATCTTAGATCTGCCCCTAAATTGCATCTTGAAATTGATCGGATCAGAGAAATACTGACACAACATTAGCAATCTCAGAACTTAAAGGAGACTGACCCTGATCAGGCGGGAGGAAAGGAGGAGAAGAAGAACCCTTGGATAGAACCGTATCCACTGGCGGTAAATCAGACATAGCAGAAAGAAATAGATTTTAAAATTGAGCTTGACACTGAATCTAGGCCCACAGAACAGTGAACTAGATGATGATCGAATTTGGTAGGTGCGGTGCCTTGGTCTAACTAAGAAACCGAAAGATAATCAGCCCGAATTGAACCATGAATGAGATGGATGATAACATAAATATTTGAGTGATGAATGCTATATATACTAGTGGTTTAGAGAGGTAAAGAGCAGAAGAGCTTATGATGCGAAGCTTAACCCCAAAATACATGAGATGTACAAATTCCTTGCTATCCCTAGCAAACTAGGTATGGGTCATCGGGACTCAAACGATCTTAGGCATTTTATTAAATTCCCTCTTTAAGCGAGGGGAGAATAGGGGTAGGCGAAAACCAAAAATAAAGGTTGGCCGTATTCGGCCTATGCGTGAGGTGCGTATGCATGAGCACAACACTAGTAGCACACGAAAGTAAATAAACCTCTTCCAACCTTATGACTCCTGCATAACGCCAATTTGTAGTCTGGGGGTAACTCTAGCGCCAGGAAGCTGCAAGAGAGTATGCGACCTAAATCTAGATTATTTTGGTGAACCTACAGGGAAGTTGCTATGGTTAGTTTTATCGTGGTTCAAAGTCTCAAACTGCTGGTGTCGTGAATGACACTGTAAAAGGGTCTCGTTTACCTTGATTTCGTGTAACGCAACCACTCCTCAAATGAGTGCGACCGCAGGAATTATACGTTGGTTGAAACGATTGTTCCACCTATAAATATCCCCAATTCCTGACAGTTATGAGGTATACAAGTGAGCTTCACAGGGGTGATAAAAATGGCACCGTAAAGCTTAGAATCTAACTAAAGCGATGGATCAAAAGGCAAAAGAGATAAAGTGTTGATTTAAAAATGATTTAGGCACATCATCAAAATCCTTTAACCAAAGGTGAAAACGAGAGCGATTTTCAAGTTTTAAGTTAAAGGAAGATCCCCAGCAGAGTCGCCACTGTGAGCCGACGACCCCCGATCCCCCCTCCCATATGGTAAGCTTTTTATGCTCTTCGGCGTAGGGCGGTGAACCAACGAGTGTTGTGAAGCATGCTAAGGGATGATCCTTATTTTAGCATGATGAAAATGGATAATGGGAGCGTTGTTCAAGTTTAAATTTAGTCCGATTAATGGGTTAAGGGATATAAGACTTAGAATCCCGTATTTTAAGATAGAGTCGCCACCCGGTTAAGCTCCACCGGGAATTTGGGTACGATATTCCCAAGGTTGGTTGGACTGTACCTTAAGACAGAGATTCTAGGTTCGGATAATGTTGCTTACTTTTCAATTTTTAAATCAAGCCGATTATATTTTTATTAAATGTGACCTTAGTTCTTATGCGATTTAATCCGATTATTGTTTGGTGTTTTCGGTTTTATATGCCATACATCACACGGAAAGTGATAAATAAACAAAGCAAGAAAATAAAATATTACAAGGCTTTACAAATACCTATACATTTTTCTAATGGGAGAAAATAAATAAAGCGATAAATAAATAAACGGGCAAAATCGGGCTTAAACGGAGCTTACGGACTCAGGCCCGGCTCCAAACGAGGCAAGAGATATACATGAATAATCACAAATAAGCCATAAATAAATAAAATGCAGAAAATAAACACATAACAAGAAAAAACGATATTTTTGGATTTTTCGGGATAAAAACGTAATTTTCGGACATTTATTAGTTATCTAACAACCCAAGAAGGGTGAAACAAATTAACTAAACATCATAAAATTAGATTTAATATATTCGGAATATTTTTGGGATTTTTAGTTAGTAGAAAACAATTTATTTAGATTTATTTAGTTAAAAACGCTATTTTTAAGCCATTAAAATGCATATTAAATCAAATAAAATATAAAAATAGAATAGAATAAAATAAAAATAGTTTCAGATTATTTGTGATTATTTGGAAATTTTTTGTGTTAAAAACGAGGTAAAAACGCAAGAAAATGATGAAAAAGGGTTAAAAACAACTTTTGGCAACAAAAGGCTTTCGTGACAACCTTAACCGCCACAGCTATAGCCTTGGCCGCTATAGTGGCATCAGTGAAGGCTATAACGGCTGCGGTCAATGCTGTCACTATAGCCTTAGCCGCGCTAAATCACAAGAGTGGCGGCCACTGTCACCGGAGGGCAAGCTGCTACAGCCGGCGGTGGTGGTAGCAAAAGGGGGCTGCTAGGTTTAGATAAACTAGGGTTAGGGTTTTAGGTAGGGTTTTAGGCTAATTAGGGTTTAGGCAGAGTTAGGGTTTTAGGTAGGGTTTTGCATAATTATGGCAGATTTAGGGTTCTGGCTTCCAACGCCTATATCTTTCACTACGGTAATCCGATTAAGGCGATTCTTGACATTCTGGAAAGCTCAAAGAGTCAAGAATCCAACGGTATAAACGAGACTCACTGAAAAAGTTCGAATCTCATATAAAATTGTGAAACAAATTACTGCACATGAGCGAAAGAAAACGGCTAATCCTAAATGCATGCGAATGATATTTAAGAGCTGCCAAAGGTCCGAAATCATAAAAAATGTACTTGCAAAATGTGATTCAACCTTCCAAGAGTAGAACAACTAGACCATTCGAGGTCAGAGCAACAATTCATCATCGTTCCAACGGTCACCAAAAAGCTCGTGCTCATAGTGAGATTCTCTATCTCATGAAGTTTTCGCTTGTGAGTGACTTAGTGAAGATATCCGCAATTTGATCTTGTGTCTTGACATGTTTAACTTGCACTTCCTTTCTTGCAACACACTCTCTCATGTAATGGTAGCGGATGCCGATGTGTTTGCTTCAATCATAGAATACAGGATTCTTTGCTAAGGCAATGGCTGACTTGTTGTCAACTTGAATCTCAGTCGGTTCTTCTTGCATCAAGCCGATCTCTTTCAATAAATTTTTAAGCCAAATTGCTTGAAAAATGGACGAGGTTGTTGCAATATATTCTGCTTCACATGTAGATAAAGTTATAATAATTTGTTATTTCTTTGACATCCATGTGAAAACAGTATCTCCCATGAAAAGCACGAATCCACTAGTGCTTCTTCTGTTATCTATGTCTCCACCCCAATCGCTATTGCCGTATCTAACAAGCTTGTATTCATTAGAAACTGAATAGAATAAGCCCAAGTCGGTTGTACCTTTCAAATAGCGAAGAATTCTCTTAGCGGCTTTGAAATGGGTGGTTGTTGGTGATTCCATGTAGCGACTAACTAACCTGACTGCATGAAGGATATCTGGCCTCGTGCAGGTAAGATAGCATAGACTTCCGACCAAACTTTTGAAAAGTGTTAGATCTACACTCTCCCCTTCTTCATGTTTGGACATCTTGATCCCGTACTCCACCGGTATGCTTATCGGCTTGCAGTTATCCATCTTGAAATTTTTCAAGACCTCCTTTGCATAGCTTTCTTATGAAATGAAAATTCCATCCTTTTTTTACTTTACTTCTATGCCGAGGTAGTATGCCATCAATCCTATGTCTGTCATCTCAAATCATTCATCGTTACTTTCTTGAATTCATCGAACATTTTTCGATGAAGATCAAATCATCCACGTAGAGGCACATGATCAAAATATCTCTATCTCTAATCTTGATATATAAAGCATGCTCATATGGACATTTATTGAAACCATTTTCTGGGAAGTACTTATCTATTCTGCTATTCCATGCCCTTTGTGCTTATTTTAGCCCATAAAGAGCCTTTTTCAACTTCAACACCTTATCTTTATGACCTTTGGCTTCGTGACCTGGTGGTTGCTTAATGTAGACTTCCTCTTCTAGAAATCCATTTAGGATGGCGGATTTTACATCCATTTGATGAATTCTCCACTTGTTTTGAGCCGCTAAAGAAATTATTAGTCTAATAGTTTTCAATCGAGCAATTGGAGCAAATGCCTCATCGTAGTCAATTCCAGCTCTAATAGTGTATATTTAAGTTGTTGCAGTTAAAAATCTCGTAGTTGGACCTTGGGTTGGGTCGACCGGTACGCCTTTCGGTGTGCACTTGTCGTCTCATCCCTTCTGCCGGTGATGCACTCCTGGCCTTAATTGGTCGGGTCGTGCCTCCGACGCTGTTACTTTGAAGAAATTAGAGTGCTTAAAGCAAGCCTAAGCTCTGATACCACTTTGTTGGAATTAAAACACTCAAATGAACAACTTTTATTAAACTCAAAGATATTATAGGAACACTCTCACTCAAAATACAAAACTACAACTCACTCTTTTCTTCATTTCTCTCTAAAGAAGTTCTTATTTTTGTTGATGAAAAATAACTAAACAACTCACCTATTTGTAAGAACATTTTTTGTTAGAATATTAAGCTTAATGTTTAAGAAAAGAAATAAGATATAAAATAATGGAGATAAAGAATGCAACTTGTTTGCACCATTATTAAAGAATAGGATTGCAAGTGGTTGGTATATTACAATTATTGTATTGACAACTTAAAATAGAATAGGATGGGCTCCAATCGTAATTAGGAGTGCAAGTGGGTATGGATGGCAATTCACAATTTGGTGATTCACAATCATTATAAATAGAGGTTTGAATTGGTTGTGGAAGAATAGAGTAAAGGAAAAATGTAAGGGATTAAGAGATATAAGTATAGGCAAGTATGCCTAAAATATATAGTGTGTATGTGTGTTAATAATAAAGCTTTGTGGTGAGTTTATGAGTTCTTGTTTTAGTCAAGAGTTTATCGACATGTAGTCGTTAATATTTTTTAATTTTTCCAACATGGTATTAGAGCTGAGGTTTGTTCTTGAGCCATTTCGTATCCAAGTCTCTTCCCAAAAATTCAAGAGTAAAAAAAATCGAGTTTAAAGAAGTTGCATAAACTGCCCAGAAAAGTGTTGCGAAAGGCTGTCTAAGGCGTTGCCAGAAATTGCAGAAACTGTCACAGTATATCAAAAGTGTCGCCATAGATTCCAGAAAGCGTTGCCACAATACCTGTACGAATCTGTCCAGAATTGCAAAGGAAAATTTCGTTGCTGTTTTCCCTGCAGAGTCTGTCAGAATCCAATAGTGATGTACCAAAGTGTTGCAATAGATTTAAAAGTGCTGCAAAATCCCCCATAGTGAAAAAAATTGACACAGAGGAAATACCACTACATGCATTGTTATGTGAATTATTGCTAGAGTTTACAGTAAGAATTGGGAAAGAAGTTCCCAGTTGAATAACCGGTTGTAGGACTATTGAGAGTTCAGTGAAGACTACCAGATCTTGGTGCAGAAAGACTGCCAAATCTAGTAGCAGTTAGTGAAGACTGCAAGAAGATGCAACATGTGAAAACTCTGTAATGATCTAGTAAAATATTGCCAAATGAGCAGTGTTAGAAGAAGACTGCCAGAAGAGCAGCCAGTGAGGGCTGCCAGAGGAACAACCACTGAAGGTTTCAGTTGTGAACCTTTCTGCAGTAGATTGGTAATTTCCAAAAGTTTAATGGATTAACTAAAAAAATTAAGTTTAGGGGGAGTATTAGAATATTAAACTTAATGTTTAAGAAAAGAAATAAAAAAATAAAATAATGGAGATAAAGATTGCAACTTATTTGCACCATTATTAAAATAGGATGGGCGGGACTTTAGAATAGGATTGCAAGTGGTTGGTATATTACAAATATTGTATTGACAACTTGAAATAGGATAGGATGGGCAGCAATCATAATTAGGAGTTCAAGTGGGTATGGACGGCAATTCATAATTTGCTGATTCACAATCACTGTAAATAGAGGTTTGAATTGGTTGTGGAAGAATAGAGTAAAGTAAAAATGTAAGGGATTAAGAGATATGAGTGTAGGCAAGTATGCCTAAAATATGTAGTGTGTATGTGTGTTAATAATAAAGCTTTATTGTGAGTTTATGAGTTCTTATTTTAGTCAAGAGTTTATCGACATGTAGTCGTTAATATTTTTCGATTTTTCCAACATTCTTGTCATAGGCTTGCAAGTGGAGTAGAGCAAATATAATAAACTCAATTATAGCTCAAATTAAACAAGAGTAATTCACACAATAATGATTTTATTAAGAAAATTAAAAACTCTTACTCATAACTCCTCTCTCAAACTCGATTTTCAGTTACCTATAAATAGAGTGGCCTCGTTTCAAGTTCCAACACTCAACAACAACAACAACTATGACAATTGAAGTATTAAAATGAAGGCTCTTCTCGGAGCACATAATGTTTGGGATATTGTAGAGAAAGTCTTCATCGAGCCCCAAAAATGAAGCCTCTCTCATGCAAGATCAAGCTACAACTTTGAAGGATTCCCGAAAGAGAGTCAAGAAAGCTCTCTTACTCATCTATCAAGCATTAGATGACATTGGTTTTGAGAAAATCTCAAGCGCAATCTCCTCCAAGCAAGCATGGGAGAAGTTACAAACCTCTTACAAAGAAGTCAAAAAGATGAAGAAGGTCAGTCTCTAAACACTAAAAGGTGAGTTTGAATCCTTGCACATGAAACCATCCGAGTCTATCTTCGATTACTTTTCCAGAGTAGCAGCCTTTTCAAATTAATTGAAAAGAAATGGTGAGAATTTAGAAGATGTAAGGATAATCGAGAAGATACTTAGTTCGTGGGATCCAAAATTTGAGCACATTGTGGTGATGATTGAAGAAACCAAAGACTTGGAGGAAACGATGATCGAGGAACTCCAAGGATCACTACAAGCCTATGAAGAAAAGCACAAGAAGAAGCAAGGTATCTCTGAGCAACTCGTCAAGTTACAACTCATGGATACGTGTGAAGGCCAAGGCAGTGGTATAAACAACCATGGTAGAGGTAGAGGCAGAGGTCGAGGCCGTGGACGAGGAGGAAGCAGTGGTCGTGAACGAAGTTGGAATTACAACAATAATTCCAACAATAACTACGAGAAAGGAGAAAGCTCCATGCAAGGTCGTGGAAAAGGAAATTTGAACGCGAGGTATGATAAATCTTAAGTCCGATGCTATAATTGTCAAAAGTTTGGGCATTACACTGCAGAATGTAGAGCTCGTAATGATCAAGTTGAAGAGAAGGAAAATTTCATGGAGGTTCGTTCTTGAGCCATTTTGTGTCTTCCCGAAAATTCTCGAGTAAAAAAAAATCGAGTTTAAAGAAGTTGCAGAAACTACCCAGAAAAGTGTAGCAAAAGGCTATCTAAAGCATTGCCAGAAATTGCAGAAACCATCGCAGTACGCTAAAAATGTTGCCTGAAAATCTAGAAGCGTAGTAGTAGCCTCCATACGCCAAGAAAACAAGTTTTTCCAGAATTGCAAGGGAAGATTTCATTGCTGTTTTCCTTATAGAGTTTGTTAGAATCCAATAGTGAAGCTGTAAGTGGTGCAAAAGACCCCAAAAGTGTTGCGAAATTCCCCTTATGATTTGAAACAAATTTTTGGTGTTTTGAGTTTGAAGTTGAGAAGCTAAAATTTTTTTAGCGGAAATACCACTACATGCAGTGTTATGTGAATTACCGGTTGTAGGACTCTATTGAGAGTTCAGTGAAGACTGCCAGATCTAGGTGTAGAAAGACTGCCAGATCTAGGAGCCGTTAGTAAAGACTTCTAGAGTAGCAGGATGTGTAAGTCTCTGTAGTGAGCCTGGTAAAGCATTTCTAGAGGAGCAGTGTTAGAAGAACACTGGCCGAAGAGCAGCCAATGAAGATTGCCAGAAGAGCAGCCAATGAAAGTTTCAGTTGTGAACCTTTCTGCTGTAGATTGGTAATTTCCGAAGTTCAATGAGTTAATTGAAAATTAAGTTTAAGGGGGAGTGTTAGAAATATAAACTTAATTATTAAGGAAGCAAAAACAAAAATAGAATAAGGTAGCAAGGTGATGAGATAAGAGGGCGACAATAGTATGGGCTAAATGCAAGTGGTATGCATAATTGAATATGCAAGTGATATGGGCGGCGATTCAGAATAGATGGCAATAAGATATGAATTATTGAATAGGTGGCAATCAAAATGGGCTGCAAACACTAATGAAGGGTGCAACTTGGGGGCAACATTTTGACTATAAAATGGAGCTTGGTTGCTCCATTGTTAATATAAGTAAGACAACAAAAATGTAGAGAGTATGTGGCTGTGTGTTTTAAGATTGGATAATAAATCCAATCTTCTCTTTAGTATATGAGTGTATCAATATGTATTGTGTAAGAGTATTTTTATTGAGTAAAGTTATTATGTGTTTTTGAGATTATGTTTTGATCAAGAGTTTATCGACATCTAATCGTTAATTTAATTTTTCGATTTTCCAATATGGTATCAGAGCAACGGGCAGATCCCGCGTCGACCTTTTATCTAATAATTGCAGCACTTCCAGAAGTCGGGGTTTGTTGCACGTTACATAGAATCACCAACAACCACTCATTTCAAAGGCGCTAAGAGAATTCTTCACTATTTGAAAGGTACAACCGACTTGGGCTTATTCTATTTAGTTTCTAATGATTACAAGCTTGTAGGATATAGCGATAGTAATTGGGGTGGAGACGTAGATAATCGTAGAAGCACTAGTGGATTCGTGTTTTTCATGGGAGATACTGCTTTCACATGGATGTCAAAGAAACAACTGATTGTAACTTTGTCTACATGTGAAGCAGAATATATTGCAACAACCACATGTGTTTGTCATGCAATTTGGCTCAGAAATTTATTGAAAGAGATCGGCTTGATGCAAGAAGAACCGACTGAGATTAATGTTGACAACAAGTCAGCCATTTCGTTAGCAAAGAATCCTATATTCCATCATCGAAACAAACACATCGACATCCGCTGCCATTATATAAGAGAGTGTATTGCAAGAAAGGATGTGCAAGTTGAATATGTGAAGACACAAGATCAAATTGTGGATATCTTCACTAAGTCGCTCACAAGCAAAAACTTCATCAGATTGAGAAGCTTACTTGGGAGGACAAGATCTAGTTTAAAGGGGGGTGTTGGATTATAAACTTGATCCATATTAATGGTAACCCAAAATCCTAATCCAATCAATTGGAGTCCAAGCCCACAAATCTAAAATGCAGTAAATTTATTGAGGTATTTTAAGTATGTAGATTTTTTTATGTGATAACCAAATTGGAGGCTATTAACTACAACCCATTTGGAGGCCATTAAATTAACTAAATAAGTTAGCTATTAATTGTATTAGTTGGAGGTGGTGGTGAGTAATTGTGTTAGTTGAGAGTCGTATAATTCACCTATAAATAGGTGAGTTGTTTAGTTGTTTACCATCAACAAAAATAAGAGGTTTACCATGTATTAACAATCCCATGAAAAGATGATAGCCACCAAATGATCTCAAACGTCTACTAGTGGTTGGTATGCAATGCAACATTCTTAGTTTGGGCTAACTCTTACAAAAAGGCCATGATATTCATATGAAAGATTGTAGTCTTTTTTATAAGAGATGGCAACAAGAATCTAATCGCCAAGGTACAGATGACACCCTTTGAATATCAGAAATGATATTGCAAAGTGTCTAAAGACTTGTTACAAAGACGCATTGTGGCTATGGCATCTTCAATTTGGGCATCTAAACGTTAGAGGATTGGAGCTGTTATCCAAGAAGGGAATGGTTACAGGTTTACCATGTATCAAGAATCCCAATCAATTGTGCGAAGGATGTCTACAAGGGAAGCAATTCAGAAGAAGCTTTCTTAAGGAGTCAGACTATAGAGCCAAGAAGCTGCTCGACCTCATCCATACCGACGTGCGTGGTCGTATTAAGCCAAGTTCTCTTGCTAATAGTAACTACTTCCTTCTTTTCATTGATGATTATTCAAGAAAACTTGGGTACATTTCTTGAAGCAGAAATTAGAAGTCTTCAGAGTGTTTGAGAAGTTCAAAGCAGTCGTGGAAAAGGAGAGCGGTCATAAGATCAAAGCTACGAGATCTAGACGAAGAGGAGAATTAACATCCAATGAATTCAACGAATTTTTTTGTAGCACATGGAATCCGTCGACCCTTAACGGTTCTTAGATCCCCCATGCAAAATGGTGTAGCAGAAAGGAAGAATAGAACAATTCTTGATATGGCACGGAGTATGCTCAAAAGCAAGAAACTACCTAAGGAGTTTTGGGCGGAAGCAGTGGCATGTGCAGTCTACTTATTAAATCATTCTCCTACAAGAAGCGTGTGGGGAAAGACACCACAAGAAGCACAGAGCAGAAGAAAGCCCGAAATTTCCCATCTTCGAGTCTTAAGGAGTGTAGCTTATGTTCATGTACCAGATGAGAATCGAACCAAGCTTGATGATAAAAACAAAAGTTTTATTTCATCGGTTATGACTCAAGCTCAAAAGGCTACAAGCTTTATAATCCAAATGAGAATAAATTTATGATCAGCCGAGATGTGATATTTGATGGAGAAGGAGAATCGAACTTTGATTCTCAAACAGTAGACTTTAACTTTTTCCCATTCGAGGAAGATGAGCAGACAACACCTGAGCAACCAAGACAACTTCAACAAGGCCTCATAACTCTACCAAATTCTTCTACTCATAGAGACATGTCATCATCATCATCATCATCATCATCATCATCATCATCATCTCCATCCTCAAGCGGGACTGAAGATGAAAGAGAAGTGCATCATACTAGAAGTCTTTGAGAACTCTATGAGGTGACTGAACAAGTAGACAATCTTACATTATTTTGTCTATTTATTGATTGTGAGCCAGTGGCATTTCAAGAAGCGGCACAAGAGAAAAAGAGGAGAGATGCAATGGGCGAAGAAATCAAGGCTATTGAGAAGAATGATACATGGGAACTCACTTCACTTCCCAAAGGACACTAGGCGATAGGTGTCAAATAGGTATAAAAAATAAAGCGGAATGCCAAGGGAGAGATCGAAAGACATAAGGCAAGGCTTGTTGCAAAAGGCTATTGTCAAAAGACTGGATTGACTACGACGAGGTATTCGCTCCAGTTGCTCGATTGGAAACTGTTAGACTAATAAATTCTTTAGTGGCTCAAAACAAGTGGAGAATTCATCAAATGGATGTAAAATTCACCTTCATAAATGGAGTTCTTATAGAGGAAGTCTACATTAAGCAACCACCAGGTTACGAAGCCAAAGGTCATAAAGAAAAGGTGTTGAAGTTGAAGAAGGCTCTTTATGGGCTAAAACAGGCACCAAGGGCATGGAATAGCAGAATAGACAAGTACTTCCCAGAAAATGGTTTCAATAAATGTCCATATGAGCATGCTTTGTATATTAAGATTAAAGATTAAGATATTTTGATTGTGTGCCTCTATGGGGACGATTTGATCTTCACCAGAAGCAACCAAAGAATGTTCGATGAATTCAAGAAAGTGATGACGAAGGAGTTCGAGATGACAGAGATGGGACTAATGGAATACTAGCTCGGCATAGAAGTAAAGCAACAAAAGGATGGAATTTTCATTTCATAAGAAAGCTATGCAAAGGAGATCTTGAAAAAGTTCAAGATGGATAACTGCAAGCCCATAAGCACACCGGTGGAGTACGGGATCAAGATGTCCAAACATGAACAAGGGGAGAGTGAAGATCCAACACTTTTCAAAAGTTTGGTCGAATGTCTACACTATCTTACCTGCCTAAGGCCAGATATCCTTCATGCAGTCGGGATAGTTAGTCGCTACATGGAATCACCAATAACCACCCATTTTAAAGCCGCTAAGAGAATTCTTGGCTATTTGAAAGGTACAACCGACATGGGCTTATTTTATTCAGTTTCTAATGATTACAAGCTTGTTGGATATAGGGATAGTGATTAGGGTGAAGACGTAGATAACCAAAGAAGCACTAGTGAATTCGTGTTTTTCATGGGAGATACTGCTTTCATGTGGATGTCAAAGAAACAACCGAATGTAATTTTGTCTACATGAGAAGCAAAATATGCTGCAGCAACCTCATGTGTTTTTCATGCAATTTGGCTCAAAAATTTATTGAAAGAGATCGACTTGATGCGAGAAGAACTGACTGAGATTCATGTTGACAACAAGTCAGCCATTTCCTTAGCAAAGAATCCTGTAATCCATGATCGAAGTAAACACATCGACATCCGCTACCATTATATAAAAGAGTGTGTTGCAAGAAAGGAAGTGCAAGTTGAATATGTGAAGACACAAGATCAAATTGCGGATATCTTCACTAAGTCACTCACAAACGAAAACTTCATCAGATTGAGAAGCTCACGTGGTATGACAAGATCAAGTTTAAGGGGGGGGGGGTGTTGGATTATTAATTTGATCCATATTAATGGTAACCCAAAATCCAAATCCAATCAATTGGAGTCCAAACCCACAAATCCAAAATGTAGTAAATTTATTCAGGTATTTTAAGTATATAGATTTTTTTATGTGTGATAACCAAATTGGAGGCTATTAACTATAACCAATTTGGAGGGCAATAAATTAACTAAATAAGTTGGCTATTAATTATATTAGTTGGAGGTGGTGGTGAGTAATTGTGTTAGTTGAGAGTTATGTAATTCACCTATAGATAGGTGACTTGTTTAGTTGTTTTTCATCAACAAAAATAAGAACTTCTTTAGAGAGAAAAGAAGTAAAGAAGTGAGTTGCAGTTTTGTATTTTGAGTGAGAGTGTTCTTGTAATATCTTTGAATTTAATAAAAGTTGTACATTTGAGTGTTTTAATTCCAACAAAGTGGCACCAAAGCCACGTTTGAAAGTTGATTATGCTTCCAAAAAGTTCCATTTTCGATTGCAAAAGTTGAATTTCAGGAACTCTAGACGTTGTAGTAGCTAAGAAAGTGTTACAGAAGATAGAAGAAAGTGTTGCAGAAAGCTGCAAAAAGTGTTACAATACGTCGAGTGTGTTGCAGAAGACTCTAGAAGTGTTGCATTAGCCCTTATATGATTAGAATAGCTATTTGAGTAAGATGGCGTATAACATTGCTTCGTTTCAAGTTCCAACACTCAACAACAACAACTATAACAATTGGAGTATCAAAATGAAGGCTCTTCTTGGAGCACATGATGTTTGGGATATCATAGAGAAAGGCTTCATCGAGCCTAAAAATGAAGCCTCTCTCACACAAGATCAAGCTACAACTTTGAAGAATTTTTGAAAGAGAGACAAGAAAGCTCCTCTCCTCATCTATCAAGCATTAGATAAAGTTGGTTTTAAGAAAATCTCAAGCGCAACCTCTGCCAAGCAAGCATGGGAGAAGTTGCAAACCTCTTACAAAGAAGTCGAAAAGATGAAGAAGGTCCGTCTCCAAACACTAAGAGGTGAGTTTGAATCCTTGCACATGAAACCATCCAAGTCTATCTCTGATTACTTTTCTAGAGTTGCAGTAGTTTCGAATAAATTGAAAAGAAATGGTAAGGAGTTAGAAGATGTAAGGATAATTGAGAAGATACTCCGCTCGTTGGATCCCAAATATGAGCACATCGTAGTGACTGTTGAAAAAACCAAAGACTTGGAAGAGATGACAATCGAGGAACTCCAAGGATCATTGCAAGCATATGATAAAAAGCATAAGAAAAAGCAAGGTATCTCTGAGCAACTCCTCAAGTTATAACTCAAGGATACAAGCGAAGGTCAAGGCAATGGTAGAAACAACTATGGAAGAGGTAGAGGCAGAGGACGAGGCTGCGGATGAGGTGGGATCCGTGGTTGTAGAAGATGCTGGAATTACAACAACAGTTCCAGTGATAACTACGAGAAAGGAGAAAGTTCTACACAAGGTCGCGGAAGAGGCAGTTCGAATGCGAGGTATGATAACTTTCAAGTTTGGTGCTATAATTGTCAAAAGTTTGGGCATTACGCTTCAGATTATAGAGCTCGTAATGATCAAGTTAAAGAGAAGGCAAATTTCGTCAAGGAGAAGATCGAGGAGAAAGAGACGCTATTACTAGCGTATAACAACAATAATGATCATCAAGACAACATATGGTATCTTAACACCGGTGCAAGTAACCACATGTGTGGAAGAAGGAACATGTTCGTGAAGCTCAATAAAGCAGTAAGCGGAGATGTTTCATTCGAAGATGATACAAAAATATCAGTGAAGGGAAGAGGTAATGTCCTTTTTAGAGCAAAAGATTATAGCCACCAAATGATTTAAAATGTCTACTATATACCTGGTATGAAATGCAATATTCTTAGTTTGGGCTAAGTCTTAGAAAAAGGCTATGATATTCATATAAAAGATTGTAGTCTTTTTATAAGAGATGGCAACAGTAATCTAATTGCCAAGGTACAGATGACGAAGAATAGAATTTTCCCTTTGAATATCAGAAATGAAAATGCAATGTGTATAAAGACTTGTTACAAAGATGCATCGTGGCTATGACAACTTCGATTTGAGCATCTAAACTTTGGAGGATTGGAGTTGTTATCCAAGAAGGGAATGGTTAGAGATTTACCATGTATCAACAATCCTAATCAATTGTGCGAAGGATGTCTACAAGGGAAGCAATTCAAAAGAAGCTTTCCAAAGGAGTCAGACTATAGAGCCAAGAAGCAGCTAGAGCTCATCCATTCCGACGTATGTGGTCCTATTAAGCCAAGTTCTCTCGCTAATAGTAACTACTTCCTTCTTTTCATTAATGATTATTCAAGAAAAACTTGGGTATATTTCTTGAAGCAGAAATCAAAAGTCTTTGGAGTGTTTTAGAAGTTCAAAGCAGTCGTGGAAAATGAGAGCGGTCATAAGATCAAAGCTATGAGATCTGATCGAGGAGGAGAATTCACATCCAATGAATTCAACGAGTTTTGTGAAACACATGGAATCTGTCGACCCTTAACGGTTCCCAGATCCCCCTAGCAAAATGGTGTAGCAAAAAGGAAGAATAGAATAATTCTTAACATGGCACGAAGTATGCTCAAAAGCAAGACTCTACCCAAGGTGTTTTGGGCTAAAGCAGTGGCATGTGTAGTGTACTTGTTAAATCGTTCTCCTACAAGAAGCGTATGGGGAAAGACACTGCAAGAAGCATGGAGCGGAAGAAAGCCGGAGTTTCCCATCTTCAAATCTTCGGGAGTGTAGCTCATGTTCATGTACCGGATGAGAATCGAACCAAGCTTGATGACAAAAGCAAAAGTTTTATATTCATCGGTTATGACTCAAGCTCAACAGGCAACAAGCTATACAATCCGAATGAGAAGAAATTTATGATCAGCCGAGATGTGATATTTGATGAAGAAGGAGAATAGAACTTTGATTCTCAAACGGAAGACTTTAACTTTTCCCCTTTTGAGGAAGATGAGCAGACAAGACCTGAGCAACCAAGACTGTTGGGAACTAACAGTCAAATTGAACATGCATAAGAGGCATGGCGGAAATTCAAAATTTTTTCCCAGTCCCCAGGAACTCCTATTAGTTGCATATAAATTAAATAAAGCTTTAACTAAATAATTCTCTACCTAGGTTAGCATGCTAAAGGACTAGGCATACCATAATTCCAAATTATATCCTAGCATATTTATTTTATACTAAACATGTTATAACTCTAAGTTATAACCTAAGCATAAAATAAACTAAGCATGCAAAAATAACCTAAGCATAATTATTAAGTCTAAAAATATTTAAAGAAAAAGACTTAATAATTAAAAGAGAAAGAAAAAGAACTTACCAATTAAAGTGTGCTTTTGCAGAACCTTCTTGCACAAGCCTCCAATCGTAGGATAGCCTCTATCAGTATCCACACGAACCCCACCAACCAAAACCTCCCTAGGAGGAAGAACTAAGAAGCCTCGAGTAGTTGCTAGACCACTCTAGAAGCCTCACCCAAAAATATAAACTAGTGGTGCCCGAATAAATTCAGGCTCCACAAAAATAACTTAGTCAATTACCCGAGAGATTAATTATCTCGCTTAGGATTTATGCTTTGAGCTTGGTACAATTTAAAAGAAAAGGGAATAGTCTATATATAGGCCTGGGAGAGCAAAATTGCTCCCCCTTATTCGATGTGGGATGGGAGTAATTATATACTCCCATCCCTTGTGCACACAGCGTGTACATGTTGTGTGCACAAGTCAACATGGGCTGCGCATGTGCAGCCCATTTTCATGAGCTGCCGCTCGCATACTTTTCAATCTACTCCCATGCACTCGAGCCTGTACAAAATGCTTTTATACTCTCGGTCCAATTAAACTCGCCAATGCAAAATTCCCCTTTTAATCCTTTTTTAAAATATTTATTTTCTGACCCTAATAAATTAGTCACTAGTCAAAATAAATTTCTTAGTCCAACCAAAATTGATCTAATCAATTATAATTTATTTATGACTCTAATTAATTAGTTACCGGTCAAAATAAATACTTTAGTTTATCCAAAATTGATCTAATCAATTTTAACCAATCAAATAATAATCCAATTATTATTTAAGTTATATATTTTGTAATAGAATAAATCTATTAGTTCTTTACTTAGTCCGATGAAGGTCCAATGTGTGTGACCTTATAGGATCCTGAAGTATTGAGCTGTTAAGGCTTAACCAACCCTTGTTCTAATGGAACCATTAGCTCGATGCTCTAGACCGTGAATAGAACTCGATTACCTTAAACGACTGTAGTACGCCTCTAGCAAGGGTCTACCATCCCCATTACTCGGAACGTCATTTATGCTTATGACTTAATCCCGGTTAATGCAATAGTTATCCAGTGCAATAAATTCCTTCCATTCTTTAATATTAGTACCATCTGGTTTATTGGGTTCGGTTAAAGTGTTAACCCACTAATAGCAAGGTTGCTCCAAGCTATCCGAGTTATTTACTTGTTACCGAAGTATATTGCCTTTTACCATAGTGTGTTTGACTAGAAACCATTTCTATCAAATACATACTCTGATCAGAGGTTTATGGCAATCAGCACTTCAACAAGTGGCTAGGTACAACTCCTTAATATATCCGCAGCGATGGATTCTTTCTGATTACTCAGCCTACCAACGTGCTGTCATCACTATACCCATAATCACCCCGTAGCACCCTAAATTAATGAGTGCATAGTAATGACCCAAAGTATAGCAATAGTATCACACAAGGTAGCTAGCATCTCAAGTATGAGGACATTTGCAAAGCTTATTACATGAAGATAAACACTAACAAATTGATATATATACCAAGTGTTTATCTTGCTGCGGTCTCCAATATATCTCCCAGATATATCCATGTGTCAAACTTAAGGCACCACCTTCAGTCTTTAGGAGATTAACTGCTTGGGCCCTTTCTAAGAAAGTTGACCACATGCTAGTCTTTCCATTTCATCAATATCCTTTCTTGATGAAACTATGACTAGGGATAGTTTAGATATAATTATAATTGCACATGAAGCAGGTTCCACCTAATATAGTCCAACTATAATTTCTCTGACTTCATGCTATTATATGTCAAGGACTCTTGCATACATCAATGAATATATATTTAACCAGCTTTATATATATATATATATATATATATATATATATATATATATATATATATAGACACACACACACACACACACAAGCATATTGATATAAACAAAAGATTAAATGCCTTTATTGATTAAACAAATTATTCGAACTATTACATAATTAAGATATATCGCCCTAATTGCCTTAAGGGCATACATCATATCCAACAAAGAAAACTTCAATAAGGCCTCACAACTCTACCAACTTCTCCTACTCATAGAGACGGGTCATCATCATCATCATCATCATCTCCATCCTCAAGCGGGACTGAAGATGAAATAGAAGTGCATCGTACTAGAAGTCTTTGAGAACTCTATGAGGTGACTGAACAACTAGACAATCTTACATTATTTTATCTATTTGTTGATTGCGAGCAAGTGACATTTCAAGAAGCTGCACAAGAGAAAAAGTGGAGAGATACAATGAACGAAGAAATCAAGGCCATTGAGAAGAATGATACATGGGAACTTACTTCACTTCCCAAAGGGCACAAGGCGATAGCTGTCAAATGGGTGTACAAAACAAAGCGGAATGCTAAGGGAGAGATCGAAAGACACAAGGCAAGGCTTGTTGCGAAGGCTATTGTCAAAAAGTTAGAATTGACTACGATGAGGTATTCACTGCAGTTGCTCGATTAGAAACTGTTAGACTAATAATTTCTTTAGTGGCTCAAAACAAGTGGAGAATTCATCAAATGGATGTAAAATTTACTTTCCTAAATGGAGTTCTTGAAGCGGAAGTCTACATTAAGCAACCACCAGGTTACGAAGCTAAAGGTTATAAAGACAATGTGTTGAAGTTAAAGAAGACTCTTTATGGGCTAAAGCAAGCACTACAAGCATGGAATAGTAGAATCGACAAGTACTTCCTAGAAAATGGCTTCAACAAATGTCCATATGAGCATGTTTTGTACATCAAGATGAAAGATGCAGATATTCTGATCGTGTGCCTCTACGTGGATGATTTGATATTCACCGGAAGCAACCAAAGAATGTTCGATGAATTAATGAAAGTGATGACCTAAGAGTTCGAGATGACAGACATGGGGCTCATGGCGTACTACCTCACTATAGAAGTAAAGCAACAAAAGGATGGAATTTTCATTTCACAAGAAAGCTATGCCTAGGAGATCCTGAAAAAGTTCAAGATGGAGACCTGCAAGCCGATAAGCACACCGGTGGAGTACGAGATCAAGATGTCCAAACATGAACAAGGGGAGAGTGAAGATCTAACACTTTTCAAAACCTTGGTCGAAAGTCTACGTTATCTTACCTGCATGAGGCCAGATATCCTTCATGCAGTCGGGCTAGTTAGCTGTTACATGGAATCACCAACAACCACCCATTTCAAAGCCGCTGAGAGAATTCTTTGCTATTTGAAAGGTACAGCCGACTTAGGCTTATTCTATTCAGTTTCTAATGATTACAAGCTAGTTGGATATAGCGATAGCGATTGGGGTGGAGACGTAGACAACCAAAGAAGCACTAGTGGTTTCGGATTTTTTCTGGGAGATGCTGCTTTCACATGGATGTCAAAGAAACAATCGATTGTAACTTTGTCTACATGTGAAGCAGACTATGTTGCAGCAAACTCATGCGTTTATCATGCAATTTGGCTTAGAAACTTATTGAAGGAGATTGGGTTAATGTAAGAATTGCCGACTGAGATTCATGTTGACAACAAGTCAGCCATTGCCTTAGCAAAGAATCCAGTACTCCATGATCGAAGCAAACACATCAACATCCGCTACCATTATATAAGAGAGTGTGTTGCAAGAAAGGAAGTGCAAGTTGAATATGTGAAGACACAAGATCGAATTGCGGATATCTTCACTAAGTCGCTCACAAGCGAAAACTTCATTAGATTGAGAAGCTCACTTGGGATGACAAGATCAAGTTTAAGGGGGGGTGTTAGATTATAAACTTGATCCATATTAATGGAAACCCAAAATTGAAATCGAATCAATTGGAGTCTAAGCCCACAAATAAAAAATGTAGTAAATTTATTTAGGTATTTTAAGATTAAGAAGTACTTGTCTATTTTGCCACACTATTCTGTAATTTCTGGCAATGCCTTAGACAGCCTTTCGCAACACTTTTCTGGGCAATTTCTGTAACTTCTTTAAACTCGATTTTTTTGACTTGGGAATTTTCTGGAAGAGACTAGGATAAGAAATTGCTCAAGAAAGAACCTCAGCTCTGATATTATATCACTCAAGTGAACAACTTTTATTAAACTCAAAGATATTACAAGAACACTCTCACTCAAAATACAAAACTACAACTCACTCTTTACTTCTTTTCTCTCTAAAGAAGTTTTATTTTTGTTGATATTTTCTTAGATCAACGACGACCATGGTGACATTGTCAATGCTATGCCTAGCCATGGCCAATTTGGTGAGCAGAATTAAGGCATGTGAGCATGCCTTGTGGGAGCTCTCAACGGCGCCACTTCCCACGATGGCTTCGCTGCCGGGAGATCCAGGTGGCTACGGTTGTCTCTCTTCTCCCAAGCACATCCGCGCAACTCCACATGCCGTTTTATTTATCACTACATCGCATAACCCATCGCTTGCTAGTATCAAACACTCGTCCTGGGCCATCCATTCCGTAACTGTTACTTTCGGCTTCGGTATCATATACGGTTTCAAGTAATTATCACCAATTGCCCTTGACATGGCCAAAACTCCTAGGACCCTTATGCCATCCCAGTAGATAACTCGACCGCCGGCTGCTTGGATTCTGAGTAATTCATCTGGGCGATCATGCTTATGGTTAGTGGAGAGAGGAATAGTGGTACCAGTGCGGCAGAGCACGACTCTTGAGTCACTGCAGTTAGAAACGATGATCTTATCCTGCGTCACAAATGCAACAATGGTAGTAGATCCAACGACGTCGCACTGTGGAGTCTAGAGGTCACACCGGCATTTAGTTACAGTATCTACATCATTGCATAGCCCCTCTACCTCTTTGTCTATCTTTACAAAGCTTTTCTCTATGGTTTCCTTCCATTCGACCTACTCCATTTCCTTAAAACTTTTGATCTCTTCTTTCACTATATTGTAATCTGTCTTTACACTTTAACGCCACATGAGAGTAGCCATGGCTGTCAAATACGTCAAAGAAGGATGATTTTTCGGCGGCAAATGTCATCTATATTGAAAGAACGTCTTCCATATCTCTCCTTCTACCACAAACCGAAGTCATACCATACTTGGGAGCTTCGTCTACCAATTCATCATCTAATTTTGCAGAATTTGAGCTACCGCTCACACCTTTTAGCTTTGAATCTAAAATCTCGTTACTCTCTTATGGTTTTTCGATATTTACACTTGCTTTACACACATCTTCGCTCGATTTACACTTCTCAACTGCGTTATCGTAGTCACATAAAGACGATACTAGTAGAGGCTCGGAATGAACAACACATAGATCAATTTTCTGCTGCTTTCGACCTTTTTTTACGGTGGTTGAACTGCCGAATCTACCACGACCTTGAACGGTCGGAGCTCCAATCTCCTCCGCCTAGAAGGTCGAGTACTTGGCTCAACTACTGGAGTAGCTGTCTCACTTTCCCCAATAACTCCACAGCAAATTCCAGCTATTAACAATGGATTTCTCCGATTAAAACTAAAATTTGAGAACCAAACAACCAAATCGCATAATCACGAAACTGAAACGACGAATAATAGAAGTGAGAGAGAAATGAAATGAGAAGCGAGAGATCTTTTTTTTGGGTAAGAACAACTTTTATTAAACTCAAAGATATTACAAGAACACTCTCACTCAAAATACAAAACTACAACTCACTCTTTACATCTTTTCTCTCTAAAGAAGTTCTTATTTTTATTGACTTCTTCTTAGATCAATGACGACCACGCTGACATTGTCAGTGCGATGCCTAGCTAAGGCCAATTTGGTGAGCAGAATTAAGGCATCAGAGCACACCCTGTCAGAGCTCTCAACGGTGCCAGTTCACACAGCGGCTTCGCTGCTGGGAGATCCAGGTGACGATGGTCGTCTCTCTTGTCTCAAGCACATATGTGCAACTCTACATGTCATTTCATTTGTCACTACGTCCCACAACCCATCGCTTGCTAGTATCAAACACTCATCCTCGACCTTCCTTTCTATAACTGTTACTTTCAGCTCTGATATCACATACGATTTCAAGTAATTATCACCATTTGCCCTTGATATGGCCAAAACTCCTAGGACTCTTGCGCCATCCCAGTAGATAACTCGGCCCTTGGCAGCTTGGATTCTTAGAAATTCATCCAGGCGATTAGGCTTATGGTTGGTGGAGAGAGGAATAGCGACACCGTTGTGGTAGAGTACGGCTCTCGAGTCACCACTGTTAGAAATGACGATCTTATCCTGCATCACAACTGCAACAATGGCATTAGATCCAACGACGTCACTTTACCTGAAGGCCACATAGTAGACATTTTAAATCATTTGAAATTACCAATCAATTGGAGGCCAGACAACACCTGAGCAACCAAGACAACTTCAATAAGGCCTCACAACTTCACCAAATTCTCTTACTCATAGAGACAGGACATCATTATCATCATCACCACCATCATCATCAAGCAGGACTGAAGATGAAAGAGAAGTGCATCGTATGAGAAGTATTCGAGAACTCTATGAGGTGACTGAACAACTAGATAATGTTACATTATTTTGTCTATTTGTTGATTGCGAGTCAGTGACATTTCAAGAAGTTGCACAAGAGAAAAAGTAGAGAGATGCAATGGAGGAAGAAATCAAGGCCATTGAGAAGAATGTTACATGGGAACTCACTTCACTTCCCTAAGGATACAAGGCGATAGGTGTAAAATGGGTGTACAAAACAAAGCAGAATGCCAAGGGAGAAACTGACAGACATAAAGCAAGGCTTGTTGCAAAAGGCTATTGTTAAAAGGAGGTTTGATTGCTAAAGATATTATTAAGGAACTCCAATTGATTCAATTTCAATTTTGTGTTTCCATTAATATGGATCAAGTTTATAATCCAACACCCCTCCTTAAACTTGATCTTGTCATCCCAAGTGAGCTTCTCAATCTGATGAAGTTTTCGCTTGTGAGCGACTTAGTGAAGATATCCGCAATTCGATCTTGTGTCTTCACATATTCAACTTGCACTTCCTTTCTTGCAACACACTCTCTTATGTAATGGTAGCGGATGTTGATGTGTTGCTTCGATCATGGAGTACTGGATTCTTTGCTAAGGCAATGGCTGACTTGTTGTCAACATGAAACTCAGTCGGTAATTCTTGCATTAACCCAATCTCCTTCAATACGTTTCTGAGCCAAATTACATGACAAACGCATGAGGTTGCTGCAACATATTCTGCTTCACATGTAGACAAAGTTACAATCGATTGTTTCTTTAACATCCATGTGAAAGCAGTATCTCCCAGAAAAAATCCAAAACCACTAGTGCTTCTTTTGTTGTCTACGTCTCCACCTCAATCGCTATCGCTATATCCAACTAGCTTGTAATCATTAGAAACTGAATAGAATAAGCCCAAGTGGGCTGTACCTTTTAAATAGCAAAGAATTCTCTTGGCGGCTTTGAAGTGGGTGGTTATTGGTGATTCCATGTAACGGCTAACTAACTCGACTGCATGAAGGATATCTGGCCTCGTGCAGGTAAGATAACGTAGACTTCCAACCAAGCTTTTGAAAAGTGTTGGATCTTCACTCTCCCCTTCTTCATGTTTGGACATCTTGATACTATACTCCATCGGTGTGCTTATCGGCTTGCAATTCTCCATCTTGAACTTTTCCAGGATCTCCTTGGCATAGATTTCTTGTGAAATGAAAATTCCATCCTTTTAATGCTTTACTTCCATGCCAAGGTAGTATGCCATGAGTCCCATGTCTGTCATCTCAAAATCCTTCGTCTTCACTTTCTTGAATTCATGGAACATCCTTTGGTTGCTTCTCTTGAATATCAAATCGTCCACATAGAGGCACACGATCAAAATATCTCCATCTTTAATCTTGATATACAAAGCATGCTCATATGGACATTTATTTAAACCATTTTCTCGGAAGTACTTGTCTATTCTGCTATTCCATGCCTTTTGTGCTTGTTTTAGCCCATAAAGATCCTTCTTCAACTTCAACACCTTGTCTTGATGACCTTTGGCTTCGTAACCTAGTGGTTGCTGAATGTAGACTTCATCTATAAGAACTCCATTTAGGAAGGGCGATTTTACATCCATTTGATGAATTCTCCACTTGTTTTGAGCCGCTAAAGAAATTATTAGTCTAACAGTTTCCAATCGAGCAACTGGAACGAATACCTCATCGTAGTCAGTTCCACCTTTTTTACAATAGGCTTTTGCAACAAGCCTTGCCTTGTGTCTTTCAATCTCTCCCTTGGCATTCCACTTTGTTTTGTACAACCATTAGGCACCTATCGCCTTGTATCCTTTCGGAAGTGAAGTGAGTTCCCATGTATCATTCTTCTCAATGGCCTTGATTTCTTCGTCCATTGTATCTCTCCACTTTTTCTCTTGTCCAGCTTCTTGAAATGTCACTGGCTCGTAATTAACAAGTAGACAAAATAATTTAATATTGTCTAGTTGTTCAGTCACCTCATAGAGTTCTCGAAGACTTCTCGTACGATGCACTTCTATTTCATCTTCATTCCCGCTTGAGGATGGAGATGATGATGATGATGATCTTTTATAGGAATATCATAGCCTTTTTCTAAGAGTTGGCCCAAACTAAGAATGTTGCATTCATACCAGGCACATAGTAGACATTTGAATTCATTTGGTGGTTATAATTAATAGCCAGCATATTCAGTTAATTTAATGGCCTCCAAATTGGCTGTAGTTAATAGCCTCCAATTTGGTTATAAAACATAAAAAATCTACATACTTAAAATACCTAAATCGTGGAGCTCAATGAAGCAGTAACCAGTGATATTTCATTCAGAGATGATACAAAAATATCAGTGAAGGGAAGAGGTAACGTCCTTTTTAGAGCAAAAGATGATAGCCACCAAATTATTCCAAATGTCTACTATATGTCTGGTATGAAATGCAACATTCTTAGTTTGGGCCAACTCTTAGAAAAAGGCTATGATATTCATATGAAAGATTGTAGTCTTTTTATAAGAGATGGCAATGAGATTGTAGTTTCGGCCAATTGACTGGATTCGGATTTTGGGTTTCCATTAATATGGATCAAGTTTCTAATCCAACACCTCCCCCCCCCCCCCCCCTTAAACTTGATCTTGTCATCCCAAGTAAGCTTCTCAATCTGATGAAGTTTTCACTTGTGATTGACTTAGTGAAGATATCCGCAATTTGATCTTTTGTCTTCACATATTCAACTTGCACTTCCTTTCTTGCAGCACACTCTCTTATATAATGGTAGCGGGTGTCAATGTGTTTGCTTCGATAATGGAATATAGGATTCTTTGCTAAGATAATGGCTGACTTATTGTCAACACGATTCTCAATTGGCACTTCTTGCATTAACCAATTCTCCTTCAATAAGTTTCTGAGCTAAATTGCATGACAAACGCACGAGGTTGCTGCAACAAATTCTGCTTCATATGTAGATAATGTTACAATCGATTGTTTCTTTGACATCTATGTGAAAGCAATATCTCCCATGAAAAACACAAATCCACTAGTGCTTCTTCGGTTATCTACGTCTCCACCCCAATTGCTATCACTATATCCAATAAGCTTGTAATCATTAGAAATCGAATAGAATAAACCCAAGTTAATTGTACCTTTCAAATAGCGAAGAATTCTCTTAGCGGCTTTGAAATGGGTGGTTGTTTGTGATTCCATGTAATGACTAACTAACCCAACTGTATGAAGAATATCTGGCCTCGTGCAGGTAAGTTAGCGTAGACTTCTGCCCAAACTTTAGAAAAGTGTTGGATCTACACTCTCCCCTTCTTCATGTTTGGACATCTTGATCCCGTACTCCACCGGTGTGCTTATCGGCTTACAATTATCCATTTTGAACTTTTTCAAGATCTCCTTTGCATAGCTTTCTTATGAAATCAAATTTCCATCCTTTTGTTGCTTAACTTCTACGCCGAGGTAGTATGCCATGAGTCCTATGTCTATCATCTCAAAATCCTTCATCATCACTTTCTTGAATTCATCGAACATTCTTTGGTTGCTTCTGGTGAAGATCAAATCGTCCACGTAGAGGCACACGATCAAAATATCTCCATCTTTAATCTTGATATACAAATCATACTCATATAGACATTTATTGAAACCATTTTCTCGGAAGTACTTATCTATTATGCTATTCCATGCCCTCTGTGCTTGTTTTAGCCCATAAAGAGCCTTCTTCAACTTCAACACCTGTCTTTATGACCTTTGGCTTTGTAATCTGGTGGTTGCTGAATGTAGACTTCCTCTTCAAGAACTTCATTTAGGAAGACCGATTTTACATCCATTTGATGAATTCTCCACTTGTTTTGAGCCGCTAAAGAAATTATTAGTCTAACAGTTTCTAATCAAGCAACTGGAGCGAATACCTCATCGTAGTGAATCCCAGCTTTTTGATAATAGCCTTTAGCACCAAGCCTTGCATTGTGTCTTTCGATCTCTCCCTTGGCATTCCGCTTTGTTTAGTACACCCATTTAACACCTATCGCCTTGTGTCCTTTTGAAAGTGAAGTGAGTTCCCATGTATCATTATTCTCAGTGGCCTTGATTTCTTCATCCATTACATCTCTCCACTCTCTCTTGTGCAGCTTCTTTAAATGTCACTCGCTCGCAGTCAACAAATAGACAAGATAATGTAAGATTGTTTAGTTGTTCAGTCACCTCATAGAGTCCTCGAAGACTTCTTGTATGATGCACTTCTATTTCATCTTCAGCCCCTCTTGAGGATGGAGATAATGATGATGATGATAATGATGATGATGACCTATCTCTATGAGTAGGCGAAGTTGGTGGAGTTGTGAGGCCTTTTTGAAGTTATCTTGGTTGCTCAGGTGTTGTCTGCTCATCTTCCTCGAATTGGGAAAAGTTTAAGTCTTTCGTTTGAGAATCAAAATTCCATTCTCCTTCTTCCTCAAATATCACATCTCGGTTGATCATAAATTTCTTCTCATTCGGATTATATAGCTTGTAGCCTTTTGAGCTTGAGTCATGACCAAGAAAAGTAAAACTTTTGCTTTTATCATCAAGTTTGGTTCGATTCTCATCCGGTACATGAACATGAGCTACACTCCTGAAGACTCAAAGATGGGAAACTCCGAGCTTTCTTCCATTCCATGCTTCTTATGGTGTCTTTCCCCATACGCTTCTTGTAGGAGAACAATTTAACAAGTAGACTGCACATGCCACTACTTCAGCCAAAAACTCCTTGGGCAGTTTCTTGCTTTTGAGCATACTTCGTGCCATGTCAAGAATTGTTCTATTCTTCCTTTCTGGCATACCATTTTGCTGGGGGAATCTAGGTACCTTTAAGGGTCGACGGATTCCATGTGCTGCACAAAACTTGTTGAATTCATTGGATGTGAATTCTCCTCCTCTATCAAATCGCATGGCTTTGATCTTATAGCCGCTTTCCTTTTCCACGACTACTTTGAACTTCTAAAACACTCCGAAGACTTCTTATTTCTACTTCCAGAAATATACCTAAGTTTTTCTTGAATAATCGCAAATGAAGAGAAGGAAGTAGTTACTATTAGCGAGAGAAATTGGCTTGATAGGACCACACACGTCGGTATGAATGAGCTCGAGCGGCTTCTTGGCCCTAGCGTTTGGCTCCTTTGGAAAGCTTCTTCGGAATTATTTCCCTTATAGACATCCTTCACACAATTGAACAGGATTATTGACACATAGTAAGCCTCTAACCATTTCCTTCTTGGATAACAGCTCCAATCCTCCAAAGTTTAGATGACCAAACCGAAGATGCCATAGCCACGATGTGTCTTTGTAACACGCCTTCAAACACTTCGCAACATCGTGTTGAATGTTCAAAGGAAACATTATATTCTTTGACATTTGTACTTTAGCAATCAGATCTCCTTTGTCATCTCTTATGAAAAGACTGCAATCTTTCATGTGAATATCATAGCCTTTTTCTAAGAGTTGGCCCAAACTTAGAATGTTGCACTTCATATTAGGCACATAGTAGACATTTGAAATTATTTGGTGGCTACCATCTTTAGCATGAAAAATGATGTCACCTTTCCCCTTCACCGATATGTTGATGTCATCTCCAAATGAGACATCGGTGTGAACGAGCTCGAGCAACTTCTTAGCCCTTGAGTCTGACTCCTTTAGAAAGCTTCTTCGAAATTGTTTCCCTTGTAGACATCCTTCACTTAATTGATCAGGATTATTGATTCAGGGTAAGCCTCTAACCATTTCCTTCTTAGATAACAGCTCCAATCCTCCAAAGTTGAGATGCCTAAATCAAAGATGCTATAGCCACGATGCGTCTTTGTAACATGCCTTAAAACACTTCGCAACATCGTGTTGAATGTTCAAAGGAAACATTCTATTCTTTGACATTTGTACTTTAGCAATCAAATCTCCTTTGCCATCTCTTATGAAAAGACTACAATCTTTCATGTGAATATCATAGCCTTTGTCTAAGAGTCGGCCCAAACTTAGAATGTTACACTTTATATTAGGCACATAGTAGACATTTGAAATTAATTGATGGCTACCATCTTTAGCACGAAAGAGGATGTTACCTTTCCCCTTCACTGATATCTTGCTGTGATCTCCAAATGAGACATCACCGCTTACTTCTTTAGTGAGCTCCATGAATAAGCTTCTTTTTCCGCACATGTGGTTGCTTGCACCGGTGTCGAGATACCATGTGTTGTCTTGATGATCATTATTGTTGTTGTATGCTAGTAATAGCGTTTCTTTCTCCTCGATCTTCTCCTCTACAATGTTCACCTTCTCCTTGACTTGATTTTTAGGAGCTATACATTCTGAAGCGTAATGCCCAAACTTTTGACAATTATAGCACCGGACTTGATATTTGTCATACCTCATGTTCAAATTGCCTCTTCCATGACCTTGTGGGGAACTTTCTCCTTTCTCTTAGTTATCGCTAGAATTGTTATTGTAATTCCAACCTCATCCACGACCATGGCTACCACCTCGTCCGTGGCCTCGTCTTCTGCCTCTGCCTCTTTCATGGTTGTTTTTACCATTGCCTTGACGTTCACTCGTATCCTTGAGTTCTAGCTTGAGGAGTTGCTCAGAGATACCTTGCTTTTTATTGTGCTTTTCTTCACAGGCTTGTAGTGATCCTTGGAGTTCCTCGATCGTCATTTCCTCCAAGTCTTTGGTTTCTTCAATCGTCACCATAATGTGCTCAAATTTTGGATCCAACGAACAAAGTATCTTCTCGATTATCCTTACATCTTCGAACTTCTCACCATTTCTTTTCAATTGATTCATAATGGCTGCTACTCTAGAAAAGTAATCGGAGATAGACTCGGATGGTTTCATGTGCAAGTATTAAAACTCACCTCTTAGTGTTTGGAGATGGACCTTTTTCACCTTTCGACTCCTTTGTAAGAGGTTTGCAACTTCTCCTATACTTTCTTGGCGGAGGTTGCGCTTAAAATTTTCTCAAAACCAACGTCATCTAATGATTGGTAGATGAGGAAGAGAGCTTTCTTGTCTCTCTTTTAGGAATACTTCAAAGTTGTAACTTGATCTTATGTGAGAGAGGCTTCATTTTTGGGCTCGGTAAAGCCTTTCTCAACGATATCCCAAATATCATGTGCTCCGAGAAGAGCCTTCATTTTGATACTCCAACTACTATAGTTGTTATTGTTGAGTGTTGGAACTTGAAATGATGCCACACTATTCGCCATCTCTTATGAAAAGACTACAATCTTTCATGTGAATATCATAGCCTTTTTCTAAGAGTTGGCCCAAACTCAGAATGTTGCAATTCATATTAGGCACATAGTAGACATTTGAAATTATTTTGCGGCTACCATCTTTAGCACGAAAGAGGATGTCACCTTTCCCCTTCACCGATATCTTGCTATCATCTCCAAATGAGATATCGGTGTGAATGAGCTCGAGCGGCTTCTTGGCCCTTGAGTCTGACTCCTTTAGAAAGCTTCTTCAGAATTGTTTCTCACGTAGACACCCTTCGCACAATTGATCAAGATTATTGATACTTGGTAAGCCCCTAACCATTTCCTTCTTGGATAACAGCTCCAACCTCTAAAGTTCAGATGACCAAATAGAAGATGCCATAGCCACGATACGTCTTTGTAACACGCCTTCAAACACTTCGCAACATCGTATTGAATGTTCAAATGAAACATTCTATTCTTTGACATTTGTACTTTAGCAATCAAATCTCCTTTGCCATCTCTTATGAAAAGACTACAATCTTTCATGTGAATATCAGAGCCTTTTTCTAAGAGTTGACCCAAACTTAGAATGTTGCACTTCATATTACGCACATAGTAGACATTTGAAATTAATTGGTGGCTACCATCTTTAGCACGAAAGAGGATGTTACCTTTCCCTTTCACCGATATCTTGATGTCATCTCCGAATGAGACATCGTCGCTTACTTCTTCAGTGAGCTCCACGAATAAGCTTCTTTTTCCGCACATGTGGTTGCTTGCACCGGTGTCGAGATACCATGTATTGTCTGAATGATTATTGTTGTTGTTGTACGCTAGTAATAGCATTTCTTTCTCCTCGATCTTCTCCTCCACAAAATTTGCCTTCTCTTCAACTTGATCATTACGAGCTCTACATTCTGATGCGTAATGCCCAAACTTTTGACAATTATAGCACCGAACTTGAGATTTGTCATACCTCGAGTTTGAATTGCTTCTTCCGCGACCTTGTGTGGAACTTTCTCCTTTATTGTAGTTTCGCCAGAATTATTGTTGTAATTCCAACTTCGTCCATGACCACAGCTACCACCTCGTCCATGGCCTCGTTTGCGGCCTCTGCCTCTTCCATGGTTGTTTATACTATTAACTTGACCTTCACTCGTATCCTTGAGTTGTAACTTGAGGAGTTTCTCAGAGATACCTTGCTTCTTCTTATGCTTTTCTTCATAGGCTTGTAGTGATCCTTGGAGTTCCTTGTTCGTCATTTCCTCCAATTCTTTGGTTTCTTCAATGGTCACCACAATGTGCTCAAACTGTGGATCCAGTATCTTCTCGATTACCCTTACATCTTCTAACTTCTCACCATTTCTTTTCAATTGATTCGAAACGATTGCTACTCTAGAAAAGTAATCAAAGATAGACTCGGATGGTTTCATGTGCAAGGATTCAAAGTCACCTCTTAGTGTTTGGAGATGGACCTTTTTCACCTTTTCGACTCCTTTGTAAGAGGTTTACAACTTCTCCCATGCTTACTTGGCGGAGGTTGCGCTTGAGATTTTCTCAAAACAAACTTCATTTAATCCTTGATAGATGAGGAATATAGCTTTCTTGTCTCTCTTTCGGGAATCCTTCAAAGTTATAGCTTAATCTTGTGTGAGAGAGGCTTCATTTTTGGGCTCGGTGAAGCCTTAGTCTACGATATCCCAAACATCATGTACTCCGAGAAGAGCCTTCATTTTGATACTCCAATTGTCATAGTTGTTGTTGAGTGTTTGAACTTGAAACGATGCCATACTATTTGGAGTGTTTTAGAAGTTCAAAGCAGCTGTGGAAAAGGAGAGCGGTCATAAGATCAAAGCCATGAGATCTGATCGAGGAGGAGAATTCACATCCAAGGAATTCAACAATTTTTGTGTAGCACATGGAATCCGTCGACCCTTAACCGTTCCTAGATCCCCCCCCAATAAAATGGAGTGGTAGAAAGGAATGACATAACAATCCTCAACATGGCTCGAAGTATGCTCAAAAGCAAGAAACTACCCAAGGAGTTTTGGGCGGAAGCAGTGACATGTGCAGTCTACCTATTAAATCGCTCTCCCATAAGAAGAGTGTGGGAAAAGACACCATAAGAAGCATGGAGAAGAAGAAAGCCCGGAATTTCCCGTCTTCAAGTCTTCGAGAGTGTAGCTCATGTTCATGTACCGGATGATAATCGAACCAAGCTTGATGACAAAAGCAAAAGTTTTATTTTCATCGGTTATGACTCAAGCTCAAAAGGCTACAGGCTATACAATCTGAATGAGAAGAAATTTATGATCAGCCGAGATGTGATATTTGATGAAGAAGGAGAATAGAACTTTGATTCTCATATAGAAGACTTAAAATTTTCCCCATTCGAGGAAGATGAGCAGACAACACCTGAGCAACCAAGACAACTTTAACAAGGCCTCACAACTCTACCAACTTCTCCTACATAGGAACTCACTTCACTTCACTTTCCAAAGGGCACAAGGCAATAGGTGTCAAATGGGTGTACAAAACAAAGTGGAATGCCAAGGGAGAGATCGAAAGATACAAAGCAAGGCTTATTGTAAAAGGCTATTATCAAAAGGCTGGAATTGACTACGATGAGGTATTCGCTCCAGTTGCTCGTTTGGAAACTGTTAGACTAATAATTTCTTTAGCGGCTCAAAACAAGTGGAGAATTCATCAAATGGATGTAAAATCGGCCTTCCTAAATGGAGTTCTTGAAGAGGAAGTCTACATTCAGCAACCACCAGGTTACAAAGCCAAAGGTCATAAAGACAAGGAGTTGAAGTTGAAGAAGGCTCTTTATGGGCTAAAACAAGCACCAAGGGCATGGAATAGCAGAATAGACAAGTACTTCCGAGAAAATGTTTTCAATAAATGTCCATATGAGCATGCTTTGTATATAGAGATTAAAGATAGAGATATTTTGATCGTGTGCCTCTACGTGGATGATTTGATCTTCATCGGAAGCACCCAAAGAATGTTCGATGAATTCAAGAAAGTGATGAAGAAGGAGTTCAAGATGGCAGACATGAGACTTATGGCATACTACCTCGGCATAGAAGTAAAGCAACAAAAGGATGGAATTTTCATTTCACAAGAAAGCTATGCAAATGAGATCTTGAAAAAGTTCAAGATGGATAACTGCAAGCTGATAAGCACACCGGTGGAGTACGGGAACAAGATGTCCAAACATGAAGAAGAGAAGAGTGTAGATCCAACACTTTTCAAAAGTTTAGTCGGAAGTCTACGCTATCTTACTTGCACGAGGCCAGATATCCTTCTTGCAGTCGGGTTAGTTAGCCGCTATATGGAATCACTAACTACCACCCATTTAAAAGCTGCTAAGAGAATTCTTCGCTATTCGAAAGGTACAACCGACTTGGGCTTATTTTATTCAGTTTCTAATGATTACAAGCTTGTTGGATACAACAATAGTGATTGGGGTAGAGATATAGATAACCGAAGAAGCACTAGTGGATTCATGTTTATCATGGGAGATACTGCTTTCATATGGATATCAAAGAAACAACCGATTGTAACTTTGTCTACATGTGAAGCAGATTATGTTGCAGCAACCTCGTGCATTTTTCATGCAATTTGGCTCAGAAATTTATTGAAAGAGATCGGCTTGATGCAAGAAGAACCGACTGAGATTCATGTTGACAACAAGCCAGCCATTGCCTTAGCAAAGAATCCTGTATTCCATGATCAAAGCAAACACATCGACATCCGCTACCATTACATAAGAGAATGTGTTACAAGAAAGGAAGTGCAATTTGAATATGTGAAGACACAAGATCAAATTGCGGCTATCTTCACTAAGTCGCTCACAAGCAAAAACTTCATCAAATTGAGAAGCTCACTTGGTATTACAATATCAAGTTTAAGGGGGGGTATTGGATTATAAACTTGATCCATATTAATGGTAACTCAAAATCCAAATCCAATCAATTGGAGTCCAAGCCCACAAATCTAAAATGTAGTAAATTTATTTAAGTATTTTAAGTATGTAGATTTTTTTATGTGTGATAACCAAATTGGATAACTGCAAGCCGATAAGCACACCGGTGGTCCAAACAGGAAAAAGGGGAGAGTGTAGGAAAAATTGAAAAATATAAAAATATTAACGACTACATGTCGATAAACTCTTGACTAAAACAAGAACTCATAAACTCACAATAAAGCTTTATTATTAACACACATACACACTACATATTTTAGGATACTTGCCTACACTCATATCTCTTAATCCCTTACGTTTTTGCTTTACTCTATTCTTCACAACCAATTCAAACCTCTATTTATAGTGATTGTGAATCACCAAATTGTGAATTGCCGCCCATACCCACTTGCACTCTTAATTATGATTGCCGCCTATCCTGTTCTATTTCAAGTTATCAATACAATAATTGTAATATACCAAACACTTGCAATCCTATTCTAAAGTGTCGCCCATCCTAGTTTAATAATGGTGCAAACAAGTTGCATTCTTTATCTCCATTATTTTATTTTTTACTTCTTTTCTTAAACATTAAGTTTAATATTCTAACACTCCCCCTAAACTTAATTTTTCAATTAATCCATTAAACTTTTGGAAATTACAAATCTACTGCAGAAAGATTTACAACTGAAACCTTCAGTGGTTGCTCCATCCTTCAAAGAAATTATACAACTCTCAACTAATAGTGCTCCTCTGGCAATGTTTTACCGGGCTCATTACAGAGACTTACACATGCTGCTACTCTACAACTAGGATGGTAGAATAGTGTGACAAGCTCATTTGACAAAGAATTGGGCTGCATGTGTTAACGTAGATAACTGAAGATTGCAAAAGGCTATCCAATCTTGTGTCTTCATTTAGCCCATACCTTAATTTATACGATAGTCACAGTAAAAATTGCAATGCTTTTGAATCTATTGCAACACTTTGGTGCATCACTATTGGATTCTGACAGACTCTGCAAGGAAAACAGCAACGAAATTTTCCTTTGCAATTTTGAACAGATTCGTACAGCTACTGTGGTAAGTCTTGTGTCTTCATTGTGGGCTTGGACTCCAATTGATTGGATTTGGATTTTGGGTTTCCATTAATATGGATCAAGTTTATAATCCAACGCCCCCACCCCCCGCCCCCCCCTAAACTTGATCCTATCATCCTAAGTGAGCTTCTAAATCTGATGAAGTTTTCGCTTATGAGAGAGTGAAGATGACCACAATTTGATCTTGTGTCTTCATATATTCAACTTGCATTTCCTTTCTTGCAACACACTCTCTTATATATAATGGTAGCGGATGTCGATGTGTTTGCTTCGATCATGGAATACAGGATTCTTTGCCAAGGCAATGGCTGACTTATTGTCAACATGAATCTTAGTACTGGATTTTGAGTGAGAGTGTTCTTATAATATCTCTTAATCCCTTACATTTTTTATTTACTCTATTCTTCCACAACTAATTCAAACCTCAATTTATAGTGATTGTGAATCACCAAATTGTGAATTGCCATCTATACCCACTTGCACTCCTAATTATAATTGCCGCCCATCCTATTCTATTTCAAGTTGTCAATACAATAATTGTAATATACCAACCACTTGCAATCCTATTCTAAAGTGCCACCCATCCTAGTTTAATAATGGTGCAAACAAGTTGCATTCTTTATCTCCATTATTTTATTTTTTATTTCTTTTCTTAAACATTAAGTTTAATATTCTAACATTCCCCCTAAACTTAATTTTTCAGTTAATCCATTAAACTTTTGGAAATTACTAATCTACGGCAGAAAGGTTCACAACTGAAACCTTCAGTAGTTGCTCCTCTGGCATTCCTCATTGGCCGCTCTTCTGGCAGTCTTCTTCTAACACTGCTCATCTGGCAATATTTTACCGGGCTCATTACAAAGCATTCACATGCTGCATCTTCTTGCAGTCTTCATTAACTGCTCCTAAATCCGGCAGTCTTTCTGCACCAAGATCTGGCAGTCTTCACTGAACTCTTAACAGAGTCCTACAACCGATAATTCAACTATGAACTTCTTTCCTAATTCTTACTGCAAACTCTGGCAATATTTCATATAACACTGCATGTAGTGGTATTTCCTCTATGTCAAAAAAAATTTTCACTACAGGGGATTTCGCAATGCTTTTGAATCTATTGCAACACTTTGCTGCATTACTATTGGATTCTAACGGATTCTGCAAGGAAAATAGCAACGAAATTTTCCTTTGCAATTTTGGATAGATTCTTACAGGTACTGTGGCAACGCTTTCTGGAATCTGTGGCGACACTTTTAACGTACTGCAACAGTTTCTGCAATTTCTGGCAATGCCTTAGATAGCCTTTCACAACACTTTTCTGGCCAGTTTCTGCAACTTCTTTAAACTCGATTTTTTTTACTCGAGAATTTTCGAAAAGAGACTTGGATACGAAAAGGCTCAAGAACGAACCTCAGCTCTGATACCACTTTGTTGGAATTAAAACACTCAAGTGAACAACTTTTATTAAACTCGAATATATTACAAGAACACTCTCACTCAAAATACAATACTACAACTCACTCTTTACTACTTTTCTCTCTATAGAAGTTCTTATTTTTGTTGATAAAAAACAACTAAACAACTCACCTATTTATAGGTGAATTATACAACTCTCAACTAACACAATTACTCACCACCACCCCAACTAATACAATTAATACCCAACTTATTTAGTTAATTTAATAGCATCCAAATTGGTTGTAGTTAATAGCCTCCAATTTGGTTATCACACATAAAAAATCTACATACTTAAAATACCTAAATAAATTTACTACATTTTGAATTTGTGGGCTTGGACTCCAATTGATTGGATTTGGATTTTGGGTTACCATTAGTATGGATCAAGTTTATAATCTAACATCCCCCCCCCCTTAAACTTGATCTTGTCATACCAAGTGAGCTTCTCAATCTGATGAAGTTTTCGCTTGTGAGCGACTTAGTGAAGATATCCCCAAATTGATCTTGTATCTTCACATATTCAACTTGCACTTCCTTTCTTGCAACACACTCTCTTATGTAATGGTAGTGGATGTCAATGTGTTTGCTTCGATCATGGAATATAAGATTCTTTGTTAAGGCAATGGCTGACTTGTTGTCAACATGAATCTTAGTCGATTCTTCTTGCATCAAGCAGATATCTTTCAATAAATTTCTGAACCAAATTGCATGAAAAAGGCACGAGGTTGCTGCAACATATTCTGCTTCATATGGTGATGATATGTTGATCGTGGGATAAGATGTTTCTTCAATTCGTAAATTGAAAGAGCAGTTAGCAAAGTCCTTTGACATGAAGGACTTGGGTCCAGCACAACAGATTTTTGGCATGAGGATTGTTCATGATTGAAGCAAACAAAGGTTGTGGCTGTCACAAGAAAAATATGTTGAACGTGTGCTACAACGTTTCAACATGTTGAATGCTAAACCAGTTAGCGTTCCTCTTGCCGGACATCTAAAGCTAAGTAAGGAATCTTGTCCTACAACCAAAGAAGAGAAGGAAGACATGAGAAAGACTCCATATTCCTCCGCAGTGGGGAGTCTAATGTATGTGATGGTTTGCACAAGGCCAGACATTGCACATGGTGTTAAAGTTGTAAGCAGATTCTTAGATAATCCGGGAAGACAACACTGAGGAGCAGTAAAATGGATTCTCAGTTATTTAAAGGGAAGTTCAAAGAAGTGCTTATGTTATGGTGAATCTAAACCAATCATAGAAGGCTTTGTTGATGCTGACATGGCAGGATATCTCGATCATAGAAAGTCAACTTCGGGGATACGTGTTTACATTTGCCGGGGGAGCAATTTCTTAGCAATCTAAATTACAGAAATGTTTTGCACTTTCTATGACCGTAGCGGAGTACATTTCAGCGGTTGAAGCAGGAAAAGAGATGATTTGGTTAAAGAGATTCTTTGAAGAGCTGGGTCAAAAATAAGTTGACTGCATAGTATATTGTGACAGTCAAAGTGCTATAGACTTAGGCAAAAATACTATGTATCATTCACAAACATGTCAAAGTTGTAGTTTTGTATTTTGAGTGAGAGTGTTCTTGTAATATCTTTGAGTTTAATAAAAGTTGTTCATTTGAGTGTTTTAATTCCAACAAAGTGGTATCAGAGCCACGTTAAAAAGTTTAAGCTTCTAAAAAGTCCCACTTTCAATTGCAAAAGTTGAATTTCAGGAATTCTAGACGTTGAAGTAGCCCAGAAAATGTTGCAGAAGACAAAAGAAAGTGTTGCAAAAAGCTATAGAAAGTGTTACAATACATCCAGTGTGTCGCAGAAGACTCCAGAAGTATGGCATTAGCCCTTGTACGATTAGAATAGCTATTCGAGTAAGATGGCGAATAGCGTAGCATCGTTTCAAGTTCCAACACTCAACAACAACAACAACTATGACAATTGGAGTATCAAAATGAAGGCTCTTCTCGGAGCACATGATGTTTGGGATATCGTAGAGAAAGGCTTCACCAAGCCCGAAAATGAAGCCTCTCTCACATAAGATCAAACTACAACTCACTTCTTTACTTATTTTCTCTCTAAAGAAGTTTTTATTTTTGTTGATGAAAAACAACTAAACAACTCACCTATTTATAGGTGAATTATACAAATCTCAACTAACACAATTACTCACCACCACCTTCAACTAATACAATTAATAGCCAACTTATTTAGTTAATTTAATGGCCTCCAAATTGGTTGTAGTCAATAGCCTCCAATTTGGTTATCATACATAAAAAATCTACATACTTAAAATACCTAAATAAATTTACTACAGTTTGGATTTGTGGGTTTGGACTCCAATTGATTGGATTTGGATTTTGGGTTTCCAATAATATGAATCAAGTTTATAATTCAACACCCTAATCTTTCAAAAGGTGCACATGTTTGCCCCTAAATAACATGTGTCAGCTTCTGATTGAAGAGAGAAAAATCAGGGGAATGACAACTTTGAAAAGTCAAACCAACTAAAAGCTAACATATGACATTCAAAGGGCAAGTTGATACACTTTTTGAATGTTAAAGAAAACTACGGAACCTTTTCAATATTCAAAGGGGCAGTAGCCGAAATGTGACAAATCGAGAAAGCTGGTGAGGTATTTAGTCTTGATGGCTACTACTCTTACCTCTAAGATTGATATCCTATGTTAACAAGTCAATTTTACATTTAAGTTCATGGGTGTACAAGGCAATGCATATGAAACTCAAATGATCAAGAAAATAATAATGATGTTGTTAAATCAAACATATAATTCAATTTTAAAATTTTATCTATTATACAACATAAACGTGATGCCTTGGCTTCTGAAAGGCCCTGTTCGAGATGGGCAAAAAATATTGTATTTGAACACAAGTGCAGGTTATCATATAATGCAACAAAATTAATGTACTTTGATGTTTACAATGACAACTAACTGGAGACTTGGATACTGTAGGAAAGCTCAAAGTTTCCTTAAAGCACTACATTTCAGGTTCATCTCTTACTATTGAAATCAAAATGACTGTCTTTTACCCTTTTGGTTCTCAATATCAACATTCCATACAACAACTATGGTCTATATTTCATTGCTAAAATTTATTGTTACATGTGTTTTACAGCTTAATAAGCCTATATTCACATTAAATTTCAGAGTACGACTGATTACCTCAGAACCTAGCATGAAATTTGTTGCATCAACTAACTCGAGAAGGGAAAACTCCCGCAGCTATAAGACCAGCAGCTGTTTTGTTTTCCCAGCACCTAAAAAGTGATGAAGATGTGAGCGTACCATTTATGCTAAATACAAATAAGATAACAGGGGAAAACAGATCCAATGCATGTGTACAGATAAAAATTACGACAGTCGTTCCCTACTTAGTTTGACAATTAGCCTTTTACTTGGTATATGATTGTAAAGTAACTGCAGCTAGAATGCAAAATGACGCATAAAGATTGTAAAAACTTTAGCTACTTGCCCATTGCAAATTATACTTTCTTCATGTAAATACGTTTCTGTTTCACTATAGATATTTTTGGTAATACGCCCCATTTATTGAAAAAGATACAGGAAAATACCCACATGTAAACTTCGATATGTAAGACTTTTGTGTTTGCAATTCATTACTTTGGTTATTTTCAAACTCTTTCTTTTTATTATTGTTGCTTACATGTGCCAAGGTGACAGGTTATACACATGAATATTATCATATATCCATGGAAAAGGTCAAGATATAACATATGTTTAGTACTGTAAAAGCTAGAATATCTTGCATTCAAAAGTTCTATTCCATGTTTAGATACAAATATTCACTCGGGTTGTTAAGAACACAACCTCTAGCTTCTAATTTCAGCTATCAAACACCACAGTTCGCATATAGAATGGCATGGACGGATAATCAAATGGGCATTCCGACTATCACAAATATGTTGCTTTGGCAAAAAAAAGTATACGTAGGTAGTTTAGTCCAAAACCATCATACATCAAAGGGCAATAAAACAATATCTAATGCTCTCAAGAAATTCAAACAAGATATATGTGTAATTAGCCTCCACTGCCTTGCATGAAAGAATAACTAGTCCCGAGGGCAGCTATCAAGCAAGTATACACAGTGATTTGGTTCAGCCACTATGAGCAACCAAAAGTTAAGGTCATATATCAGCAATGAGAAGAAAAGGATATATAAAAACTACCTTAATCTGTTAATTATTCCCCTTTGTCCAGTTTGTTCTAACGCATCCACTATTATCTGGGTCATTTTTCCTGGTTCTTGAACAGGCTGACATGGAAAAGAACATATTAACAGAAGAACGCCCAATTAACTATGGAGAGGGAAAAATATAAAAGAAAGAAAGAAAATGTGCATAAGAAGCCAACTTGAAAGTACCAGCATGCACAACCAGAATCTCCTATGAATAAAACTATCATGGATGAATAGTACTATTTAAAAATAATAAAAAAATCTGCCTCATTTGGGCTTACATTAAATGGAAAGAAAAATCCCCAACCCGCCCCGGATGTGACTCGAACCTGGGACCTCTAGAGGTCACAGCTTCAATGTTAACCACTAGGCCAACACTTAGTCACATGGACGAATAGTACTTAAAAATTATAGAAAGAGTATGACAAACACTATTCTTGTTCATTTGTGGGATGTGTTTTCTAAATATTTTGAGCATAGTTGTCAAGGCACTAGGCATAGCCTAGGCGCCCAGGGGCCAGGCACGCCTGAGGTTCGCTAGGCGCAAAAAAATATTTTCTTGAAAAGTGAAGTTAAATGCAATAACAATACTTGAAAAAGAACTAAGAGAATTGTTAGATGTACACATGTATGTAAAATTTACATATTGCATATCTAACCTAAATAGAAATTGAATTAGGAATATCTAGTCTTGAACTATTGCGAAAACTCATAAAAATAGATGGAAAACACATTAAAATAAGTTAAAACCTTGAAAAATAAAAGCGCCTAGGAGCACGCCCGAGGTACGCTACCTCGCCTGAGGTATGGCGAGGCACGCCTTTAACGACTATGATTTTGAATACTTAAATATGGGGCAACTGCACCCCTACATAGTTAACATCAGTGAAATTCAAATACATCTCGGGAAAAATAATTTGTCATATACATGAACATTCACAATTCATGATTCACAAGGGTTCCAATTATCGATTCAACAACTATGATTTGAAGTACTTCCACACTTCCATTGAGGACTATGCACTATTGCATGCGTATTCAATAAGTACACATGATTAGCCATCCAGGTTGGTCTTGTTGCCCTCGCTTCCAAGTTTCAGCTTTAAGGTTAAGTGATTCTTTACTAAGAAAAAATCTTATACAAGTATCAATGAATCTCAGTCAGTTTATTATGGATGAAATCTACCAATGGAATCAGATCTAAGAAAGACACATGAGGAAACAAAAACTCTGCACAAAATTCATTGAACTAAATCTATATAAAAAAAAATTCTGACCATAGTTCGCTGATAATTATTTAAAGCTCAGGCTTTGCATTTTCATCCAAATAAGTGATGCAGATTAAGTTTCTATTGAAAAGCTCACTAACCCTAGCAATAGAACAGCATAGATAATGCAGAAATCAATGGCTTTGTAGTCAATATTTTTCTAAAAATCAAAATATAATGGTTTAAGATGGTATACCTTCTGTTGAAAATGTCTTGGCTTCTCAGTTTTAGACCTTTCCAACTTAAGCTCAACAGAAGCAGGCTCCAATTTGTTACCAACAAGCATTTTAGCATGAGCAGGGTTCAGTTTAGATGAGCTCTTGCCAGCAAATGATACACAAGGATGAAAGACCAACCACAATGAAACTATTAGCCAACACAAGCAAGATTGCAGTAACCCCAATAGAATGCAAACTGTCCAAGAACAATTGCATCCGTGGCATGTCCTGTATATATGTCAATAGAACCTAACTAAATTCACAAGGTAAAAAAAAGAAATATCACTTCCCTCCCAAAACTTTATTTGGATGTATCTATTGTCACATCCACAAAAGTGAAAAAAAAAATGAGTACAGATCATATTGCAAATACGCATTAGCTCTTAATGACCCTACAAAACTTTAAATCTTCATTCTTCAATATACTTCTCCAATACCCTGAACAAATAACAGATGTTGAAACGACATATGGTTTTCTTTCAACAAAAAAGGAACAAGACAAAATATGTCTCTCCCTCGACGCTCAACACTGCAGTCCTTTCTCCACAGAACTTGGTTAAATGGAAAAACTGAACCACAGTGGAATTCTAAACTATAGTCAATAATCACTAGTATGGAAGTTTCTGCAAAATAGAAGTTGTCAAGTTCCTTTTATGAAAATCATTACCTAACAGTAACTTCTATACGCTAATTCATATTTCATAGTCTATCCAACAAATATTGTCTGAAATCTAATATCTACAAAGATCATTTCTTGTCAGTAATTTCCATAAGCTAAATCATAGCCTCTATCCTTCAAATATAGATGAGGTGAAATGTGCTTGGCATTCCGGAGACTCGTTATGACCAGAAATTCTCAAAGACTACCCCGGATAATTCAGCATACTATTGTTCCTGGTTTGACAGTACTCTAGGATCAAATGTTACTAAATTCATCCTAAATGCACCATGCCAAGGGGAAAAACAAATTTTCACGAAATATATATATCAAGAAAGTTGAACAGAGCAAACCATTGACGATTACAGCCGTCCAGTACACACAACACAATTTAACGCATCTAAAAATAAGAAAATCAACTGACAATTCAAACTAACAAACACAACAAAAATATATATATTTTGCACAAACGGAGCTCAAGCGAAATTATGTTCAATTTAAATCACCACATCGACAACAAAGTCAACCTCAACTAAATTCCATTCCATAAGGCAAAAGATTCAAGAAACCTGCGGAATTCGGCACTCCATTATGCTTTAGTCTCCAATTTTCTTGGGCGCCATCTTAGTTCCAGAGCTATCGATCATCACCGAAACTTTAGAAGAAGTTACTGCAGACAAAGAGGATCCCCGGCGATTCCACGGGAACTCCGGCATTGCCGACTCCGATGCCGGCTAAGCTCTGTGACTTGCTTATTCTGATAACAAAGTCAACTGACAATTTAAACCAACAAATAACCACATTGATAACAAATAACCTCAACTAAATTCCATTCCATAATGCAAAACATTGAAGAAACCTGAGGAATTCAGCGCTCCATTATTCGCCAGTGACTGCATTAGTCTCCAATTCTTTGACGCCAGTACTATTCCACAGCTATCGATCATCATCGCGGATACTTTAGAAGAAGTTACAGCAGTCAAAGAGGAGCTCCAGCAATTCTGAGGGAAATCCGCCATTGCCGACTCCGATGCCAGCTAAGCTCGGTCACTTGCTTCTTCCGATCTGGATCTGCAAAACTTCCCAGAGCAAAGAAATATGTAAATGCAGAGAGAAAGAGAGTTTGTGCGTAAGTGGAGAATAGTGGGTTCTGTATTGTTGTTTACTGTTTGAAGCTGAACGGTCGAGGGAGAGAGACGGCACGTAGAATGAAGTGGACGACGGGGTGGAATGCCAAACTCCTACTATATTTCCCACTGTTATTTTGGGCGGATTTTTCATTCGTGGAGTGCTGGCGCTATCAGTGTTCCATCCATTTATTTATTAAAATATTAAACTTAATTTTTTAAAATAATGAAATAAAAAATGGGGTCATGATATTAATTTGGTCTAATTATTTTTGAAAAATTGGTAAGAAGGTTTTAAAAAATAATGGGAGTGTTTTTTGTGGTTGAAAACATTGAAAAAATGGGCACTTGGATTATTAGGAGACTTAGACTTTGCAGGATTTATTAGTTGAATTTTGTGGAAAATTAGACTAGTTGTTAAACCTAAATTTAAATTTTGTAATAGATTGAATTATTGAGAAAATGATAAGGCCATTGGAGAATTCATCAAATGTCTGTATAAGGCAATGTAATTTGCTATTTTAAAGAGCGTAAGACAGTGAAAAAATAATAAGAGTTTATGAGTGTATTGTAATAATATTAGTGTGTAAATTACTTATTTTTATGTTTTGAGCATTTTTTTGTTTGATTATTTTCCTCTTCCATCCAACGAAGTGGTACTAGAGCCATTTCGTATCTAATCTTTTTTCCAAAAATCCCCTGAGTAAAAAAATCAAGTTTAAAGAGATTCAGACGCAGCCCAAAAAGTGTTGCAATAGGTTGTCCAAAGTGTTGCAAACAAACTGCAGAAAGTGTCGCAATTAGCAGAAAGTGTCGCAAATACTCAAAAAAGTTGCAATAACCTCTGTACTTCCTTTCAGGAAATTTTTCAAGTATATCTAAAATTGCAAGGAAATATTTTCCCTTGTTGTTCTCCTTGCAAAATCTATTTGGAGCTATAACGAAGTACCAAAGTGTCGCAATAGACTCAAAAGCGTTGCAACAACCCCTGTACTCTTTGAAAAGAAATTTCCTCTATAGAAATGAATCTCAACGGTTTTTTCTTCATTTTCCCTCAACTTACAAAAACCAATTACAAAAATTGGTGTATCAAGATGAAAGTCATTCTAGGATCCCAAGATGTTTGGGATATTGTTGAAAAAGGCTATGAAGTCCTAACTGCAGATGCACAACTGTCGCAAGCCAAAAAGGATAGTATGCATAAGAGTCGTCGTAATGACCAGAAGGCTCTTAGTATCATCCATCAAGGGTTAGATGATGTTATGTTTGAGAATGTGGCAGAAGCGACCACCTTCAAGCAAGCTTGGGATATATTACGAGTTTCTCTTCAAGGAGAGGAGAAAGTACAAAAGTTCGGCTCCAAATGTTGAGAGGAGAGTTCGAGATGATGAAGATGAAGGATACAGAAGTGATTGTAGATTACTCCTCACGATTAAAATCTGTCGCTAACCAAATGCGGCAATATGGAGAAAAGCTTGAAGAATCCAGGGTTGTTGAAAAACTTCTAAGGTCACTACTACCAAAGTTTGACTACATAGTAGTGTTAATAGAAGAATCTCAGGATATAAGTAAAATGACCGTCGATGAAGTAGTTGGCTCATTACAAGTACGTGAGGAGAGACTAAACAGACAAAGAGAAGAGTCTATAGAACAAGTCTTGGCAGCAAAGGTTTCAGTCAAAGGTGAAAGTAACCCGGATTCTAGCCATTACGAACGAGGACGTGGTAGAGCCCGTGGAGGAAATGAAAGAGGAAGAGGACGTGGCAGAAATCAACCATTCGGTAGAGGTGAAAATAATAATGGAGATAATCAGTCCATACGAGGCAGAGGTCATGGTCATGGACATGGACGAGGAAGACGAAATTGGAGGCATAATGATGGACGTGACAAGTCCAATGTTCAATGCTACAATTGCTCCAGATATGGCCACTATGCAGTAGAATGTCGGAGCCTACCAAAGCAAACAGAGGAAACAGCGAACAACATTCAAGAAGAGGACATAACCGATATTGTATTACTAACCCCTGAAGGTGAATACAGTCAAGAAAACAATATATGGTATCTTAATAATGATGCAAGTAACCATATGTGTGGAGATAAGAAAATGTTCGTAGAGCTGGACCAGTCATTCAGTGGTAATGTTGTTTTTGGGGATTCCTCAAGAGTTCCTATTCAAGGAAAAGCAACTATTCTTATTCGTTTAAAGAATGGAGAGCACCAATTCATCAGCAATGTTTATTACGTTCCAAACATGAAAAGCAACATTTTAAGTTTGGGACAACTGCAGGAGAAAAATTACCAAATTCACATGGTGAACCGAAAGTTAGTGCTGTTAAATGAAAAGAAGGAGCTGCTAGCTAGTGTACCAGTGTCAAAAAATAGAATGTTCACTCTTAACATCAAGATGGATGCAGCAAGATGCTAAAAAGCTTGCGTGAAAGAATCTGATTGTCTTTGGCATTTGAGATTCGGTCATCTCAATTTTGGAGGGTTGAAATTACTAAGCCAAAAGAAGATGGTGCATGTTCTTCCACTGATTAATAAACCCCATCAGCTTTGTGAAGGATGTTTTGTTGGAAAACATTCTAGAACTAGTTTTCCAAAAGAGTCCATGTCAAGAGCAAAAGCTCCCCTTGAGCTTATTCATGCCGATGTCTGCGGACCAATGACACCAGTATCATTAGGAGGCAATAAATATTTCTTGCTATTCATTGATGATTATAGCAGAAAGACGTGGGTTTATTTTCTGAAAGAGAAAACAGAAGTTTTTGAAGCATTTAAAAAGTTCAAAGCTATGGTGGAAAAGAAAGCGGCTATTACATCAAAGTTTTAAGATCCGACAGAGGGGGAGAATCCACGTCAAATGAATTCAAAAGATTCTGCGAGCATCAAGGAATCTGTTATTTCTTGTCAGTCCCGAGATCGCCTCAGCAAAATGGTGTTGTTGAATGAAAGAATAGAACCGTGATGGATATGGTGAGGAGCATGTTAAAGAGCAAGAATTTGCCCAAAGAGTTTGGGCATAAGCTGTTGATTGTGCTGTCTACATCTAGAACCGATCTCCAATAATAAGTGTGTCAGATATGACACCCCAAGAAGCATGGAGTGGGAGAAAGCCTAATATCTCTCATTTTTTTTGTTTTTGGGAGTGTTGCACATGTTCATGTTGCTGATGAAGAAAGAAGAAAGTTAGATGATAAAAGCAGAAAATACTTGTTTGGGAATGGAATAATGACAAGCAGAAGAATTACAGTTTTTATCCTTTCACCATGGATGAAAACAACGATCGAGATATGGAGGAGCCAGGCAAAGCATCAAGGTCATATAGTCCCATTCCAATTGCATCTCCAGGACACGATGATGATGAAAGTCAAAGTCCAAGAGAAAGACCTAGAAAATTTCGTCTTGTTGAAGATCTTTATGATCCAACTAGAGAGCTCAATGAAGAATTGACTCTATACTGTCATCTTATTAATAGTGAACCTGAAGAAGCCATGAAAGATGAGAAATGGAGAAAAGCCATGGAGGAGGAGATCCATTCAATTGAGAAAAACAAGATGTGGGAGTTGACCAAACTTCCAGCTGACAAAAAGCCCATTAGAGTCAAATGGGTGTTCAAGGCAAAGAAGGATGCAAATGGAGAAATCGTTCGACATAAAGCGAGGCTAGACACAAAGGGATATAGTCAAAAACTCGGTATTGACTATGATAAAGTATTTGCACCAGTAGCAAGAATGGAGACTATCAGACTGATGATCTCAGTCGCTGCCCAAAATGGATGGAAGTTCCACCAAATGGATGTAAAGTCAGCATTTCTGAATGGATACTTGGAGGAAGAGATCTATGTCCAACAACCACCTGGTTACATTGTCAAAGGTCATGAACAAAAACTGTTAAAGCTGAAGAAGGCGTTGTATGGACTTAAGCAAGCACAGAGAGCTTGGAACATCCGCATCGACAAATACTTTTATGAGAATGGATTTGTCGAGTGCCCACACGAGTATGCCTTGTACGTGAAAGTGAAAGGTGGAGACATATTGCTTGTTTGCTTGTATGTGGACGATCTCATATTTACCGGGAACAATCCTCAAATGTTTAATGATTTCAAGAAGATGATGACTCATGAATTCGAAATGGCTGATATTGGTCTGATGTCGTACTATCTTGGCATTAAAGTAAAGCAAAATGATGATGGAATTTTTATTTGTCAAAGTGGCTTTGCCAAAGAGATCTTAAGGAAATTTAAGATGGAAGCACTCCAGCAGAATGCAGTTTGAAATTGACCAAGGATGAAAATGGAGCCAGGGTGAACTCAACAAATTTTCAAAGTTTGATCGGGAGTTTCAGATACCTGACGTGCACAAGGCCAGATTTTCTGTATGCAATTGGACTAGTGAGCAGATACATGGAAGAACCGAAGGAGTCTCATTGGAATGCAGCGAAAAGAATACTCCGCTATGTTAAAGGCACAACTAATTTTGGATTGCATTATTCAAAATCTGACGAATTCAAATTAGTTAGCTACGGCGATAGTGATTGGGCTGGAGATAAAAATGACCGGAAAAGTACTAGCGGATTCATATTTTTTCTTGGTGACACCGCATTCACATGGAGTTCAAAGAAGCAACCAATTGTGACGTTGTCAATGTGTGAAGTTGAATATGTTACTATAACATCATGTGTGTATCATTGTGAGTGGACGACGCTTCGTGCGGCGGCAGCGCAGGGCCGGGCCCGGTCAGGCCGGCCCGTTTTGAATGACGGGGGATGAGTGTGATATATTTGAAAAATGATTTTGCATATTTTAATGCTTAAAAGATATAAGATCGAAATCCCATACTTAGAGTAGAGTCGCCACCCGGTTCAGTTCAACCGAGAAATTTTTGGTACGATTTTCCACCGGGTGGTTGGACCATACCTTAAGTAGAGATTTCGAGTTCGGATGATGTTATCTACTTTTCATTAGGCCAAGTTAAGATACTTCATTCTTTCTTAATCGGTTTAATCCACCCTATTTATTTGTATTTTTAGTTATTTTGTTGTTTTCGTGTTTATCAAGCAATTGAAGCAATGAATAAGATATTTACAGCCAAAAAAAAGTGCGGAAAATAAAATTATTACAAGGTTTTAAAGTCCTATACATTTTTTCTATGCAATAAATAAAGTACCTGAATATCCAATATACGTCCGTCTGCAGAAGATTGTTAGCACTTATAGTATTATAAAAAGCCCGGTCGGATGGCTAAAATGGGAGTTGAATGGTGTTTCTCGAGAAAATTCCAATTTTAAGTAATTTTTAGGCTCAATCATTATTTTAACCGAATTATAAATGAAAAATAAAACTGTTGTCCGGAAAGTCATATCGCCGACGATATAACTGATGCCGCCGGCGACATGCCTGATGTCGCTAGCGACATAGATGATGCCGCCGGTGACATCAATTATGTTACCGACGGTATCAGCTTATGGGCAGCAGTGGTGGCAGTAAGACTGACCGAAAACCCAAAAATGAATATAAATTGACAAAAATTAACACAAGTCAGTAGTATTAATGCCCAAGAGCTATGAGACTCAGGATTTTTACCTCGAAGTCGTGAATCCACCTCTTCGTGAACTAAAGAAAACACCTCCGGGGAGCTTGTTACGATGATTTAATGATAAATTTAAGTGCTTTTTGGTTTCTAAATCTAACTAAGCTGATTTTAACTTAAAGACTTATTGATTTCAACTCACAATCAGAGAATTCAAAGAAGAAAAACCAGGAAAAATGGATCAGAATCCTTCTTTTTTTTGTTTTATCTAATTCTTATCTCACTAGAATCTATTCTCACCTTAAAAGCTTAACATTCAATCCCCCTCCTTTAAAATGCAGCTCAAGGTGAGCTGTTATAGGTGAAATGGGGTGCTTTTTGGGGCCTTTTTTAATAATTCCACCGAAAGTAGCCGAAAGGCTGTCAGTGAAGGGACCCGTTTCGGGTCATGCCGCCGGCGACATGGTGATGCCATTGGCGGTATGGACGATGTCGTCGGTGGTATGTTGATGCCGCCGGTGACATGGATGATTCCTCTAGCGGCATCAGCCTTCAGCATACCGTTAGCTAATGGGTCAAAAAGCCAAAAAAGTCGGGAAAAGTGGTTTAATAGTGGGTAAAAAGGCATCTTTTTTACTTTTAACAATATTTTAAAGGGTATTTATTATTTGGGTGCCAATCATCAGTTCAAGCTCCCACGGGATGTATTATCGGCCACGCCGTACTGTATTCTACCAAATAAAAATTTGCGAGGAATATTATTTTGGTAATAAAAATTCCAAGGAGAATTTTTAATTTGAGGCATTAAAATTGGGTACATGTCATCATCGTCTCGCGAGAGGGACTGCAAAATCCCGTGCTCACAGGCTGCCCCTCGGGGGATCACTGCTGCCACAGGTCAGTATGATCACATAAAAGAGCAAGGGATAGGAATGATACCTGATGGGTGACCGGTTTGTCCCTTGGTCGGACTTACGCTTTGTGGATTAGTTGCCCCTTGGTCGGACTTATGCTTCGTGGAGAGATTGGTTGCCCCTTGGTTGGACTTGCGCTTTGCGGAAATTGTCCCTTGGTCGGACTTGAGCTTTGTGGAAATTGTCCCTTGGTCGGACTTGAGCTTTGTAGAGATTGCCCCTTGGTCAGGTTTGTGTTTTATGGAGAGATTATCCCTTGGTCGGACTCGTGCTTCATGGAGAGATTGTCCCTTGGTCGAACTTGTGCTTTGAGGAAATTGTCCCTTGGTCGGACTTGAGCTTTGTAGAGGTTGTCCCTTGGTTGGACTTGAGCTTTGTAGAGATTGCCCCTTGGTCGGGTTTATGCTTTGTGGAGAGATTATCCCTTGGTCGGACTCGTGCTTTGTGGAGAGATTGTCCCTTGGTCTAACTTGTGCTTTGAGGAAATTGTCCCTTGGTCAGACTTGAGCTTTGTAGAGATTGCCCTTCGGTCGGGCTTGTGTAAAAATCTGATTTGGAGGAGCGATGTCGCCGACGGCATGACTGATATCGCTGGAGGTATGGATTGATACCACCGGCGGTATGAGTGCCACGTGGCAGTTTTAACTGGTCAGATAATTCCAAAATTTGAACTAAAAAAGGCGATGTCGCCGGCGACATGAGTGATGTCGCTGGCAACATGGATTGATGCCGCCGGCGGTATGAACGGACATTTTCAGATAAACTAAAACTCCTCAAATTCTGCGCGGCAGTTTAAAAGGGAATGGAACTTCCCTTCTTCCTCACTATTCAGAAACTGCATCCCCCTCTCCTCTTCTTCTCCAAAGCTTTTTGATTTCTTCCTTTGTTTTTAAAATCATGAAGAGAATCACCAAGGCTTTCAGGGGCGAATCCAAGGCTAGGGAGAGCCTGCCCGATTCTTCCATTGAGGGATTGAAAATCCTCTCCGTTCCTACTACATATGGCCTGAAGGAGATGGCCAAAATGTATGGCTATGGCATTAACTCTCCTATCACCAATCTGACTCCGGAGAAGGAGAAACACCTTTGTTATGTTATGGCTATGGCATTAACTCTCCTATCACCAATCTGACTCCGGAGAAGGAGAAACACCTTTGTTATGTTATGGCTATGGCATTAACTCTCCTATCACCAATCTGACTCCGGAGAAGGAGAAACACCTTTGTTATGTTCAGGTAATCTCACAAAAACTCGAATCACTTCTTTTTAGATTCGATTTGATTTGGCTTTAGATTTGAAATCGTGCCATAATAGGGGTTTAAATGTGAAATAGATTGTTCATATTGCATGCTTTAGAATCGATTTTTACTGTTTTTAGGCTTATTGTTCGATTGATTGTGATTTTTGTGATTTTGGCACGATGGGTGCAATTTTGGGAGAAAATCGATTCTGCCTGCACATAGTGATGTTGCTGGCGACATGAGTGATGTCACTGGCGACATTAGTCCTTGCAAAAGGGCTGGGAGTCTGATGTCGCTTCTGTTTAAGGTGATGTCGCCGGCGATATGAACCATGCCGCTGGCGGTATGGAGTGATGCCGCCGGCGACATTGCTTTCAACAGAGGCGACATCAGCAGCTTTTTTGATAAAAAAATAAGCAGGACTGATCCATTTGGTTTTCAATTTTGCAGCCATATGAGCTGACTTACATAGGGGGAATGGGCACCATCCGTGAATGGTGGCACCATATCTTGGAGAACGACCCCGAGCTCGCGCTTGCAATTAATGATACAGGGTTTGGGGATTTGGCGCGGATAATGCCTATACTGATGCCTAAGCTTTCTCATTCTGCAGTAATGACCCTAACTGAGAGGTGGTCCGAGACCACCCATACCTTCCATTTCTCTTTTGGGGAAGCTACAATTACCCCCTCTGATGTAGTAGCCATGACCAGCCTCCCCTGGACGGATAAGGTCATACATTTTGATGCTTACATGGACAAGTATCATGTTGAGAGGCCCGTGGTGAGGCGGGTGAAGGAGTTGTTCATTCTGAAGCCCATTTTTGGGTGGCTGTCCTATGGAGAGTTGTACCATCACTGGACTCGGGTTAACGTAGTGCCTGAGGAGGAGAGGGAGCCTTATATTCGTTCCTATGAGATTTCTCTACTCACTATGTTGTTCTTCCCAATCTCGGGGACTAAGATCAACTACGTGCTTATAACCGCAGTGGAAGATGTACCGGGAATCAGGAGGAAGAATTGGCCAAGGGCCATCTTGGCCCAGTTGTACCACGGGCTCAACGTGGGAGCCCGAAAGAAGGAGAAAACCCTTCGCCTTTGTCACCTGCTACTCCAGGTATAACTTTTTGGAAATATTTCTCTTGATAGCATGCGTTTTCATTTATGGCATGACGTTTTTTGAATTGATCGGTCGTCATTTGTGCAGGCATGGGCCTTCGACCATCAGATCCTCTCGCTGGTAGAGTTTAAGAAGGTTGTGCCACCGGGCTCTTATTTCCTCGCTCGCTGGTGCGGGGGCATCGGTGGGAAGGCCAAGTACCCTATGAAGTATAGGGAGGCTCTAAGGAGCGTGCGGTTGAGCTCGGTATGCAATTTTTTTTTTATTATTATTTCTTTATTATTGTTATTATTTTTATTTTTATTAGTCTTTTTACATTTAGACGAAGCAAAAATCGCTTATAGACTTATATTATTTGTTTTGATGTAGCTCGTCTTGGATCCATTCGATAGGGTGGAGAACTTGGCCGAGGTCGCAAGGGTCCGGAGGGAGGTAGATGATCGCCGGTTCATGATCGAGTGCCCTCTGTCCCATTAGTGGTATCTAGGCGAGCATGTCCGGGGCTGGAGGTCCGTCCCGGTGGCTGCTAGACCGGTGCCTGCCGATCCTCCCAGGGGCTTATGGTGGCCCCACTTGGTGATCTCCTTCGAGGCTGACAAAGCTGATTATATTGAAGGGAACGGCCGAGTGATCCCTAGTGTTCCTGGGCTCTACGAGCAGCTTCTGCAGCATCTACTCCCAGTGTGTCCTCGCATCCATGGAAATGATATGATTGAGTATCATAACGAGCAACGATTGAAGGATGAGAATAGGCGCCTCAAAGGCGTTGTGGACGTCGAGGAGGAGGATGATGATGAGGATGAGGCGCTTGAAGGGGATGTTGCGGTCGACCTTGAGGGGGAGGATGAGGTGGGTGCGGACATAGCTGGCGGGAGCATGCCAATGTCCCAAGGGGAGCAATGTTCTTTCGAGGTATGATTGTGCTTGTGTGTATGATTTTGAAGTTGTTTAGGAATGTTGTTGATATGCGGCTTTCACGTTTTGTAGGAACCCGCGAGAAAGAGAGGTCGGGACAACCAAAGTGGGACCCGGCACTATAGTATGCCAGAGGGTGTAAACTTTATGGAGGGGTGTTTGGTCAATCCGTTGGAAACCACCTTCCTACTGATGAACTCCCGAGGCAAATTCTCCCATTGGAATGTTGGCTCGAGCCGGCAAGCTCCGATTTTTATGTTTGAAAATACTACTTGCGTAAGGCCTAATAATTATTTTCTTATTAAGCCTTGGATGCGGTTGTCTAAGGATTTGCCTTTCAGATTCTCCAGGTGGCGCGGAGTCACGTAGAGCAGCTTGCAGAGAACAATTTTGTTCTCCGGGATACCCTTATTGGACAGTCGCTCCTCGTTCAGGTATTTTATGCACATGTTAAGATGGATGTATGTATGGATGTTATGCATGACATGCACTGCTGATATTTTCTCTAGTTTGTAGGATTTCCTGGCCCTTTCATTGTCTGACACTAATGCAGCCCGGCGACGGTATGAGGAGGAGACTGCGGTCCTACAGTGTAGTGTGAGTGATCTCGAGGGTCAGTTGGCAGCCACCGCTCAGGAATGGAGAAGTAAGCAAAGCCTGGACTATGCGCACCTCGGGAGCACCAGTCGTAGGGGGATCAAGATGACCGCCGGCCGACATGCGTTTACTGCTGCTGAGGAGTCCAGTAGTGTGCCTATGACAGAGGGAAGGGAGGAAGACGAGGATGATGTTAACGACTGGCTTGCAAGCCCCGATGACATTTCATCCCGCCCGGCCGGCAGTGGCGGGCATGCTTAGTTTTACTTTATTTTACCTTTTTTAGTTCTTTGTTTGTACCCTCGATACAGTGGGGATTGGTTTTAGGATATTTTGAGTGATTTGCACCTCCGGGCTTTTATTTTGAATGAAAAGAATGAATTGCTATTTGATAAGGCATTGGAAACATAGCATAGGATTGTTTACAGGCTTTGTACAGGTCTGAAATGGAAGAAATGCTTCTGATGCCTCCGGAAAATTCACTCCATGTCACTGGCGGTATGACTCATATCGCCCAAACTCATCGAGCCAAAATAATATATACAGGGCTGTCTGAAAGTCCATATCACCGGCGGCATCAACTGATACTGCCCAAATTGATCCTATATCGCAGGCGGCATTAGTTAAATAGCTGGCGGCGTCACCCATATCGCCGGCGGCGTCAATTTTTCAGCAATTTGATTTCGACCATTCTGTCCATTTCTGTCATGGCAACCCATAATCAAAAACTATGGGATTTTCTGCAGAGTCTGGGGAATGCAGACTGGAAGAGGCTTTAAAAATTCAGGCTTTAGGGGTTTCGATATGTCGCGGCGTGGCCCATAAGCCGTGAATTCCTTCGAGCGACACTTTCTTTTTGGGATCCAATGGACCATGTTTTTTAATTTTCATCATTCGAGCTATGCCCCTTGCTCGAAGAATTCCATGCTATTTTAGGGACACCGTGTCCTAAACGTGTTTCGCTGGCATTGCTGGACTTTTATTTTGGCATAGATGGAATTCTACGAGGGCTATGGAATTTAGATTCTGTTGACCCATTTCTGTCTCAGTTGCCTACCAAACCTGGGTTTCAGCTCGAAGAAGTTCTAGAGTGCTGTCGTGGAGTGCCCTGATCCCATCCTGCTTGGCCATTCAGGGTGGCATTACAACTTATGGTGGAGTTTATATGTGGAGTGAGCCTGATTGCTCCGCTCAGGCTGATTTCCCTCATCGGTCCTATGTCGATAGGGGCTTCCCCCGTAGCTATAGGGTTGGCCGATGTTTTGTTAAACGTGGATGTTGCTTCTGTTGACTCGTCACTCATCGAAGATCAATTCATATTATTATAGGTATCTTTTGTTCTTTCTGATCCGAACATTTCTTTCCCCCATCCTTTCCCGAGTTTTGCATTATAGGTCTGGCTGATGGAGAAGCTAAAGTTGAGGGAGGCACCATGGGGGAATCCAAAAAAGTATCTTCCCGTCCATCTGAGGGAGAGAGGGCTTATGCGGGCCGATTTTGACAAGTTGACATATGATGATTGGGTGCCTATTCTGAGGGGGTATACTGACGCGCAGGTTTAATGGTGGAGAATTCAAGATGTGGTCGTAGAATCTTGGAGAGCATGCGTTCAATTGATAGGTCTGGAGAAATCTTCATTTTATACCCCCTACCGGCTATGTCGTCAGTATGGCAAAAGGCAGAGAGTCCCGATCAAATTGCCCTACAATCAGATTGGAGTTTACAAATCTAGGTGGGTCAACCATATTCAGGAGAAGTGGTCCAGGGAGGCTGTATTTGAGATTCTAGATTACGATTAACTAGAAACCACTGAAACTGACACACACTACAGAGGAAGACTTGCCAAGACAAGAGGTTTATCGACCCGTCGGAAGCGGTCATGGGCCCGTTTTGAGGGAGAATGTGCGGAGCGGGGAGAAGATCCCTCTTCTACTAGCACACTGAGGCAGATCTCTAGGTACTGTGATGATGATGCGGGAAGTTTGTTTTGAGTCTTGCTTTTGTCGGAACCATCAGGTCTCTTTTTTTTGTATTTTATTTTATTTAAATAATCTAAAATGGAACAAAATGAACTTTGTTCAAAGCTTGTCGAAGTCGTCTTAAACTTATGAATACAGGATTCACATAAGCATAAGCATTTAGATTTTAACAAAAGAGAACTTTTATTAATTGAGATAAAATATAGTACATGATGTTTGGTTGACATTCCCATTGATTTAACTCCCGGTACCGACTAGCCGAGATTGGTTTTCTAGAGGGCACTCGCTCTTTGCTCACATACCCTAACTTTTGCCTAGATTGCCCTTCTCGGGTTTTCGATCTAGCGGGTTTGTCTTATCCCTTAATTTTTGCACGGTTGGTTCGCAGAATACCAATTGTCGGGCATCACCCTAATTTTTGCCCGATCAGTAAAAGACTGAAAGGCGGGTGATTATCACGTATATATTTTTTGGTGTGCTGCTTTTCTGGTTTGTTTCTTTTGAATTAAACATGATAACGCTTAAGCTTGTCTTGGTTTACGGGATTTACAAACTCGTTCCCATCCATGTCCATAAGTTTAGCTGCCCCTTTGCTAAGCAGCTTCTTTATCACATATGGTCCTTCCCAGTTTGGCCTGAATTTACCCCTCAAATCAGTGGTGGAGTGTTTCAACTGCTTGAAGACCAGATCACCGGCCTTCAGGGGGAACTTTTGATGTCTTACCCGACTGTTATATGCCCGAGCCATACGTTGTTGGTACATCTGGAGGTTGTCGAGGGCGTTCAACCTTTGTTCATCCATCATGTTCAACTGTTCAAATCTTGCCCGAGTCCATTCGGATTCTTCTAACTTAGCCTCTAGAGCAACTCTTAATGAGGTCACCTGAGTTTCAACTGGTAAGACTGCTTCCATCCCGTAGACCAGGGAAAACAGAGTTTGGCCTGTCGGGGTGCGTATGCTGGTGCGATATCCCCAGATAGCAAAATGCAGCTTATCCGCCCAATCTCTATAACCGGCTATCATCTTAGAAAGAATTGTCTCCACCAATTTATTGGCTGCCCCAATAGCTCCATTGGCTTGTGGTCTGTATGGAGAAGACCTATGGTGCTCAATTCCATACTTCTCAATTAGTGAAGCAGTTGCTCCTCAAAACTGTACTCCATTATCTGAGACTATATGATGTGGGAGCCCATACCGAGCAAAGATGTGCTTTTCTATGAACTTGGCCATCTGTCTGGCAGTGACATTGGTGAAGGATTCGGCTTCCACCCGTTTTAAAAAGTAATCTACTGCCACCACAATGAATTTGTGGCCATTTGTTGAGGAAGGACGGATTTCACCAATTATATCTATACCCTATGCCGAGAATGGCCAAGGGGTGGATAAGTGATGGAGCTCGGTCGGTGGCAGATGCCGCGTATCTCCGTAAACCTGGCATTGGTGGCATCGTTTAACTCGGGTGATACAATCGGCCATGAGAGTGAGCTAAAAATACCCTAGTCACTGGATCTTCTTTGCGAGGGCAAGACCGTTCATATGAGGGCCGCAGTCACCGTCATGGACCTGGCTCATTATGTTCTGAGCCTCAGAATCAGTGAGGCAACGGAGAAGTAGGTCATCACTGGTGTACTTGAATAGGTCATTATCTACAATACGAAATTGGGTAGCAAGCCATCGTAAGGTGGTACGGTCTGAGTCGGAAGAATCTGTGGGGTATTGGCCAGTCTGAAGAAAATGGATGATGTCAGAATACTAACAAGGTTCGGATGAAATGGTGAGAACTAGAGGAGTCGATTGAACATGATATGGGATCTTGGTGGACAGCAAAACCAAGGGGCGGATAGGTTGCTATTAGGGTCCTTCCCATAAGGATGCGAGAGTGGCGAGAGCATTTGCCATTTAATTCTCATCTCGAGGGATATGGCGGTACAAGCATGAGGTAAATTTCTCAGACAATTCGCGGACAGGCTCAATGTTAGGATGGAGAGATTCTTCTTTAACTTCCCAATCTCCAGTGACCTGACAATAACCAGAGCCGAATCTCCGATGACGGATATATGGCGGGCCTGAACTTGAAGAAGAGCCTCGAGGCCATATAGGCAAGCTTCATATTCTGCGCCGTTGTTGGTGACGTCGAATTCTAAACATTTGGACAATGGGATTATCTCATTATCTGGTATGACGATGATGACCCCGAGACCTGCTCCTCGGCGGTTCACAGTGCCGTCAAAGTACATTGTCCAATTGTTGTCAAGGGTTGTAATAGAGGCGAGCTATTCATCTGGGAACTCCAAATTTTCCTTATAGTCAGAGTTGAGGGGTTGATTGGCCAGGAATTCAGCTATAGCCCGCCCCTTAATGACCTTTCGGGTTACATATTCAATGTCAAACTCAGATAATAGAAGTAACCATCGGGATAATTTGCCGGCTAGAGTAGGGGATTGACAAAGAAACTTCATTGGATCAATTTTGGCTACGGCTTGGACGTGATAAGATTGGAAATAATGTCGCAACTTCTTAGTGAGCCAAACCATGGTAGCACGGGTCTTCTCTAAAATCGAATATCGAGTTTCATAATCCAATAGCTTCTTGCTCAGGTAGTAGATGGCATGTTCGCCCTTATCATCATGTTCTTGGATAAGCATGGCTCCGACGGAAGCTTCTTCAATGGCCAGATAAAGGATGAGTGGTTTCCCTAGGATGGGCGGTGTCAAGATGGGTGGATCGACAAGATATGCCTTGATTCTGTTGAACGCTACTTGGCAGTGATCGTTCCATACCACGGGTTGCTGTTTCTTTAACAGTTTGAAGATAGGTTCGTAGATGGTAGTGAGGCAAGCAATGAACCGACTAACATACTGCAAGGACCCTAAAAACGATCGGACTTCCTTCTCTGTCTTAGGGGGAGGCATGTCCCTGATGGCTTTGGCTTTGTCTGGATCCATTTCAATCCCTTTCTGGCTAACCACGTGCCCTAACAGCTTGCCGGAGGTAACTCCAAATACTCATTTCTTTGGATTCAGACGAAGATTATACTTTTCAATGTGAGTCATGAACTTATCAAGAACAGCAGGGTGTTCCTCTGGAGTGGCGGATTTCACAATCATGTCGTCCACATACACTTCCACTTCTTTATGGATCATGTCATGTAGGAGGGCGGTTACAGCTCCCTGATAAGTGGCCCCGGCATTTTTCAACCCGAATGGCATTACCATATAGCAATACACCCCCCACTCAGTGATGAATTCTGTTTTGACTTTGTTGGCAATATTAACCAGAATCTGATTGTACCCTAAAAACCCATCCATGAATGAATACATAGCCGCCCTGGCGGCGCTGTCAATTAGGACATCGTTGTGAGGGAGAGGGAAGTCATCATTCGGCGAGGCTTTATTGAGGTCTCAGAAGTCCACGCAGACTCGAACCCTACCATCCTTCATTAGTACCGGGATGATGTTGGACAACCAAGTCGGGTATTCTACTACTTCTATGAATCGAGCTTTGATCAACCTCGAAACCTCTGTCTTAACTTGTTCGGCCCATTCATGTCTCAACTGGCAGAGCTTCTATTTGACAAGTCGGAATTTAGGATCAGTTGGGATCCTGTGTTCGGCGATTTATCGGTCAACCCTAGGCATGTCTTCGTACGACCAGGCGAAAGCATTAACATGATTTTTAAGCACTTTTATGATCTCACTTCTTTCCTCGGGAGTTAAATCTTTGGAAATGGTTACCATTTTGGGATTGTCATCCGTACTTAGGTTTATTTCACTTAATAACGTATCACTAATGCCAAAAACATTATGTGTATTATTATGTGAATGCATGGACCCATCAGGAAAGACATCAAACAAGTAAGCAGAACGAGAGTTATTCATTGCGTAAAAAGCCTCATAAGCGGCATTGTTTGCATCAAAAACATCAGAAATATTAAAAATTACATCGTCCATATCCTCCTCCATAGGCAGAGGGGCTTCAGTGGCAGCGTCGATGGGAGAGGTGTTCTTTGTGTCGTCTGTCAGGTTGGTGCTTAGGTTGTGCTCCAAAGTGGTCTTTTGGGTAATGGTGAGTGATGGCTCTTCAGATAGGTCAGCCTTTTTGGTTAGAGCCCTGGCGAGCTTCTCTACCATGGCCGTCATGGCATCTTCTTTCGCGTTACCCTTCCAGCCTTTCTTCATTAGCAGTGCTATAGCTTTTATCACGGTTGCCATAGCATTCTCAATTTCCAGATCAATAGGTTTATCAGGATACATCTTGTCTTTCCCCTTAGCCTTATCAGAAATCACATTGACAGGCATATCAGGCTCAGTAGGCTCGGGTTCAGCTAAAACTATCATGTGACCAGCCTCAAAGTTATAAACATCTTTAAAGACCTCAAAGCCAGGCCACATTTTTCCGCCATGCTCGATTTGTTCGGGCTCCCCTTTATAAGGCCTCTTACCTTGGATTTCACAAGCGGTAACCATGCGGCAATAGCCGTAAGGGACGCGGCAATAGGCTTTTCTAGGCTTATATCCCAGTCCAGCTCCATGGATGAGGATTTTTGGTTCCAACGCCTCAATAATTCCCTGTTCGTGTATTCCTCCACCTCTGCCAGGCCTGTAACCAGACTTCTTCATTAGTTTGACCATACTCACGTGGAGGTAGCTGTGCCAAAGGGGAGAAGGTTTTTGAGCTTTACTAATCATGGCAATCTGGAGGCCCTTTTCTAGATTAGCTTCGGCTTCCATAACGGCCATGATGGAAGCAGGATCGGCCTCTATAGTCACCATTCTGCCATCATGGATTAGCTTGATTTTTTGGTATAGTGTGGAGGGAACTACGCCCAAAGCATGGAGCCATGGCCGGCCAAGCAACAGAGAATAGGTAACAGGAATATCAAGGACGGTGAAACGTACATTGCTTGTGACACCTTCGATAGTGACTCCTGCCTCAAAAGTCCCGATTACATTGCGCTTTGAATCGTCATAAGCTCTAATAACCGTGTTGGACCTTTCAAGCATGTCCTCTGACAGTCCTAGATGAGGAAGGATTTTTAGAGGGCATAGGTTTAGAGCGGAGCCGTCATCTACCATGACGCATGGGATGACCTTATCAAGAATTTGGATTCGAATGAATAAGGCTCTATTGTGATCCCTTCCCTCGAGTGTAAGATCAAAACTGTTAAACATGATCTGAGGCCCTTTTCTCGAGGGTATGCCTTCTCCTATCGTGGCGCACATCTCAATGACCGAGGTAGTCGGATTAGCTTCCAGATCTAGTAGCCGCTTGATCAAACCCTTATGATGCCTTTCAGAGTCAATTACCAGTTGCCAGATGCTGTATCGGGCTTGGGTGTTTTTCAACTGGGTAATAAGGGGGTCAACCTCAAGACTGGTAGGGGCAGGCGGAGGTGGAGAAGGGGGTCTTTCAGTAGTTCCAACTCTGCCAGGAATCGGGTCTTTGTTTAGACGAAGATATCGGTCTTCTAGCTGATATACACGACCACTCCGAGTAATATTGAGGACATTATCGAGCAAGACGCTCTTGGTGGCTCATGTCTCAAATAGGTACTGTTGCTCTTCGGAGTCCAATCTGGGTCTTTTAGTTCATATTTATCCACACTAAAAAGGTCATGGTGGTCAACCTTGAATAAGTTGATACTTATGGCCTTGGATTCCCGAGCTATCTCCCCATCCTCATCAGAATAGTTCTCCTTTAAAACAAAAGAATCTACGCTGAATAGTGCTTTCCCCTCAGCTTTCTTTCTCTTTGCCACAAATGGTTTAGGCCTGTGACTCTCTTGCTTTGGCTGGCTTGGATCAATTTCCATTCCCTGAATGGAGTTGACTCCTGGGTTGGCCTGATTGATAAGATCAAAAACTGAGTAAGATGGTAGACCCAAACCGATGACCAGGATAGAGTTACTACTGCCCGATCCCTGAGCAAGGAGATCGAAGACTGTAGCTTTGGGTAAACCAGATTGCACCATTCCAACCTTACTTCCAAAGTTTGGTAAAGGGTTATTCATGGTGCTCGGGGCTTTATCTGGTTCAGCAATCTTTGCCTCGCTAACCAACCGCTGAATAGCTGAGAGCAGGGCCTTACAGTTGTTAGTTTGGTGCCCCACCTGAACGTGATAATTACAAAAGTTATTCTTATCTTTAGGTCTGAGTGGCTTGTATTCCTAAAGGGACTGTATAAAACCTGCTTCCCTCAAGCGTTGGAAGATGATCCGCAAGGGCAATTTATAGGGGTTGGTCAAAACAAAAGGGGAGCGAGGAGATTGGACTGTGGCAATCATTGATGGAGCCGAATTGGCTGTAAGTGACGTAGTGGGGGTGTGAGAAATGGCTTGTATTACAGCCGGTGTTTTTGGCTTAGCCGGCGCTAGGGCTGAGGGTTGAACTTCGTTCTTTCTGAACCATGGTTTCCCCTCTCTCTCGGCCTTTTCACATTCTGCCTCGCCCTTAATTTTCTCAGCTTTCTCAAACATAGCCTTGTAAGAAAGAAAGGAATTTGTAGCCATTTCCTTACGGAATAGGGGAGAGACCCTTCGAGGAGTTTGACAATCATTTCCTCAAGGCTAAGCTTGGACTTCATCAAGACCTGAGTTGACATCCACCCATTGAAGTACTGCTTAAAGGTTTTATTGGGCATTTGACGGACCCTCTCAAGATGTTGGAGGGTCGTCTCTATCAGAGTATTGAAACCATAATGCACTTTCAATGCCTCAGATAAGAGAGTACAGTCGGCTACAATATGCTGCGGCAAAGTGTGATACCACTCAAGTGTAGGTCCCTGAAGGGAACAAGGAAACATCTCAGCCAGCATCTTATCACTCAGCTTCTTTACGCGCATCACTCTTTCATACATTATGATGTGAGAGGCAGGTGCTCCTGAGCCATCATAATGAGCCATATTTGGTATAGTAAAATTATCGGGGACCCAATTCTCGTCCCTCTCAGGTTTTTTATTAGTGATGAGACGGTTGATGTAAGCTTGGATCTCTGGTGTCACGCTCGAAGGTTGCATGACCTGGTCGCTGACCGGTTCGCGAGAGACGGTTGGGGCTTCAGGTGTTGCGCTCGGAGAATGCGCGACCTGGTCGTTGACGGTTTGGGAAGCTATCATTTCCCAAACAAAAGCAGCTACCTCAGGTGTCACGCCTGGAGGTTGCGTGACCTGGTCGTTGTATGTCAGAGGCAGCATAGGGCAAATAGTCAGATGGCTGGCAAATGGATTTTAGGGGTAGGTGGTGCCTTTAAGAGTTACGATGAACTGCAGAGGCGTGAAGGAGGGTAGTGGCCGAGAAACTGGGCTTTGGTGATTGAATGTCAGAGGAGTGGAGCTTTGGGTGAAGGGTCTCAGGTTGAAAGGCACAATTGGTGGAGTGGTCGAAGTCGACAATAGAGCTGAAGTCTGCCCAAATTGGAATGGACTCGTTAAGGGCTGGGCTGATTGAAACACAGGTGCGACGGGTCTCGCCTCTACTAAACTGGTCAATATTTGTGTTGAACCATTCGGGGCCTGAATGTCAGATGCCGATACTCCATCGAAATTTCTGTCTTCCAGAGCTGGCTTAACTACTGCCTGAACCATAGTTTGGATAGAAGCTTGGAAAGCATCTGAGTTTAGGAATGGCATCATAGCACTGGTAAAGTCAAAACTAGGGGGTGGTTGGGATCCTGTTCTCGAGCTGGAGGTAGGGCCAAAGGGCTCTTCTGGAGGAGGGGTCCCTTTATTTCTTGGGAAAGACATGGTCAGTCGAGAGGGACTTTGGCTCAACTGAACTTATTCTGAATCTGATTCCTCGCTAGAATCGGTGTGGGGAATTCCTTCAACTTTCATGGTGGCAACTGGGGTCAGAGGATGATGTATCAAGCGATGCTCTATCCTTTTCTAAGCCGGGATGCGACGGTCAGTGCGCCTCCTCCTAGCTGAAATGGTAGGCAGCGGATCAGACCATGAATGGATTGGTGAATGGTATACATGGTATGCATGATTTTTGTGCCTTGGGAATGATGTGTAATGCGCATGGCTGCACGTAGATGTGGTTAAATATGACGTGATGGCTTATCCCTCGAACATACGTGGGACGTTTGTACTTCACGTCATACATAGCGATATGTGGTGACATAACGGAGGTACAAGAGAAGTCCGACGTATGTTGCTAAACCTCTTCCATGGGTGGAAGTGGTAAGGGTAAGCGGATTCATTGTCGGCTCTTAAAGCCGATGCATGGGGGTGCATGATCACAGAGCATATAGCACGCGAATCACCCCTCTTCCAACCTTATGACTCCTGCGTAATGCCTCTTTGGAAGGATGGAGTTTGGCCTCTTCACCGGTGATGGCGAAAGAAGCGCATCCCAATTGTTTTATTTATTTTGGTTAACCCTAAGGGGAATAATGTTCTAAGGCTTTTTCTAGCGCGGCTTTGGTATAAGGTTGTTGATGTAGAAGGTTCCCGTTTACCTTGATTCCACGTTACTCAACCACTACCCAAATGGGCGCGATCGTAGGAGTTTACGTGTTGGTTAAAATGAGTGATCCACCCACTAGGCATCCTCAATTCCAACAGGGTATGAGTGATACTTTTTGAGCTTCTCGGGTGAAATAGGGCACCTAAAATTACCGAACTATCTACACGCGTGAGGACAAAATGTCATAAAAAAGAATGGAGTCTTAATTTGGCCAATGATTTCAATACATCATCAAAATCTTTTAAACTATGAAAGAAAGTTCAAGTTTAAAGAAAATCCCCAGCAGAGTCACCACTGTGAGCAGACGACGCTTCGCGCGGCGGCAGCGCAGGGCCGGGCCCAGTCGGGCCGGCCCGTTTTGAATGACGGGGGATGAGTGTGATATATTTGAAAAATGATTTTGCATATTTTAATGGTTAAAAGATACGAGATCGAAATCCCGTACTTAGAGTAGAGTCGCCACCCGTTTTAGCTCAACCGGGAAATTTTTGGTACGATTTTCCCACCGGGTGGTTGGACCATACCTTAAGTAGAGATTCCGAGTTCGGATGATGTTATCTACTTTTCATTAGGCCAAGTTAAGATACTTCATTCTTTCTTAATCGGTTTAATCCACCCTATTTATTTGTATTTTTAGTTATTTTGTTGTTTCCGTGTTTATCAAGCAATTGAAGCAATGAATAAGATATTTAAAGCCAAAAAAAAGTATGGAAAATAAAATTATCACAAGGTTTTAAAGTCCTATACATTTTTTCTATGCAATAAATAAAGTACCTGAATATCCAATATACGTCCGTCTGCAGAAGATTGTTAGCAATTACAGTATTATAAAGCCCGGTCGGATGGCTAAAATGGGAGTTGAACGGTGTTTCTCGAGAAAATTCCAATTTTAAGTAATTTTTAGGCTCAATCATTATTTTAACCGGATTATAAATGAAAAATAAAACTGCTGTCCGGAAAGTCATATCACCGATGATATAACTGATGCCGTCGACGACATGCCTGATGTCGCTGGCGACATAGATGATGCCACCGGCGACATCAATTACATCACCGACGGTATCAACTTATGGGCAGCAGTGGTGGCAGTAAGACTGACCGAAAACCCAAAAATGAATATAAATTGACAAAAATTATCACAAGTCAGTAGTATTAATGCCCAAGAGCTATGAGACTCAGGATTTTTACCTCGAGGTCGTGAATCCACCTCTTCGTGAACCGAAGAAAACACCTCCGGGGAGCTTGTTATGATGATTTAACGATAAATTTAAGTGCTTTTTGGTTTCTAAATCTAACTAAGCTGATTTTAACTTAAAGACTTATTGATTTCAACTCACAATCAGAGAATTCAAAGAAGAAAAACCAGGAAAAATGGATCGGAATCCTTTTTTCTGTTTTATCTAATTCTTATCTCACTAGAATCTATTCTCACCTTAAAATCTTAACATTCAATCCCCCTCCTTTAAAATGTAGATCAAGGTGTGTTTTTATAGGTGAAATGGGGTGCTTTTTGGGGCCTTTTTTAATAATTCCGCCGAAAGTGGCCGAAAGGCTGTCTGTGAAGGGACCTGTTTTGGGTCATGCCGCCGGCGACATGGTGATGCCGCCGGTGGTATGGACGATGTCGCCGACGGTATGGTGATGCCGCCGGCGGCATCAGCCTTCAGCATACCGACAGCTAATGGGTCAAAAAGCCAAAAAAGTCGGGAAAAGTGGTTTAATAGTGGGTAAAAGGGCATCTTTTTGACTTTTAACAATATTTTAAAGGGTATTTATTATTTGGGTGCCAATCATGGGTTCAAGCTCCCACCAGATGCGTTATTGGCCACGCCGAACTGTATTCTACCAAATAAAAATTCGCGAGGAATATTATTTTGGTAATAAAAATTCCAAGGAGAATTTTTAATTTGAGGCATTAAAATTGGGTACACGTCATCATCGTCTCGCGAGAGGGACTGCAAAATCCCGTGCTCACAGTCATGCAATATGGCTGAGAAGATTGTTGAAGGAACTTTAAATGACACAATATGACCCAACAGATATTTTTGTTGATAACAAATCAGCGTTGGCGATGGCAAAAAATCTTGTCTTCCATGATCGAAGCAAACACATCGATACGAGGTATCATTTCATCCGAGAATGTATTGAACAGAAGGAAGTCACATTGAAGTATGTCAAAATGCAAGATCAAATAGCGGACATCTTTACGAAGCCACTAAAGTATGACGTGTTTAACAAATTACGAGGGTCGTTGGGAATAACGGAGAATTAAGTTTAAGGGGGAGTGTTAAAATATTAAACTTAATCTTCCAAAATAATAAAATAAAAAATGGAGCCATGATATTAATTTAGTCTAATTACTTTTGAAAAATTGGTAAGAAGACTTTGAAAAAACAATGGGAGTGTTTTTGGTGGTTGGAAACATTGAAAAAATAGGCACTTGGATTATTGGGAGACTTAGACTTTGTAGGATTTGTTAGTTGGATTTTGTGGAAAATTAGAAAAGTTGTTAAACCTAAATTTAAATTTTGTAATAGATTGAATTATTGAGAAAATGATAGGGCCATTGCAGAATTCGTCAAGTGCCTATATAAGGCCATGTAATTTGCTATTTTAAAGAGTGTAAGAGAGTGAAAAACTAATAAGAGTTTGTGAGTGTATTGTAATAAAATTAGTGTGTGAATTACTCATTTTTATGTTTTGAGCATTTTTTTGCTTAATTATTTTCCTCTTCCATCCAACATTATTGCCGCCTAGCCTATTCTAATTTTTTCGTTAGGCGGCCCTTAATTTTAATTTTTTATGATATATTATTTATAATAATTATAGTTTACCAACAACTTTCTAATAACTTTGTAAAATATATTTACCTGTCTCGGCCATAGAAATCGGGTCAATCTAGGCCGATTAGCCCGCATCTTCAAGAAATAACAGCCATTGCTCCATTTTAAGGACCCAGCTCAGACAAGAATCCAGCCAGCCTCGTCAGGATAGGCTAAATATACAGCACATACCCGTGCTCGTGGCTAACAAGATCTCGAGTCGGTCACAACCGGCTGGATAGAGATTTCGCTCCACGATAATAGGTAGAATCCAACTAGGATTCTCACTCCTATATTCTCTCCTAAAAGAAGATTAATCCTAATATACTTGATATACTTTGGATTCAAGTATCACATAATTATAGAGGAGTTAAAATCTCATCATAATTGAGACTCCCTCTCCCAATCTAATTAGGATACCTCAAATACTTATATAAAGGCCCCCTTGGTCAGGTTAAAGGTAGATTATTCTCACCCTCATAACTACGATTCTTCTCTCAAAATCCTTACTGACTTAGGCTTCGGAGGGTCCCCCACAAGGCAACTACCGATCGCCCCAAGTTCGTGTCTGTTTTACAGATTCATCGTTCGAGGGTTAAGTTGCGAGACAAGAAGATCTATTCTGAAATATCGGATTCAGGTACGATATTTTCAGTGGTGCGATGAGCGTGGACTAAATTTACTTGCTCAGGCGAGAACTTTGGTCCAAACACAACTTCAACAAAATAAAGATACATCTTCTTCTTATCCAATACAAGTTTGCTTCTGTACCATATAATCGTTGCACACATGCATATATTTTGATTAATTTCTTTTAGTTTCATGAAACTAATCCCCAATTTTGTCTATCTACATGATCTAACACTACTATTCAACTACTGAACGATACTTGATTAGATCAAATTAATTTATTATTTAATTGTTCAGGCCTCACATTCAGCAATTCATATTATTTTGGTTTTAAAAATTGAGTTATTTGCTCTAGATTCAGCTGCGCTTACGAATCTTACTAATTCCTTATATTTATATATTTTCTTTGGCAAGTAAATCATGATGATATTTGCAATTTTAATTGGGCTGGTGACTTAACTTTCCCATTGCAAGGACATCAAAATTGTGTCTCATACTAGTGGCCTCTGTAAGTATTCACTTAGCAACAAATTGGAGACATTCTTTCCGCTGACAGATTGATGAATTATTATTCATCTCTATACGACAAGATTGAGGTGGGCATGCAATTTAAATTTATTTAATGTAAATTACGACTCGGTGGGATCATATAGGTTTGACTCAGATAGCCAGTAAAGTTACAAAATTTAAATACATGTTCCTAATATCGTGAATCACACATCAAGGCCATCAGCGTATATATGCTTTATTTACTTTGGATTCTGACTAAATAGCCTCGACCCTGGCAAAGTCTGTTTCTTTGTGTTGCTTTCAGGTTAATGATGCAACCATATATCTCAATTTGACAAAATAGTACAGAACACCAAACTTATTGCAAGATAAATAGAATTCTCTTAATGACTTGTTATATGATAGTCGGCATGAATATATCTCACCTGGAGATTAATTTCATAATATTCTCGTATATTTGTATATATTATATAGAATGCCTCTCAAGCCTAATTATTCACCATTAAAATAATATGTCTTAATCATAGATACTTGTGTGTTGAATTAGTTGCTTACAATTCTAACACAACTAAGATCCCTGCTTATTATTATTTGGATGAAATCTTTCTCGTTGTCTAGCATCATGAAAATTTCAGGTTGACCACCTCAACTAATCACAAAGTACACAAAGAAAATTCTCAACACACAAATCAGGAGAAATACGTATTGCATGTCTTCATTAATTGTCGTTACTCTCCAGTTATTATTCATTCAACTTGATTAATTCAAGGTACGTGTTTTCTTCCAATGAACAGTGATCTATCAAAATACAAATCCCCCAGGTTTAATTGCAGGAACCTTCAGTAGTAAAAACTGTTCACTACTGAATGATTCATTCGACACGTAACTTATTGTCAGCATGAAAATCCAATTTAGCCATGCTTATCCATATTACATTCAAATTTGAATTATATACTAACAAGTGTCTAGAAAGACAAGATTTTTGTTACCCTTTAACAGAAAAGATATTATGATCACAACGGAGCAAAGAGAACTATGCATAGATCAAAACGTGAAAAGTATGCATCAAGCAAGCAAAGAATAGGCTGCAAGGCAAGATCAATTAAACTCATAGACATCCCAATTTAAATTGGTTCATAATTTGTTATTCATCATCTATTAGATGATTCCATTTTATTTTTCTCCTGGTTACTGGGCAACGTTATTCATCTAACCACTTTAACAACTATATGGGAGAAACCCTTTTTTGGCAAAGTTAAATTTCAGGTTAGTGGCGTATCTACAAATAAGGAAAGCACGTCTCAATATATCAATGGATTTCAACAAAGTTAGATAGAGAGCAAGCGCAATTACAAACGACTCACGCAGTTGATGGCAAGCTGTTATTTTAAGGAGAAATAGCACACCTCGATGAATCTAAAGATTAACAGTGGTGTGCTAACCCAAATTGGAAAAGAGGTTATTCCCATTTTCATAGATTTCCTCCAACACATTCATAAAGATAAGTGTTCCTCTATTTTCACTATTTTTTTATATACAGCTACATAATTAAAAAAAGTATTAAATTCATTAATGACCACGATTTAGTGGTGGACACAGTTGCAAATGTTATTTGACATAATATATTTGTCTTCATTATATTAAGACCATTATCTTTCATTGGTGTAAGCTAATATTAAAGACTTTTTTGTAAAATTAAAGTGGCCAACATACAGGTATGCCATTAGATCTTTGCTCATGTTCAACATGGATACACATGTATTCATCCATATTTTTGCTAAGATTACAAAGATTTGAGATGACACTAGCTATATTATTGTGGCTTTTAAAGTTTTTATTAGCTTGCTTAAAAGGCTTATACGTGCAACTAATCACTCAATTGAGCGAAATCTTTTTCTTTGTCAAGCTTCATAAAATTTCAGGTTAACGGCACAGCTCTAAAGAAAGAGAGCATGCCTTATCTAAACTACACATTAAGCAATAAATATTTGCAACAAAATCATACAGACTCGAAAATAAAGATTAGTCTGTGTACATATGACTCAGTCGACAGCTTCTACTCCAACAGCTCCTAAGAAATATAGACCAAGCTACGGGGAAGGAAATACATGAGATAAGAAACAGATTTATCATTGACATGTGCATTCATCCAAAGGACAAATCGTCATTCATCTACCCGACAAGTCAGCTTGTTATAACAAAAAAGGTTAGCAAAGTGTCCGGCCAATAAATTACAAAATGTCCAACAACCGAGTCCAACAAAAAAAGAAGTATAAGAGAAGCAGCTAACTAGTCCTGCTATCAAAGAAGAAACTGAGTATTAACTCAGATAGTTTAAAGTTATCGCATTGATCGCATAAGACTACATAGGTTAATCTAAAAAAGATTACTGAAAGTCAGTCGGTCGCATGCCAGATGAGTAAACAAAACATGCTACGATAGATAATATTTGACCAAGGAAACTACAAAGTCCTGTTATCACGGGAAGACCGGGTAATCACTCGGATGGAAAAAATCTTACTTTCAAAAGTATTTATCAAACTCAAATGCGCTTAGAAGCCCACGTGACATTTATAAGACCCTACACACGGGCATCATATCAAAGACTAGCTCATTAGCCAGCATAAACCCGGGTGAAGTGCTCGATAAAAGACCTTAGTTACTAAGGTATATATAAGATCGAGGCGGTATAAGACCTCGAACAAATCACATTTTCCTAAGGCATGTAGTAAAACCTTGGCAAAAACAAAAAATATATATAAGCCTAAGGCATGGAGTAAGACCTTGGTAAAAATCTAAGACCGCCTCTGAGGCCGGCTCATCCTATTTTCCAAGGCACAAGGTAAGACCTTGGTGATAACTAAACATAAACAAGACCGAGGCAATATAAGACCTCTGGCATATATAAATTCCTTACCAACCTAAGGCATATATAAGACCAAGGCAAGTACGAGACCTCTGGCACATCTAAAGGACCTTAGCTATGAAGGCATATGACAACGAGGCATCTAAATAAGACCTCTATTATTAAAAGGCGTTCAATAAGACCTTACTCATGGCAAAAAGGCATCTACATAAGACCTCAATTATTAAAAGTATAAATAAAACCAAGGCATGGATTAAGACCTTGGCAAAAATATAAGACCGCCTTCGAGGCCGGCACATCATATTTTCCTAAGGAATAAGGTAAGACCTTAGTGATAACCAAATACAATAAGACTGAGGTTGTGTAAGACCGCCTCAGAATCTACTTAGCACAAATAAAATGCTAAGTACTATCTTAGTTAAAACTAAGAAACAATAAATTCAGGCGGCAATAAAGCCTATAGGTAACCAGCTAAAAATGTAATACCGGAAGAAAAACCTAAGCAAAGTAAAATTACTTAGTCAAATGAAATGATCATCATTTAGCTTCAAGATTTTGATGAACTGACTAGAGGAGCTCATGATCTCCCCTTATCTTCAAGCTCGCCCTCAGCTTTCTTGACCCAGTCCTCCGTAGTCTTAACCTTGTCTCAAGATTACCGATTTGACTTTTTGAGCAGCTTCCACCCGGTTACACATATCAGACACTTAGGACATCACCTATAGAATAAAGCATAGTTGACATCAGCAAAATGAATATCTTGCAAATATGAAGGCCTCAAAGGGCTACGCAAACTTAAGAAGTCTCCTCGAATATCAAATATCGGCTAGACTATCCAAATCCTTCTTCAGCTGAGAAGGAGAAATAACAAGCTCTCGGTCAAAAGAAGATTCTGACTGAGGAATAGAAACAATTTCAATTGCCGCCTGAAACAGAAAGGCGATATATTAGCAAAGAGAGGACCCTAATCTAAAGTGAATACACATCATTACTTCAACAATGGTCTTTCTCTTCTCCCTTCGCTACTCATCTGCAGCCGCCTCAGCCCCATCAGGGCTAATCCACTTCAGCCTTTTTTAGCTAATTACAGGAGCTCGCATAATTCAAGACAAGCTTCAAGGCTAGAAACAGACTAAAGTTAGTTACAAAAGAACTCCGACAACATTCTAGTATACTCATGCAGTGAAAATAGGAAGCTGGGAATTACAAAGATCATTTAAAATGCTAGCAGAATATCAATAGTTCATCATGGCATTCAAAGTCAAGCGAAGAACATAACATTGAAAGCCATCAACCCAGATTCCGGCAAGAACAAAATCCAAATTCCAGCAACACAAATTGAATAGAAGAAGACTGCGGTGACCCAACAATAATAAGGCGTAATTATGCCAATTCTATAAATGCAGGTAGAGACAAAATTCAAAATAAAAGATCAAAAGAGCATAGTAAAATTACTTGTTGAAGAAAAAGGAATAGCTGTGAGTGGCCTCGAGCAGAGGCTAGAAGACCCTCGCCAGAAATCACCTTAATCAGCTTTAGAAGAAATAAAAGAGCAACAGCTAGCTCGAAATTCAGAAATTTCAATTGCTGCCAAACCATTTGACGAAAGACGCAAAGCTTCTCCAAGAAGTTTTGAGTAACGAAAGAATATGAATGAGCCACGTAGCTCGCCACTTCCACCGAATCTGCGTAAAATCAAATTGGATTCTGCGCCAGAAGTCCTAAAGAACTTCTCACCCTTGTGGGGGACTTCCGATAACTTTGTAAAATATATTTACCCATCTCGGCCATAGAGACCGGGTCAACCTAGGCCGACTGGCCTGCTTCTTTAAGAAATAATAGTCATTGCTCCATTTTAGGGACCCGGCTCTGACAAGAATACAGCTGGCCTCGTCAGGATAGGCTAAATATGCAGCACATACCCGTGCTCGTGGCTGACAGGATCTCGAGTCGGTCACAACCGGCTGGATAGAGATTTTGCTCCACTATAATAGGTAGAATCCATCTAGGATTCTCACTCCTAGATTCTCTCCTAAAAGAAGATTAATCCTAATATACTTAATATACTTGGGATTCAAGTATCAGATAATTATAGATGAGTTATAATCTCATCATGATTGAGACTCCCTCTCCCAATCTAATTGGGATACCTCAAATGCCTATATAAAGGCCCCCTTGGTCAGGTTAAAGGTAGATTATTCTCACCCTCATAACTGCAATTATCCTCTCAAAATCCTTACTGACTTAGGCATCGGAGGGTCCCCCACAGGCCAACCACCGATCGCCCCTAAGTTCGTGTCTGTTTTGCAGATTCATCGTTCGAGGGTTAAGTTGGGAAACAAGAAGATCTATTATGAAATATCGGATTTAGGTACGATATTTTCACTTTCTGTTGATAAAACTAAAATACATTAAAGTTTTCTCACAATAAAATTATCATTGAGTCTCAAAGCGAAAAATAATATGCTCTACCACTTATTAATTTTTAAAATATAGTCTATATTATGGTTTTTTATATTTATGTTATTATAATTGACATTTTAGTTGAATTTATATATATATATATATATATATATATATTTAAAAATAAAAAATACAAATCCTACTAGGCTCCATCGGACGACCACGCTACTAGTGCCTAGCGCTTTTAAAAACATTGTTTTCCCCATTTTGTATTGTTTTTCTAAGAAGGCCAAATGCATCCAGACCCGTTAAACTTACACGAAAAGTCGAATGTTTGGAGAAACAAAAACGGGGAAAGTAACATCTTTGAAAAGTCAAATCGACCATAAGCTGACACGTGGCATTGAGGGGCAAACTGGTGCACTTTTATTAAGTTCAAGGGGCTAGTTTGAACTTTTAAAAATTCAGAGTATCATCCGACGTTTCGTGCCAAGTTTACGGGGTCTCGATGCATTTGGGCTAGTTTTTAAAACTACTGCACATAATAGTCTTGCCACATAGGCAAAAATAGACAATGGATTGAAAAATTATGCTACACTAGCTTGTCTATTTTCTCTTTCCTATATGATGTGGCACAATAAATGTTGGACATTGTCTATTTGATCTTCTACACATAGACAATCAAATGGACTACCAACTCATCAAATTAATTAATATTTTAATCTTTAACATTGAACCAAGCTTGTAATTGGGTATGTTTTATTATTTAATTACACAATTCTAGATAAAATAGACAATCTAGTGTGGCTATTTTTTATAGATATTGTCTATTTTCAAAATTATTGACATATCATTAATGTGAGCTTTTATTTCACACGTCAAATAGTCATGGAATCCACTGTCTACTAAAGATGTTCCAGTGGCTCTTTCCCATTAGTGTATACGGCTTAGTCAAAGCAATGAAACCAACAGATTCTATCTAGTTTTTATTTGTTCTAAATCCAATGGATGGGATAGTGTGTGAAGTGATTATTTTTTGAGCTGCTAAATTTAGCCCATTTATTTTTTAAGCCAGGTGATACAATTTATTGAAGAACACGCACATAGATGTATTGCAGAACAGGAGAGCCATTGTTTATGGGATGGACATTCATTTATTTCTTATGAGAACCATGGAAATCGGCAGAAGAGAACCTGGACTTCTAACTAGGTTGTCATCCCATAAACTCTCGGGACCCATTTCGTTATTCATATAAAAATAATTTAGCCATTTTTTTAATCTGTGCGTTGCACTAATATTAAATAAAATGAAAAAGCTCTAATTCACTTCAGGTTAACTCGATCCACACCACTAGAGATCGAAGATTTATCATTAGTCAAAATTATGTAATTTTTATATAATAAAAGGTGCATTCTTTGAAAATGGTGATATTGAATCATATTACAAGGATTAAATGGCCTGTTTTATAATTTAATGTATAAAATGCATTGTTATTAATACTGTACTGTATCGGTCTGTTAGACCGGTTTACAGTGAATCGGTCACTACTACGGTATGGTACGTGCAGAAATTGGTTTTAATAGAAAATCGGAGAAAATCGGGTTGAAGTAGTAAAAAATCGGTAAACCGGCGTACCTGTTGAAACCGTTTTTTCTCAAAATACTTTTGATAGTAAATAAAAGTGTCGCTAAAGATATAGAAAAGTATTGCTAAAGACTTAAAAGCGTTGCTAAAGACACAAAAACGTTGCTAAATACCCAAAAAGGCGTTGCAACAGCCACTGAAAATTCTAAATAATATATGTTTCTTTCTAAGACTTCTATGGCAACACATAAAAGCGTTGCAAAAGACCCAGAAAGCGTTGCAATAGCTACTGAAAACCATAAATAATATATATTCTTTAAAAAATAAAAAACCGGTAAAACCACTAATAATACTGATAATACCAGATATACTGCGTACCACTAACCTCACCGATATGTAGTTCGGTACGGTATTGATAACATTGATAAAATGTATAAGTTTATATCTCATATGATATGATATAATTACTAACAGTATAGAAAACTATAGAAAAAATCCTTGAATTGAACGAGATAACAAAGTATCTAATTTGTCTAAGAGGAAAAGAAAATTCCAACTTTGATCCTTTGAATTTCCAAAGTGGGGCATAATTAGCTACCAAGATTTTAATGGTTGTGGTTTTCAGTTCATACATGAATATTTCCGTTCATATTGTGATTTTCCGACCAAATTCCCACATTGATTTTATTCGTTCAACTTTCCAATTAATTTATGGAAACACATCATAAAATAACGAACTAAATTTAAGTTATTTAAATATTTAAAAAAGTGATAAAAATATCTATTTTAAACAAGATAAAGGGTGTACTTCTTTATATTTCATCCTCTGTTAAGGTTGATTATGGGCTCCTACTTTGTCAGAATCATTGACTTTGCATAAAAGAAATAATTATCAATTAACAAGAATATCATTATTTTTAACAAGAGGAGTGATTTTATTTTAGCTGAAATAAAACCTACTTCTAAATGTGTAATATTCAACAAAAAAAAAATCCTAAGTCCATCTTAAAAATTAGGCCTAATGCATTCTCACTCCTTAATATTATCCTTAATCGATCCTCCCCCCAAACTTCCATATTTTTCTCACCTCCAAAAATTTATCTAAAATGCATTTTATTCGCCCGATTAGACCACACGCGCGCATATGTGTTACAAATGCAAGAAATAAACCACATACCCAGTGACACGTCATTAATGAAAAAAATAGACTTTTCAACTCTCATATTTCTACCATCCATTACCCAGTGATTAGAATTCATCGCCGCAGTCGTGAACTATGGGGAAGACGCCGGCCAAATCATAGAACTGGACTCATCTCGGTCGCCGGTCGGAATCTCCATCTCCCTCCTCCTGTTTTTCTTCTACCATGTACTATTTTGATATCTCTGTGCCCAGAATTATCATGGCAATTTTTAGGGATTCCTCCATTTTTCCCATTTTAGTTGTTTCTTGCTCTCTCAGGTGAGTAATTTGATTTTAATTTCTGAGATTCTGCTACTCCATCACTTTGCAGTAATATTGCAGCTAAAAGCAAAAATCGTTGCTTAAATCATAATCATGGCAAATGCTATTAGGAAATATACCCGGCAGCAGAACGAAGTATTTACTTTGCATGAAAATAGCAACAACAAAATAAGAGAAATGAACAATCCACTGAATAAATAAATAGTGGTACAAAAGAAATAGAAAAAATACTCAAACACTTAAACACCAATACACCCCAAATAACTCACTCACACTCCTAATATATATATATATATACACACACATACACACAAAAGAAGAAGAGAAGTTTTTATTTGTTTGCTGGATGCCCTCAAAGCATGCAAATGCATGCATATATATAGGTGAAAAGAAAAACTAATGGGCAAGACATACATTTGTGGTATTTTATTTGACCAAACAAAATGACAGAAGAGATAATATGGGTTTGTGAAAAAGATTTTGCCGACAGTAGATATTAGGCAATATGAGGTAGCATTTGGACTTTTTCTGCAAAGTTGTATTGGATTTTTGGTTCAATCATATGCGACTTTGGGCCATTAGCTTACCGACAATTGATTTGTAAAACTAACCACAATTTCAAATCACAGTATCAATAAAGTGCTTTGCCAATTTTACTTGTTTTGCTTTCTTTTCTAAACCATCCATTCGAAGAAATCCTCTCAAAATCACTCACAGAAATCTATTTTTTGGAAATGCAAAAAGAATGCAAGAAAGGAAAATGAGGAAAGTGAACTTGAATTCCGGCGTTTCATGGGACCCTCGAGGTTCGCCGGAGAAGGCAAAGTGAGCATCGGGAAAATGGAAACATGAGGAAAGGAAAAAGATATGATTGAACAGTAAAAACAGATTTTTATTTATTTATTACTTTTTTAAAAATTTTTATTCTTGTAAAAAAATAGCGCTTTCTTGACTTTTTCACTAGTGACACTTCATCAGCCATGTCAGCTTTGGAGGATCATGTGATATGGTTTAGATAAATTCAAGGGGGCGAGAGGAAAATATGAAAATTTAGGGAGGCATGGGGTGATTAGAGATAAGTTCAGAGAAGTCCGGATCAAGTAGGTCTAAAAATTAGTAAATTGTAAAGGACCTTCAGTTCTGAACTTTCTATGGAAAGAACCAAGGCTTTGTTCTTTCTTACTAAACAGAAATATATTCCATATGAAAAAAAAAATTAATGCATGAAAGTCTAATAAAACAAGAACGCCATCAGTCAAATAATATTGCATTTAAGGGTTGACCATGACCTCCAACCGACAAGAAATTAGAATGTTGGTTTCTTGTGAAAAACGAACGGTATGAAATGTTTGTAAAATCATCTCATGTTAATGGTCGTTCATCTCTATACATCGTTTAAAATAATTGGTTTAGAAGTAACTTTTATCCTCATCAGCATATCGTGATTGTGACATCAAAAGTTCAAACAAATTGTTTCTCAGTTTTAGCATGTCGCGACCACGATTCCTATTGTCGCGATCTTGTCACAAAATGCCAAAACATACTGTTTCTCATGCGAAAAGGACACCAATGCGACCAATATTCGCAAGCGCAATATGGGGACAAATTTATTTGAAAATGAATTTTTCAAAAGAAAAAAGTTTTCGAGCTAACCCAGCCTGGGGTGCTGCCCCTTGACTCCTAGGGGGATGCCACCCCTCGAACCACTATCGGGAGCCTGCCCCCGGAAGCAAAACATCGTGATAGAACTCGAACAAAACGTGCACTCCTCACTCTCTCAACTTATTCAATAAAATATCACGATGATCGATGAAATTATACTAAAATACTAACACAATAACCTTACTAGTTATTTCTTTGATTGTTCTATAATTCGTTTTCTTTTGGCTATTTGCAGGTTCAAAAAGAAAAAGACAATTGCGTACTTGCTTACTTGAAACATTCATTAGAATTATTTCTCTATTCAACAATAGAAATATCGGTGTTTTAAAAAGCGCTAACGTTAGTCGAACAGTTAGAGCTTTAAAACTTTTAAGCGGGGTTTAGGCGGAATCAAGGCGGATTTAGTTTTTTATTTTTTAAATATTTCTTAATATATAAAAATATTAATTTATCTAAAAAATAATTATAATAATATAAAATATTAAAAAACATAAAATTTAGACTATGTTTTAAAAATCTGTAAGTGCTAATTGAACTGTAGGGAACTCCTTATTTGTAGCATAGAGGATATTATTTCTCAATTTAAGACTACAAATGACAATTTTATTGGGAGAACACTTATATGTACTCTAGTTTTATCAATTGAACTACTTTTTATGGATAAACTATGATTACTATAAATATCGGTATCTTAAACAATCAAATTTAGACTTTACCGAGGTGGAAAAAATCGGACTAGGCGGTGTTTAGGCGGCAATAAATCGGTCGAGCGCCTGATAGCGCCCTAAAAATAAAAAATTAGACGGCAAGCCCAAAAATAGTGCTTACACTGTACGAGACGGAGATTTTTAAAATAGTGAGAAATATCCAATCCGACTTTAAATGGGTGACTTGATATTCTTCTTGCTGTTTTTCCTTTAACAAACTGATTTTGGTTTCAAGATATTTGATTGTTATCACCCTTCAAAAACTCTCTAAATTGAGTGCATATCTAATCAACACTATTACAACCAATGTTATCAAAATCGTACCGGAAGATATATCTGTAAAGATTTTGGTATACGATATTATCAATATTATTGGTATAATTAGTGGTTTTATCGAACATCATACCAGTCTTTTTCACCACTTTTTGGGTCTTTTACAACGCTTTCTGAGTCTTTTGCAATGCCTTCTGAGTTTTTTGCAACTATTCTACATGTTGTCATAGCTTGTTTTTAAAAAATCGGTTTTTAAGTTAAACCGTATGTAGCCATGACCGGTTCATGGTAAAACTGGTAGAAAACGATACGGTTTTGATAACACTGATTACAACTACTACTTATAATGTGTTGTAATACTTGATTGCAATGTTTTAAAAAGCGCTAGGCGCTACTTGGGTGGCTAGGGCTTCAGCGCCTAAGCGGGGCCTACGTGGATTTGTATTTTTTTATTTTTTATATTAATTAATAGATAAAAGTATAAATTCAACTAAAAAATAAATTATAATATAATAATATATTACAAAAAAATATAGTTTAGTAGTATATGAAAACATAATTCTTAATTAATTCTTACATAAAAATACATTAGCATTTAAAATCAATATTCCTTAAAAACACAAATCCTCATGATTTTTTTGTGCTTTATAGCGTACCATTTCTCGGTTTGAGATTCAAAATGAGAATTGTACAGTGAGAATATTGTTGGAAATATAGCATAAGTGATAATGATGTGCATTTTCAATTTTAGGCTTAATTATAATATGAAAAAGCTATGATTTGAATAATATGAAATGTGTCATTGTATTCTACGCTTCAAGAGCTTTTCAACGATATATTATACGCCTAAAACGGATTAACGGTTAATGAGAAATTGTAGTTTAAAGTTTGAACATCTGTCAAACTTAGACGCGCTAAATCGGTGATTTGGTACTAAAAAAATATTGTCTCGTCATATTTTTTTCACCAGATTTTTATTATGGATTAATGGGTGATAAATCCCTTAATCAGTAATATTTTTCATAACATTCACCATAAATTTGTGGTTATGAAAGTTAATGTCTTTTAAACCTCATTAAGCTATGTTAATGTCATATACCCTATAGATACCCTACTCTTGTATGCCTTCTACTCACACTTTTCTTCACTCATTCATTGTTGAAAAAAAATCCAGCTGGTATTTGTGCTTGTTACTTTGTGATTTATTTTCTGTTTTCATACTAAAAATATCTCTCAAAGTTTTCGTTCCTTTTACAAGAAGGCTACTTAGTATTAGATCCTTGTTAACTGCTCTTCACACAGTTAGAGTTCGCCTACGATTGCGGTTGTATACTGGGAGACAAATTCACATGTAGCGGACAAATAATTGTCTTAAGGAAACTGAGTTTCAAACCTCCGCAATAAGCTTCTTCTTCAGTAAAAGGTTTAAGTATTATTATATTATAATTATTACATTTCTATAACTTTGAGAATCATATTATAATATGTACTTATTCTTAATGAAATATAGTATTGTTTATTCTATTCAACACCGCTACTAACAAGTTTTTAACAATCTTAACACAATTACGTATATATTTTTTTTGGGATTTAAGTGCAAATTACATTGGATTTCTTGAAGACTATTTTTAGAACAAAGCGTTGTTCATATAGAAACAGCAAATTGTTTTTCACAAAAAAAATCTCTTTCTTCCTTTTCTTGGTTTTTCTCGTTACAAGTTTCTGACTTACTCTGCAGTATTTCATATTGTGAATTGAGAAAATTATGGACATTATTTTACAGATTGGAGGTAATGGTTTTGAAATGATTCCATGCCAGAATAGCCAAAATGGACAAATTAGTCCTATTGGTGCTGGACCTAATGGAATAAACTTTCGACTTTAACGATTGTTATGCCTAATGATCATGAGGGCGTTTTGGGATTATATCTTATTTCAACTCTTAAAAGATCGGAGAAATTTTGTGGATCAAATTTTAAAGTTTGGCAATATAAAATATTTTTCTATGTGACAAACATGAGACACCATAATATATTGAAAGATGACCCTCATATTGGAGTGGTTAATGGTTCTTTTTAATTATCTATGGATGGTTGGAAACATATGGATATTCTTTGCAAAAATCATATATTGAATAACTTAGTCATTAACCTATATAAGGTGTGTAATATTAAACGTATTGCAAAATAATTGTGGGATTCCTCAAATAGAAAATTTTCTATTGCTAATCAAGTTTTGGCAAAAGCTAACGTGGTGGAGGTCATTAGATACTCCAAAAAGAGCAAACAGCATGTTAAACGTAAGTTCAAAATTGGACAAAACGGAAGCATATCCAAGAGACAAATGTTAAATGGAAAATGCTTAAATTGCAAAAAAGATAAGACAAAAATCAGTTATTTGTAAATTGACAAAAAATGGTCAATGACATTGAGGTAAAAGATATGAAAGAAATTACAAAAGATGTATGTGACATCAATATTTGTGTTGTAATTTTTGAGGTCAATATGATTGACTCAAACCCAACGGAGTGGTGGCTTGACACTGGTGCTACTCGTCACATATATTGTGACAAAGAGTCTTTTGTTAAACTGACTTTTATTAAAAATGGGGAGAATTTCTTCATGGATAATTCTGCTACTTATAAAGTTAAAGGACATGGAACGGTGATTCTGAAAATAACTTCCGGCAAAGAAGTAAAACTGCAAAATGTCTTGTAAGTACCTGACATGAAGAAGAATATGGTTTCTGGGAGCCCATTGAGTGTACACGGCTTCAAGATGGTATTTGAATCTCAGAAATTTATTTTGTCTAAGGGAGACATATATGTAGAAAAGGGATATGAATGTAATGGAATGTTTAAATTTCATTGTATCTCTTATAAGCAAAATTCTATTAATGAGAATAACGTTGTTACAGTTAGTAGCGGTATTAAAATAAAATAAATAATATTATTATTTTTTTTTCAATAAGAACAAGATTACAATGGAATTAACAATTATATAAAAGTGACAAAAGAACAAAAAATTGAAACACTCTCAAACCTTTAACCGTAACAAAGATATTGCGGAGGCCTGAAACTTCAGTTTCCTTATGACAATTATTCATCCGCTACCAGTGAATTTGTCTCCCAGGATACAACCGCAATCGTAGGCGAACTCGTGTGAAGAGCAAATTTCAAGAACCTAACACTAAGTAGTCTTCTCTTGAAAAGAAATGAAAACTTTGAAGAATATTTTTTTAGTATGAAAATCAAAAAAATAAACCACAAAGTAAATAAGTAAACAAGAATTAGCTAGAACTTTTCAAGAGTAGAAGAATGGAAAAAGTGTTAGGAGGGTACTTATAGGATAGATGGCATTAACTTAGATTAAATTGACTTAAAGGGCATTAACCCCTGTAACCACAAAATTATGGTCATTAAGCCTTATAACCACAAATTTATGGTAATTAACAATGAAGGTTATGAGAAATTATATTGATTAAGGGATTAAAACTCATTAAAATTAAATAAAAATCTGGCAAAAAAAAATATATGACATGTCAATATTTTTCAGTGCCGAATCATCGATTTAACGTGTCTAAATTTGAAATATGTTTAAACTTTAAACTATAATTTTCCATTCACCGTTAATCTGTTTTAGGCGTATAATATATCATTGGAAAGCTCTCGAAGCGTAGAATACAATGACATATTTCATGTTATTCAAATCGTAACTTTTCCATATTAAAATATAGCCTAGAGTAGATAATGCACAACATTATCTAATATGCCATTTTTCCAACAATCCCCCACATGAATGAAAATTGGAATAGAAAACGAGACAGATGCTTTCACAAATCGAAGGAAGAAGATGCTCTTCAGCCAATATTTGCATAGAATATGTAGGCTACAACCTTTGAACCTTCCCGTGTGAAAGTATATTTACTTTACTGGCTGACTAGTAGACGCAATATCCTTGAACTATTCTGCCGTTTATGTAAACGATGATATACCCCACACAAATACCAACACATCACGGTTTTTGGTTCTCATGGTTATGTTCACTATGGTCATGAACATCTCTTAGTTCTGCAAGAGTTTTAGACTACTATGCCCCAATAGTATCATTTGAAGCGACCCCACTTCACTCTCACATAGGTGATCTATTTTGCTCAACCATTGATGCACAAAGGATTATTAAAAGCATGTAGCTTAACCTTAACCCATTTTATCACTATTTACATCATAGGAATGGATACAAGGCTACCCCCACAGTGACCACACAAGGTCTATGCAATTAGGTTATCCCATTGAACCAAGATCTTGTGTTCTCCAATCAAACATGGTTGGGTTTTCCTACACATAGCGCCTTAAATATTCATGGGCTTAAGTCTCATTCCTTAAGATGTCTTTTCAACTTAATCTCTGTTTAACCCTTTGGTTAGCAGATCCGCAATGTTATCCTTTGATCCTACAAAATCAATAGAGATAACCAAAGTTCAGATCAGTTGTCTTACGGTATTATGTCGACGATACATGTGTCTCGACTTACCATTATACATTATGTTTTATGCTCTTTTAATCGTTTCTTGATTATCGCAATGCACACAAATTACAGGCACAGGCTTACGCCATTCTGGAATATCCTCTAAGAATTTACGTAGCCATTCGGCTTCTTCTCCTATTTTATCCAATGCCATAAACTCAGCTTCCATTATGGAACGAGTTATAATCGTTTGCCTTGAGGATTTCTAGGACACTGCTCCTCCTCCTAGAGTGAACACGTACCCACTTGTACCTTTATAATTCTTGATGCCTGCTATCGAACTAGCATCAGAATACACTTCTAGTACAACAGGTTCTCTCTTATAGTGAAGTCCATAATTACGAGTATATCGCAAATACCTTAGTATTCTCACAATTGCATTCCAATGGCTTTTACCTTGATTACTCGTAAATCTGCTTAAACTACATAAAGTATAAGCAATATCAGGCCTTGTACAACTTGTAAGGTACATCAGACTGCCTATCACCCTTGTATATTCCACTTGGTCTATGCATTCACCTTTATTTTTAGACAAATGTAAACTAACATCTAACGGTGTTTTAGCTATACCAACATCACCTTTGTTAAACTTGTCAAGTATCTTGTCCATATAGTTTGACTGTGTTAATATAAGACCATTAGGTGAACGTTGAACTTTGATGCCTAAAATTACATCAGATAGTCCATTATCTTTCATCTCAAATTTAGAATTTAACATATCTTTAGTACGTTTTACCATTCTCTCATTGCTTCCAATAATGAGTCTGTCATCAACATAAAAACATAGAATAACATATCCTTCATTTGTAGTTTTTACATATATACATTTGTCACACTCGTTTATACAATAGCCACTTGCCATCATGACATCATCAAATTTCTTATGCCATTGTTTTGGTCCTTGCTTTAAACTATATAAAGACTTCACCAACTTACATACTTTCCTTTCTTGACTAGAAGCTACACAACCCTCGGGTTGTTCCATATAGATTTCTTCTTCAAGATCTCCGTTTAGAAAAGCAATTTTCACATCCATTTGATGTACTTCAAGATTCTGCAAAGTGGCAATTGCAAGTATCATCCTAATGGATGTTATTCTCGACACTAGAGAATACGTATCAAATTAATCAAGGCCTTCATTTTGTCTATAACCTTTTATGACTAAACGAGCCTTGTACTTATCAATTGTTCCATTAGCTTTTAGCTTACATTTGAAAATCCATTTTGAACTTAGTGGCTTAGTTCTAGGAGGAAGGTCTACTAGTTCCAACGTATGATTTTGCAAAATGGAATCAATTTCACTCCTTATGGCCTCTTTCCATAAAGGACTTTCTATAGAGCTTATAGCTTCTTTATAAGTTTGAGGTTCTGCTTCAACCATATACGTTAAGAAATCAGACCAAAGGATTTTTCAACCCTTGCCCGTTTACTTCTTCTAGGTTCTACCTCATGATCCTTATTATTCTCTTCTTGAGAATTTTTATCATCTTCTTCAAGTATTGATTGAAGATTATCATAGTTATCAATGCCTTGTTGATCAACTTGATCGTCACATACAATAAGTTTACGAGACCTTTTAGTTCCTAACCCTTCGCCTTTTCCTTTACATGGGAATACATCTTCAAAAAATAAAGTGTCCATTGACTCTATCAAAGTGTTCTTGTGTATATCTGGGTTTTTAGATTCATGCACAAGAAACCGATATGCGTTGCTATTACTAGCATAGCCAATAAAAATACAATACACCGTTTTTTGACCTATTTTTATACATTTAGGTAATGGTGCAATTACCCTTGCAAGACACCCCCACACTTTCAAGTAATTATAAGAAGGCTTTCTACCCTTCCATAATTCATAAGGGGTTTTGTCTTGTTTCTTACGTGGTATCTTATTTAAAGGATAATTTGCTGACAAAACAGCATCACCCCACATATTTTGTGGTACACTAGAACTGGTTAACATTGCTTTCATCATCTCTTTTAGAGTACGATTTTTGCGTTCAACTACACCGTTTGATTGTGGAGAGTAAGGTGGTGTTACTTCATGAATAATTCCATTTTGGGAGCAAAACTCTCCAAATGGTGTAATATATTCACCACCACGATCACTTCTAACCTTCTTAATTTTCTTATTAAGTTGGTTTTCTACTTTTTGCTTGTAGAGTTTTGCTTTTAAGCAAATACACATAACAATATTTTGTGCTATCATCTATGAAGGTAATAAAATATTTATTTCCTCCTCTTGATCGAACATATTTCAAGTCACAAATATCAGTATGTATTAGACCGAGTAATTCTGAATTTCTTTCAACGGATTGAAATGAAGATCTTGTTAATTTTGTCTCAACACACATTTCACATTTATGTGATTTATCGATATGAAATGCGGGTATATGATTCAAGTTAATTAAACGTCATAACGTATCAAAATTAATGTGTCCAAGTCTACTATGCCATAAATTAGAAGACTCAATCATATAAGCAACAACGTTATTCTCATTAATAGAATTTTGCTTATAAGAGATACAATTGAATTTGAACATTTTATTACATTCATATCTGTTTCCCACATACATGTCTCCCTTAGACAAAATAAATTTCTGAGATTCAAATACCATCTTGAAGTCATGTGCACTCAATAGGCTCCCAGAAATCAGATTCTTCTTCATGTCAGGTACGTACAAGACATTTTGCAGTTTTATTTCTTTGCCGAAAGTCATTTTCAGAATCACCGTTCCATGTCCTTTAACTTTAGAAGTAGCAGAATTGCCCATGAAGAGCTTCTCCCCATTTTCAATAAAAGTCAGTTTAATAAAAGACTTTTTGTCACAACATATGTGACGAGTAGCACTAGTGTCAAGCCACCACTCCGTTAAGTTTGAGTCAGTCATATTGACCTGAGAAATTACACATATGTTGATGTCATATACATCTTTTGTAATTTCTTTCATAGCGTTTACCTCAATGTTATTGACCATTTTTGTTAATTTACAAACAAATAATTTTTGTCTCATCTTTTTGTAATTTAAGCATTTTCCATTTAACATTTGCCTCTTGGATATGCTTCCGTTTTGTCCAATTTTAAACTTACTTTTAACATGTTGTTTGCCCTTTTTTGAGTCTCTAATGACCTCTATCACATTAGCTTTCGCCAAAACTTGTTTAGCAATAGAAAATTTTCTATTTAAGTAATCCCACAATTCTTTTATAATACGTTTAATAGTACACACCTTATATAGGTCAATGACTAAGTCATTCAATATATAATTTTTACAAAGAAAAACCATATGATTCCAATAATCCATAAATAATTGAAAAGAAGCGTTAACCGTTCCAACGTAAGGGTCATCTTTCAATATATTATGGTGTTCCATTCTAGTAAAATAGAAAAACATTTTATGTTGCCGAACTTTGAAATTTGAACCACCAAATTTCTCCGATCTTTTAAGAGTTGGAATAAGATATAATCCCAAAGCAACCTCATGATCATTAGGCATAACAATCGTTAAACTCGAAAGTTCATTTCCATTAGGTCCAGCACCAATAGGATTAATTTGTCCATTTTGGCTATTCTGACCTGGAACCGTTTCAGAACCATTACCTCCAATCAATAAAATAATGTTCATAATTTTTCCAATTTACAATCTGAAATACTACAGGTAAGTCAGATACTTGTAAACGAGAAAAACCAAGAAAGAGAAGAAAGAGAATTTTTTTTATGAAAAATAATTTTCTGTTTTTTATATGAATAATGTTTTGTCCAAAAAAACAGTCTTCAAGAAATCCAGTGTAACCTGCACTTAATCTAAAAAAAATATAGATATAATTGTCTGAAGATTGTTAGTAGTGGAATTAAAATAAAATAAATAATATTATTATATTTTTTTCAATAAGAAGAAAATTACAATGGAATTAACAATTATATAAAAGGGACAAAAGAACCAAAAAATTGAAATACTCCCAAACCTTTAACCGTAACAAAGATATTGCGGAGGCCTGAAACTTCAGTTTCCTTAAGACAATTATTCGTCTGCTACCAGTGAATTTATCTTCCAGGATACAACCGCAATCGTAGGCGAACTCTAACCGTGTGAACAGCAAATTTCGAGAACCTAACACTAAGTAGTCTTCTCTTGAAAAGAAATGAAAACTTTGAAGAATATTTTTTTAGTATGAAAATCAAAAAATAAACCACAAAGTAAATAAGTAAACAAGAATTAGCTAGAACTTTTCAAGAGTAGAAAAATGGAAAAAGGCTACTAGAATAGGGTATTTATAGGGAAGATGGCATTAACATGGATTAAATTGACTTAAAGGGCATTAACCCTTATAACCACAAAATTATGGTAATTAAGCCTTATAATCACAAATTTATGATCATTAACCATGAAGGTTATGAAAAATTATATTGATTAAGGAATTAAAACCCATTAAAATCAAATAAAAATCTAGTGAAAAAAATATATGACATGTCAATATTTTTTCAGTACCGAATCACCGATTAACGGGTCTAAATTTGACAGATTTTCAAATTTTAAACTATAATTTCTCATTCACCGTTAATCCGTTTTAGGCATATAATATATCGTTGGAAAGCTCTCAAAGCGTAGAATACAATGACATATTTCATGTTATTCAAATCATAACTTTTCCATATTAAAATATAGCCTAAAGTAGATAATGCACAACATTATCTAATATGTCATTTTTCCAATAGTTACTTATATGATTGAGTCTTCTAATTTATGGTATAGTAGACTTGGACACGTTAATTTTGATACATTACGATATTTAATTAACTTGAATCATATACCTACATTTCATATCAATAAATCACATAAATGTGAAACGTGTGTTGAGACAAAATTAACAAGATCTTCATTTCAATCCATTGAAAGAAATTCAGAATTACTCGGTCTAATACATACCGATATTTGTGACATGAAGTACATTCAATCAAGGGGAGGAAATAAATATTTTATTACCTTCATAGATGATAGCACAAAATATTGTTATGTGTATTTGCTTAAAAGCAAAGATAAAGCTTTAGAGAAATTTGTACTCTACAAGCAAGAAGTAGAAAACTAACTTAATAAGAAAATTAAGAAGGTTAAAAGTGATCGTGGTGGTGAATACGTTGCACCATTTGGTGAGGTTTGCTCTCATAATGGAATTATTCATGAAGTAACACCGCCTTAATCTCCACAATCAAAGGATGTAGCTGAAAGCAAAAATCGTACTCTAAAAGAGATGATGAATGCAATATTAACTAGTTTTGGTTCACCACAAAACATGTGGGGTGATGCTGTTTTGTCAGCAAATTATCTTTTAAATAAGAGACCACGTAAAAACAAGACAAAACTCCTTATGAATTATGAAAAGGTAGAAAGCCTTCTTATAATTACTTGAAAGTGTGGGAGTGTCTTGCAAAGGTAATTGTACCATTACCTAAACTATGAAAATAGGTCCAAAAACGGTGGATCGTATTTTCATTCGCTATGCTAGTAAGAGCAACGCATATCGATTTCTTGTGCATGAATCTAAAAACCCGGATGTACACAAGAACACTTTGATAAAGTCAAAGGATGCTTCATTTTTTGAAGATGTATTTCCATGTAAGGGAAAAGGCGAAGGGTCGGGACCTAAAAGGTCTCGTGAACTTATTGGTAACTATGATAATCTTCAATCAATGATTGAAGAAGATGATCAAAATTCTCAAGAAGAGAATAATACGGATTATGAGGTAGAACCTAGAAGAAGTAAACGAGCAAGGGTTGAAAAATCCTTTGGTCCGAATTTCTTAACGTATATGGTTGAAGTAGAACCTCAAACGTACAAAGAAGCTATAAGCTCTATAGAAAGTCCTTTATGGAAAGAGGCCATAAGGAGTGAAATTGATTCCATTTCGCAAAATCATACATGGGAACTAGTGGACCTTCCTCCCGGAACTAGGCCACTAAGTTCTAAATGGATTTTAAAACATAAGCTAAAAGCATATGGAACAATTGATAAGTACAAGGCCCATTTAGTTATAAAAGGTTATTGACAAAAAGAAGGTCTTGATTACTTTGATACATATTCTCTAGTGTTGAGAATAACTTCCATTAGAATGATACTTTCAACTGCCGCTTTGCGGAATCTTGAAGTACACCAAATGGATATGAAAATGGCTTTTCTAAATGGAGATCTTAAAGAAGAAATCTACATGGAACAACCTGAGGATTATGTAGCTTCTGGTCAAGAAAGAAAAGTATGTAAGTTGGTAAGTCTTTATATGGTTTAAAGCAAGCACCAAAATAATGGCATAAGAAATTTAATGATGCCATGATGGTAAGTGGCTATCGTATAAACAAGTGTGAAAAATGTATATATGTCAAAACTACAAATGAAGGATATGTTATTCTATGTTTGTATGTTGATGACATACTCATTGTTGGAAGCAATGAGAGAATGGTAAAGAGTACCAAGAATATGTTAAATTCTAAATTTGACATGAAAGATATGGGACTATCTGATGTAATTTTTAGGCATCAAAGTTCAACGTTCACCTCACGGTCTCATATTGACTCAGCCAAACTATGTGGACAAGATACTTTACAAGTTTATCAAAAGTGATATTGGTATAGCCAAAACACCATTAGATGTTAGTCTAAATTTGTCCAAGAATAAAGGTGAATGCATAGACCAAGTGGAATATGCAAAGGTTATAGGCAGTCTAATGTACCTTACAAGTTGTACAAGGCCTGATATTGCTTATACGATAAGTAGTTTAAGCAGATTTACAAGTAACTCGGGTAAAAGCCATTGGGATGCGATTGTGAGAATACTAAGATATTTGCGATATACTCGTAATTATGGACTACACTATACAAGAGTACCTGCTGTGCTAGAAGCATATTCTGATGCTAGTTGGATAGCTGACATCAAGAATTCTAAAGGTACAAGTGGGTACTTGTTCACTCTAGGAGGAGGAGCAGTGTCTTGGAAATCATCAAGGCAAACAATTATAACTCGTTCCACACTGGAAGCTGAGTTTGTAGCCTTGGATAAAACAGAAGAAAAAGTCGAATGGCTACATAACTTCTTAGAGGATATTCCAGAATGGCCTAAGTCTGTGCCCGCTATTTGTGTACATTACGATAATCAAGCAACGATTAAAAGAGCACAAAACGTAATGTATAATGGTAAATCGAGACACATACGTCGTCGATATAATACCGTAAGATAACTGATCTCAACGTCGGTTATCTCTATTGATTTTGTAGGATTAAAGGATAACACTGCAGATCCGCTAACCAAAGGGCTAAATCGAGATCTAGTTGAAAAGACATCTGAAGGAATGGGACTAAAGCCTATGAATATTTAAGGCGTTGTGTGAAGGAAACCCAACCATGTTTGACTGGAGATCCCAAGATCTTGGTTCAATGGGACAACCTAATTGCATAGACCTTATGTGGTCACTGTAGGGGTAACCCCGTATCCATTCCTGTGATATAAACAGTGACAAAATGGGTTGAGGTTAAGCTACATGCTTTTAATGATCCTTTGTGCATCAATGGTTGAGCAAAAGAGATCACCTATGTGAGAGTGAAGTGGGGTCGCTTCAAAGGATACTATTCGGGCATAGTAGTCTAAAACTCTTGTAGAACCAGGAGATGTTCATGACCATAACGAACATAACCATGAGAACCAAAAATTGTGATGTGTTGGTATTTGTGTGGGGTATATCATCGTTTACACAAACGGCGGAATAGTTCAAGGACATCGCCTCTATTAGTCAGCCAGTAAAGTAAATATACTTTCGGAAGGGAAGGTTTTAAGGTTGTAGCCTTCCTATCCTATGCAAATATTGGCCGGAAAGCATTTTCACCGTTTGAATTTTGGAAAATATCCGTATCGTTTTCAATTTTCATTCATGTAGGGATTATTGGAAATATGGCATAAGTGATAATGATGTGCATTATCAACTTTAGGCTTAATTATAATAAACGAAAAGCTATTATTTGAATAATATGAAATGTGTCATTGTATTCTACGCTTCGAGAGCTTTCCAACGATATATTATATGCCTAAAACGGTTAAACGGTGAATGAGATATTGTAGTATAAAGTTTGAACATCTGTCAAACTCAGATGCGCTAAATCGGTGATTCGGTAACAAAAAAATATTGTCTCGTCATATTTTTTTTCACCAGATTTTTATTATGGATTAATGGGAAATGAATCCCTTAACCAATAATATTTTTCATAACATTCACCATAAATTTGTGATTACAAAAGTTAATGTCTTTTAAACCTTATTAAGCCATGTTAATGTCATATACCCTATAAATACCCTACTCTTTATGCCTTCTACTCACACTTTTCTTCACTCTTTCACTCTTGAAAAAAAGAATTCAGCTGCTATTTGTGCTTGTTTACTTTGTGATTTATTTTCTGTTTTCATACTAAAAATATTTTTCAAAGTTTTCATTCCTTTTACAAGAAGGCTACTTAGCATTAGATTCTTGTTAACTGCTCTTCACACGGTTAGAGTTCGCCTACGATTGCGGTTGTATCCTGGGAGACAAATTCACCGGTAGCGGACGAATAATTGTCTTAAGAAAACTGAGTTTCAGGCCTCCGCAATAAGCTTCTTCTTCGGTAAAAAGGTTTAAGTATTATTATATTATAATTATTACATTTCTATATCTTTGAGAATCATATTATAATATGTATTTATTCTTAATGAAATATAGAATAGTTTATTCTATTCAACACCGCTACTAATAAGTTTCTAACAAATATTTTGTTATACATTAGTTTTACCAACTGATCTACTTTTTTTAATTAAAAAGTTAAACTATAATTATTATAAGTATTGGTATCTTAAAAATTTCGAAAAAAATTGGATTAGCCTGCGTCTAGGCTGAAAAAATCTGACTAGACGGTGTCTAGGCGGTAATATATTGATCTAATGCCTGATAGCGCCCAAGGAATGAAAAGTCGGATTGCAAACCCCAAAATAGGGTCTAGCCAGAGCCTAAACAGAATTAAGAGGGGAGTTTTAAAACATTGCTTCATTGGTAACAAGACTAGACCACATAAACGTGTAAGAAAATGTTTATATCATCATAGTTTCACCACTACTACTTATAATGGCTCATCCCCTATAGTTTATGGCTTAGTCAAAGTTCAATGAAATCAATAGATTCTATCAAGTTTTTATTAGTTATAATTGATCCATTGAATGGTATAGCATGTGAAGTGATTATTTTTTCAGCTCAGATGAATTTACCCCATATATTTTTTAAGCAAGGTGATACAATTTATTAAAGAGCATCCCCGTAGATGTATTCCCTTTACCCCATATAGTATGTTTTGAATTAAAGGGAGAAAAGACTTTGAAAATATCTCATGTTGATCCTTTGAATTTCAAAGTGGGGCATAATTAGCTACTACTAATATTTTAATGGCTGTGGTTTTTAGTTCATACATGAATGAAGACTTCCATTCGTGATGAGATTTTCCAACCAAATTCCCACATTGATTTATTTACTTCAACTTTCCAATTAATTTGAAGAAATACATCATAAAGTAATTCTTAACTAATTGAATTTAAAATGTTTTTTACTGTAATTATGTCACTTCTTTTAATTAATTTCGTTCTATGTAAGCTTGATTGTATGATCCTTCCATACTGGAAGCATTGACTTTACATAAAGGAAGATATATTGTTAATTTGTAGATTAGTTAAAAAAGAGTATCATTATTTTTAACAAAAAAAACTGATTTTTTTGCTGAAATAAAGCCTACATGTAAATTACTCAGTACATAAAAAATCTAAGTCTAGATCAAAAAATAGTAAAATGTTACCAAACTTCAATTTTGAATTTTGTATGGTAAAACTAAGGCTTTGTTTTTTCATGTGTAATCAACACCGTATTGGCCGAGTTGACCGATCGTAAATCGGTCCTGGTTACAATACGGTTTTAGTAAAAAAACTTGAAAATTTGGGTTGAATTAGAAAATTGATAAACCGATAAATCGGTTTCTTCAAAATTCTTCTGGCAACAAGCAAAAGGTTGCTAAATATCCAGAAAATTGTTGTAATAGCCACCTGAAATCCTAAATACTAATATATATTCATTTCCAAAATCTATTTGCACAAGCGTTATAAAAGACCCAAAAAATATTACAATAACTATTAAAAACCATAAATAATATATAATCTTTTAAAAATAAAAAATAAATAAAACCATCAATTATATCAATAATACCAATAATATTATATAGCATTAATTTTATCGATAAAAGATCCAATATTAATAACACTAATTTTTCAACTAAACAAAAATACATTCAATATAAAAAATACTTGATGTATGAAAGTAAAAGAAAAAAAAAAGAAAGTCATCAGTCAAACAATATTGCATTCAAGGGTTGACCATGACTTCCAACATTCGTCACTTTTTCTTAATTTACCGACCACAATATCTCTCTAACAACTTTCCTTGTAACTTTTGGATTTGGATTCCCAAAAATTCAAATTTTTTTTTAATTTCAGTAATATGTGAGATTTGTAAATTCAAAAATTACAAAGAAAGTTGCTAGAGGGATATTGTGGTCGGTAAATTAAGAAAAAGTCTGAACCATTAAAATTTAATGAAGAATTAATATTAATTAAAATATATAAATTTAACAGATCTTAAACCTTATAGAATCCAAATTTGTAAAATGGGCAAAATGAGTAATTCAATTCTGATATATGCATAAGGTTCTCTTTCACACCAGCAAGTCAACCACTATAGTTTAATCCAAAAGTAGTGCTCTCGGTTGTTGTGTGTTCAGTGTGTATGCTAAAATATTGTTTTCTTTTTGTTAGCAAAGGAAAAAGAAAAATGGATTGTGGAAAACGTGAAAATAGAGAAACAAACAACCCATCAGTTACAGTACAACCTGTCCTGTTGTCCAAAGATTCAGACTTTATATACACCCATCTTCCCCGCTTAAAAAATTCAACATTTTGAAGAGTACCCATTTCTTCATTTAACATAATACACTCAAGAGATTCCTAAAATGGATAAAGCTTTAAACAGACAGAAAGTCCTGCTTGGTCATTTCCAGCCTACTTCTTCTTCTCAATCCGATGAATCCCCTTGTCTCTCTGTAAGTTTTTCTAATCATTTTTTAGCACTATCTGATTCACTGATTAATGATCATGTTTATGGGTATTATAAGGTGATGAATCTTTGAGTTGATTGTCTTCTCTTTCTTTTCTTTTTTTTGTTTGTTAGACCTTAGATCTGGGAATTTAAACTGGATTTACTTGTTTGTAGTTCAATTTCTATTTTGGGGGAATTTTCATGATATTCAATCTGATCAATTCTAATGTTTTTTATAGAGTTCAATTTGTGCTGGTGGTGATAATAGTGCTGCATATCATAGGACGGCTGCATTTGGTGATGATATTGTGATTGTGGCGTTAGTTCCTATAGTCCTGCGTTTAGGGTTCTTAATGTGTTTTGTTTTGGTCCAATACATCCCTAAACACTCGTTTGCTCCCTAAACTTTCAAAAATTCCAAATACCCCATTGAACTTGTAAAAAGGCATTAGTTTTTGCCCCGAATGACATGTTTCTGGTTGGTTTGACTTTTCAACTACGCCATTTTTCTGATTTTCTTCATAAGCTGGCACGTGGCATCCAGAGTGTAGGATGTTCACTTTTAAACAAACAATTGAAAGTTTAGAGGCAATGAGTGGTTAGGGCCAAGTTCAAGCATGATGTATTAGGCCTTTTGTTTTTCATATTGTCTAACCTCTTTTGCTTAAACTTCCGTAAAATAGTGCTTATCGAACTGCCATTTGCAAAGGCAAGCGTGGCGGTTTCAAGGATACCCATCCTGATGATCTACTTGGCTCAGTTTTGAAGGTTGGTTAGTTGTCTTTTACATACGGATGGTTTCACTCTTCAAGATTTGATTCCCAAATTTTTCCTGACTTCATTGCAGGCACTGATAGAGAAAACAAATGTGAATCCAAGCGAGGTAGGGGACATAGTAGTCGGTACAGTTCTCCCTCCTGGCTCACAGAGAGCAACCGAGTGTAGGATGGCTGCTTTTTATGCCGGTTTTCCAGGTAAATTTTTGAATTTCACATAGCTTTTAGGACATGTTTGGATAAAATGATTATTCCATGGAATAGAATAGAAATGAATAAAAGAATGTGAGATATGGTAGACTATTTGGGTTGGATACATCCTAACTATTCCAACCCTCATGGAATAGAGGTGGAATACAGATTCTTTCATTTCAGATTAGTTATTTCATGAAATGTGTGATAGATAGGAATAGATATGATGGATCTATCAGTGACGCATGCAATTTGTCTCATTCCCGTCTTAAACTTTGAAAAGATCTCCATAGCTCCGTCAACTTTTGAAAAGTGTACTATTTTGTTTCTTAACGCCATGTGTCACATTTTTCTGATTCTTTTCTCTACAATCAGAAGTTGACATGTGGCATTCAGTGGCAAGCTGGTGCATTTTTGCCGAATTGAGGGAGTTACGGGTACCTTTTCAGGGGAATTAGGCCTAATTTTTTTTAATTTCACATAGCACTAAGATGTTTATGGTTTTTATTTCCTCTTTTCTAAATGCTCCATCTGTATAAACCAGAAACCGTGCCTATCAGAACAGTCAACAGGCAATGCTCATCCGGGTTACAAGCAGTTGCCGATGTTGCTGCTTCAATAAAAGCCGGATTTTACGACATTGGTAAGAGTTATTACAGATTCGAAACCATCTGTCTTGATTAGCTTCATTATGCTTACCTGTTTCATTTCTTCAGGTATCGGGGCTGGATTGGAGTGCATGACACTTGATAACATCCCCAGGGTTCCCAAAGTCAACCCTCGTGTACTAATCCATTGTCTTAATCTTTTTAAATTTCTTCAAAAATCCAAGAATTTCGCGTGTTTCAATCGATTTGTGTTGCTATATAGGTAGACAGCTTTGTACAAGCTCGAGATTGTCTTCTTCCTATGGGAATCACATCCGAAAATGTAGCACAGCGATATGGCGTAACACGGCTAGAGCAAGACCAGGCTGCTGTAAGTTCTAGCAAACACTAGTTTTTTAGACTTAATTTGGATGCTAAAATCTTAATCGTTGTAAAGGTTGAATCTCATCGAAAGGCGGCTGCTGCCACGTCATCCGGTAAATTCAGGGATGAAATCATTCCAGTTTCTACAAAGGTAAACTAGTGTTTTTCTACTTGCATTTTCGCCTTTATTACCCTTAAGTTTTATACCTTATGAATGTTTTTTCGAAGATTGTGGATCCAAAAACCGGTGAAGAGAAATCTATCACTGTTTCTGTGGATGACGGAATTCGGCCACAAACAAACCTAGAAGGCCTATCGAAACTGAAGCCTGCCTTCAAAAAGGACGGAGCCACAACTGCTGGTATATAATATTGCCACATTTCCATTCAATGAGTTTTTTTTCAAATCCATATTAGTGACATGTGAAAACTTAAGGATAGAAAGTAAGTGTTGAGGGAGAGGTAGACTTAAGATTAATTGGAGGAAAAATATTTTGAAAGATATGCGTTTGCTGGATATTGATGAACATTAGTGCTTTTTATGACTTCAGAATATTATATAGCTGAGCTCACCTAGTGCGGGATTTATGGCTTGCTTGGTTGGTATGTTATTGACATGTAGTTGTAATATTATTACAGGTAACGCTAGCCAGGTTAGTGATGGTGCTGGAGCAGTTCTTATTACTAAAAGAAGCGTCGCTATGCAAAAAGGACTACCGATTCTCGGTGTGTTCAGGTACCCCCTTTTGTTCAAGTAACTCCTGGCAAAAATGCACCAATTTGTCCCCTTGAATGCCATGTGTTAGCTTGAGATAAAAATCAGAAAAATAACATCTTTGAAAAGTCAAACCAACCAAAAGCTACCATGTGGTGTTAGGAAACAAACTGGTGCACTTTTTAAAAATTGAGGAAGCTACAGAGATTTGTTCAGAAGTTAGACGAATCAGTGATGCATTAAACCTATAACATAATAATATAAATTGTTCGTGGATTCATTGAGGTTGTGCTTTTTGTTGCAGGAGTTTTGCGGCTGTTGGGGTTGATCCTGCGGTGATGGGAATTGGTCCGGCTTTTGCGATTCCTGCTGCAGTGAAAGCTGCTGGACTGCAGCTTAACGATATTGACTTGTTTGAAATAAATGAGGTAGCTATGATTATTCAGTTTTACTATTGTTAAGAATCCATACGTTGAAAAGATTTTTACCTGCCTTTCTTTGTTTCAGGCATTTGCATCACAATATGTTTATTGTTGTAAGAAACTTGAGCTTGATGCAAAAAAAGTTAATGTCAATGGCGGTGCTATTGCTCTCGGACATCCTTTGGGCGCTACAGGTACTCTTTGAGAAGTCACAATGTCTTGTGATCTTATGCAGAGGCAAAAGGCTTTTTGGGTCCTGGTGGTACAACTCAATTATCCGTTTGGTCCCTGTACTATTCATGTTACTCATTTGGTTCATATGCTATGCAATCTGTTACCTTTTTGGGTTCCGCATTGTAGAATCTCTATTTTTTTTCTTTTTAGCACGCAAACCATATATGGGACCAATGAGTAAATAGGTTATGCCACATGATCCAAAAAGGTGGTTGCCCCTTATTTAGACTATCTTGTTGTATTGCCTAGAAGTAATTACTGGCTGCTCTTCATGTAGGAGCTCGATGTGTTGCGACGCTTTTGCATGAAATGAAGCGTCGCGGGAAAGACAGCCGCTTTGGAGTTATCTCAATGTGCATAGGTATCTGTGTCGCTTTCTCTCACTCTTTGTAGTATGGTTCACAGCATAGATGAGAGGGCTTTGTAACGAATCGGGATGTTATAATTGCAGGCACTGGAATGGGAGCTGCAGCGGTTTTCGAAAGAGGTGATTGTGTAGACGATTTATGCAATGCTCAAACCACTCAAATGAAAAACCGCCTTTTATCCAAGGATGCTCTTTAGGCATTTCTGCTTGCCTTGTCTTACCTTATTTGAGAAGTTATTTTATCAGAGAATGTTTTACACTTTTTATTCACCTTGCTAAGTGTTTCCACCTGTATCTATATTGAATAAAATGGCCATTTATGGGTCGGGAAGTAGGAAAAGAAGATTGATACACATACGCATTCTCGTGTACTGAGGAAATATAGTGAGTGGAAATATCAATCGTAATCAGTAGGGCATTACAAACTTCTTGTCCACACTCAGAATACGATCTTTACGAGCAAAATGAGAGATTTTACCCCGTTTACACCGGATATATGAATGTAGTGAAAAATCACACTAGACCAGTTTCAACAAATGCCCCTGTAAAGCTTTTCTTACTGCAATTCATATCTATATGGTTACAATTTATAAATTTACACTAAATTTAGTGTGAAAGACCAAGACCTAAATCAGGAGATAAGTTATATTGCCATTATATAGTAAATCAGATCCAAAATCGACAAGCTCCACGGTTATCTTAACTCGCATAATACTTCAAAATATCAAAAGAGAGGATAAAATTACAGAAGGCATGTATGATTCGCTTGCTAATCTTCTCGATAAAACTGAGAATGTTGTCCACTGTTGCTTAATCGAACACGAAACTATAAGTCACAACGTGCCCTCTCATTCGGGATCAGGGGATCCACCCGGAACCAGCTGCATCATAAACTTCATATTAGTCCATTTCCAATCACACATGGTAAAAGGTTACACTAGTGTTTCAAAGCCTAGATATAAGGGCGAGCCAATGCACTACGGCTCCCACCATGTGGGGTATGAAGAGGGTTAAGCTTCACCGCAACTTTCATTGTATCGTATTCTTAATAGATTATAGCCAGGAGTTTTTAGTATAATTTCAATAGTAACAACAAGAGCGACTTTAGTTTGGCTAATATTAACATGAAAACTGTATGGATTACTTACAATGGCAATGTTGTTTCCATTCAATAATATTTGATCAAGCTTCGTAATTCTACGTCCTTCAGCTGTGATTTCACTGCAATACCAGAAAGTAATTGGATTATAAGGAAATCCAAAACAACACAAAATACCATTGAAAGCAAAATATGGTAAAGAATGAAATCACACAAATAAAAAATAACATCAAATGGAGCAAATGAACATTAGCTCTCTGTTTATCAGATATATTTTTCATAAAATTTAGAAACATCATTGATGCTAGATATATATATTTCAAGCAGGTTCTGTTATAGTTACTGAATATCAATGAGGCCATGCCTACTCAGTACTCATCTATCTCACTAGACTCTCAAGTCACAACACTTAGTCCCAAAGTTGGTCTAGTAAATTAGGGAAATCACCTTCAAACCATCACCCTAAGGTACAAAATAAAGTTTAATAACCAAATTGATAGTCTTATGTCGACCTTCATTAAAAATAAAAGAATGAACAAAATCTTATTCTAGGCCTTGTATTCCCCGTCTTTTGTTCGACCCAAACTACCTAAATACAAGGTAAAGACTTCTTTAAGAAAGAAATAGTGGCAAACCAATACTTAATAGTTATTAGAGTAGCAAGCTACACCGACAGCATCCAGTCTCATCTCCTTGTCAATCAGAAAACTGGTAAATTTCTGTAGAGTTTGAGTTATGGATTATTCATCGTCCATAGAAGGAAGGCACTTCCAAAGTTTAAGAAACCTAGGCATTTTTATAAAGTCTTACTGAAGCTGTTATTGACCATTTATTGACTGTAGTCTGTAGAGGACATGAATTCGAAAGATCAAATGAATTTTACTAACGAAGAATCCAGGGTTGAGTATAGAGCTCCTAAAACTCCTAATGAAAAATATATTCCAATCATCATAACGAAGAAATTTAGCTCCATATGCATTGTACCTTTGCTGCAGTGCCACAGGCCTATGCTTCTGGTAGAACTCGAAATTTTTTGCTTCAAAATAGGGGCATGTACAATTAGATACCAGCCTAGCATAGATCTAACAACCCTAATAAGGATCACAAGTAAAAGACTAGAAATCAACTCTAAAATGATATTCTTGTCAAATTATCTCAGAGTAAATTACGAACATCATAGCTATAACATTCAGGTTTATTTGTCGAAGTTTTGAATTTAAGTTCCAAATATTGACTGTGCTACTACATAATCGCCACAATGTATACTATCAACAAGTTGATTACTGAGTAGGTTGATTAATACTGAATCGGACCTATATGAACTTGGCTCCAATTCAAGACAGCTAGCATAACACAAAAACTTCCAATAAACACGTTCAAACACTTAAATTGAAAATCAAATAGAATTTCTTAAGGCAAATGCGTTCCCATAAACCCTAATTCGATACAGAAAAACGGAGAGGAAGTACGGCATACTATTCAGTGACATCTTCGAGGACCATATTGACATAGACATCGAATCCCCTGAGAGTACCAACAAGTTCCTTATCTCCTTTCATAATCACCCATATTTTGGAGCCTATACACCTGTCAATTAGTTCTGCAAAATTCCAAAAAAAATCAATCGCATTTTCTCGAGAAAATCAGAAAGAAAATTAAAAACATAGGAGTAATATAATGAGGAAAAGGAAAGACCGGATGGAAGAAGCTGCGAGGGATTATTGGCCATGGCACTTCAAGCTTTCGAGCTTCTTCAGTAAAAGGGAGTGGTCGTACTGTGCTTTCTTTACCGGTGTATTGATTGTTGATGCTGATATTACTCACATACCCTTGTATGAAGGTGTAAATTACTAGTTCATTGGATGGTGGGTTGGACCCGACTGGACTTCGTTCGGCTTTTTACTGTAAAAGTCGTTTTAAGTTCAGCCGATCCACAGGTAAAAAGACAAATTTTATAAAAATATGTATAAATTTTATATATAATTATATTTTTTATTTAAATTCTTTAATATATAATAAAATTTATTTAGTAAAGTTTAAATATAATATGCCATTATAAAAAATAAAAAAATAATTATTAAATTTGATATTAATATATAATAAATAAAATTATTGTTTATAAGTTTTGACTCAGAGTAGAAACTATAAAACTTTGAGCTGTAGAAAGAGTGTCCAAGGTTGATCCATACAATCGGATTTGGATCTTTACATCTTATTGAAGCCTTGAATTCTGGCAAGCTAGAGTTCTCATGAAGATAAGTTTCATCTAGAGCTTGTTTCATTTTCAAATTGATCTTTCCGTCAAGGTCCATGGTCTTGTAGCAAAGTGCTTCTTCATGGCTTGAGGAAAGTAAGATAAGATCAACAGTAGAAAAAAATCGTCTAAATCGACCCTTACCCTTACGATGTTCCCAACTTTCAAATCCCTCCATTTAGGACAAGTTTGACAAAGCTGTTTTTAGCGAATTTTTTTAAAAGCTTTATTTTTAAGCTTTTTCTACAAATTTTATTTTAAAAAAAACAAACAAGACAGTTCCTAACTAATTAGTATAAAGGATCAAAATTTATTATTTAAAACCAAAATATATAATTGTAATTAAAATTTGTAAAAATAATTTATTTTAACATCAGCTTAAAAAGCAATACGAAATTGCCCCTAAAAAACACAAACTCCCCATCTCCACAATGATTTAGGGTTTGAGATAGGATCAAAACAAATCCAGGTTTTTGAAATTAAATTTATTTGGCTTCGAAGAAACCTTCATAATAAAATCTCTTCATAAAGAGTTCTCATCTCCTAATAACTAGGATGCTAAAGTGAAATTTTGTGCCTTATTGACATGTATCGATAACTCTATTTTACGCACTTGCGCACCGTCCCAAACCCGAATAATGGAGGAGGGTCGTGTGGTAGTGGACAACTGACGCGTGAAGCGATGGCATCTTTTATACGAATCTTTGACCATCACAATTTATCAGGCCCGATCCTGATAATATGGGGCACTTGCGCACTGTCCCAAACCCGAATAATGGAGGAGGGTCGTGTGGTAGTGGACAACTGACGCGTGAAGCGATGGCATCTTTTATACGAATCTTTGACCATCACAATTTATCAGGCCCGGTCCTGATAATATGGGGGCCCTACGCAAAAATTATATGAAAATAATAATATAGGCCTTTTGATAAAAAAAATACATTTGTGGGGAATTGAACACAAAACCTTTAGGTCATATCCATTTCTACTTTACCAATCAAGCTAACATTAATTAATGTTTATATTTACACTCCTCACTTTAAGCCCCTTTCAACTATGGACCCTAGGCGATCGCACTTCGTGCACCTCCTATTAGACCGGCGGTGCAATTCATGAACATTCCCCAGTTAATAGAGGAGAGAAATTATGTCAGCAGTAGTTAAACGTGTAACCCTAATTCGAATTGTCCATTAAGTTGACATAGAATAGTGAGAGCAATGATTCCTAGGTTGCAAATTAAGAACATGCTGCAAGGCTTGGAGGAGGCTGAGCAGACCCACTCTAATTAACGCAAACATCTGTACCTTCTTCCTTGTATTTCTCTCATTCACTCATTCACTCTCGCATTCAAAATCTGTCACGTCTACATCACACACTTAGACACATTATTGTATTTATTTTAATAGTACTGACCAAATGTCATTGACTGTGACAGTATGTTGGATGTCTTCCTAAAATTTTAAAGTTATTTTTTTAATTTAAAAAAAATGTACTATTTTATTTTATCATTGTGTTGCTTGCTTAGATATATAATACACTTATCCAAATTTGAATCATTTAATTTCAAACTAAATAATTCAACATGACAACAGCTTTGTTTATAAAAAAACCTGATAACATATTCATATTAAATGACTCATATAAATTTTTAACTTTAAAGAATTTTAATACCATATTTAGTGCTCAATTAGTAGCTATTGTTTAACAACTGGTTTAGATATCAAATAACAAAATTATCAGCAACAAGAAAATCTGCTTTTACTACTAAAACCTTGTTCACTTTAAGATTATAATTAAAAAATTAAATTCAATTAAATTTATAATTTTAAACTTACGTTCAAATAAGTACGATTAATTTCTACAAATTTTAGAAAATAAGTCTAATTAGTCAAATAAAAAAAATCCTCCAGCCCCGGCTGCCAGACCCCCTTTGTCTCCATTAGTTCTATAGTTTCGGTGCGTTAATGTTAAAAAAAGATTTCTTCCTCACATGAGACAACTTCTTATGAAGATAAGTCCCAATATATTTCATTTTTAGTGAAAAAAAAACAAGTAGTAATATAGTTTAGTATAGTTTTGCTTAGTTTGACACATGTTTTCACATGTTCTCTCTTACTTTTCAAAGCATCTACTGGTCTTTGTTTCCAAAATAGATGCTAATTAATTAAAATAATACAGACACAAATTAAGGGAATAATTATTGATTGGCTTAATTTCAAATAATATACTATCATATGTTCCAATAATATTAAGACAATAACTCGACCAAAATTTAATCATTGGTTCAGACTCTTGACAAAACAATTAAATAAATTAGTTGTTATTTAATTTCTCTATGGCCTCCAAAAAATTTTAAATATTGTTGTTAAATTTGGAAAATATTTTCTTCTGCTAATATCTAAGTTTTATTTTATTAATCCACTTAATTAATAAATTCAGTTTCAAAATAGTTCATTATTTTTGTTGAATTTGAGAATATTTTTAGTCTTTACTACAAAGCTTCTGCAAAGATTACTAGCACAATTAAGTCATGAATTGATCTATAACAACAAATTAAATTCAAAGAACAACACATTAGTTGAAATGGTTTTTATACAGAGGATGGAGTCTTTTGATGTTGAAAACTGACTATCAATCCACAACCGACTGTGAGTGTATCCCATTAACATACATGTCAAACTGAATATTAATAGTCATTTTTCCAAGTCAAAAGACTTGATTCTCGGTATACATTTCCAAGTTGAAGAGGAGAAGAACATACTAGAACCCAACCACCGCAAACAAAGAAAATGACCTGAATTCAAAATATTAACTCAGTTGTTTGCCTGCATTTATTTCAATTCCTTTGGCAATCATACACTTGGTTGGTGTTCACTTCAATGGATTAATGACTCTAATGATAAGTACTTGCTTTCTACAATGGTAAGTACTTGCTTTCTACAACTCTAAAACTAGTTTTAGAAAAAAAAAAAAAGAGAACCATTATCTCACATATTTAGAGAGACTAAAAGCTAGACAAGTAACCCATTAACAATATTATTTTAAAATGGTTTAACACATCAGAAGCTCTAAAGTCGGTCATAAACTTGTGGTGTCAGCATAAACTTTCAAAAGTTTCAGCCACTCCTTTGAACTTGGAAATGCACTAATTTGCCCTACGAATAACACATGTCAGCTTATAGTTAGTCTGACTTTTTCAATCTAATTTCCCAAATTTTCGATCTCAACTAGAAGTTTAAGCATTAGAGGGGCAAACTGATGCACGATTTGCAATTTCATGGAGTTATTTGAAGTTCTTAAAATTCAGATGACATCAGGTATTTAGGACCGATAGACTACAAGAATTTAGCATTTTCAAATTAAGAAAATGGATGGTAAAAAGAAAGCCACAACATCCCAATTAATTCTTAAATCAAAATGAAACAAATTAATTGAACACCAGCCACATGATGATCAAACTATATCTACATGTATAAATAAAAGAAATCCCATATGATAAAGGAATCATAAGCCAACCCTTTCCCCACTTAGTTGTCTAGTTGTCTTCCCATCTTCCCTTAGATTCACTCCCTAATTTCTTTGTCTTCTTCTTCCCCAATTTTCAGACAATAATATTTCACATTACAGACAGCACACTTAGATCCCTCTCTCTCTCTCCTTGCTGTCCGCTTTGACCTTCACTTTCTCTCTCTATAACCCTTTTATATAATATACCAATATGCAGGTGAGCCTTAGCAACTCAATGCAAAATATCCCATCTCACTTAATTCTAAATGTCTAAGTTTCTTTCTACTTTCTAGCAGATTTTTCATTGGCATTTTAAGCATCAACCGAAGAGGGATCATTACAATATTCATAGTAAGCTTACTTCCTTTTTATACTCTTCTAGTTACCAGGGCCGATCCTAAGCATAGGCCAGAGTTGAGACGGCCTGAGGCCTCCAACTAAAAGGGCCCCGTTGTATTTTCATTCCGCATAATGTAAATAAACTTTAAGAAACTTTTTTAGTTTTCTTAATATCAATGAGTTAAATTATAAAGTTAAAAATGTTAAAATGATTTTTTATGTAGTATTTATTAGAATATATTTCAATTTTATAAAGGAAATGCCCCTGCTAGTTACTTGTAATCATTTGGTACATGTTGACTAACAATTTTTTGGTATAAATAAAAATCAGATAAAGAAGAAAAAGGAAAAGACATCGTATTGTTTGAAGAAAGGAGACAAGATAAAAGAAGAGAAAGGAGAAAATTGAGAGAATTTACATTTTTATGCAGAAAATTAGATGTGGCAACAGCTTGCTTTTACAGCACACTGAATCTTAAAAAAATTGATAAACATTGGAATAATATTTACTCCATGAAGATGATGAAGAAACAAGATGTAGTTGACAACAATTGTAAGCTGGAAACTAATAATCATGTTGGAAATAAGGTTTTACCTGTTACTGATAATACTAGTACAACAACAACAACCACTTCCATGGATAAGCTTAAAGGAGATAATAAGATTAAAGCCATGTCTAGAATGAAGGACTTGTTGAGATGGGCTGCTGCTGCTAAGTCTAAAAATAACTCCAAATCCAACTTTCTTGGAAGAAAGGTACTTTTTATTTTCCAAAATATTTTATGTTTCTAGTTTTAATTATCGGGATAACTTCAAAACACTACTACGTAGTTTCACTGATTTACAAAATGGGGTTTTAGAAATTTATTTTTGCAAAAAGGAGTATGTAGTTTAAAAAAATTAGCAAATTAGGATTCTCAATATTAAATCATGTCACGATAATGGGTAATCTTGTTCATTTTTATCCAAATTTTGTGGATCGTTGATAAAAATGCAATACACATAAGTGATAAATCCTACTAAATACACTTGTTGGGAGGGGTGAGGAGCCTTAACTGTGACTAGGCCCCGAACAAGATTATCTCAATGAATATACTTGTAAATATTACCAAAAAAAGTTTTGGTAATTTTTAAAAATAGTACAAATATTTTTTTAATTAAAATACGATGATAAACTTTCAAAATCATAAAAAATTGGAAAATTCTTTAAAACTTCAATCTTTTCGTATCATTTTTAAATAATAAGGTTATTATGAGAAAATTGAATTGATTAAAATATTTTCAGCAATATCACAAAAAAATTCTTTCAGCAATATTGTAATGATCCCTCTTTGTAATGATCAGTGAAAAAAAAATTTTGCTCAAATCCTGTTGTGCAATGGGTGAAACCACAGAGTATTTTTTTAAGTTTGTCCTGATATTTCACATAATTGGTAAGTAATTAATGTGAAATGAAATGAAACAGGTTTTACAGTTGAGAAATAAAGCAGCAATAAAAGCAGTGAAAGATGAAAATGAAGAAGAGATTAGCAGTAGTAATGAATCACCAAAGATAAGTTTCAGATGGGAAGTCGAAAGCAACAGTTGTTCTTCTGTGTGTTCATCAATGGCTTCCTCTCAATTGCTTTCTTTTAATTCCAGTCCTAGAAAAGGGAACTGGATCACCACTGATACTGAATGTAAGAGATAAGATCTTTTAATTGATCAATTAATTAATTAATTACTCAATTTTGATACTACAGTAATATTTGTATTAATGGTGAATAAATTTTGTTTATGACAGTTGTGGTGCTGGAGCTTTAACTGAAGACAGAAACATATCAACTGATCTATTTAATTTTACTTAATTTTGTGATTTACAGAATTAGATGGTTTGATTGTAACATCAACTATAATACTGAGAAGTATGAGCATATTTGTGATGTATACATAGTTGTTGATAATTTAAAGTCAGTAATTAAGCATAATTATTCATATTTTTTAAAAAATAATAGGAGTTTTTTTTGCAGGATCGAGAAATTGATCCTCGGTATTTCCGACCCACAACTTGTGTATTTACCAATTGTACCAAATTATTCATATCTAGTGCTTTTAATAATGACATACATTAGGGCACTTCTAATGGTTCCCCATTTCCCTAAAATGGGGAACACATATGACCATTCCCTATATAGTATGTCCTCAAAATAAAGTTCTCTATATACTCCATATATGGGGAACCTCATTTTGAGAAAACGAACTTTTTTAATAATATAATTTTTAATTTTAATTTTAATTTTTTAATTATTTTGTTAGTTTAGTACAATAAAATTAATGTACATAAATTAATATAATCGTAGTAAAGTATTATTATTTATAGAGAATCTAAAATGGAGAAAATAATTGAAGCAAAAATATTATAGATCCCTTAAAATAGGGTTTGAGAAATGAAAAATGGTTGAACTTGCTCTTAGACTATATAATATTTTTTTATCCAAATGAATATTTTGCCACTTGAAAAGTTTAAAAGTACAATATGTAATGATTTTTTACTAATATATCAATACAAACATTTTTTTGCAGTTTTAATATATTGGCTTAATAGTTAAAATTGAATTTATAGCCTCTAAAATCTTATTATTAAGTCACAACATAAGTAGATTACATTTTACTTTATATTTAATATAAGTACCCAAATCTAATTTCAAACCTTAAGCAAAGCGAGCTAGCAAAGAAAACCATAGATAAAAGTATCATTTATACAGGCCAAAAATTAAATTTATGGAAGGTTATTAATGATGATTACCATATCACTCTCAATACAAATAATTATGATGGGGAATGAAAAAGCATAATGATTTAATGAGAAATAACATGTTTACTCTTTTTACATTTTTAAATTTGATGCTTTATTTATTCAAGTGATTATAATTGAATATATTAAATCAATGTCAGCGGAATATATATAAAATTAAAACCAAAAAAGTGTTAAATATTTTATAGGCATAAAATTGAGATTTTAATAAGCCATCTTCATTATTTAGTGAAAATATTTTTTTCTCATATAGTTCACCAGAACTTTACTCTAATTACATACATATTCGACTCAAATCACACACCTAATTATAATAGTTGAGTCTCCGTAAAATTGTTTCATCATACGCATAAAGTGGCAAAAATGGGAAGACTTATTGAGGGGCATCCCCACCTTTTTTTAATGTTATGTCAACAAGTTCTTTTGGGTTGTTTACCTCTTTTAAGATTAACTTTTGTCTAATATTATAAAAATCGTTGAGTGGGGTAGCAGGGACCTCCGGCCCTTAGGCAATAACTAATAAAATTTGTAATTTTTTTATTTCTTATCTGAAATTCTAAATTTAATTAAGATGTGAATTATATTATGGAAAATACTATTAAAAATAATAATAGACATTTAGGATAAGAAAACAAAAAACACAAGATTTTATTAGTACATAATAAAAAAATTATACAAATATAAAAAAATTTATAAATACTTTATCTTAATCCAAATTATTTCACACTCTTTATTTTTTTGTGGGTTAGAACGCTATTATGTATATTAGTTTTACGCAATGAGCTTTTTGTGGATTAAAAAATTGAACCATAATTATTATAAGGATCAATGTCTTATAAAAATTGCGTTCAAGGAAAAATTGGACTAACCTATGCCTAAACAGACTAAACAGAAATAGACAACAATAAATCAGTCAAAAGCCAGATAGTGCCATGATAACGAAATCGGGGGGTAAATAGCAAGAAAGAGCCTATACGAACCAAGTGGGAATTTTCAAAGCAATGAGGTTTGTAATCTCATGCATAAAATTAAATGGTATTCTGTACAAATTATGGATGTCAAATATATTATCCATTAGATGAAAAAGTAAATAAAAATAATGAAAATTTCCATCTATATATTATTGTTTTTAAGACGATGAGGAGAATACGGGAAGATCACTTGTATTTTTAATATTGTCCTAAAGGATTTTTTCAGTGAAATATATTTCTATTATATAAATTAATTGTTTTAGTTAATAATTATACAAAATAATATACAGACCGATAAATATAGACAAGCCTAAAAATACTAAAATTAGTTTACCGGAATTAAATCACCGGGCAAAACACACAAACAGAACATAGACTGTCAGACAAACTAAACTTGGATTCTCTAAACTTGAGTACTCATCTTTACTTTAAAGTCGTTTCATCTCATTCCTAATTAAAGGAAAGAGAGTCGAATAATCCCAACCATATATAGTTAATCAATGATTCAAATCGGTCCTAGTCTTAGAGAATCCAAATCCAAAAAAAACAATTGGAAAATAAGAGTCCATGATGGATAAGATCTGCTATCCCTAGCTATGGTGTCCTGTTAGGGTGTAAATTATATTTATTTTATTGTTTATTTCATTCTTATTTTAGATTGGATGCTACGAATTTAGAGATTAATCGCATATTTCAGGAAATTTGGTTGCTAACTTAGAATTTACATGCAAAAGTTAATTTTAGTGTGATTTTGGAGTATTTAATGCATTCTGGACAAATGATGGTATTTTAGCCATAACTTCTTCATATGAAGTCAGATTGGAATGATTCAAGATGACTCAGAAAGCTAAGAGATTGGGTTACAAATTCGTGTCTAATAGTCATCTTCAAATGCGGACTCTATCCTGGTTAAAAGTGACGTCGAAGTTACAGCTCATGCGAAGAGTTTTGTTTGAGAATTGATTATGTTGCCTTTTCAGCTTTATTTAACCAAGAAGTTTGAAACAATCAAAATAGTGGTATCTTATTAGGATTTTATTTCTTCCCTTTTCTATTTTCCAGATTTATTTTTGACTTTATTAGTTAGAATTTTATTCCTATTTGGATTCTATATCCAATTAGGATTATTATTTAGTTAGTCTTTATATTTAATTAGGAAATTTATTTCCTATTTGCTTTATGATTGTTTTAGTTTAAATGGGGGAGAAATCTCAGCAATAAAAAACATCTTTTGTTTGGTCCTTGTGACCAATGTCTCCTTCTTCTCTCTCTTTAATGAATTTCTTTTATTTTTCTTTCAATTTATGAGTAGCTAAGTTTTTATCTTTCAGTTGAGGAATAATCAAGGCTAATTGCATGTTGTGAGGCTTATTCTTAATATTTCTTTTGAATTTCAGTTTTCGATTAAACCGGTAATATCTTTCTCATTAAATTTATGTTGTTCATAGTTTAATGTAAAATTGTAGCAAACGATTTTTTTTACAAGTTTTCTTGGTTTATTCGATTTAAATCAATCTTTACGCCTGATCATCATGATTTTGGTTTAAAGTTGGTTTTTCAAAACTTAATGTTTTTTTGACGATTATATCTTGTCTGCTTCTTGCAAGTGCGTCTGATAATCGATGGTTTTTTATTTAGCTCAACTAAAATCAATCCCATATTTAGAAAAAGAATTCACCACATGTTGTTCATGGTTATAACCCACTAATTGATATTTCAAAAATCTATTTTTATGCCTATCCTTAATCGAAAGAGTTTTTATTCATTTATATTTTTCATCCTTTATATTCAGTTTTTATATTTTTATTGCAACCAATCTCTAAACTCCCCTTATTTACTTTTATTGTAATTTTGCTGGTTATTAATTTAAATAGAATTGATTTATTAATCTCTATGGATTCACTTACTCATAAACTACAAAATCCAATCAATAGAGTAATAGCAATTATTTTTTGTGAATTCGATGCCCGTCATGTCCTCTTCTATGCACCTTATTCAATATCTATTATTGTAAATTATTTTTTCTTTTTTTTCAATTTTCTTTTCCTTGTTTTAAATATTTTTTCTCCTACTAAATGATCATGTGTCAAAATATAGGATGAGACATATAAAAGGAGACATCATTTTGGAGACAACATATTTTCTGTGATTGACAACTATACAAGTCATATACTTTAAAATTGCCAAGTGTTTATGATATGATGACTTATGTTGAACTTATAAATAAGTTATGAGTTAAAGTTGCTTATAAGCACTTGAAGTTTAACAGAGTAAAAGACTAATTTATCCTTTTTAATTTAATACACTAAAACTATATTTCTATGCTAATATATTTTTAATCATTTCATATTTTATACAAACTTATTAGCTCTATAAACCATTTTACTAAACACTCCGACTACTTATAAAAAAGTGTAAAAACAATCAAACTCTTTAAAGTAAATTGCAAGTTAAAAACTGCTTATTAAATAAGCTAAAAATTATAGGTTGTTATAAATAGCTTGAACAATATTGTCCGCTTTGGCGTCATTTATGGCCAACCTCTCGGCTTTAAAACGCGTCATTCAAGTTAAGGCCTTTAGGACCCTATTTATATACAAGCTCGGTGGATCCTTGGAGAGAGATGTGGGATTCATTCCTAGCACACCCCTCATCGCGATCATGCTGATAACGTGTTAGAAATATAATGGTATGGAAGTACACAAACTATAAGAAATAGAATATTGGAAAGCAAGAGAGGATGCAAGTATAATCTCTATTATTTCTCTTGTGTGAATTATGAACAATAAGTCTATATTTATAGACTATTACAAGAAAATGTGAAGAATTGAGTTACACAATTGATTGTGTATGTTATAGACATCAATACAAATAACTACATGTAACATCTCAATAACTACATTTAACATCTCCATAATAATATTAGCATATTATTTTAACACTCCCCCTTTGATGTCCATTTTGCGAATCGGACACTGTCTCGTTAAAAACCTTACTAATTAGGAAAACCCTGTGGGACAAAACCTATGGATAAGGGAAAAAGAGTACAATGTTTGCTCCCCTTGTTCACAAGACTATTGAAGGTCTTTGAAACAACGCATTCCAATATTTTAAACCAACTTCTTGAATATTGCCGAAGGTAATGCCTTTGTGAACAAGTCTACTAAGTTATCACAAGAACAGATTTGTTGAATGCTTATTTCACCATTCCTTTCAAGGTCATGAGTAAAGAAAAATTTCGATGAAATATGCTTGATCCTATCTCTTTTGATGTAACCTTCCTTTAGTTGAGCAATACATGCGGCATTGTCTTCATATATCATCGTCAGATCTTCTTTAGTTACTAATTTTCTACATGCATCTCGGATATGCTTTGTTAATGATCTCAACCATACACATTCATGACTGGCCTCATGGATCGCTGTTAATTCTGCATGATTTGAGGAAGTAGCCATGATAGTTTGTTTCATTGATTGCCAAGATATAGTTGTACTTCCATATGTGAATAAATAGCCAGTTTGAGATCGAGATTTATGTGGTTTAGATAAATATCACGCATCTGCATATCCGATTAATTTGGTTCGGGTTCATATGAATAAAACAAACCCAAATCAATAGTTCCTCGAAGATAGCGCATTATATGCTTAATTCCATTCTAGTGTCTTCAAGTGGATGCATTGCTATATCTTGCTAATAAATTGACAGAGAAGGCAACATCAGGCCTTGTATTATTAGCAAGATACATTAACGCACCTATTGCGCTAAGGTATGGTACTTCAGGATCAAGAACTTCTTCATTATCTTCTCAAGGACGGAATGGATCATTTTTCACATCAAGAGATCGTACAACCATTGGATTGCTTAGTGGATGTGCTTTATCCATATTAAATCATTTCATGATTTTGTGTATAATTGGATTGATGCACCAAAATTCCTTTATCTAGGTGGTCAATCTGTAAGCCAATACAAAATTTTGTCTTCCCAAGATCTTTCATCTCGAATTCACTTTTCAATGATTCTATAGCTTTTGAAATCTTTTCAGGAGTTCCAATGATATTTAAATAATCAACATAAATTAAAATGATAGTGAATGCAGATCCTGATCTCTTTATGAAAACACATAGAAAAATTGGATCATTTTGATGACCTTCTTTCAACAAATATTCACTGAGGCGGTTATACCATATGCGCCCAGACTGTTTTAATCCATATAAGGATCTTTGTAACTTTACTAAATAAAGTTCTTGTTTGCCATATTTTTCTGGCAATTTCAATCCTTCAAGGTTTTTCATGTAAATGTCATTATCAAACGAGCCATATAGGTATGCTGTAGCAACATTCATTAAATGCATTTGTAAATTTTGTTGCACTGCTAAACTAATACGATAACTAAAAGTTATGGCATCTATTACAGGAGAATATGTCTCCTCAAAATCAATCCCGGGTCTTTGGGAAAAACCTTATGCAACAAATCTAGCCTTATATCTCACAACTTCATTTTTCTCATTTCTCTTTCTTACAAAAACCCATTTATACCCTACAGGTTTAATACCTTGTGGTGTTCGAACTACAGGTACGAAAACTTTGCGTTTGTTAAGAGAATTCAATTCTGCCTGAATTGCACCTTGCCATTTTGGCCAATCACTTCTGTCCTTGCATTCTTGAACAGATTGTGGTTCGTGATCCATAATTTCATTCTCAATACTCATTGCAACATTATATGCAAAAATAGGATCAACAACCATTTTTTCCCGATTCCATCTTTTTTCGATACTAATATAATTTATTTGAATTTCTTAATTTTCAACAACTTCAGGTGCTTGCACTTCAAGTGCTTGTACTTTTTCAAGAAGTATATTTATTTTAACATCGTTATCCTCAATAAGGTTATCCTTATTTTCGACATTCTTCCACTTTCGGGGATTTTTATCTTTTGAACCAATTGGTCGCCCACGCTTCTGGCGTGTTAACGTGATATTATTAGTTTGTTCTCCAGGAATTTCAATACGAATTGGCGCATTTACTGCTGGTATATGTGACTTTGTTACACGCTTTGGATCAACAAGTGCATAAGGCAACTTATTTGCTAAATTTTGAAGATGGATTATTTTTTGAACTTCTAGTTCAGAATCCTTTGATTTAGGATCCTTATGAGAAAGAGATGAAGCATTCCATGTGATTTTCTTTTCCAAAATTGGACTTTTCTTTTCTCCCCTTAATTTTGGAAAATTATTTTTATCAAAATGACAATCAGCAAAACATGCAGTAAACATGTCTTCAGTTAATGGCTCAAGATATTTTAATTATTGAAAGAGATTCATAGCCAACATAAATTCTCAATCTCCTTCGAGGACCCATTTTGGTCCGTTGAGGCGGAGAGATTGGCACATATATTGCACAACCAAAAATTCTTAGATGAGAAATATTAGGCTCATGACCAAAAGCTAATTGTAGGGGAGAATAATCATGATAGCTTTTTAGTCTCAAACAAATAAGTGATTTTGCATGCAATATTGCATATCCCCATACCGATGTGGGTAGATTTGTTCGCATAATCAATGGTTGCGTAATTAGCTGTAGACGCTTGATAAATGATTCTGCTAGACCATTATTTTGAGTGTGAACATGCTACAGGATGTTCAACTTTTATCCCAATTGACATACAAAAGTCATTAAAAGTTTGGAATGTAAATTCTTCAGCATTATCAACACGAATTGACTTGATTGTATAATCAGGAAATTGTGCTCTTAAACGAATAATTTGAGCAAGTAATATCGCAAAAGCCATATTACGTAATGATAATAAGCATACATGGGACCATCTAGTTGAAGCATCAATCAAAACCATAAAAAATCTAAATGGTCCACATAGTGGATGAATTGGTCCACATATATCACATTATATGCGTTCTAAAAATGCTGGAGACTCAATTCCACCTTACTTCTTGAAGGTTTTATTACTAATTTTCCTTGCGAACGGGCAGCACAAAATGATTCATTATTTTGAAGAAACTTCAGGTTCTTCAATGGATGCCCATGTGCATTATCTATTATTTTTCTCATCATTATTGAACCAGGATGACCTAGTCGATCGTGCCAAATTTTATATGTTTCTAAATCTATAAATTTTCGGTTTTTAATTAAATTTGCCTCAATCACATATATAAATGTGTAGTATAATCCAGATGGAAGAACATAAAATTTTTCGAGTAGATTTTTCTTCCATGAAATTATGTTTGTAATATGAAGACATTCTTTAACGCTTTCTCTCACAGTTTCAATATGATATCCATTACTGAAATATCTTTGAAATTTAACAAATTTATGTGAGAATCTGGAAAAAATAATGCATTATTTATTATAATATTTGTTCCCCTTGGTAAAATAATGTGTGCTCTTTCGGAGCCTTTGATTATGTTCGTATCACCAGCTATAGTGTAACTAATGTGTTACCTATACTTAAAGTAGAAAAATATTTGACATCTTTAAAAATAGTATGAGTAATAGTTCTCTGTCCACAATACATAAATTCAATGCATTTCCCTTGATGTCACTTGATATTGGGAGAGAATACATATTCTTCATAAAAAAAAAACACACATACAAGGATGTATTATTATCAAAACAAAATAAAATACATCATATTATTAAAAAAAAGTTATTAAAAACAAAACATTATTACTACTTAGAAAACATTAATACAGGGCAATGAGACATACTCTAAGTCATCCATATTAAATCATCTTATGGATTAATACCGGGCAATGAGACATACTCCTAAGTCATCCATATTAATCATCTTATGGAGTGCTTCATTTAATATCTAAAAATTGTATACCGGTCCATCAAAAGGATTTGGATTTAAGTTAGACACCTTTAAAGTTGTACATTTCAATTAAATTGAGTCATTTATTGAGTTTGAATGGTTTAGATTTGACTATACTGTCGACCTCAAAACCACTAAAACTAAATCTTATTAGTCATTAAATCTGAATGAATTATTGAAATTGGCTGAAATGTACAGTTTTAGAAGATTCTAACTTTAGAACCCAAACCCCCATCAAAAAGAGAATTTTTTATAGTAATTAGAACACAGATTGATAGTTTGGAAATATCAGTGTTATCAAAATTGTACCGTATCGACTGATTTGACCAGTTTTATCATGAACCAGTAATAAATATGGTACGGTTTAATTTTAAAATGGGTTTTGTAAAAACTCGAAAAACCCAGGTTGAATCGGGGAAAAACCAGTGAATCGGTTCAGACCCGGGCTTTCCAAAATTCATTTGGCAAACACACACAAGCGTTACGAAAGACCCATAAAGCATTCCATTAGCCATTGAAAATCCTAAATAATATATATTCTTTTCTACAACCCCTCTGACAACACATAAAAGCATTGCTAAAGACCCAAAGTCGTTGCAATAAATAATATATATTCTTTTAAATATAAAAAAAATCGATAAAATCACTAATTATACTAATAATACTGCTTATCATTTAATTCACCGGTATAATGCCCAATACGGTTTTAATAACATTGAGAAATATGTGAAACACTTTTAAAATAAAAAATTCAAGAAATTTTTCTTAGGGAAAATGGATTTGTTATATATGAATCAAAGAAGATGAGGCAGCACAAATAGGAGGGAATTTGTTTGATCATAATCCATTAAAAAGTCTGAATATATATATATATATATATATATATATATATATATATATATATATATATATATATATATATATAAGTAAAGAAGTCATAAATTACTTCTTTATTTTTATAATAATAAAACTAATATTAATGACACAAACACATAATAATAATAATAATAATAATAATAATAAATATATAAATACATAAATACATAAATACGACACTTTATATATATATATATATATATATATATATATATATATATATATAAAAGTATATTTTAAATTTTATAATAGTATAAATAATACTTAAATATTTATAATTATTTGATAAGTAAAATAATAAAAATATTTCATTAATAATAATAATAAAAAAAAGTAAGTCTATATAAATACGACACTTATAATATATATATATATATATATATATATATATATATATATATATAAAGCCTATTTTAAATTTCATAAATACTTGAATATTTATAATGATTTGATTAAGTAAAATAATAGAAATATTTTATTATTATTATAATAAATATTTAATAAAATTGTAATAAATTAAATTTTAAGAAATAAATTTAGGAATTAATGTGACTTTTTTTCTTCATCAAATATTTGATAGGGGATTATAAGATAACTGAATAAAAGTATAAATTAAAATCATATTTTAGAACAAAAATTGAATTTTATAATAATACTTACTCCTTTTTATAAATAATAATAAAATATTTTTAATTATTTGATCAAATGAAATAATTAAAAATATTCAATTATTATCACAATAAATATTTAATAAAATCACAACAAATTAAATTTATAAAAATAGATTTAGGAATTGATGTGACTCTTTTTTTCTCATCAAATATTTGACATAGAATCACAAGATAACTGCAGAAAATTTTAAATTATAATCCTATTTAATAAAAAAAATTAAATTTTATAATAGTACTTACTCCTATAATGTAATATTTGAAATTATTTGGTCAATTAATATATATTCTAAATCTATTTATCTAAAATTTGATTTGTTCTTGATTTTAAGTAATTATGTTGGTTATAATTCTATTTAAGAAAAAAATTTGGTGATCGTAATAATACTTACTCCTTCTTAAATAAGAATCAATGTGACTCTTTTTTCCTCATCAAATTGGCAAAAAATATAAATTATAATCCTATTTAAGATTTGAATTTTATAATAGTACATATTCCTTCTTATGGATAATCTATAATAGTAACCCCTTCTTATGGAAGATAAAAAAAAAAATTTATTTGTTTAAGTTAATTCAAATTTCATAATTATTATTTAAGTATATCTATCAACAATATCTCCTAAATCTATTTTCTTAAAATTTAAAATGTTGTTATTGATTTTATTTAATTCTATTCTGTTTATTATAATTCTATTTAAAAAAAATTTCAAATTTAATTTAGTTTCTTATGTAAAGACATCATTCTGGCGATTATTTACTCTAAATATAAGCATGAGAAATGCCTATAATTCAAGAAGAATTTCTTATTCTTCTTTTTATCTATCTCCCTCTCTCTTTAAACTATTCATTGTTCCTTGAAGAAAAAAGAAATAGATAACTTATGCCATTTTCTCTTATATATATTACAAAATAAACTTATCATTGATATACTTATTACAAATGACATATCCGTGCATCGCATGGGTACTACACTAGTATATATAAAATAAATGAAGTTCTAAAAGACTATTTTACTCTTATACCTTTTAAAAAAATTTATCTTTATCCCTTTTACATATATAGATTACTAATTAATGTTACTTACCATGAATAATAAATGATGAAACTGAAGTCCTAAAAGACTTCTTTACCATTATACATTTTTAAAAAATTATCCTTATACCTTTTACATATACAGATTACTAATTAATGTTACTTATCATAAATAATAAATAATGAAATTAACTGCAAATAATAGAACCGCCTATAAAGGAGAGCGAATGGAGCAACCGCTCAGAACCCCAAATCATAAATATAGGATGAGTATAGAAATATACAGATAATTAAAGTTGAGAAAACGCATCAGGAGTAAACTTTGGCTTGTTGGTTAGAGTGGTTGACAATTCCCTGCTATACGTATGTAGTTTCGATTTCTCATACCCCGTTTTTTGTAATCTGCTTTTTGTAAATTTATTATCTTGCATGTTGTAGATATTTCTTTAATAACACTTTTTTTTTTTGATAAGTTTCTTTAATAACACTTTGAAACACAATACATTTTAGTTTCAATCGTTTAGAATCTTTAATATAAAATAAAAAGTATAATTTACACATTTTTATAAAAAAAGTCTAAATTTAACATCAACACCATATTAGTTAAATATAGTTTTTTTAATTAAAAATTAGATATAGCCTTTAATTTGTCTTTTACTAATTTTATCTCTAAAGTAAAAGATATTGTAAATAACAACACCTTTATATATAATTTTACAATTTTTTTTATAATTATGGATTTTTGAAGATGCTAGGTATTGAACCTATGACCTCGTACCACTATATTGAGTGCTACCAATATTATTTACAATTAATTTGTAATGATTTAGCATTCAAGTTATAAATAAGTTTTCCGAAATTTGGTATTAGTTTAAGCATGTACAATTATTTGACTGATTAGCTAAACATATTACTTTTTTCTCACAAGCAATTAATCTTGATATTTGTTTCACTTCTTTAATTGCAATTTATAATGCAAAATTTTGAATCACATATTCAGTATAAGAATTTATGAGATAGTTTTGTATTAAAAAACAAATATTGATTTAATTGTTTCAATATATATTTTTGAGATTTTAATACCAAATTTAAATTAAAGCCATTATATTCTTTAATATTTCAAAATATCAATAATCCATAAAATTGAGAATGTGATTTTTAATTAAGTTTCTTGTGAAAAATAGATTGAAATTTGGTTCAGAAAATATTCGAATAACTAAAATTTCAAATGATAATATCGTAATAAAAAATATGTATGTAACAAAGTTTGATAAGTTTTTGTTGTGTATTAGTAAAATATAAATTTTGTTGGTGGAATTTTTTAATATTCTACCATCTTTAAGGGCCCAATTTCAATTTATGTTCAGAGCCTGAAAATTTTTGAGATGGCCTTGACAAACAATATTAATAACAAATAAATTATTAATTATTTTTTAGTGAATAAAATCAAAATAACAAATCTATATATAAAAATAAAAAAAATTATATTTCAGCAATATACATAATAATCATAACAATATCAAAATGCAAAATTGAAATAACATTAAAATAATAATAATAATAATAAAATATTTGATAAAAAAAAAGTCACATTAATTCTTAAATAGGATTATAATTAATAGAGTCAGATTTTTTAAATTTTAATTTGTTGTTCATATTATTCAATTGTTTGAAATTTTTTTTAAAAGTTGATTCTTATTTTTTTTACCAATGTGAATATTTAATATGTTATTACTAACTTTTACAATTATTTATTGACATAAAAGAGTTTTCTTTACTTTGATTGATTTTATATTATATATGAGCAGATTTAATTATTAAATTTAAATTAATATTTCTTCAATGAAAATTTTAGGAAATTAATTTTAATATATTTCTCAAATAGGTTTGATTTAGAAAAATGATAATTATTAATAGCAATAACTATTTTTTATAAGGAAATGATTAATTAGAGTAAATTATAGTTATTGTTACACATGGCCAATTTTTACAATTAATATAAATATTTATATAAAAGCACATGTAGTAAAAAGAAAGACTACGAATTTGATAAGCATAAAAGCTATCGAGATAAAAGTTTATACTTTAATATTTATTATTATAAATTTATATATGTTAGTTTTTTTAACTAAATATAAAATATCTATTTTACTTATTTAAAAACAGAAATTAACTAACATAAAAATTATAAAATATAATTATATTTTTAATTTAAATATATATTAATTTTAAATTTTATGTATTATTTTAATATTATAGGAATATATGGTTTTTTTTAAGTTCGAGTTATTTGTGATTGCCGAACACTACTCCCTTTCTTTACTCCCACGAAATACAAGCAACTGACCCCTTTATTCACGCGCCGCCCAATGAACCAATCTCTGGCCTACGTGTTACACACGCTCTATCAAAAGAGAGTGAAAACACGAACTATCAGGGGACGCAAGAAAGGCCAAGCAGCGAATCAGAGAAGGGTACGATACGAATAACTGAAGTAAAGCAGAAGTAAAAAGAAGGCTGATTTAAAGGCCAGAGCTTTGGCATTGAACAAGAAAAAGAAAGGGTTTTTCTTTTCAGGGTTTTTGGCTTTCTCTCACTAAAATCAGTACTTGATTGATTGAGAAAAACAGGTATGGATAGATATACTAGGGTTGAGAAACCGAAACCTGATTCGCCGATCAATGAGAACGAGATCCGAATCACCTCCGGTGGCCCTGTTAGAAACTATATCAGTTACGCTACTTCTCTTTTACAGGTACTGTTGCTTTACTCTTTTTCTTTTTCTTTTTTACCGATTTCTGAGTTAATTTAATGCTTAATGCTCCTGTTTTGGCATTTTATGACTATTTGTTGCTATTTATCAGTTTCGTTGTGCTTATATTGGTTAATGTTGTGATTGGATATCGTGATTTTAATATCCCCTTGGATTGTGCCTTGTTTAGTTTCCAGGGTTTGTGCATTTGCTTTTGAGTTTTTTTGGAAATTCGTTTTGTTTTATTGGCGTATTTCTGGATTCTCTTTTGTTTATGAGGTAGCATTGTTGCCAGGTAATGGATTTATGATATTTAGCATTTGGAATTCAGAGTAAATTGTGCTTGATAAAAACAGAATGGATTTGTGAATGTAGATTTTGTATGAATAGTTTAATCCTTGTTGTCTTTCAGATTTTGAAGATGATGTGTCAATGTCCAAATGGTATATGGACCTTATGTGTTTGGATAGGGACTAATGTATAGACTTGATATATGAGAATCTGATAGAATGTGAAACGAGACAGTGATTTCTTACTGAAACAGAGTCTAATTTTTTGAAAATTGGGTACATTGACACTAGACGTTGATAACATTCATGGTCTCCGATCGATTCTAGCGCTTAATTGCAATTGCATGTTTTTTGGTGTTGCCTGTAACATGTTATCAGGAGAAACATGCAAGGGAGATAGTCTTGAAGGCAATGGGGCAAGCGATAAGTAAAACAGTAACCGTTGCAGAGGGTATAAAAGTTAGTATACTCTCTTTAAATCTACATTTTGCTGTCGAAATAATGAAATCTCAAATTAGCCTCACTGTTCTTTCAATATTAATATGCTTAGAGAAGGAGTCCTCGGTTGCATCAAGATACTGCCATCAGTTCAATAAGCATCATCGATGTTTGGGAACCCATTGAAGAGGGTCTTTTACCGTGAGTGACAATAAATCTCTATTTCCATTCTTGCCAATTTTAATACGCGTCTATACCTTAGTATAGATACATGATAGTTAAATCTAATGCAGAGGGTCTTTTACCGTGAGTAACAATAAAGCTCTATTTCCATTATTGCCAATTTTAATACGCGTCCATACCTTAGTATAAATACATGATAGTTAAATCTAATGCAGTGTGGAACAGACTCGTCAAGTGTCAATGATCACAATCACCTTATCCTTCAAAGAGCTCAACAAAAGTTCTCCTGGGTAAGCTTATATATCCATATTGCTTCTCTCTCTTTTTCCCTATTCAACTCCTTCAATTACTTACCTATTCTCTCTCTAGGTACCAAGCTCCACAATCACTAAATCAACAACCAAAGGAACAGTATCGGCAGCAGCAGGTCAGACAGCCTCGTGATTCATATGTTGTTCGTGATGGTAAGTTCAACCAAATCTGACATATTTGCAATAGTTTGAAGGGCAAAAAGAATTTTTTGTGCCCTGTGGTATAGCCAGTTTGCCCATCTAGTCCTTGTGGTATACACATTATCCATTTGGTCCTTATGCTGTGTAAATTGTTACCTTTTTGTCTTTGTGCTATACATTCATTTCTCATTTAATCCTTGTGGTATACAATCACTTGAATTTTTGGACCCGGTATGGTAGAAACTATTTTAGCAAAATATCATGAAATTTGTACTAAAGGGACCAAAAAGGTAACATATTGAATAGTACAAGGTCCAAATGGATAACATGAACATGTATAGTAGAGGGATCAAATGGGCAAACTAATCATACCACAGGGATCAAAACGACCATTTTGCAATAGTTTGATGTGTGGCTTAGAGTAATTTGTGCTATCTGTACTAAAGATTCATATGGTCGTGGGCGTGGCCGTGGTAGAGGCAGAGGACGAAGCTGGAATAGAGGTGGATATGGGTATGGATATGGAAATTATCAAGGTAACTATGAGGGGAACAACTATCAGGGAAACTTTGAAGGGAACTATCAAGGTATGGGCATTATGATATACTACTATGAGTGTTCAAGTTCTTAAAGCTGTTAACTTTGTTGTTATTGTTGTTAGTTTTGATGAGTTTTTTCTAGAGTTATCATAAAATTTGCACTTTATCTGTAGACAACGGAGGTGGTTATTCGAATTGGGGGGGTCGTGGTGGTGGGCGAGGCAGAGGTTGGGGTTACCGCGGTGAGTTTGCCTCTTCAAGCCTAATTACATTGGAAACCCTTGAACTTGGTCCTAAATGCCCCGTTTTGCCCCCTGAATAGCAGCACTTGTTAGCTTCTAGTTAGTTTGACTTTTTTAAACAAAAAACCTCAAGTAGAACATAATCTAATCAAACTTCTCTTCTTGATTTGACATGTATAACATATGTACTGTCTGGGTTTGAAACTAATGAATTTTGATCGATTGTATTGGTTCGGTTCATTCTTTGCAGGTAGAGGGTATGAGAGAGGCCGCGGGGGAGGGGGAAGAGGCTATGGCAGAGGCCGTGGAAGGGTCGGTGGACGAGGAAGGGGCAGTCCTATGAATCAGGGGCAAATTGGGGAATGAGGCTGGTGTCTTCGTGCTTAAGCTAAATGCGGGTTGCCTTGGCCAATGTGGCAAAAGTTTTCATCTCGATACAGTTTAAAAGTAGAAAGCATAGAAATGAAAGAATTTACGGGTTGTTTTTGGCGATGTTTTGTTGGTGTTTATTTTGTGGTTGCATTCTAGCCAAAAGCAAGGGGGGGATGGGTTTTGATTTTGGTGCAAGTTGTTGCCTTGTTCTGTTCATATTTGGTTACCATCATATATATCTTTATTCCTTTTATCTACTATTTTTTCTCTTGTATAAAGGTGTTCAAGAAATATTCTGCACTTTTTTTCAGTGTTATTGCTCTTATTTGTCGTTCTGTGTTTGATATTTGGGATTAAGAGCAATTCGGCCATGTTATTTTGGACTGCAATTTTATTGAAGTGGCTGAATTGAAATGAAGTGAACTGAATTGACTTGAACTTATTTCAATGTAAATACATAACTATGCATAGCTGAATTGAATTAAAATGGTCTGAAATAAATTGAATTAAAGTGGTTTGAACTAAATTGAACTGCTATCTAAAAGAACATGGCCTTAATTTACATATTCCGTGGTAGGAAAGAATTTTACAATTAATTGTACTAGGTGATAAATAGTATTTTCAGTGTACTAGTCGTCGTATTTTAAAAAATGGTGAAAGTGGTGATATGGCACTAGAAACTTGCATAACAACCATGTGTATCACCAAAAGAAGTAAGCAACAACATTTAATGATTAAGGATCCGTCGAAAGTTGAATTGAATTTATTTTAGTGTAAATTTATAATTACACGTAGTTGAATTGAAATAAACTGAAGTCTATTAAACTTAACTAATGGTCTCAATTAAACTGAAGTACATTATATTGTAATCCAAGAGAACAGGGCCAAGAATATCACAAATTCTACTTGTGTATTCCACAAACTTATTTTGACAGCCCATCAGACATAATTTGCAAAAAAAGAAACAAAATCACACAACAAAGAGCAAGTTCACTTATTTATTTTCAACATGTGATCATTGATTTGAATAGCATATAGAGTCACAAATTCTCTCTTAATCATTGAATTGAGACATCCGCTAACATTATTTTTAACTTATTTCAGTTTTGGTCCAATTTAGCAGTTAAAAAGATATGAAAATTTCTTAATAATTTGACGCTTATTTAGAAAACAATATAATGCTTTTCAAAGATATTACCATCTTTAATTAGTTGTTGGATGCAGCTAAACAGTAGTGTGAACCAACGTTTTTTAGTCCCGCGGTGAGGGCTTTTAGGGCTTTTAGGGGCTTGAGCAGCATTTAGGTGGGGTTTGGGTATTATTTAAATGGATTTATATTTTTTTAATTATTAATGTATAAAAATATAATTTTAATTAAAAAATAAATTATAATATAATAAAATATTAAAAAATATAATTTAAGCCATATTTTAAAAATAGAAATAAGATTTTTATTATGAGAAACTTTGATGTATTTTTATTTTACCAACTAAGCTATTTTTAGAGTTCAAAAAAATTAATCTATAATTATTATAGAAAAAATTGGATTAGACGGTGCCTAGGAGGTAATAATTCAGTTAGGGGTTTGATAGCACCATGAGAATAGAAAGTCGGGCTGCAAGCTTTAAAACAGGGCATAATCGGACCTTAAGCGTGGTTAGCCCGGAATTTTTAAAACAGAGGTCTAGACATAGCTTATTAATTAAGGCTCTATTCTTTTCAACTTTTCAAAGCTAAACTAAATTGAAGTTAATTGAATTAAATTGAACTGAATTGAACTGAACTTATTTTAACATAAATTAATTAGTAAAACTAAATAGAATTAATTAGTAATCCAACAAAACACCAAGCATAGTTCAAAATACAATTTTTACGAACAACTTTTTTCTTGAATAGTTATGGCATTGTGTGTCATTTCCCAATTCCTTCTTATGAAATATTTGGTACATCTTTTTTTTACTTATCTTTAAACACATTTCATACTTTTTAAGAAATTAATTAAAAAGGTAGGAAAATACTATTAAACCCTTAATAAATATTTAATTTTTTACTTTATTATAATTAATAATAATAGAATAAATGAGGGTATAATTAAAAAAATAATTTAAAAAATACCTAAATATTTAAAAATAATAAGTAAAAAAAAATTTTAAAAATGGATAAAATATTTATTTTAAAAAACGGAGGGAGTAAAAAAATATTTTATCAGACATGTGTCCGACCGAAACAAACCGCCGCATAAAATCATCAGGATTCCTAGGAATCACAACTTTCTAGGAATTAAATCAAATTCACAAAACCCTAATCTCCCCACCAACCCCCAAATCCTATTAAACCCCCACAACCCAAAAAAACTAGTGATTTCTACAGTAAAAGATGGAGCAAAACAACCGCCCAAAGATAATCCGAGACAAAATCGAGATGCGAAATTGGTCAAGAGCAATGAGATCCCAAGGCAAAACCCTAGCCCTAGTACCCACCATGGGTTATTTTCACCAAGGCCACTTATCCCTCATCAAACAAGCTCACAACCACGCCAATTCAATAGTCGTCTCAATCTATGTCAATCCAGGTCAGTTTTCCCCTTCTGAAGATCTCTCAACTTACCCATCTGATTTCAGTGGCGATTTAGGCAAATTGATGTCTGTTCCTGGCGGTGTTGATGTTGTTTTCAATCCCCAAAATCTGTATGACTATAATGATGGAGATTCTGGTGTTAATTTGGGGAATTTTGAGGGGGGAAATGGAAAGGTTGTGTCTTGTGTGGAGGAAAAGGGGTTAGGGCATGAGACTTGGGTTAGGGCTGAGAAATTGGAGAAGGGGATGTGTGGGAAAAGCAGGCCTGTTTTTTTCAGAGGGGTTGCTACTGTTGTTACTAAGTTGTTTAATATAGTTGAGCCTGATTTTGCTTTCTTTGGAAAGAAGGATTATCAACAATGGAGAATTATTCAGCGAATGGTGAGAATTTTTTAACTATTTTGACCCTTTTTTTGTTGGTTTTGTATTGGTTGTTGGATGTATGATTTGATTTTTTTTTGTCTTTTAGCCAAACTTAGTGTTCTTCGTCTTTTTTAAATTTTGGTTTAGCATAATTCATGGCTACTGAAATTGTCCTCGAAAATTTGCTACCTTCGAATTGACCTCTGAACTTTCAAAAAATGAACACTTTTGTCCCGCATGTCGGCTTCTATTTGGAGATAGAAAATCTTAAAAATACATTTTTAAAAAGTCAAACCTACCAGAAGCTGACACGTGGTATTTATGGAGCATAGTGGGTCACGTTTTATCAAAGGGTTACTTTGAAAGTTCAATGAGACAGTGGGTTTTCGGCTACAAGTTCAGGTAGCTAATGATGCATGTCTTTTTGATTGGATTTATTGATTGTTCTAATTTTATGGTTCCATGGTACCAAAAAAACTATGAAATTAATCAAGAGATTTTAAGTTGGAACCATACTTTTCCATGAAAAGCCGGGTTAAATTGTTGGCATTGAAGACATTTTAGTAAAAAAAAGCTTATTTTGTTGCTAATTACTGAGTTTAGAGATGCTGCTGTTTTCCAGCTTGCTATATTGAGTTCACATTGATTTAGACTTCCACATTGCTATATTGGGGGCTCGTTGTTTATTCGATTTTTTTTCTGCAGGTTCGTGATCTTGATTTTTCGGTAAGAATAATAGCTTCTGAAATAATGCGTGACGATGATGGTCTAGCCATGAGTTCACGCAATGTCCATCTTTCTGCTGAAGAAAAGGAAAAGGTTTGTAACAAATTGTGTTTTTCTGTTTTTTATTTCGTAGAGTTTTGTTTTATACAGCTTCATGTTCTTTGGACACAAGACATGACATTGCAACCATGTATTGAAACTCAAACATGCTAAATTTGTCTTGTCTGAAGTAGTTTGGTCATTGCTGAATGTGCAGGCTTTGTCCATAAACCGGTCCTTGTTTAAAGCCAAATCATTAGCAGAAGGAGGCCAAGTAAACTGTCGAATATTGAGAGACTTCGTAGTTCAATCAATAACTGAAGCTGGAGGAAAGATCGATTATGCCGAGGTAAGTAAAATAGTCCTGTTTGTGGTTAGCAGTAGAACACGTAACACCCATAATGCAGAAAATTGACACTATATCTATACTATGTGTTTTCTCGTAATTTTTTATATGCTTCATATTTAGGAATAGATCTGACTAAAAAAGAGAAGGTTGCGTACATATGCCTTCCTCTAACCCCACATAGTGGGAGCCTGGGTGCATTGGGACTTTTTTATTAGAAACCAATAGTTGATTTTCTACTGCAATTTATCGACTTATTGGACCTCGCTTCGACCACACATAGTGGGAGCCTCAGTGCATTGGGACTTTTTTTATAATAGTTGATTTTCTACTGCAATTTATCGACTTATTGGACCTCGAGGCAAAATAGAATCGCTGGATATTGTCGCAACTCTCTTTTGCAGAAATTGGTATTGATTTACTGATGTTGGGGAAATTGGAGCTTCTTTACAGTGTTCTGCATGACTGGAATAAATATTCAGTGATGTGAAAATTTCGATTTTTTCTCATATTTTGTTGGTTTTTGTTGCTAGATTGTAGACCAAGAGAATTTGGAGCCTGTGGAAGAAATCGAGACTCCTGTTGTATTCTGTATTGCTGCTTGGTTCGGAAAGGTCAGGCTGATCGATAATGTGGAAATCAGCGTGAGTGATTCTTTTTAATACAAAACCGCACTTCACTATGGTTTGCTGTGTAGATTCTTTTGAATCTACGTGAGTAATGCAAAGGTAGTAAACCCATGTTCACGGTTGGGTTATATTTTATATTGTTACAAACAACTCATAAGAACAATGTAATACACGTTCATCAATAACAGCTGAATAAAATTTATTTTGCTACCTTGTTGATGTGCATAGTTACATGGTAATATACATCAATGACCTCATATTGCATAAGATTGACGGAAATTTTGAACGAAAAGAAACAAGTCACTTTATTGCAGAATCAGGAATCATGTTCAATATTGGGAGGTTTTATACTTGGAACTAATTGTGATCAACATGAAATACAAGTGCAAGAAATCATAACAAGAAATGATAAATTTCCACACATGAGAAAGCTCACTAGTAAAAAGAATTCAAGAAGTTGAAAACTATACAAGCACTGTCTCATGATTAAGTTTTGACTATAGCAGAATATGGTAACCTCAAAAGAAGTACAATGAAAAATCATGGTCATCCATAAGATAAAACTAGTTGCATTTGAAGCCATGGCAAACAGACAATACTATGATGAGAATCAAAGCAATCAAGATACCAAGTACTATCAGCTTTATTTTCATGTTCTGCAGCCACATCTTCCTCCTCATCTGGGTTCCTTGCTGTCTGAAATCTTGTGCCTGCAATCGTAAAGAGAACATTTTAAATATGCCGATAAACAATTACTTCTCAAGAAAGATGCTAAAAGAAATGTCTTTTGTTCAAACACTTTGAGAACACTGACATTGTTTTTGACAACATGAATCAGTTCAAAGTTGATGTTCTTTGAAGTTAATTATATTGTTTCCATCCCAAGATGAATTTAGTTCACAAATTATCTTCATCAGTTGATACTTTATCATATGAGTTTCACAAGTAGACTCCTTTATTAGGTTAGTCAGCTCCGACCCAACCAGGGATCAGCTACATATTTTGTTTATTTTGGGATTCGCTAAAGAAAGCAGAAACTTTGACAGAGTAGCCATATGATCCATTTATTTACCTGAGACCGAAGGTTTTCAGTTTTGTCAACTAGAAGTTCAATTTTCTCTCCACGATCAAGAACCTGCATAATGAAGTTAAATAAATTTTACATTAATAGCTTTCACATTCCACCACTAGAATACGCATGCACATTCAGAACAATTGTTATGCATAATAAGGAGGAAGATAATAACTTTGATCCATAGCAAAAGTGCCTTACCTTTTCTATGTTCTCCATCATAACTCCTTTGACTTCTGAAACTTGAGCTTTGACTTTGGCAAGCTTGCTGACCTCCTCAGGGTGATCAACACAATATTGCATCTGCTCCTTCAACTTTGGCCTGTATAATTGAACACACTTGTTAAATTAAGATATGTATGTGACGTCTACAATCAGCATATATGGCACCCTTGTGTGCAAGTAAATGAACAGAAGAAATTACCCGAATTCTTTGTTCAGGCTATTGGCAACCGCTGTTGCAGCTTTTCCTCCACCATATTTCTTGGTGAAGTCCTCCTTGATTCTCTCTAGGAAGGCAATTGGAACTTGTCGACCAACGGACTCAACTGCAACTACACAATAAGCTGCAACAGTTGACAAGATCCAATTAGTTCAACCTAATAAAAGAGACTAGTCGAGCTCACACGAACTATTTTGAACATGTAGAAAACTAACCAATAAACACATGTACTAATCGTCTGGATTTTAACCTTATGGCTTCTAAACAGACTCAAGAACATGTGAAGAAGGTTACTTTCTGCATTTTGCACCTACACATACAGCTTTCATATCTCAATTCAGATCAGATTTTACATTACCATATATCAGGGTTTTCATCAAAACCAGCCAACCCAATAAAATCATTGTATTATTGTTGGGCACCATAACTCTTACAAACCACAAGCACACAGGTCTTATAAGAACACCCCACCCATGTAAAACTTTAAATATAATTAAATGAGTAGGAAGGTTGAAAAACAGAATGACTTAGTGCCACAATTCCAGCCAATCGCTGCTTTTGCCTACCCTGATGTCATCCCTGACTCCACTTAGATTTCTTTCTATAGAAAACAATTTCTACTTTCGAGAGTCAGATACTCATCTATAAATGTACAAAAAGAAAGCAAAAAACCTTATGAATCTGAATTATTACGTTTACTAGATCTGCATTTATTAAAACCTAAAAAGAAATTATGGACATCATGATGACTATCTCAATTCCTTAAGAACCAATCCATTGTATCTAATCATTCAAGGAAAATTCACCATAACTGTTAAACTTCATCATTATTAACAATAAAAACAGTTGTGTGCTAACTAAGCAGACTTTCTAAGATATTATGTAGGTGTTTGTGCTTCTTTTTGCAGCCTTTAAGAGCTATAATTCTTCTTGTTCTTCCTAAAAATGCAAACGTAACTTAGTTTCCTTTTACTGATCAGTCTAATCTCGACTATTTCATTTTTATCTTCTTAGTTCCCCAAAGACCAAATAGCCTAGCTCAAGTCAATAGTGAGGCGGAACTAAAGAAATCAAGGAAAGATTACGGTGGTAGTGTACAATGTGGTTCACAAGATACATCGTGAATGTGCAGAGTTAAAAGGCAACGCTCACTTTCATCACGTTTCTTCAAAGTTCAAACACAACTCTACACCAGTAGACAGCTCTTGAACTCTATGATCTTATAACAAACAGATGAGAAGTGTCACAAAATCACTGCATCAACCTCATATTTAATTCGATCCGATCCAACAACTACATCACTAAACCAAAGTGATCAAAGTAAGATCAAGGCAAAGCTGAAATCAGGTTGACAATTAAAAAACCAAGTCAAACCTAATTTGGATAAACAAAACAGAACTAATTCGCAAAAACAATTACAAGGAACAATATAATCACAGCCGCAAAATATCAACACTGGAAAGCAGATCGAATACAATAACACAAATCGCAGAAAACCAGAATACCAGATCAGACCAGATTTAAAGGCAAAAGAAACGAATCAGACAGATTATAGCAACAGAAGCAGAAATGGAGGTAAGAAGATATACTGAATCCGTTGTCAACGAGGTAGTTGAAAGTGTGGCCATCGCAGTTATAAGTGAACTTATTGTTGGTGGCCGGAAGTTTCTGGAGGCACTGAGCAGCTATGCTAGTGAAGTTGCCGGTGAACTCGGTGTAATCGGCCAAAATCACCGTCCCTCGGGCGACGAAGCTGTAGATCAACGATTGCTGGCCCATCTAGAATCTCCAAACACCAACAAAACTACCACAACAACAGCAAAATTGAAACCCTAACACTAGAGGCGTATTTTCTTCTTGTTGCAGAGGGGAAATGAATTTGAAGAGAGATAGAGAGAGAGATTTGATATCGTTTTCGCTTAGATTGAAGGCAAGCTAGCGTAGAGTAGCGAACTAAAGGTGGGTTAGCTACCCTCCAATTTCGTCTTAATAACGGAAATGCCACGCAGTCTGCCTTTGAAATTTTTTTAAATTTGTTTAAGTTGTTTCTAGATTCAGATTTGGGATGAAAATTCAAATAAAAGAAGTCTTCATTCCTTTTATTTATAAGACAATAAAATAACAAAAAAATTTATAATAATAATTAGGCTTGGCCATAATTTTTGACCGAGGTGGAATTTTTGTCTACTTTGCAAAGTCAATAGAATAATAGAATTCATACACAATAATTTGATTTGGGATATAAATGTCCTGAGTGATATTATTTGATTTGGAGTTGTTTGTAGTCTATCTTACGATTTTAAAACATATTTTTTGAGTTAAGGTCTTTAGGACCTTATTTATATATAAGTTCAGTGGATCATTCGGGAGCGATATGAGATTCATCCTAACACCCTCCCCCTCTCATCACGATCGTGCTGATAACGTGTTATAAACAACTTGAACGATATTGTCCGTTTCGGCGCCATTTGTAGCTAACCTCACGGCTTTAAAACGTGTTGTTCAAGTTCAGGCCTTCAGTGTTAGAGATAGTTAGGATTCCGTTAAATTAGTTGTAAATATAGCCGTTAATGAACAGCTAACTAGCCATTACATTCAGTTAGTATATAAACAGAAATATAGAGCTATTGTATTCACTCCTTCTTCTTGTACGATTCTATTGTTCAATACTTAATGAAGTTCATTTCTCTCTCTCTCTCTCTCTATCTTGTGATTTCATATTTCTGTAATCTTGGAAATTTGAGATGCTATCAGAGTATCTTTGATTTCGCATAATCGTTTGTTCTTCTTTCCTCTGTTCTTAATTTCTTTTCCTGCAAATCTATCTTTTCTTTCTAATCTTCAAAAAGTTTTGTTAAATGGCGAATAGAAATCAGGCAAGAATCGATGAGAATAGCCCGTTCTATCTTCACCCTGGCGAGAATCTGCCTTTAATCCTTGTTACCCCTCTTCTTGATCAAGCTAATTATCACAGATGGGCTCACAACATGAGGATGGCGCTTATGTCGGAAAAACAAATTAGAGTTTATGGATGGGATGATTATCATACATAATTCAACAGATCCTTCGTTTAGTCTATGGCGTAGGTGTAACAATATGGTTCTTTCGTGGTTGAATGGGTCTCTCTCGCCTTCAATTGCTCAAACTGCGGTAACTTTCGAAACTGCGCAAGATCTTTGGGAAAACCTCAAAGAGAGGTTCGTGCAATCTGATGTGTATCGCATAGCAGATCTTCAAACGGAGATCTGTATAATTTCACAAGGTGCTAGGTCAGTAACGGATTACTTTGCCTCTTTGCAATTACTCTGGGATGAACTCAATAGTTTGAATCCTATCCCTTCATGTACATGTCAAGGATGCTTTTGTAACATAGGGCAAGCCTTAAGAAAGAAACAAGGAGTTAATCTGGTCATTTGCTTCTTGAAAGGATTAAACAGTTCGTTTTCTAGCATCAAATCTCAAATTATGGCTACAAATCTACTTCCTATGATGAACAAGGTATTTTCCCTAATACTGCAATTTGAGAGTGAGCTCGTAGCTCCTGATAAAGAAATCCTAGGTCAAAAGATCATTTCTATGGTAAAGAAAAGGGGTTTTGCCTCACAAGAAAATGGAAATAACAACACATTTTATTCTGGCAACAATCCTTAAAATTATAATGGATATGGCTATAATTTCCGAAAACGACAACAATGGGTAACCATCTTGTTGTCAATTGTTGGAAGAAAAACCGATATCCCCCAACTTTTAGGTCAAGATTCAGTAGGATAAACGCTACCAGTGGATTAGAAGAACCTGTTGATCTAGATTTGATAGAACAAGAAGTTTTGACAACTGAAGATTCTTTCGGTTGTAATGATAAAACTGATTCAAATCTTTATAACAATTCTAATGGTCTTAGGATGAATGCTATGGCTAGTACTAGTTCAAATGGGTTTACTCAGGATCAGTTAAATTAGTTGGCTCAAATCATACAGATTCAGACTCAACAAAGTGTTCAACAGGCCATGAACATAGCATAAGCCAATAACAACAATCCTACAACTGTTACCCATGCAGCATCAGCAACAATCGAGAGTGATCAATAAGTAGCATATGGGAACTCAACTACAGGTATAACTAAAACCATAAATAAACATACTTGGATTGTTGATATTGGAGCAATCTGTCATGTTACCAATAACCTGGAAAAATTGCAAAATTTAAGACCTGTCTCTAGTTGGCATATCATTTTACCTAACAATGTTAGATTAGAAGCATCTCATATAGGTGACACACTTTAGCAATGATTTTGTTTTAATTGATGTCCTGGTTGTGCCATCTTTTCAGTACAACTTATTGTCTGTGACTGAGTTGTCTAGTTCATTGAAATGTGAAGTAGTGTTTTCCTCTACTTGCTGCTTGATTCAGGATACTTTGGCCAAGAAGAGGATTGGTTCAGCTGAAGTTCATGATGGTTTATACATTCTCAATGTTCTTGAAAAATCAAACAACTAGTTTGATATCATTTTCTTGTTTTACTGTCAAATGTAGTAAAGATGAACTATGGCACTATAGATTAGGCCATCTACCTAGGGCTAGAATAGATGTTTTACATAAGAATAATTCTGAAATTAGTATTGCATCTGATTTTGTATGTGACATATGTGTTAAATGTAAACAGAAAAAGTTGCCTTTGCCCATTTCTAAATCTGTTTCAAATGATATGTTTGAGCTTGTTCATTTTGATATATAGGGACCTACCATAACTTCTCTAGATGGCTTCAAATATTTTTTGACCATAGTTGATGATCACACTAGGTACACCTGGGTTGTTTTCATGAAAACTAAAAGTGAAGCTACAAATATTGTACCTAAATTTTGTGCTTTGGTTAAAAATCAATTTCAAAAGTGAGTAAAAGCTATAAGGACTAATAATGGATCCGAATTTTACCTACCACAATTTTTTGGTTCAAATGGTATTATTCACCAAGGATCATGTGTTGAAACACCCCAACAAAATGGTCTAGTAGAAAGAAAACATCAACATATTCATAATGTGGCTAGATGCTTAAAGAAACAAAGTGATTTGCCTGTACTTTTTTGGAATTACTTCATTGCTTATGTTGTTTATCTGATAAATAGAATTCCCACACCTTTCCTGGGTGACTTCTTTCCTTATGAGAAACTATATCAAAAGAATGTTTATTACAACAATCTAAAGCCTTTTGGTTGCCTTGTTTTTGTAAGTACTCTTGCTAGAAATAGAACTAAATTTGATGATAGAGCTGAGAAAGGTATTTTTATTGGATATGAAGCAGGTATGAAAGGCTACAAAGTATATAGCTTCAAATCTAACAAGGTTATTGTTTCTAGGAATGATTGAAACTGTTTTTCCTTCAACTACCATATTGCCATTAAGTGATCAGTACAGTATTGAGAGCAATAGGACCATAAATGATGGCAAGGCTGCTGATAAGAGTGTCATAGACAGCCAAAAGGTAAGCAAAAGAACTCAAAGAATTCTAAAACAGCTAGAATACTTAAAAGACTACCATTGTCATCTGGCATAAGGTAAGACTACAGATTCCTACAAAGGTAATAGTCGCTATCATATATCTGATGTTTTGAATTATAACAAGTTAGCTCCTACTTACAAAGCATTCTCATTATCATTAAGTTCTGAAACTAAACCATCCTCATACAGTCTTGCTACTTTTGACAAAAACTGTCAGGAAGCTATAAAATGTGAATTAAGTGCATTAGAAAAGAACAGAATATGGAAAATAGTTTCTCTACCTAAAAACAAACTTCCCATAGGTTGCAAATGGGTGTACAAAATTAAAAGACACTCAGATGGAACTGTAGAAAGGTACAAAGCAAGATTAGTAGCTAAGGGTTATACCCAACAGAACGGGATAGATTATTTAGAAACTTTCTCCCCTGTTGCTAAAATAACCACTATAAGACTATTACTGGCTTTGGCTGCTAAAAAGGGCTGGTTTCTAGAACAACTAGACATAAATAATGCTTTCCTCCATGGTAATCTAGAAGAAGAAATCTACATGAAATTGCCTCAAGGTGTATCATCTAACATACCTAATGTTGTTTGCAAACTAGAAAAATCTTTATATGGTCTTAAGTAGGCTAGCAGACAATGGAACTCAACTTTAACAGCAGCTTTGGTAAGGAAAGGTTTCAACACAATCTATGGCAGACTCACTTTTTTCTAAGAAGGATGGAGGTACTTTCATAGCTTTAACAGTTTATGTAGATGATGTTGTAGTTGCCAGTAATAGTGAGAATGCCATTAAGGAAATAAAAGTTTACCTAAATGAATGCTTCAGCATAAAGTATTTAGGTAAACTGAAATTCATACTAGGCATTGAAATCGCTAGAAGTCATAAAGGTATTCTCATGTTTCAAAGAAAATTTACATTAGATTTGCTTGCTGGATTTGGTTATTTGGACTGTAAACATGCCGCTACACCTATTATTACTGACAAAATAGACTATACAAAAACAAAGTTGCTAGATGACAGGACTGCATGAAGCTTGTTGGTAAATTGCTTTATTTGTCAAATTTCAGACCAGACATTACATTTGTTGTACAACAACTGTCTCAATTCCTTGACAAACCCCATATGGCACATATAACAGCAGCACAAAGAGTCCTAAGATACCTTAAAGGGAAGCCATCACAAGGAATTTTCTTCCCTGCTACAAAAGACACCAAGTTGAAGGGATACACTGATTTAGATTGGGTAAACTGTCCTAAAACTAGAAAATTCATCACAGGATACTGTATTTTCTTGGGAGACTCATTAGTTTCATGGATATCCAAGAAACAGAACACCATCTCTAGGAGTTCATCTGAAGCAGAGTATAGGGCCATGGCTTCAACTTCTGCAGAAATTCAATGGCTGCTATACCTATTGAAAGATTTCAGAGTTCTACACAATGATCTAGCCTTGCTTTTTTGTGATAATACCTCTGCCATACACATAGCTAAAAATAGTGTATTTCATGAGCGAACTAAACATCTGGAGATTGACTTCCACTACACAAGGGTAAAGTTACAAGCTGGCATCATTCATTTAATGACAGTGTCATCTCAAAATCAGTTGGCAGACATGTTCACCAAGGCACTTCACAAACCACTCTTCAACAAACAAGTAAAGAGACTTAATCTCATGTCCATTTCATGATGCTCAGCTTGCGGGGGGCTGTTAGAGATAGTTAGGATTCAGTTAAATTAGTTGTAAATATAGCCGTTAATGAATAAGGGCATTTTAGTCATTTACAGCTTATTAGCCGTTACATTCAGTTAGTATATAAACAGAAATATAGAGCTATTGTATTCACCCTTTCTTCTTCTACGATTCTATTGTTCAATACTTGATGAAGTTCATTTCTCTCTCTTATGATTTCATATTTCTGTAATCTTGTAAATCTGAGATTCAGAGCCATGTTTATATACAAGTTCAATGAATCCCTCGAGAACAATGTAAAATTTATTCCTAATAATTTGTAAATAATATAATAAATTTTTAAATTAGATTCATTTAATTAAATTCTAGAAAAAACTCAAACAAGGTCATATTTCCTCAACAACTACGATCATTAAGGTTTTTTTAACAATAAAATTGTGCAATTCAATCACTTACAATTATTTATTAGGTTTCAATAGTTAAAATCAAGTTGTAATAGTTTATATCTCAACTATTTAAAATAAATAAATAATTAAAATTAATTAAAATATATAATAGTTGTTATGATTGGCCAGCTAAGTTCCAATTAAAATATGCTCGACAAGAACAATGGCCCGCCCAATATTTACTCTTGTGGATACTTTCCACCTCATATTGACCACGTCTTCACCGGCAAAAAAGAAAACGACTTTTTTTAATTACGGTAAGTTGGTGTGCTCATTTGATGATTATGGTTTATAAATTTTATATATTTGATTTATATGTTATAGAATTCGTTATTCTTTTGATCTATTTGATATTCCTTAATTATTAATTTAGTCCACTCATTATGCATTTTGTTATTTTTTTATGGTACCGTAGAAGAATTACACATAATCAGGTATGTTCCTAGATTTTTGAGGCCTATAGAAAGAATAAAGTTTGAGGTTTTATTAATAAGTAAAAAATTTAAATATTGTGATAAATAAAATTATATTTTTATTATAAAAAATAATAAGAAATCAAACCAAAATTTTAATGAACAATAACATCTAGTAACATTTATTTGTCTTAATTGAAAATCTAAAAAAACTTGTGAAGTTTTCACCGAGATATGATGTTAGTTTGTTTTACTTTTTAGTTTAATAAATTATAACTATTATGCTAGGAAGATGGGCTCTCTATTTAGTTGTAATTTTTGGGCCCTAAGAGCATCTTTAGTAGATGATGGATTCTATGATTATGCGACGTGTGAAATAGAAGTTCATATTGATAATACGTTAATGATTTTAAAAATAGACAATGTCTATAAAAAAGAGCCACACTAGATTATCTATTTCATATAAAATTGTGTAATTAAATAATAAAAAATACTCAATTACATGAATGTTTCAATATTAAAGATTAAAATATTAATTAAGTTGATGAATTGATAGTCCACTTAATTATCTACATACAAAAAATTAAATAAATAATATCTAATATTTATTATGTCACATTATATAAAAAAATAAATTAATATAAAATAATTTTTTAATTAATTATCAATTTTTATTTAAATAAAAAGATTATTATAAGAAGCTCTAGGTGGTCATCCGTCGTCTGTTGGACCAGGATATAAAGTAAAAAAATTAAGTCCCACCATACTAAACAATAATTTTTGTGGGTCGGTGAACCAACAAACCACAGCAATCGAATATCATTGTCAAAAAAGGCTTTCAACCATTTATCTATACAATAATACAGCTTGACCGGCCAATTATGCTTAATATTAATATGTGAAACATCAAAACTTTAAACTTAAATAAATTATTACTTTCATCCGCCTCTCTCCTTTTCATTTGTTAAATAAATATCAACAATTTTGCATGCATTGTATCCAATTAAACATTTAGTTGTTATCATCAAACTTGACTTATAACAATATATCTGAATTTGTAAATTTGAATTCTCTCAACTAGAAATTTTGGGTGTTTTCAATATGATAGATGAGTAACACATAAAAATCTAAAATATACAAATAGCCCACTTTTAGCTATTCATGAGCTATATGAACTTTTAGCCTATTTGGATCAATTGGTATTACTTTTTATGCTACTGCCCCAATAAGTTACTCTCACAAACTTTTATAGAATTACACATACAACTTCACTGTCGACAAAATTTCCATGAAATATTGAGTTTACAACTAAGGGCCAATTTGACATTGCTTATTAAACAGCTGTCAAAATAAATTGCTCTTACAAACTTCGACAGAACTACATATTTTGGTCATTCATATTAATTAATTAGGGATTGTCTGACTTATTTTTTCTAAAATCAAATCCGCTACTTTTGAGAAAAGCTTGAAAATAGAGCTTTTAAAATATTCAGCTTGAAAAGCAATCCCAAATTGGCCCTAGATGGGTTCACAAACTTCTAACAGAAATACACATGTAACTTCACTGTCTGACAAAATTTCCTTGAAATATTGAGTTTACAACTAGATGGGTTATTTTCCATCATCTTATGCATTTAAATTCAACTGAAAAAACCTCGGTAGTATGGAGTCACAGTTTTGACCAATGGCCGCATATAACACTATTCACCATCGAATTCAACACCAGACATTGGCACCTTTCCGTCGCTCCCATCTTCGCCATCCATGTCAGCGTCCTTTTTCTTATAATCGACTTTAAAGTCGTAATCATCATCATCCATTGCATCTGCTTTAGCCGATTTTTTCCTCTTCTCTGCTCTTTTCAGTTTCGTATTTAGTACACCCTATGCTGCATATAGCTTTTCATTTTGCTTGCTCGTTGCAGATTTTGACTTGGTCTTGCTCGAATCATCTTCTTTAGAACCCAAAGGCTCATCTTCACCATCATCACTCATGGCTTTGACATTTTCGTTACCTTGAGTTGATTGTTGGGTCTCGATATCTCCCCCCTATTCACAACAAGTAGTGTCAAACATACCCAACTCATTGACATAAACAAATGGTCAAATACATCAACAGCTCCTCCAAGTTGGTGCGTCCCCCTGAACTTGAAAAGTATCCTCTTAGCTCCCATGCGCCAGTTTGCCCCCGAATGCCACATGTCAGCTTCTGATTGGAGAGAGAAAAATGACATTTTTGAAAGTCAACCCAACCAAAAGTTGACAAGTGGCGTTAAGGGGGAAGTAGTGCACTTTTTGAAAGTTGAAGGAGCTATGAAGATCTTTTCAAAATTCAGGGGGAGCGGGTGGAACGTGCCAACTTAGAGGAGCTGCTGATGTATTTGGCTTAAACGAATCACTTTTCTGCAAGACTACTGGGAAATAGAAAAACTGCTCATAATGAAAGAAATCACTAACCTCTAACATGTTTTCCTTGAATTTCAAGGGGCAACTAGGTGGAACTTCAACGGGGTTGAAGTCATTAACAGATTGGAGAATTCCAATGAATGATGACTCAGCACCATAAACTTCATCTACGTTAAATTCCTTTCCAAGCTCAGAAACAATTCTAGCTTCTGAAGGTTCTTCTTGAACCCTAGTTGGCGGCATTGTGTAATATGGAATTTTACCTGAAATATGTTATACCAAAGCTTGATGTCTTTTTTCTATTACAACTAGTCATACAGAAATTAGAATAAAGAGACTAGGGCCTGTTTGGTATTGCTGCTCTGAAAAGCTCTATTCACAAACTTTTCATAAAACAACATATTTTGGCATCGGACAAAAGATTTTAACTCTTAATACTAATTAATTAGGGTCTGTCTGCTATTGATTTCCCAATGCCAAAATCTGTTGTCATAGGGAACACTTGAAAATGGAGCTTTTCAGGACATCGGTCTGGGAAAGCAATCCCAAACACCCTAAGGCCTAGAAAATATACCTTCATTCCAGTCATGAAGAACAATCCTAGCAGCAGCATCAACATTAACAATTCCGCCCTTTTTGAGCCTACCCCGAACAGTAGCAACCTTTTGCAGAAAGTCATCAACAGTTTCAAAAGTTGGTATCTTGTATAGGGTTACCAGCAGTCTATCTGGACATATCTTCAGAATTTCTTTCACTGCATTATCCAGAAAAAAATATTAAACATCAATACACTGACATAAAATGCAGATATGCTAACCCCTGAGAATTATGCTTCAAAGAATTCCTAGCCAGAAGAGCAGTTGAAATTATTTACATCGTACACAGCAACAATAAACATTTCCTTTTGATAGAGCTTCATGGTGGTCAGAAGATCCATAGCCGACCCCACCTAGCGTGGGATATGAGGCTTGGTTGGTTGGTGGGGGGATACACACCAACAAGAACAACATATTTGTAGGTAATGAAATAAACTTCAATGAAAGTAGGGGCAATATATAGGTTTCTTCAGCTCGACATACACCTAGGTAGTTGGTCGCATAAAGATGAGATATAGCTCTGAATTTCATTTCTTTCCAAATTTTTAAATAACTGTCAAGACCGTACAGTTTCATACATATAATTCTACTCCAAAATTTTAAGGAACAAGTACGCTCTTCATCAAAATGATGAAATACAACACATAATATGTTTGAGAGGAATGATGCGGAAACAGATAATTAAAATTGTACTCAGAAAAAAACTTAAGCTTACTGATCAGGAAGTCAAAGTATTTTCGCCTAAAACAGTTAACAATGACTAAGGAAGTAAATATCCAAAAAAATAACAAAAAAGGTTAAATTACCTGGACTAACATGATCATCCAACTTCTCAATCCTTTTACAGTTACGAAGAGCAATCGATGCATCATTCTCCACAGACTTCAACATTACAACACCAGGACAATCCAACAACTTAATGTTTTTATCCAACTGAACCTCTTGCATTGATCTTGTTAGACCAGGAGTGGCACCCACATTTGCGACATGGCTTCTCTTCAAACTGTTAATTAGACTACTCTTACCAACATTAGGCAAGCCAATAACACCTACTGTAATTGACTTCTTAATCTGCAACAAAACATGATATAGAACTATGCATAACACAGCACAACTTTTGAAACAATATGAAAGAAGAAATAGAAAAGAATAACATGCATCATGACTTCTTGAGTAGTTTTTTAATAGTTTGATAAGAGTGTCAGCTACAAGACAATCGCTTGTTTGAAGAGGATTGGTTGTTTTTGCAGTTTTTTTAGAAGATTTCCATCCTAAATTTGACCTCTGCTCTTGGGTACTGCACTTAAAGGCAACAGCAGGCAATTCCGCTCTTAGGTACTTCAGCCATTTTTCAACAGCTTCTCTAGAAACAAGATCTGCAAACAAGATTGAATGAACAGTTTGCAGATCAGAACAAGTGATGGAGCATCTCAAAGAAAAAATAAATTTGAACTTCAGTAGAGGATTACCAATTTTGTTTAGAAGCAGCACTAGATGTTTATGATGACCAGATTTCATAACTATCTTTTCCATATCAACACAACGGGTACCGAGAGGATCCCGGGCATCAAGGACTTCCAAAACGACATCAGATTCTTCAATTACTTTAACTAATTCCTTATAGAACCCCTTCTCTGAATTATCTGTTTTAGAAACGACACATGAAAGTAACAATTAAAACACAATACAAATTTTCAGCTCTCAGAAATCCCAACTGTTCCAAAGAAATGGAGCATCATACCCCAGTTTTTCGCAATTCCACCAAAATCACCAATATCTTGTTGTTCAACATTTTGTTCTTCTCCTGAAGGTGTGTCGTCCACAAGTAACCCTAACTTTCTCTTTTGAGCCTAAAAAGATACCTCGGGTTCAGTTGCTGATAGAAAGCAAATATAGATCTGGGTGTTAAATACAATTGGAAATTACTTGTTACAGTCGGTAGAAAAGACGACGTTGCCCTTATAGTTAAAAAACCGTAAAATAATAAGGCAGGGGCGTTTCAGAGGGGCTTTTCAAGGAAAAGCCCCTCCATTGGTGGTGGCGTTTCTAGAAAACACCACCAACAGTGCATGGGCGTTTCCTAGAAACGCCTCGGCAGTGGCGCGGGCCCTTGCCAAATTCCTTTGACTTTTAAGTAAGGGCAAAAATATATCAAGTAATTTCCGACGGTCATTGACAACAACCCTGTAGAATTGCAATGAGCACAAAAAGGTCTCTCAAATTCAATTAATTCAGTAGGAAAATACAGAATGAAGTGTTCAATGCCTAGTTCTAAATCTAAACTAATACAATAAAAAATCCAGCCTAGAAGAATCAGTTGAATTCAGTAATTTGAGAGAAAAATAAGAACAAAATGTAGAAAAGCAAATCAATACCCTCTCCTTGCGAACAGCTTTCTTTTGCTCTAACTCCTCAATAGCTCGGGCACGACGAGCTTCGAGAGCCTTGAGCTCCTGTTCCTTAAGAGGCCAATCATTAGGGATACCGGGATCCTTCTCAACCTTGCGTTTTTTATTCAATCCAAGTTTCTTAGCTTCCTTGGCCTTCTTTTTGTGATGCTCCTTAACCTCCCTTATAACCTTGTGCTTCTGCTTCAATGTTATTCTCTTAGTCTTGCTCTCTGAACAACATCAACAAACCACCGTCCAAAAGATCGGAAAAAAAAAATTTAATATAGTCAGAGGAACTCTGTAATCCTTACTTTTGCTTCTCTTCACCATAGTTGCTTTGTTACAGAGATCTGATGGGAGCTTGAATGAGGAATGAACGAACGTTGAATTTAGGGTTTTAAGGTATGAAAATGTAAGGGGAGAACAGGCCAATAGAGGTTTTAGAGATGGATAATCCGGTTTGGATCCATTTGAATTGGATAGTCCGGCCCAAATTGAAAAAGAAAGGCCCAGAAGCTGAGAAATAAAAGTAAAAAAGAAATGGGGTGAGAGAGGCTCGAACTCTCGACCTCAGGATAACTCAGAGAAGCTATGAGACCTACGCGCTAGCCAACTGCGCCACCACCCCATTGTTGTACGTTTTCAAATATATTATATATATTAATTTTGCAACCTGGCAATGTGTGAATTGAAATAATATATCATATATATTTTGCACATACTTGTATTGCGAGTTTGGGAGTGATTTTTGGAGCTTAATAGATTTGATTTTAGAAAACAAGTTAGCAGTTCCTAATTAATTAATATGAATGATTAAAATATGTTGTTCTCAAATCCAAAATATGTAGATCTATTCAAAGTTTACGAGAGCAACTTATTGACAGCAGCTCAATAAGCAATACCAAACTGGCCCCACCTTTTTCACATTTTTCTTACTGATATGGCAGTTGAAAATTTTAGAGACTACTAAAGTAATTATTTCCTTAAATATGTTGTATCTGTAGAGCTGTACTGATTTGTTTATTATGGTGTGTCATTCCATCTGATATATTAGTCTGTATAAATGTATATGACTGATCGTTTTATTACCTTTTTTGGCATGTGAATAGTACTTTAGGTTATTGTGAGCCTTGTAATTTGTGTAACTAGTTGAGTTTTTTCCTGAAAACATTCAAAAATGTTCTAACATGCGTCGCTTAGCTATCAGAGGAGCTTTGCCTTGAAAACAAGAAACAGGATAAGGCATTGATTAGATCATTAGAAAAGTTAACGTATTGCTTATTTGCTATATAAGTCATGCTCCTTGTATGCCTAGTTTATGTTGAAAAATATCACATATTTGATAATAATAATGTGCATTATCAACTTTAGACTAAAATATGATATGGAAAAGCTATTATATGAATAACATGAAATGTGTCATTGCATTCTGCGTATTCAGAGCTTTTCAACGGTATATTATACGCCTAAAATGGATTTAATGGTGAATGAGAAATTGAAATCTCAAAGTTGAAACATCTGTCGGACTTTAACGTGTCACGTCGGTGTTTCGTTATTGAGAAAATTTATCTCTTTAGTTTCTCATCAAATATTCATTTGTGGATTAATGAGTTATAACTCTATTAATCAAATATATTTCTCATAACATATGAGTTAATCACCACTATGCAGTGGTTACAAAGTTTAATGTACATTAAACTAAATTAAACCATTTTAATGTCATTGATGCTATATAAACCACATTCTTGTAGCGTTGTAAAACACACTAACTTTAAGTGACTCGGCCTTTGTGCTAGTTAATTTATGTCATAAATTTTTGAGTTTTATTTCTATTTTCATAAAGAAAATTTCTAACAATTCTTTTCATTCTTTTTCAAGCAAGTCTACTAGCTTTAGGTTCCGGTATATTGTTCTTCACTCGGTTGATTCGCCTACGATTACAGTTATATCCTGAGAGACAATAATTGTCTTAAAGAAACTGATGTTTCAAACCTCTGCAATAACATTATTTCGGTTAAAGGTTTGGGTATTTATATATATTTATTCATATGTAATAGTTTGCTTATCTATTATTATCTTTATATCCCTTGTTTCATGTCTTTTAGGATTTTTTGCCCTTGCTAATCGAGAAATTGAAGGGAAATGAAACTGCTTTAGGCTTTGCTTTGGAGTAAGTTTTTGGAGAATTTTAAATGAATGGAATATAAAGAAAAAGAAAGGAAGGAGTGGAATTATAAAGGAATGGATTATTTTTTAAATTTTGATGTTTGGAAAGAATGAAAGAGTTTATAAAGAAAAATAATTATTTAAATTACCAAAGTATCCTTGAAATGTGTAAAAATTATTTATTAATTATAAAAATAGGGGTAAAACGGTAAAGCATATATGCTCTCCGTCTAAATCCCACCATTTTAGTGGAATTGATTTATTAAGAAATTAATGAATAGGCAGGAAATGAATTCCTTTCCTCTCCTCTCAATTTCTTTCACTCTTACTTCCCAAGCATGAGAATCAATTTCTCATCCTTTCCGGTCCTTTGTGATTCTTGTTCCCAAGCATAGCCTTATGGAACATGAGAGCCAAAGGAAATTTTCATGCACAGCTCTTATTTTTTGTTAGATTTGGTTACTTCATAATGTTTAACCCCAAATAGAACAAAACCAAACATTTACTTAAATTTCCTCCAAGTCAATGAGTATCATTTAATAAAACTAACCTAGGTTACCGTATTTCTATCAAATTATTTGAAATTCTGTAATTAGGATCAAATACCACTCTTATACCAAATAAAAGACATTCATGTCATAGTTTTTATATAGGAAAGTGATGATTGTTGTGAACAAAAATAAGAAAATAGTTTATATAAATACTGTTGGGTAAACAAATATCCCACATTGGTTAGAAGGGATTGTTGGAAAACAATATTATAAAATAAATAAATATAAATATATTTGATCCTTGTTTTTCTCCCTCGAATTTGGTAGTATCAATCTAGTTGGAAGTGTCCGCCTTATAGAGTTATTCTACCTCCATTTAGTTGATATGATTACCTTATAGAGTTCCGGTCCCTACCTTTAACCAAACAAATAAATATAATCAATAGAAATAATGTAGAAACAATATTGTAGAAATTTATAAACAAGTTAAAGAAACGTAAACACCGATAAGCTGAGTCATGTCTAAAATATTGTCCTTAAAGGATACTTGTAGTTCCCCAGGATTAAACATCTTCTTCAACCAGTTGGTTGAATTAGGAAGAGAAATGCGGTACATATCCAGAATAAAGAGTGGGAATAGGATTAAAATAATATGGATTGAAAACTTGTTCATCTAAATTCAAAGCGAAGAGCCCGGGAACGCAAATGCTGTGAACAATTTACATTTAAAAGCCAAACTAAACGTATGGCCAAAATGAAAATGTCTACCCGTTGAAACATAAACGGCCACACAATAAAGAAATTTGAAAGACTTGCATAAGTAATTAAAAGACAAATGTTGTGAAAATTAGAACTCATTAAAATAAATCATTGCTACTAAAAAATAATTTGTAAAACTGTTACATTATTCCAACGGAAAAAAACTCACTAAAATAGTTGGCATTTCCCTTTTAATATTAATTTAAAAACATAATATAGATAGCACTATACAATTATATCATAAAACAAATTAATAATAAAGTTAGAATATTTCTTTTTTTTTTGAAAACCTAGAATATTTCTTTTGAAATAATATATATCAAATTTTTTCAACAAGGATGAGATTCTATAACTTATAAGTTGTGAGCACGGGGCTTTATAGTTCCTCTCGCGAGATGATGATGACGTGTACCCGATTTTAATGCCTCACAATAAAAATTCTCTTTAGAATTTTTATTACCAATATAATATTCCTTACGAATTTTATACTTGATAGAATACAGTTCGGCGTGGCTGATAACGCGTTCGGTAGGAGCTTGAACCAATAATTTACACCCAAATTAAAAATACCCATTAAAATATCATTAAAATTCAAAAAGATGCATTTTGACACACTTTTGACCACTTTTGAGGCTCTTGAGCCCGCTAGCTGTCGGCTTGCCGGAGGTTGATGCCACTAGCGGCATCATCCATGCCGCCACCGGCATCACCATGTCGCCGGCAGCATCAGCCATACCGTCGGCGGCATCACTATGTCGCCAGCGGCATGACCCAAAAAGGGCCCCTGGGCAGACAGCTTTTTTGCCACTTTCAGTGGAATTAATCAAAAAGGTATCGAAAACTACCCCAATTTACCTATAAAAACACACATTAGGCTTGTCAGGAATGGGGATCCGAAATTGGCGGGAGGCAGAGATTAGGAAGAGAATTGATGAGAAAATTTAATGTTAGAATGAGAAAATAGATTTTAGTGAGATAAGAATTAGATAAGGCAGGAAAAAGGATTCTAATCCATTTTTCCTGATTTTTCTTCTTTGAACTCTCTGATTGCGAGCTTAAAATCAGTAGGTATTTTTTGTTAAAATCAACTTAACAGAAATTAGAGACTTAGAACTCTTAAATTTTACTACTAAATCATTGTTACAAGCTCCCCGAGGTTTTTTTTTTGGTTCACGAAGAGGTGGATTCACGATCCTGAGGTAAAAATTCTGAGTCTCATAGCTCTTTGGCATTAATATTACTGATTTGTGCTGATTCTTGTTGATTTGTGTTCATTTTTAGGTTTTCGGTCATTTTTTACTGCTGCCGCAAGAAATTGAGGTAGCTGGAGACATGTGATGTCGTCGGCGGTATCACTCTTATCGCTAGAGACATCACTGATACCACTGGTAGCATCACATTCCCCAAAGACCTCACTTTCTTGTGGGACCCTTTATAATATTCCATTTCATGCATTATATTTGCATTTATCCACATCTGTTATATGTCATTATATTTAAATTTTACATGTTATATTTATTAAAATTGGTTAGTGTAAATTATAGTTATTTTAACCATACAAAATACGATAGTTAATATCTAGGTATCGAATTATATGACTATAGAATTTTAAGGAATAAGTGGAGTATAGTTATGTTATAGATATAAAATGATTATTAGAACATATAAAGTTGAATAAAATTGTGATATATCATAAGGATTTAAGTATAAGAATTAGTATTAGAATTAGTATTAGTATGGTATAGATATATGTACATGTATTTAGTATAGTTAGTATTTGTAATAAATAAAGAATTTGGGGGCAAATTGGTCTTTCGCCCCTTATATCTTTTTTATGAACTGATAAGAATTAGATCAGTTCTTCATCTCCTAAAACACAAAGCAAAGAACAAAGAAAAAGGAAGAAGAGAAGAAGAGATCTAGAAGGAAGGAATCAGGTATTTTAGTAACATTGTAGTGTGATTTTTATTAGGTTAAAGTTAGAATTAGCAGTTTTAGTAAGAAGATGAATTGTTCCTCTTTATGTCAAGGTTCATCCTGCAAAATTTGAGAATTTTTAGACGAGTAGATCAATAGTTATGATTTTTATAAGATGAAGTGTGCAGAATTGGATGATCAAAGAGATAGGGTGAGTTTCAAAATTAATCTGGGATTGTTATACTGCTTAGAAAATTCTGATTTTTTGATATGTTATTCCCTTATGTGTATAGTTTAAGTAGGAAAAAGAATCAGGTCGATTCATGTTGTGTAGAGAGAGTTATACCCGTTTTATTACGTTGCTGTCCAGGTAAAGCGGGACTTAAATGGGTTTTGATGGGAAATTCCCTATAAATCGTATAAGACTCTAAAATTTCTGAGGTTTTAGTATGTTATAGCTTTGTATATTAGGGATAGAATAAAAAAAGAATCAGATCATTTGGAGAAGTGAATTGAAAGTTATGAATTTTTAAGTAGAGCAAGGTCATATGAACAAGTATACAAGTAACAATGGTTTAAGTCATGAAAACTTTATAAATAGAAAACAACACAAGGTGAAATGTATTGATGTGAATTTATGCTTATAGGAACACGAGGTCGTGAAAGTGTTCAAGAGGAGGAAACAAGCCGATTTCGTGGAAATTAGCATTCCATCTGTGAGTATAAACATGATATGAATGGGTGAAATGTTTTGATATGTGATATTTGAATGTTTGGTGAATTGTTGTGAATTGAATGATTATATGTTATTTGGAGAATTTGAATTATATGAACATATGTTTATTTGGTGAAACTTGAGATAATTGAATTATTCATGATATACGCAATTATACAGGAACAAATGAAATAAAGAGAGACGTTGTGACATAGCCGATCAAACATTGCAATACATGTTCTGTTATCTGGACCTATATGGTCAACCAATTGCAATATTTGACAAATGGACCGAAAGGTCAACCAATTGTTATCTGGACCGAAAGGTCAACCAATTGTTATATAGCTGGCCAGTAAATCAATTGTTATCTGTTACATATGTTACATGTATCCCGGGGCAATAGTTTGGCCGGAAGTGTCACAACAATTAAATAAATGAATCATCCAATAGTATATAAGAATGATTGTATGTTTATTTTGAAGGTGTAACTGTATGTGATTGTTAAATTCATTGGTTGTTTATATTCACTGAGTGGCGACTCATATAAATCGCTATATTTTTCAGTTGTAGATAAAGTATTGTACTAGAAGGTCCTTACCTGTAGCTGTCATGGAAGAAAGGTCTGTCGGCTGTGTCCATCTCGCTCTCTCTCCTCACATGACAAGCATATAGAATAGAAAGTGGTCGGGTTTTGGTTTTTCTAATCAAACATAATTATGGTTTGTAATATAAACGAATGATATTAGAGTTGATGTGAAATATTATGGTTGTGTTAATATATGAATATTTTTGTACAAAAAAAGTTTTTTTTATGGAATTTTTCTATAGTTATTATATGATAAGGGTGTTTCACCCTTTCTTTATAGTACTCATAAAGCCATGTAGCCTGCCTGCATACTGATGCCTCTAGCGACATCATTGATGCCGCCGACGGCATCAGCCATGTCGCCAGCGACATCAACCATGTCGCCGGTGGCATCAATTGTATCGTCGGCGGCATGACTTTCTGGACAGCTATTTTTATTTCGTTCGTTTCTAACCTAGTTTATTTTCGAAAACTAGGATACATAGTGCAACGATGGAGGTCGAAAACCTTCTAAAAACAGACCCCACCCCATAACATGTGGCATTTTCACTAATAATCCGGTTAAAACAACGATCGAATCTAAAATTTGGTTAAAAAGGGAATTTCCCTGCAAACGCCGTTCAAATCTCATTTTAGCCATCCAACCGGGCTTCATAATATTGTAAATGAAATATGCCACATCCACGCTAACTCGGGTCTCGATCGGTTTGCTAACTGTACGTAATTCGTGAGATATCTTGTACGACGCACCGTATCTATGCTAACAATTTTCTGCTGGTAGATGTATATTAGGCCTTCGGATATTTTATTTATCGCATAAAAAAATGTATAGGATTGGGAAGCCTTATAATAATTTTATTTTCCACACTTATTTTTGGATGACTGTAATAATTTAGTTATCGCTTCGATTGCTTGATAAACGCGAAAACAACACAATAACCGAAAACACAAATAAATAGGATGGATTAAACCGATTAAGAAAGAATGAAGTATCTTAACTTGGCCTAATGAAAAATAGATAACATCATCCGAACTCGAAGTCTCTACTTAAGGTATGGTCCAACCACCACGTGGGAAGATCGGACTGAAAATTTCCCGGTTGAGCTGAACCGGGTGGCAACTCTGTTTTAAGTATGGGATTTCGATCTCGTATCTTTTGAGCATTAAAATATGCAAAACCATTTTCCAATCACATCACTCGCATCCCCCATTATTTTAAGAGGCGGGCCCACAGGCCCGACTTCGCAGCATCCGCGCAAAACGTCGTCCGCTCACACAAGTGTGGACAATTTTCCCGCCCACGTTGGTTCGGATGTCACGGTTTTCGGGTATTCCTCGCCCAATTGACATCTAAATATATTCATTATTAATCGGGCCTGGCTCGGGGCATTTATACAAAACCAATCCTAGCCCATAAAACTTCAGACTTTATCGGGCTCGGGCTGGAGGCGGGCTTAACTGAAAAATGAATATCTAACTCTGACCCATGAGAGTGGGCTTGGGCCGAGCTTGATGGATAGTTCAGCCCGCAAACAGGTTTACGTGGCCTATAGGTTTGTTATATCTATGTATGAAGATCGATTTGAGCTGTTGTTCATATATGCTGGTTCTTTGAAAGTCAACTTGATGGCTAAAGTAAAGTTCAGTTGGATTTAAAATGGTGCTTAAACAACAACAACATTGTCTCAATGCCTAACAAGACTCCCGCACAAGCGGGATAAGGGGGGTCGGGTGTACGTAACCTTACCCCTGTAATTATAGAGAGATTGTTTTCAATTGACCCTGAAGTAGAATTGCAACAACTATTTGTGACTTCATAATAAAGAAGCTCAGACAATTTAATGAGTCATTTTACTTTAGTCCATCGTAATCCATAGTGGGGCTTAAGATGATAATTTAGGAAATCCATAGTTAAGGTTGTTGCTTAAGTTGGACTGTTCAGATTAATGGCATTGTTCTATTAGGCAGCAGTTAGGTACCAGGTGTAGCTCAATTGGTCAAGCAGGTTGTGTAAGTTAGAGGAGAATAAAGTTTAAATCCTACTAAATATACTTATTGGGAGGGGTTAGGAGCCTTAACTAGGGATGACAATGGATTGAATATGGATATCTTTAGAACATATACTTGTATGCAATATATTCTAGAATATACTGTAGAATATATTATAAGATATCCATATATAATCTATTATCATATCTAATCTTAACTGTTACTAAGCTCCATCATCTCAACAAAGATATTTATAAATATTAAAAAGAAAAGTTCTCATGGCCTCAATAATGGTTAATATCTCATATCAAATTGATTGCATAGTACTTGGTTATTCTGCAATCAAGAAAATAACTGAATAATGTTGTCTCTTACCATTTATTTTGTACGTGATACATGGATATATTGTTGGAAAAAATCACGTGTTGTTAATTTAATGTTTTCTTTAATTTCTCGCATTTAAATTTTGATATGTAATAAATTTGTAGAAGAAATGAGATGAAAAGTAAGATAGTAAATTTAAAAAATAATAAAATAATAATAAAAATTATTAAATGTCAAAACATGAATGAGAGATATAAAAATAGACACAAAATTGGAGGGATATGATTTTTTTTTTCATATATACATAAATATTCATATTTGCACACGTAAAAGAATGCTTTTACAAAAGCAAAGTTACAAATGAGAAGATAATGTTGTGCCCTGCCTTCTTCACATGATTATCCACTTTTTTAGAGAAACTTCTTATTATTAAATTAATGTATTCTTATGTCCACACCTTTTATATATTGCAAGTTTTTCCACTTTCATATTAATCACTTTTATTAAGGAGATTATAGTTTTGTTTAATTCATTTTTTTTAATTAGGGTTATGTTTATTAATGCCAGCTTCTCACAATTTTCTTTAAAGTTTCTTTTTTTTCTAGAAATATTTTAGTTTGAGTATTGAATTAATTGCATTGCTTTACATTTTTTTAGTAAAAAAGGAAAAGGATACTTGGCATTCATCAGTAAGACCTGGAGTATACATAGAATATAGAATGTACCCATAGAAAACCAGAAACCAGAAAAGGCACAAGTGAAGAAAAGAAAGGTCAAAATTTGAAAAGGCAGATAGGGGCTTAAAACACAGTTTGATTATGATCATATAACCACACAAATTAGCAATACTTTTTTGCATGTTTTATATGGGAGATCTAGTGCGAGAATCAGCAAGACGGATCTTACAATAGAGGTTAGTTATCAATCGCTTAGGCCTAAAATATATATATATATATATATCATTTCATTACACAATCTTACTTTTCTACTTCAATAATAGTTGTTATACTTATAAAGAAGTTAATTAAAGATTTAAATATGATGATGATATTATTAAAATATATTAAAATGTAAGTTTTTTAGCATATGGCCCATAATTATATAATGTTTATTTTTGCGCTAGGGTGCAATTATTGTAAGATCGGACTTGAAAATCAGTATATTACACCCTTTATTTAGAAATAGTATTGTTTTACATCTTTTTTATTTTTTTAGTTGTCATTTCCCATTTATTAGGTATTTTTTTTCATACTCTTCCAATCATGCCCTCATTAAGTGGAGCAATAACCATTATTAAAAAGCTTTGAGAATAAGGTAGAGCATTAATCAAAGGGCAAATAAGTAAATTACTTCAATTAATTAATTATTATCTTAATATGTGAATTAGTTAAAAAAGACTAGGAGTACTTTGGACGTGTATGTGGACCATAGTTATATATATTTGAATTTCTACCTGGCCTTCTTCACGTTGGATTTAATTATATTCAGCAGTTATATTGTTTTTTAATGTGATTTTATATTAAAAACAACTATAATATTTTTTTATCGTATTCGTGATTTATTATAGCACATTAGGGGCAATTCTAAGTCAATGTGCCATATTGTATGAGGTGGCAATCTTAATTGTGGAGAGCTAATTTTCTAACCGACGGAGACGCATATGATATCATCCTTCATAATCACCTAACCATTTTTATTTATATGGGTGAACCATTCCTTGAGCATTCCATATTTAGATAGCTAACCATTTATTATCATCAACAAGAATTGGAAATATAACTTTCTACGCCTTGTTATTTTGGACTACAATTTAATATTAATTCAGACAGTTGATTTCAGTTCAATTCAGTTCAGTTTAGCTATGTGTAGTTATGAATTTACACTGAAATAGGTTTAATTTAGTACAATTCAACTAACTTCAGTTCAGTTCAATTTTTAAAAATTGAAAAGAATATGATGTAAACTCAGACACATTAATGGCTCATTTTGGATTTATTGTTATGGTCGATGGTAGTTTTTTTTTATTTATTGATAATTGCCTTGGAAACAATTAAAATTGTTGTTTCGTAGCAGTGTCAAATCACTTGGATTTGGAACTAAAATTTATGCAGAAAATACTCCATTTATCTAGAAATTATTGTCTTTTTAGCCATTTTATTAGTTCTCTTTTAAGTTGTCAATTTAGATTATTAATGAATTTTGTACAATTTTTTCTCTAATTTGCCCTTATATTAATTATGAGAGAGATTATGTATTGTTAAAATTATAAGTGAGTAATTAAGAAGAAAGAGAATTTAGTAAAGGATAAATTAGTCATTTTCGTTGTGTAATAAATTTTTTATTAATTTTAATGATTTGATTAAATGTATAATATTTTATAGATAGAGGGAGTACATGATTTTGAAAAATTTCTCCATGAAGAAAATAAGATAATGAAGTTGGTTGGTTAACAATAAAACAAGTTATTGAATTTGAAATATTGTATATAATAAAATAATTTTACATTTTAAATGAAATGCAAATTTTCATAATATAGTTGTTTTAGTGATAATATGGAAAAGCAGATAAAAGTAGGTGAACAAATGTCAAATGCAATACAAAATAGATAATATTCAAAAGAAGGTATTACATAGCCTATCATGTGCTACCTATATAAAATTTAAATATAGTAAGAATAAAGTTTCGATGAAATAGAAGAATAATAAAAAATTATGATTATACCTATGAGATGGATTGATAAATGGATATTATTAAATATTTATCCAATTTAATTTTTATAAATAATTTTATTTTGATCTGTAACATTTTAAATTATTTCTTATTAGATAAAATAATTTTTGTTGTGCAGTTTTAAAAGGAGTTTTACGAAATGATCATTATCGTGTGCTTTGTTGGAAGTCTCTTTCAAACTATCTAATCAATGTAGTGAAATGTTTTGTCCATGTATAGTGCCTTTGCAAGAACAAATTTATTATTGCTGATTCCTTTTTATTTTTTCACTACTTGATTTATAACATATGATGGCTTTTTTCTATTATTATTGTTCTTTTTTGAAATGGCTTAATTTCAAAAAATTCATATTCCAATTCCGGAATATATATCCACAAAACATAATATGTTTCTTTTATAATGAAAAAGGGTCCCCTTTAGAGTATAGTAAAGTTTGCCGTCAAATTAAAAGAATAAATGAAACTTTTACAAAATATAATAATTGGAATGAAGTAGGAAGCAGTTTTGGGGTATTTCACTACCTCTTCAACGATTATCTTTTTATCTCTTCAGTAACCGCGCCATGTAGCCTGGATAATTGACAGAGGAACTAACAATAATTTGGGGCCAGCTAACAGCTAGCTATATACATCATATACATTGAAAGACAAATGATGTGAACTGAAGGAACCCAAATTAAAATTATTGATATAACATTCATGTAACGTAACGAATTTGTATTATATTCACTTTAAAAAATTATTATTCATCGTAGAGCTTCAACAAGTGAGTTCTTGATTTCGAACTAGGCTATGCAGAGAGAGCGCTTGAAAATAAATATATGTGATGGAAATTAATCTGTTCATATTCTAAAAAGTGTTAAAATTCTGAATTAAGAAAGAATATTTATGTTTACTTCTAATTCAGCAATAAAAATATTAATATATTAAAAAGTAAAAACCTCTACAATAATCTTCTATTGATGGGTCATATTATTTAATTTATAATTCATTCAGTTCAATTTAGTATTGTTTAGTACTTATTAGTATCGCATGGAATGATGAAGTCACATGAGCAATAGTAAAATTCATGGACTCCACTATTTTTTAAAAAATACATATAAATATGTACGAAGAATAGATATGAATTAAAAAATTATTTATTGGAGATATTAGAAATACATGTTAGTGGTCTAAAAATAAAAAATTATAAAGACTTTTTCTAATACATGTCTTAATAAATCTATTTACATGTGCTGTTGATTAAAAAAATTTTAATTAAAATATCAAAATAACTTAATTTCCTTAAAATTGCAACTATAACATTTGTTGTTATTATCCGTTTTTTTTCTTTGAAATGCATTATCTTTTAAATTTTTTTAATATATATATGTGAATATCACGCTCGTTGACTATATACACATAAATTTACATTGAAATAAGTATTTATCAGTTTAGTTCATTAGGGGTGTGCATTCAGTCGAAACCGAACTGAATCGAACTGAACCAAACCAAACCGAATTAACCGAACACCAAATAAGGAAAATATTGTTAACCGAACCAAACCAAATAAGAATCAAAACCGAATTAACCAAATCGAAATAAATTATTCGGTTCGGTTAAAAACCGAACCAAACCAAAATTTTAAATTAATTAACTAAAATTCAAATTCTAACACTTAAAATACAAAATGCACATCCAATATAAGTGTTACAATAGATTAAATGGCTTATTATAGACACATAAATGAATAAGAGTGCATTTTGAAAAGAGAGAATAAGGGCGTGATGCTAAAATAATTTATATATGAGCATATTTTAAATTTTTATTGTGTGTAATATATATTTCGGTTCGGTTCAATTTTTTCAGTTTTTTCTACACAAAAACCGAACTGAACTGAATAACCGAAATATTCAATATTTTACAAACCGAATCGAACCGAATTTTTGAAATAACAGAACTAAATTAATATTTCAATTTGATTTGATTCGATAATTCGATTATCAAACCATTTACACATCCCTATAATTCGATACTGCTACGTATAAATTAAATATGGGCTAAAAACTAAAAACCTACAATAATTTACTTTAAGCCCCTTATACTATGACTCTGGCAGTCGCACTTCCTATTCACTCCTCAAGGCTGCTTTGTATGGGAAGGTAAGGTGGTGAAAGAATTTTCATAGTATATATGCTTGGTTTGCTTGGAAAAGTTATAATATAAAATAGATTCCTGCTGTGTGAAAAGGATATTAAATTATTAAGAATATGAATTTTTGATATAAACCGATAATTATATGCTTTTACTTACAACAAATATTATCTTAGAACAAAAAAATGTTCTCTATTGTTTAAATGGGGAATATCCATGTCGATCCAATTTCGTATTTTATTAGCTGATGAATTATTTCAACGGAAATTGTTAAAATTATATTAATTAATTAATTAAATTTTGTATTTACATATTTTTAATCTCTTATTTATTCTTTGCACTCTTTAATTAATTTTAAAGTTTCATTATGAATGAATACACTCTAACATTGTTTACACTGTTCATGTACCGTTCACGCACTGTTTACATTTTTTTTTTAAAAAATTTCATCTTATTTTAACATTATCTTTCAAAGCGTTCATTTTTTTTATATGCCGCTTTAGAGTTTTTTTTTGTTGGTCTCATTTTTATCTTCGAAATGTCATCCGTTGTGATATAATTTTTTGAAATATTTTTTTCAGCTATTTGATATCAGGTAGCAACTCGGTAAAGACCTGGTAACAATCTTATTTTTATATGTTTGAATTTATGTCTTTAATTCAGCAGAATCTGGTAGGATGCTGGTATATATTTATGAAACTTACTAAAAATTAGGCACAAACATAAACTTGGTGGATTGAACAGACTTCAAATGAAATATAAGATTCCTACCAAGCTCCTACCAGATATTAAATAGTTGGAAAAAAGGTTTTTGAATGTATTTGATAGGTATCTGGTAAGTATTTGGTTGAATGCTAGTAAATATGTGAAATATGGTAGAAATGTGTTACAAACATATACTTGATGGACTGAACAAATTTCCAATGAAATATAAGATTTCTACCTGGTTCTTACCAGATATCGAACAGTTAAAAAAAGTTTTCGAAAAAGTATATTATAATGGATGACATTTCGAAAAAAAATGAGACTGACAAAAAATTTCAAAACGGCATGTTAAAAAAAATGAACAGTTGAGAGATAATGGAAAAATAAGATGAAAAAAACGAAAAAAAAAATGTGAATAGTGCCAAATGTACAGTTTTATAAAATTAATTCTTATTTGGTTAGAAAAATTAGGGCCAAATGTTAGGTTGATAAAATGCTTAATTTTCTGTACATTTTTATAAAAACTCATTATTTTAATATATTGAATTCATGAAGTTTTTATAAACACTATTAATCCATATTTTACACATTCGTCTAGCATTGATTGTTATATCTTTTAATTAACACACGTAGTACAAGGATTTTAGAAGACTAGAGAATCACTTGTAGGAATTTGAATCAACTTCCTATACATGTAAATGTGCCAAAAAAATGCATAGCTACTAATTAATATGAACCAAAATTCAAAAATTTTCACATACATAAAAATTATATATGACATGTGACATTAATAGAAATTACATGCAATCCACACAAGAAAAATGAATTAAGTTTGAACTATAATGTTAGAGCATAAAAATTATTTAACAGATGTGTTAATTGAACTTGAAAAAGAACAAATTTCATGCCCCATACGATGCTTTAGCCCAATTTATTTTATGAGAATTTAATTTATATTTTTCCTTCCCAATTATGTATTATTTCTTACTGCTAAAACATTATTATGTTCAGTTGTTTGAATTATTATCAATGTAATATAAACATTTACTTTTCTAATACATTAGTCTTTGCTCAATTATGTCTTAATTTTAGTTTTTGATATTATTAATAAAAAACTAAAATATCAGCTAACAAAATCAAATATGGTTAGGTCCACCCTAATTAAGGCTCTTTGAACTCAATTTAAATTATTCCACTGTTAATTTTTAATTATTTAATACTAAAATAAATTTATCTAATATTTTTTTTCGTCTGGTTCACCGAAGCTTTGCTCCTATTACATCCAGTCTCAGATCCAACCCGGGAAGCGCACCTGACTGTGGTGGGTGAGTCTCCCAATAAGGTTTTGATAGCAAGGCATATAAAAGGCCCAAACATCAATAAGGCTCATGAAGCTCATTCAAGCATTACTTACCCACAAAGCTCAAGTAAGGAACATATGGCAACCCAAGAGATGGTCAAACCATCTATATAAGGGGCTCTAACCCACAATATGAGGTAACTTCTCTACTCCTCACCATTCTACTCTTAATCCTCTATGCCACACATTGACTTAGGTATTGGAGATGATATGTTGGGGACCCCGGTGTGCCCGCTCTAACGCCTTTCTATCTTGCAGGTTGACCCCACCCTGATAAATTCGGACTGGACCGACCCTATGCATTGATACTATGATATCAATTTTTTTACATTCTCTAAAATTCAAATTCAAAATTTTACTTAAATAATATTAATCTACTTACTATTTAAACTGACCATTATTTATATAAATTAATTTAATAAAAATAAATTATAAATTAAAAAGAATCGGAACGAAGTGAATATAAAATTATACATATAGGGTCTACTCTGTTGACTTTTGTGCTAAAGAGCCTTCGAATCAGGAAAATGGAAGATTTGGTTTGTTGGATTTGATGTTTTATTTGCATAATTAGCTTTAGTATACTTGTAAAATTTGTTTATTTGAGTATAATATTAACTAGGGCTAACTTGTTTCCCATCAAATAAGTTTATTTTTTTAATATTTATAAATATTTTTAATAAAATAATTTTATTCGAAATTTAATCACATGTTTCTCAACATTTCAATAAATATATTTAATAGAATTCAAATCTAATGTAGCTATAAAAATATAGCTCTCCAATTAGTAACTGACTCTTTGACACATAGGAGCGAATGGAATTCAATTCCTAAAGCTCTAGGAGTTTAATCTTTGATTTATGAGATTACTGCTTTACTAAAAAAATTAATGTGGGATATTTGTTGGTCCACCAATCATTCACAAACAAATTACTATTGAACCTCTTTTCAAACAATTATCTCCGTCCATCCCTCTATTAACCAATATCGTTATTTTCTTATACTCTAATGCATTGAAAAGCAGACCTTACATAAAGTATAGCAGATAAGTTAATACTGTTAACAAATCTTGTTTTGATATGCAATTATTGAAGGAAAGGCATATGCATCAAGTAAAACAAATTTCACATTTAGCAACCGTGTAAGTCACAAAATAATTGACATAATTAGCCAAACAACTATTTTTTTTACCAATTTATGCTCTTATTATGTCCAGATTCAAATTAAGTCGCGCATTTAACTGTGGTGGTGAGTTTTTCAATAAAAATTTTCTACAATCACTAGGATTCGAATACAAAATTTTGATTAAGCAATACCAAAACTTTGACATAATTAGGATTTAGGCCCAAAATAGTTGACATAATTAGCCAAACAACTATGATCTGCATTCAACTATAACCAAAACTTTTACATATATATGATTGATTAATGATGACATGTATGACGACAATTATTATTTTAGTAAATATATAACATGATTTGACTCTACAATATATGAATAATCAGTGCATTATGGTTTTCCATAATTCAGGACTAATTGTATCGCTAAGCGGCAAAAGAGTAAGTGAAATGCAAATGGTTACTTCTTCAATATTTTCTTACTTTCTTTAATAAATTTATTGTTTTGTTACAATTATTAAAAGAAATGGTTTAATGCATTAATAATATTCTTAATTTGGTCCTAAAATTTTACTGCCTCCCTTAACTTTAAAATTGTCCCCGCAGCTATCCCAACTTTAAAAAAGTACACCACTTTGCTTCCTGAATTCACGTGTCAGCTTCTGATTGGTTTGACTTTTCAAAGATATATTTTTTAAGATTTTCTCTCTCCAATCAAAAGATGACACGACATTTAGGTAAGTGGTGCCCTTTTTGAAAGTTGAGGCAGCTACGAGGATACTTTCAAAGTTCACGGAGGCAGCAGGATTTTAGGATCAAGTTGAGGATGTTGTTGGTGCATTAGGCCAAAGGAGATAAATAAAATTATCAATAACAACGTAACCTATTTGCAACAACGAGTTCTTTTATACAGGACCTGACATTCTAACGTAGAAAAGTATCACTCCATATATCAACTAACACATGTTTTACTATATCCACTTTTTTATATATAATGAAATATATTTCGATAGATACGTAACTATTTCTATGAGTGGTATAAAACTTTTCCTGCAACAACCAATACATCATCAATAAATGAAGAATAAACAATATATACTTAAGGGTGTATAAGTCAAATAAAGATTTCTTGGAAAACATCTATCTAAGTGAGAAAAAGCCACCACCTCCCTTCCTTTCTATTTGGTGCTTTGGCTTTTTCTTTCAAGATTCTTTAATATTTGAATTTATAATTCATAGACCCCACTTTTTAAAATGTTACTTCTCAAGACTATAATACCCTTTATTTCTCTCATTATTTTCAAATCTACCAATATTTTCCCATTCGCACACATAATTAAACAAAATTTATTAATAAAATTATAAAATATATTTGATTTTTTATTAAAAAATAAAATAATAGTAAAAATTTGAAAATTATATACTATAAATTTATTTCATTTCATGTGAATGTAATTTATTTTATTTTATATAAATATGAAAAAATTACTTAATCTTAAAAAGTATTCATAACTTGGCAATAAATATATTTACATATGGTTTGCCGTAATTTTATTAGTTGCATTGTGGTTATTCAATAGTTATATAATAGTAATACAATAATTTATGTATAGAAGTATAAAAAAATACAATTAATTAATTTGATGAATAATACAATATTGAAATATATTTTATAGAATAACAAATTGACCTGAAAACGTATAAATTGCCTCATAAAGTTAATACCATATTGTTAAGAAGACACTACTCCCTCCATCTAGAAATTATTGTCTCTTTAGCCATTTTATTAGTTCTCTTTTTAGTTGTAAATTTAGATTATCAATGCATTTTGTACAATTTTTTCTCTAATTTGCCCTTGTATTAACTATGTGAGAGATTATGTATTGTTAAAATTATAAGTGAGTAATTAAGAAGAAAGATAATTTAGTAAAGGATAAATTAGTCATTTTTGTTGTATAATAATTTTGTCATTAATTTTAATGATTCGGTTAAATGTATAATATTTTATAAATAGAGGAAGTAAAACATAACAAGATTGTGCTAGTGGTAAGAAAACACTTGAGTTTTGTGGTACTCCTAGTAAAATGTAATTTTATTATCTTTATTTGAATCTCCAGAAGTGATGTCGCAGCTAAATATATACTCCCTTCATTTCTAAAAATTTGACGTTTTGGTTTTTTTGGGTTTTTTCAAAAGTTTGATATTTTGGAATATTAATACATTTTTATCATAATTTTTCTAATTTTCCCCTATATCAATTAAGAGAGAGATAATTGATTATTAGTAATTAAGAAAAACTAGAATTTTTATATTAAATATAAAGGATAAATTAGTCATTTTAACAGCGTAATTAATATTCCAGTAATTTTGATGATTCGATTAGAGTGATAAACTTTTAGAAATGGAGGGAGTACTTTAGTAAGTATATATTACAATTTAATCAACAAATAAAACTTTGTACCACTTTGTTTTTTTTTCAATTCACCAGAGCTTTACTCTAACTACATTCAGATATAACCTGGATCGCATACCTGATGATGATGCATGAGTCTTCTAATAAGAATTTTAAATTCACAGGATTCAAACCTACTACGTTACTTAAGTAATATTAGACCACTTACCACTTGTCCATAGGTAAACTATCGACCACTTAATCAGAAGCTGGAGAAATAAATTAGATATGTTGGGAAGGGTAGAATAGTAAACTAACAAAAGCAAAGAGACAACTTTAATATAAACTTATAACCGAAGGTGATGCTTTGTAATAAAAAACCAAAATTCAATATTTAAATATCAAAATGTGTATCAAATTTCAAAACCTCCTTTCCAACATTGTTCACTTTTATTGAACCCTCTTCTTCTTCTTCTCCACCTATCCCTTTCTCTCTCTTCTCTCTTCTGCCATAGTTATAGACCTTTGGGGAGCTTGGCTTAGTTAATGGATATTGAACCCTTGTGGACTCCTGGGGGGTACTGGTTTCTTTTTCTGTTTTGCATGGCAACAAAATCCCCAATTCCTCTATCAAACCCTAATCCTAATTTTCCCCAGCTTCTTTTCCTCTTTCTCTTTCTTTTCCTCATTGTTTCCTCTGCAACTACTAAGCCTGTAAATCCCACCGTTGTTTCGATTAAACGGCTTCTCTTAACAACATCATCTTCAACTACTATGAACTTTAAACCTGAAAAATCCCATTCGAAGGGCTCGGAATTTGGGGCTGAAGCACATGAAGTACCGAGTGGACCAAACCCTATATCAAACAGGTAGTGTGCATAAGGGTGGCTGGGTAGAGAATTACAGTTAGTTGTAACGGTGGAATTTATTATAAATTTTTCATCTTTTTTTTTTATTTTATTATTATCTGATATATCAACATTTAATACTGCTTTGTCTTCTTCAGTAACTGGTTTGTTACAAGTTATTTGCTGTTATGTCATATCCTATGCCTTCTTTTTTCTTTTTTTTAAGTTACTTTTTTATTGGGGAGAGATTTAAGGGTTTTTTTTTCATTTTAATTAGTAATAGAAATGTATAGTAGGAGAGACGCTCTATTTTGATAAATAGATATTTATATCTACATATGTATCCTCGATCGATCTCGTTTTCGTATGTATTTATCCATATATATGAAGATATTATAGTTTTTATTTATGATTTGACGAATGTTTGTGCTAGTTAAAGCTCGCTGTTGCATCTCCATATATAGTTAATATTTACGGGGTGACTAAATTCATATACATGGACTAAATCGTAAGAAATTGTACTAATTAGATCTTAAAAGATCACTAGATCTTCTTTTTATTCTTTGCTCGAGAAGGTCGAGATTCTGAACTTTTCAATGCTCGGAACTCATGGTCTTGACAAATTTCTATAGACACACAGTAGAAGTGAGATCTGTTATCACCAAAACGCGACTCGATAGGGTAATGCTATATATGTTCTTAATGATGAACACAATTTTCAATCTTGGTATTTTCACTTAACATTACTTCTTCCATTTATCTCCTAACCAATATTTTCATCCTCTAAAACAACTATTGTTTAAGTATATAATTTAAGTCTGCCTTATCCTATTGTTAAAAATACTTGTATGCTTCTTTGGTGTGGCTATAAATGTGTATGTTTGAAAGTCATGAAAGGGTTTTTAAATATATAAGGACAGGGAATCTATTCTTGTTGGGAAATTTTGAAATTTCAGTACTTAAAATAGTTTACTTCAATTATTTAACTAATGTTAGTCAAAAGTGTAGGTATTGGTTTGGAAATGATTATTCATATTTAGAAGGCAAAATGACATTATGTTTTGGGTCAGATGAGTATAATGATCGAATTTTCTGACATGTGAAAACAACATTCCACACAAATTTCCCCGAGTGCAATGATTCGATATAAAGTAGTATAATAATGATCAAAATGATACACAGCAGAATTTGTACACGAGATTGAGATATTAGAATTAGACCTGTTCAAGTGGTATGTGGTCGCCTTGTTGGAATTAAAACACTTAAATGAATAACTTTTATTAAACTCAAAAATACTACAAGAGCACTCACACTCAAAATACAAAACTACAACTTACTCTTTTACTTCTTTTTCTCTCTAAAGAAGTTCTTATTTTTTGTTGCTGAAAAACAACTAAAGGGACTGTCAGGGGACGACGGATTCCATGTGCTTCACAGAACTCGTTGAATGCCTTGGACGTGAATTCTCCTCGATCTGATCTCATGGCTTTGATTTTATGACCACTCTCCTTTTCGACCGCTACTTTGAACTTCTTGAATACTTCGAAGACTTCTGATTTTTGTTGTAAGAAGAACACCCATATTTTTCTTGAAAAATCATCAATGAAGAGGAGGAAGTAATTTTTATTACCGAAAGAACTTGGCTTAAAAGGACCGCACACGTCTGTGTGGATGAGCTCGAGCGGCTTCTTGGCTCTAGAAACTGACTCCTTTGGAAAGCTTCTCCTAAATTGCTTCCCTCGTAAATATCCTTCGCACAATTGATCAGGATTATTGATACATGGTAAACCTCTAACCATTCCCTTCTTGGATAACAACTCCAGCCCTCCAAAGTTGAGATGACCAAATCGAAGATGCCATAGCCATGATGCGTCTTTGTAACACGCCTTCAAACACTTCGCAACATCGTGTTGAATGTTCAAAGGAAACATTTTATTCTCTGACATTTGTACTTTAGCAATCAGATCTCCTTTGCCATCTCTTATTAAAAGACTACAATCTTTCATGTGAATATCATAGCCTTTTTCTAAGAGTTGGCCCAAACTTAGAATGTTGCACTTCATATTAGGCACATAGTAGACATTTGAAATTAACTGGTGGCTACCATCTTTGGCACGAAAGAGGATGTTACCTTTCCCCTTCACCGATATCTTACTGTCATCTCCAAATGAGACATCGCCACTTACTTCTTCAGTCAACTCCACGAATAAGCTTCTTTTTCCGCACATGTGGTTGCTTGCACCGGTGTCAAGATACCATGTGTTGTCTTGATGATCACTGTTGTTGTTGTAAGCTAATAATAGCGTTTCTTTCTCCTTGATCTTCTCCTCCATGAAATTTGCCTTCTCTACAACTTGATCATTACGAGCTCTACATTCTGAAGCGTAATGCCCAAACTTTTGACAATTATAGCATCGGACTTGAGATTTATCATACCTCGCGTTCGAGTTTCCTTTTCCATGACCTTGCGCAGAGCTTTCTCCTTTCTCATAGTTATTGTTGGAATTGTTGTTGTAATTCCAACTCCTTCCACGACCACGGCTTCCTCCTCGTCCGCGGCCTCGTCCTCTACCTCTGCCTCTGTGATGGTTGTTTTTACCATTGTCTTGGCCTTCACTCATATCCTTAAGTTGTAACTTGAGGAGTTGCTCAGATATACCTTGCTTCTTCTTATGCTATTCTACATAGGCTTGTAGTGATCCTTGGAGTTCTTCAATCGTCATCTCCTCCAAGTCTTTGGTTTCTTCAATCGTCACCATGATGTGCTCAAATTTGGGATCCAACGAGCAGAGTATCTTCTCTATTATTCTTACATCTTCTAACTTCTCACCGTTTCTTTTCAATTGATTAGAAACGACTGCTACTCTTGAAAAGTAATCGGAGATAGACTCGAATGGTTTCATGTGCAAGGATTCAAACTCACCTCTTAGTGTTTGGAGACAGACCTTCTTCACCTTTTCGACTCCTTTGTAAGAGGTTTGTAGCTTTACCCATGCTTGCTTGGCGGAAGTTGCACTTGAAATCTTTTCAAAACCGTCATCATCTAACGCTTGATAGATGAGGAAGAGAGCTTTCTTGTCTCTCTCTCGGGAATCCTTCAAAGTTGTAGCTTGATCTGGAGTAAGAGAGGCTTCATTTTCAGGCTCCTTAAATCCTTTCTCTACGATATCCCAAACGTCATGAGCACCGAGAAGAGCCTTCATCTTGATACTCCAATTGTTATAATTGTTGTTGTTGAGTGTTGGAACTTGAAAGGATGCCACGTTATTCGCCATTTTACTCAAATAGCTTTTCTAGACGTATAGGAGCTATTGCGACACTTTCTGGAGTCTGTTGCGACACTTATGGAGTCTTCTGCGACACTTCTGGAGTCTACTGCGACACTTTTGGAGTCTTTTGCAATACACTGGACGTATTGCAATGCTTTTGGCAGTCTAATGCAACACTTTCTGGGCTTTTTAGCTTCTACAACGCCTGGGCAGTTTCAACTTGATTTTTCCGCACTCGGGAAAAAAAATTCTTTTCGGGAGGAGGACTCGAGCTTTCAATCTAGCTCTGGTACCACATGGAATCCGTCGCCCCCTAACAGTCCCTAGATCCCCCCAACAAAGTGGTGTGGCAGAAAGGAAGAACAAAACAATCCTCGACATGGCACGAAGTATGCTTAAAAGCAAGAAACTACCCAAGGAGTTTTGGGTAGAAGCAGTGGCATATGCAGTCTACCTGTCAAATCGTTCTCCTACAAGAAGTGTATGGGGAAAGACCCCATAAGAAGCATGGAGCAAAAGAAAGCCCGGAATTTCCCACCTTCAAGTCTTTGGGAGCGTAGCTCATATTCATGTACCAAATGAGAATCGAACCAAGCTTGATGATAAAAGTAAAAGTTTTATTTTCATTGGTTATGACTCAACCTCAAAAGGCTACAGGCTATACAATCCGAATGACAAGAAGTTTTTGATCAGTCGAGATGTGATATTTGATGAAGAAGGCGAATGGAACTTTGATTCTCAAACGGAGGACTTTAATTTTTTCCCATTCGAGGAAGATGAGCAGACAACGCTTGAGCAACCAAGACAACTTTAACAAGGCCTCACAACTCCACCAAAATCTCTTACTCGTGGAGACAGGTCATCATCATCGCATTCTCCATCCTCAAGTGAGACTGAAGATGAAAGAGAAGTGCATCGTACGAGAAGTCTTCGAGAACTCTATGAGGTGACTGAATAATTAAACAATCTTACATTATTCTGTCTATTTGTTGATTGTGAGCCGGTGACATTTCAAGAAGCTGCACAAGAGAAACAATGGAGAGATGCAATGGACGAAGAAATCAAGGCCATTGAGAAGAACGACCCATGGGAACTCACTTCACTTCCCAGAGGACACAAGGCAATAGGTGTCAAATGGGTGTACAAAACAAAGCGAAATGCCAAGGGAGAGATCGAAAGACATAAGGCGAGGCTTGTTGCAAAAGGCTACTGTCAAAAGGCTCGAATCGACTACGATGAGGTGTTCGCTCCAGTTGCTCGATTGGAAACTGTTAGACTAATCATATCTTTGGCGGCTCAAAACAAATGGAGGATTCATCAAATGGATGTAAAATCGGCCTTCTTAAATGGAGTTCTTGAAGAGGAAGTCTACATTCAACAACCACCAGGCTACGAAGCAAAAGGCCATGAAGGCAAGGTGTTGAAGTTGAAGAAGGCTCTTTATGGGCTAAAACAAGCACCAAGGGCATGGAATAGTAGAATCGACAAGTACTTCCGAGAAAATGGCTTCAACAAATGTCCCTATAAGCACGCTTTGTACACAAAGATCAAAGATGAAGATATTTTGATTGTGTGCCTCTACGTGGATGATTTGATCTCACTGGAAGCAATCAAAGAATGTTCGATGAATTCAAAAAAGTGATGATGAAGGAGTTTGAGATGACAGACATGGGGCTCATGGCGTATTACCTCGACATAGAAGTATAGCAACAAATTGATGGAATTTTAATTTCATAAGAAAGCTATGCGAAGGAGATCTTGAAAAAGTTCTCGATGGATAACTGCAAGCCGATAAGCACACCGGTGGAGTACGGGATCAAGATGTCCAAACATGAAGAAGGGGAAAGTGTAGATCCAACATTTTTCAAAAGTTTGGTTGGAAGTCTACGCTGTCTTACATGCATGAGGCCAGATATCCTTCATGCAGTCGGATTAGTAAGCCGCTATATGGAGTCACCAACAACCACCCATTTCAAAGCCGCTAAGAGAATTCTTCGCTATTTGAAAGGTACAACAGACTTTGGCTTGTTTTATTCGGTATCTAATGATTACAAGGTTGTTGGATATAGCGATAACGATTGGGGTGGAGAAGTAGATAACCGAAGAAGCACTAGTGGATTCGTGTTTTTCATGGGAGACACTGCTTTCACATGGATGTCAAAGAAACAACCGATTGTAACTTTGTCTACATGTGAAGCAAAATATGTTGCAGCAACCTCGTGTGTATGTCATGCAATTTGGCTTAGAAATTTATTGAAGGAGATTGGGTTACTGCAAGAAGAGCCGATTGAGATCCGTGTTGACAACAAGTCAGCAATTGCCTTAGCAAAGAATCCTGTATTCCATGATCGGAGCAAACACATCGACATCCGCTACCATTACATAAGAGAGTGTGTTGCAAGAAAGGAAGTACAAGTTGAATACGTGAAGATACAAGATCAAATTGCGGATATCTTCACTAAGCCGCTTACAAGCGAAAACTACATCAGATTGAGAAGCTCACTCGAAATGACAAGATCAAGTTTAAGGGGGGGTGTTGGATTGTAAACTTGATCCATATCAATGGAAATCCAAAATCCAAATCCAATCAATTGGAGTCCAAGCCCACAAATCCAAAATGTAGTAAATTTATTTTGGTATTTTAAGTATGTAGATTTTTGTGAGATAACCAAATTGGAGGCTATTAATTACAACCAATTTGGAGGCCATTAAATTACCTAAATAAGTTGGCTATTAATTGTATTAGTTGGAGGTGGTGGTAAGTAATTGTGTTATTTAAGAATTGTGGTTATTAATTGTGGGAGTTGGGAGTTGTATAATTCACCTATAAATAGGTGAGTTCTTTAGTTGTTTTTCATCAACAAAAATAAGAACTTCTTTAAAGAGAAAAGAAGTAAAAGAGTGAGTTGTAGTTTTGTATTTTGAGTGTGAGTGTTCTTGTAATATTTTTGAGTTTAATAAAAGTTGTTCATTTGAGTGTTTTAATTCCAACACACCTAACCAGGACAAGCCCGACTCGAATGGGTCGGGCTAGGTAAACATATTTTAACATAGGACTGCCTAGGTCAGAGCCCGCAAAGACTTAAACACATAATGGGTTGGGCTTGGATTTAATATTCCACCGTAATTTGTGAATTCTTCCAGCTTTAAAAGGCCCTTACCATAGTCGGTTAATCCTGTATAAAAATGCCATAGAATCTGTTTCAAAGTCTACGTACTAAATGTTTTAATTATTAATAATATAAATATTTAAAATTAAATAATTATATGATGGATGGTCTGACTAAGTTTAGAAATGAAATTTTATATTAAGCCCGGTCCAGCCCGAGCCCGCATCTTATTAATGCGAGCTAAGTTGAGTCTGAGTCGAGTCATTTTTGTTGACCCTATTAAATCCGGCCCCGAGTCCAACCAAACCGGCCCATTGAAGACCTTGGAATACGTTTTTCGAAACAAAAACCTATAAAAAAGGTGATGGGATGCCAAAACAAGGACAACCCAACTAAAAAAGAGAGAGAAGTGATCAGTCATATCTGATTTTCATGCATGACTCGGAGGAAAAGCTAAAAAGATGATTGATTAAATATGAGTATAGGGCAGGCATGATTTGGTAATAATCACAATATTACAAACAGTGTGTTGTGTCGTCTCCTTTTGTTGAATTGAATAAGCTGCCTGCCTGCCTGCCTGTACCAATCATTTCATTATCATGCCTTTTCCACATAGTATAAGCCACGGGCTCCCTTATTTTTAACTTATTTTCTATTTAGTTTAATTTCACTATTTAGTTTAATTTCAGTACCAATCAGTTTAATTTCAGTATTATTTAATTTAATTTCAGTATTCAGTATTCAGTTTCAGTATTTAGTATTTAGTATTCAGTTTCAGTATTCAATATTCAGTATTCAGCATTCAGTATTCAAAATTCAATATTAAGTTTCAGTTTATATAGTATATCAATATTATTAATATATATTATTATTCATAAATATTAAAAAGCAATGAATATTAATGATAATATCATTTCAATTTTAATTTTAGTTCATTTCTATTTATACATTATACTAATATTATTAATTAATATCAGTAATCACAAATAACAACAAAGAAAAAGAAACCAATAATAATATTTTTAAAATTATTAATTATTAATTCTACCATAAATAATTTTGTAGGAAAAATAAATAAATAAAGGTAATAATATTTTATAAATATTGATAACAATTAAAAAATAATAAGGTAATATTCATAACAATAGTTACAATGAATAATAATAATAATTTATAATGGTATATTTAATTATTATTATATGTAATAATTAATAAATTTTATTAGAATGTATAGTATTATTTAAAGTGTTGTTAATTATTATGTATTTTAATATTTTTAAAATATTATTCATATTATTAATTATAATTCAGTTTCAGTATTTTTTAGTTTCAGTACCATTCAGTTCAGTTCAGTACCAATCAGTTCAGTTTAATTCAGTACACCTACTTATCAGTTGAAAAGAACGGGGCCATAATATTCTTTCCATTTTTATTCATTAATTATTCCAATTTTTGACTTACATTATTTAATCATATGTAATATAAGCATTGAGTATAGGATATATTATAGGAATTTTTAGTTCTAATCATTTCATCAATGACATAAGATCATTCTTGAATTGTGAGTTTTGAAAAATGAAAAGTGATTGCTTCATTTGTTAATAGATTTTAATAAATGATATAGTTGGATTATAACGTACATTTAAGCGCGGTTGAGATTGTAGCAGTGTTCACGGGTTCGAATACATATTCAGATGGGGTGGGATGAGGTTTTTCTTTGTTTTTATTGTAAGTTTAATTTTTTTTTAAAAAACTAAAATTAATACTAACTAATAAGCATTAAACTTTTATTAGTGAACGTTGTTATTTTGAATCTTTTTTCACATTAACGAATGTTAATCATTTATATTGCACGAAATTTAAAAAAAGTAATAGTTCCATATTATAAATACAAGGAAATAAAAAGTAATGTAGAAATTGTGTAGAATGAAAATTACAGTCAATTAATTTTGTTGTATTAGTCATGTTTTTGACCAAAAAAAAATTTTAAGCAGCTACAATGGGTTCATAATAATTTTTATTATTAATTTGACGAGTTCAATCTCACATATGTATTCTCTCATTTATTCAAATTCAATCATTTTAAAGCTCAAAAGTGAAAGAAGGCATAAAATGTTAAAGATAGTTGCTCGTAAGAAAAATTTAGTTGAATATAGGCTAGTAGAGAAAATTAGATCTATTGAATAGCTTTTTTTTGAAAAAGAAATGATTTATTGGGCCTGCAGTCATTGCTGGCTGAGCATAGGTTAGGAGTGGGATGGTTTAGGGCCCATGATTGAAAGATGGCCTAAATTTTATAACTATGTGTATATGTATATAGAAATTTTAAAATATTTTGACTTTATTCAATATAAATGAGTTAAATTATTAGCATATAATAAAAAAACCTTAAATCGTGCTTTATTTTAAAAAAATTCAGTTTAACATTTTTTCAATCGAATGGGCCTAATTTTTGTTTCGCCTAAGGCCTTTAAATGTTAAGACCGGCCCTACTTATAATAATAATAAAAAAAATCCTATTTTACCTGAATATGGACTTGAACCTATGACCTTTAGATTTACAGCTTCAGGCTCAACCACTAGGGTAAAACCCTTTGCCACATATCTATTGAATAACTTTGAACTAAAAACTTGGCCAAAAACATTAAAAAGTTACACTTAAAAAAATGTTGAAAGATACTCCCTCCATATTTTTTTACTTATATTCCTACAAGTTTCACGCCTTCATTTATTAAGGATATGAAAATACTAGTTTACCCTTGTATCTCAAATTAATGCTTTAATTTTTCAAATCCAAGTGCAATTAATATTAAGGACATAGTTGGAAGAATAATGAAAAACGTATATAGAAAAGTGCAAATGAGAAGTATTTTGATAATCCAATTTTAAGCTAGAATGTCTATTTTAAAAAGATAAAGGGAGTAATTGGTAGTCGCACATTAAAAATTAATAAATAAATAATAATAATAATAATAATTATAGCTAAAAAGCAACATATAAATTAATCGTTAACACTTCAATTCAACACTTTAAGGTCCCCTTAGATCTTTAATTAAAGATCCAACAGTATAATAAACTTAATTAGGATAACATTTCATGTTATTAGTTTTTACTTTTTATAGCCGTTTTTGTAAGTTAACGTATTCTCTTTTTTTTTACACTTGTTAGATTTCTATTACAGTGAAACTTATCAGAAATCAAATCAGTATTGTAAAAGTAAAACAGGGACAAAGCATAATGCAAAAAGAAGCAATTGTTAAATCCAACAATATTAATTAATAAATTATTTACAACAGCATACCTCGGCATAACATTTATACATAGACAAAAATCACAACTAATTATCTATCTAGATAGACAAAAATCACAATTAATTATCTATCTAGAGCAGAGAAGTTTGTACAAAATTGCTAAATTTTACCTAAATTTGTATATATGTAACACCTTTAAGAGACAATGCACATAACAATTGTATAGACTAGTATTATTTTTCCAACTTGAAGAATGCGATTGTTTATCCATTATTTCGGTGGGGTTAAAGATCCATTATTCTTTGACTTTAGATTATAATAAATTAAAATAAAATGATTCATTACCTAGGTTACACGGACATGCCCCAAGTGTCCGACACGACATGGACACTGACACGCAGACAAGGCAACTTCGAAAATATATGCATTTGAACACGGCTAGGACACGACAACTAAAATAAATTGTCAAATATAAATATTCATATATAATAAAATTCATATCATCTATAATCATTTAAACAATTACAGAAACTATATAAAATAAATAAATTCTAAATAGTTATGATATTTCTAGTGACTTTATTGCACATGTCAATAAATTTACTAACTATGTGCAACTAATGTGTTTTAACCCTAATGTATAACCCTTACTTTCCTTGCCCACAATGTTGCATTTTAATGCTGTATTACCCACACTTGCTACATTTTTCTATTTTTGTCACATATTTCCACAAAGGAGATTCATTAACTTCTACGTGGAGTGTCTAAGGTGTGTCCGCCGAGTGTCCATCCTATGTGGAGTGTCCGGAGAGTATCGGTGTTCAATGCGTGCCAGACACGGGGACACTCCAGGTTTTGGAGTGTCCATGCTTCATAGCTCATTATAATCTGAGCTTCTTTTATTGTGAACTCACAGATGGCTATTGTAACTCCACTTCAAGGTCAATTAGAAACAACCTATCTGTAATTACAAAGGCAAGACTGTGTATACCCGACCCCTTACCCTGCTTGTGCGAAAGCCTTACTAGACTTTGGGGGTAATGTTGTTGTTTAACAAAGTATAACTTTCCACTTTCCTATAACATGTGCAAGAATACCATTAATGAAAAATTCATTTTCAATAGACATATTGATATGATCAACAGCTTCAACTTGATCAAATATTTACCATTATTAAACCTAGATATATATAACTAATCAAATATTAATACATGGTTTGATTTTTTTTCTTTTGAACCGAATGAAACCAAACTGTACTTTGGCAATGTAAATTCATAAATCAAATTGAACTCAATTCTGACAACAAAGTATTCATCTAATTAAAGTAATTAAGAATGTGGTAACAATTTGGTAAAGTCAGCTTTGTTGCACGGCAACATTCAAGCCCCCATATCTTTGCATCACTTTCCGAGTAGCAAGGGCTGCAGCCTCACTGGCACGCAATGTACCAGTCGCCATAAGGGCAGCAAATTCTCGGCTGATCTCCTCCTGGACCTTGCTCCGAGCATCCCCAAGTGGGTCGCTAGCTAACCCCTTCACTTCAGAAGGCTGCACAGCAGGCAGTATTGACTTATCCTGTGCAGTACAATCCCCGGATTTTTCTGTGTCAACTGCAGTTTTAGCAGGCGGGCTATTGCCTTTACCTGATGATAGATTTGCTGATGGCTGTGTTGTTGGCATTGGCCTGAATTGTGGAGCTTGCGGGACAGCTCCTGCTCGTAGTGTTGTTTCCAGATTCTGGATCAAGGGCACTACATTGCAAAAAGTGAAAATCAATTAAATCAATGGTTTTAGTAAAAAACAAAAAGCAAAAGCATCAAATCAATCAGAGCAAATCATATTTGTTAGAGGCGCAAGGCGGCGTATTGAGGAACAAAGGGACCAGGCATGCCCAAAGGGCACAAGGCAAGGCACGCACCCTGAAGAAAAGTGAAGTTAAATGCAACAATTATACCGGAGAAAAGAATAAAGAGAAACGTTAGATGTACATATACATTTAAAGTTCAAATATCTAGCCTTAAAAATGAATTGAATTAGGAATATCTCGCCATAACTTATTATTGAAACTCTTAAAAATAGATGGACAACATATTAAAGTAAGTTAAAACCCTGAAAAACTCGAGGCACACACTGAGACGCACGCCTGAGGACCACCACCTCGCCTGTTATATGGCGAGGCAACAAGGGTCACAACCTTGCATGCCTTCGACAACTATGGAGCAAATGATAGGTTCCACCATTAATCAGAAAGTCAGAAAACAGTCCAATCAATCCCATCTATAAATGTACTAGAACAAATTCAATGTATTTGGTCGGCGATAAATTTAAAAAAAAAACACAAAATGACTACAGACTGTAACAAGGCAAGAAAAATATATAACGAAATAATGAAGAACAATGATACCAATGACAAAAAGTTAAAGCTAAGAGCTCAGAGAAGGCAGGAACTCACTAAAAAGAGCGCCCATAGGACTGTTCATAACTTCGTTAGGAAGCTGAATAATGTACTCCGGTATATTTGCACCCACCAAAAATTGAGCAACCTCGTTGCTGAAGTTGTTGCAATTGTGAGTAAGCAAACTATATGTCTCAGCTGTGTAGCGGGGGCTAATTTCCTGCAAATACATTTCAAATACGTCTTTCGGTACATGTGTGACACCCAAATCTACCACTTTAACAGGTGTTCCATATGGAGTTCTTCCAGCTGGATCATGTTGTATCCCTCCCCCAAAATAGTATTCATTACCGTATACCACCACTCCTGTGTGCCTAACATATAAGCACAACACATAAGAGTAAGCAAAGCAGCAAACAAAGAAAAAAAAAACACCTTATGTATACTCTTACGAGGGCGACCTTGTTGTATAATTAATTGACCCATGTGGTCGCTGTGTTATGCAACCTATTACCTTTTTGTACCTTCAGTGCATATTATGCATAGTTACATCAATAGAAATTCTACCATGCAAGATCAAAAAGTAACAAATTGCATAGCATAGGGACTTAATGGGTAATAATTGCATAGCACAGGGTTTCAAAATGTAACAAATTGCATCACTGAATGACCAAATGGATAACATGACAGTAGAGGGATCAAATGGGCATATGAGTTATACCAGAAGGACTGAAAAGTCCCTTTTGCCCTCTTACAAGTAATAATCTAACAACCTAACAACAGTACGAACATCAGATAATATCTATGAAGCACGGAAACTCCGGTGACATGCCGTTTTGGCTTTTCCGAAACATTTCAGAAACAGAAACTCTCGGAAACCCCTACAAAACTTTTCCGGGGCAGTTTTCATAATTAAAGAAAGTTGGAAACTCGTTTCTTCAAATTCCGAAAACCGTTTCCTAGAAATTCCTTCAACCTTATGACTCAATTTTGGTTCATTCCAAAACTAAACTTCCTATGCATTTATTGTGTAAGTCCCTAAATATATATATTGCTTCTGAATTGGAATTCTTCAAATGCTAGGTGACCTTAATGAGATGAATATTATTTGATAGGTGTCTACGTATAAATATTCACGGAAGAATTGATTTATAACTAATAAATATATTTTAAGTGTAGAGTATTTTAGTATTTCATTATTTTATACTTGAATAAAATTATATTCATAGAAGTTTTATATTTTTTATATTTATACATATGCCCTATATCTTTATTATTTACACATTTGCCCACAGTTTCCAAATCTATATTTTTTAGTAAAGGCATTTTCCAGTTTCTGTTTCTGTTTCCGTGTCCGTTTCAGTTTTTGTTTCCGTTACAGTGCTCCGAGGATACTATCTACAACCTAACCTACAAAGCTTAAGGTTATGTCCATTCGAAAGCTATCCAGCTATGCCCCAAGCCTGCCATCAAATGGCGAAGTGAATGAGCAAACAAACGTCATGTTAATTCAATTCAGTCCCCAGTCCATATAGTATTAATTCATCAGGGCAAATAACAGTTAAACATAAAAGATTATGAGACAGAACTTAGTCCCCAGTCCATATAGTATCAATTCATCTTATTCAAATAAGTTGTCAATTCAAAAGGCAATTTGAGATGATAAATCCAAGGGCAAATGTAAATTGCTGTCAAAATTTACATCCAATTCATCACAAAATCCCAAGAACGAAGTAACGTTTAGGAATTTAACATATTGCAATTTGTGCCAGTTTATGAACTTACCAAATCCCCTCAATAGCTTTCCCCAAAAATGATGTTGATAACTGACGAGCCAATCCTTGACTGAGGTCATACACATTCAAAACTACCTTGTGACCCTCCTGCCGCCATTTCAAACTCATGAGGACAACAGTTTAACAAAACAAAACTTATTCAAATAAAAAAGATTATAACAATGAAGTTTCAAACCTCTGCCATTTCTAAAGCTCCACAATAATTCCACCAACAAATGCAGATCTCCTCTCCAAATCAGAATCAAATCGGGTTAATATCTCTCTGCACATCACAAATTTTAGTTAAGGAAACACAGACAAAAATGACTCGTCACCCAAGAAAACCCTAAATTGAGGACTAGGTTTTTTAAATTTGACATTTCAAGATGCATAATCAAACGCAAAACAAATGACACCCAAATCCATAAAACCCCAGCCGTAAACGATCTCAATTTCTTTCAATCATCAACAAGAAAAGATAATTCAGACGGCAATGAACAAACCAAACAGAAGTGAAAATCATGATATCAAAATTTTCAAAACAGTTGAGATACACATTATAGATATCATACAAAATTAGAAACAGAAAAATTGACCTGAGTTTTGGAATTTTTTAAGGCGGTGGAACAGGAAGGGATCGTGTTCTCTGTTTGCTTATATAGCCGATGATCGGAAAGTGGGTCTAGGAGGCTCGAACAGTTATTGTTCTTTCTCTGACCTTCTAGAACTTCCCATCCAGTTAGTTTTCGCCACGTGTCCCTTCCGCTGCTTCCGCGTTCGGTTTTTCATTTAATTTACTCGTTTATCTTATGCAACTATTAATTACGGTTGAAAATTGGTAGCAAATTCCCAAACCGCTCGGAGATTCGCTCCGGCAACGACGGGGTACTCCGATAAGTCATTTCACGGGAAGGAAATGGGGATTTTGGTGAGAATTGAGATGGAGATACCAACTTTCAATCCGAATTTAAATCTTTCAATAAACATAAATATACAAACATTCGAATTTTTTTTTAAATCAACATTATAAACAATTTAAACGATGTTGTTGAGCATCCACCACGGATCGAATCTAAGATATGCATGGAGTAACCTTAAATTTTGTGGTCAGACATCCTATCCTTTGAGGCACCTGCAAATTGGCGATTGGAAATTAGTCTAAATATGACAAGGCTTAAAGGTGTCGCCTAAGGTTGGAACCCATCCAGAACCACCTCATGATAAAAAAAAATGTTAAATGTTAAATTTTTCATTTTTCATTTTTTCTTACCCAAGAATAGCTTATATATCATTATTATAGACAAATAATAACTCTAATCTGATGTGAGTAAAAGCTAGACCCCCTACTTGTCGAGGAACTAACTGCTCTAGCTAATAAGTGAGCAGTCGTATTCGCAGACCTATTAACATACATTATTCTGATAGAGGAGAAACAACTAATAAGAGTCTTATAATCCGAGAAAAATAAGACCAATAAGTCAGAGATACATATCGATCTTTCATCTTATAAATGTAGATAAATCTCTTTTAAGTAATATCGTTTCATACTTGTAAAACTTGTTGGCATTAAGGAACATGCAAAATTCTCATGCATAGTTGTGGTTATCTAATAACGTGAGTTGTAGCTTAATAAAATATAGATTGCAAAATAATATTGTTTTTTTTAATCTTTTTAATATATTTCTCTTGCTTCTGTGGCAAATTTTTCCTATCTTCCAATATGGTAAGGTTATGTTTCTTTGGCGGTATGTTTGGTTTGATTTATCTCATTTCCCCTATCGATGTATTATTCAAGATGTACTCCAACTTTTGTTAGCAGTAATATTATGACTTTCGGTAAGCGACTTGGTGACATTAAGAAAGGTCCTAGGTTCGAAAATTGTGAATATAAAATATCCCCATTGGGAGACTCACCAATCATAGTCAGGTGCGTGCCCAGGTCAAATCTGAATGTAGTTAAAAAAAGAGTTTCAATGAACCACATGGGAAAAAAATAATATTATAAAAAACCTAAAAGTTTAACTAAACAAAATGATAAAAATAAGTGTAATATTAATCTATATTAGAAAGATAATCATGCTACGATAGATATAAAATAAATTTTTTTCGGTTGCCCATCTGATTTATCAGGACTTTACTCCGTTTATGTTCAGATCTGATTCGAATCGCGCACCTGACCGTAGTGTATTATAATGAATATAATACAGAGAGAAAATATCATATGTACGTGTAAACATACTAATTAGATTTTGTTACACCCACTTGACTAGTTTGACAAAAAAGACAACCATATAAGGCTCAATTGTTCCCTTTTATGCTTCGATTGCTCCAATAACGGAAAAACCATGTCCAAATAAAGCTCAAACCAACTAAATATGTATAAATCATTTGTCTTTAATTGACTAATTATAAAAAGTTTGTAATCGAGTTTAACCGTAATCATACAAATGAGTAACGTATACATGACTTATAATTCTCTCCGAGTACTAGAGCAACAAATCTGTATTTGTTGATAGTTGAGGCTTGAAATGTATAATAATTTCAATTTATAGTTTATCAATATACTTTGAAATGAAATATAATAAGATCAAGAAATATAAAAATTAATTCACTTTAGTTCAATCTCAACACCGATGAATGAAATTCGTTCTCTCTTCACAAAGTCTAGGAGCTTAACTTTTTTTCGAATTTTTTTTTATCGTTTTTTCATTTGTTCTTCTGTTGGTATACACTCTGTTTATGTTGTATTTATAACGTTCGTATAGACAAATCAAAAGAGTCGTCCCTATTTTTCGTTTTCTTAGTATGTAGAGTTCTTTTTTCAATCATATGATATTTGATTGGTGTTTGACAACTGAGCTACCCTAATTTGTTTGATAAATAACTATTAAATCCTACTAGAGAAGCTAAACTACTCAATTATATATGATGCAATGATAGAAATTTCAATCACATTGTAATTATATAACATAATCATACATGAGAAGATACATATAGATAAATTTGGCTTCCAAGCACGACATGCTAGTTCTAATAATATGATTTTGTCAAACTAATTATTTGTTTAGATCTAGTTTTGGACTTGGATTGATAATTGCAAGTCACTTATCACGGTAATGCATTTATTTCTTCGTTAATTCATCCAACATAGGGCTTATAAGACAACACGTTTATTGGAAACAGTTTTCGTTTGAACTAACATAACAAAAAATTGGAGTTTTAGTTGTGTTAGTATCGAATCCTTATCTATATTTAGTAAAAAAGGATAAATTTCAAAAACATACTATGTGATTTCGGCTATTTTTAAAAAGAATATCATAAAAATTTTATTTTCGAAACAATGACTATGGCTTCAAAAGTTAGCAGATAAAGGAAAAAAATTATGAAATGTCTCTTTTCTAATGTTACAAAGGCCTAATGCATCTTCAGTTACCTGAACTTGTCCCAAAAAACTTATTGCCCCCTTGAACTTTGAAAGTGACCTCGTAGCTCCCTCAACTTTTAAATAGTGCTTCACTTAGCTCCCTGAATGCCATATGTCAAATTCTGATTGAAGAGAAAAAAATCAGAAAAATGACATCTTTGAAAAGTCAAACCTATCAGAAGCTGAAACGTGGTGTTTAGGGAGTAAAGTGGTGCACTTTTTAAAAGTTGATGGAACTACGAGGTCACTTTGAAAGTTCGGAGGCAATAGGTTTTTGGGGACAAATTCATGTAGTTGAAGATGCGTTAAGCCTGTTATAAATGATATTTTAATTAATTCAACATTCATATAATTTAACCATATTATTTATGAATTATATATTAAGATTTGAATAAATTTTGAAGATTTTTCATTTTGTTATGATTTTTCAAAATTATTATTGACTTTTAATTATAAAAATACTTAGTTTTCTAAAAAAAATTCAACATTTATCACTAGGTGTATTGTATATTTATTAACCAACCTGCAAAATTTTAGTTTAAAATGGACAAGATTACCATTTTTCGTGACATAATTTCAAATTGAAGATCTTGTTTTGTCATTTATTTGCTAACTTTTAAAACCAGAATCCTCGTTCTGAAATAAAAAAAATTTATGATCCTCTTTTTAAAAATGGTCGAAACCACATGATATATTTTTTAAATTTACCAAAAAAAATATCGAAACAAAAATTCCATAACTTTGATTTCACCATTGGTTAATAAACATTATAACGGTATTTATTGGGTAAACTTTAAAAAAATACCTTTTAATTTCACTCATTTGTAAAATGGGGTCTGAGAATTTTTTTTATAAAACGAGGTATGTGGTTTCAAAAAATTTACAAATAAAGAATCTTCAATATTAAATTATATTATGAAAAATGGGTAATCTTATTCGTTTATATTTAAATTTTTTGCAGGATAGTTATTAAAAATATAATACACATCAGTAAATAATTTTGAAATTTTTTGAGTAGTACAAATATTATTTTTAATTAAATTATGATAACTAACTTTAAAAAATCTTATAAAATAAAAAATTTTAGAAAATTAATCAAATCATGACGTATAATTTTGAAACAATAAGGTTAAATTGTTAGAATGTTGAATTGTTGAAAATATTCAATGTAACACCATTATTTTGAAATCACAGACCCTCTTTTACAAGTTGTTTGAAATCACATGCCCCATTTTACAAAAATAAATTCTCAGACTATATCTTTTAAATAAGTGAAATCACAAGGTACTCTTTTTAAACTTACCCGTATTTATTTGCTAACCGGACATTTTTAATAATTTTTCCTCCCATAATATTTATTATTTTCAATTAATTTTATAAGAAAGACAAAATATTAATAATATAAAAGAGAATTAGTCAAAAAAAAACAATTTTTAAGGAAAAGTATGATAAGGATATTTCTCGAAATTAGGGCCACTGATTGGCATGCCTTCTGTCTTACATAAATTCAGGGAATCACATGTAATAAGATTTGGTTTTACCGTCACACTCGCAATATAGAGAAATTAAAAAAAAACATTAAAGAGAAATTTGCGCCAATAATCTTTGTACACGTCAAAGGAAAGGGTCCGGCGTAGAGGCCCACAAACCTCACGGACGTACTATTCTTACTCGGCTCAAAGTTTATTTGAGAATATTCGCACATTATCACCAAAAGCTCGATTTAAAATTTTTTTGCAGAATAATATATTTTAATATTATAAAAGATTTTGATTTTTATTATTAATTAATTAAAAATATTTAATATTAATTTTTAAAAAATTTAGAAATTAAATTTTTAGAAAAGTAATTTTAAATTGGCCTTTAAATATTTTTTAGGTTTTAATGCTTTTTGAGTGTTTGATTTATTGATATTATCTATTTAGTGTTTAATATATTATTTTTAACTTATTTAATATCTGACATTAAATTTTAATATAACAACTTAATAAATTATTAATAATTAACAATTCTATCATCAACAAAATATATTCATACATCAAATAATAATTATATTTATAAATTAATACTTAATATACTAAAATAAGTTAGATATTAAATATAACAGTATAATTCCTTCGTGCACCGAATAATTAGTTTCAATGTGAGTTATAAAACAGAACCTAAAAAGTACTACCAGTTACGCTTATCATTAAACATCGAACACCTTACTCCTCTCTCCGTCACTATCCTCCCATTCTGTGCCCCACGCGTCTGCATGAGCTGTCCTCCGTCTTCATTCTTGTTCGTTCTTTAACGGCAGCTCTTCGCTCCAACTGCTCCACCCCATTAAACATCTAACAACTTCCGCTCCGAACCTGACTCCGAGCCATGTGTCGCTATATATATTTTGTTGCTCAAGCTTTAAAAAATTAGCTCTAATTTGCTTTTTCCTTTCCGGTTGTCACTTCATGCTGTACCCATTTTTGTTCTGCTTTGTCTCTCCCAGCCCCACTGTTAAAGCTCGAGCTCTTCTACTTCAGAATCTTCACCTGCACTGTTTTTATGAGCTGAACCAATTTGCAATCCTTAATCTTCAAAGTCGCTTTAATTTGTATGAATTTCATTGTTTTTTGAATTTTTTTGTGTTTTTTTGGCTGATTGTAATGTGAAGTTAGGGTTCGTAATGCGGAGATCTTGTAAGATTGAGTTTTAGGTGTTGATCCATTGCTAAATTGTATTTTTTTCAGGTTGTTGTACATGAATTAAGCAATTTTGCTGGTTAAGGCAATTAATGCAAGATTTTGTGTTAATTTTGACTCTCATTGCAACAATTTCCTAGCATTTGTCTTTTGTTTCTTGATTTTCTTCTTTTTTTACTCAGATATTCAAAATAATTTGTAGTTGACTCTATCCGTTCAGTAATTCGTTTTTGTTTTTAGTTGAATTCCAGTTATCCTTGTCCGGTATGAGATCTGATACGGTTAATCGCCTTTCTGCAGAGCACTGAATCCTCAATCTACTGAAAAAGCCAAAGATGGCGCAGAATAATTGGGAAGCCGATAAGATGTACGATTTTCCAAGCATTGAAGTCATTGTTTTGTGCATTTTTTGCAGCTTTTGGGGAAATTTGAGATTACACTGATGTTTTTACTTTTTCCTCTGTTCAGGCTGGATGTGTATATTCACGATTATCTGTTGAAAAGAAAATTGCATAACTCCGCCAAAGCTTTTATGGCTGAAGGGAAGGTTGCCACTGATCCAGTAGGTAATGTTGATAGTTATTTGACAAAAATATTTAGTGCACGGGCGTTCTGGCATGAATATTTGCTGCTATTGGTTCACTAAATTGTAATTTGAAAATATACGCTGAGTAGGCTTTCATAACGGTAATTTGGTTGTGCAGCTATTGATGCTCCTGGAGGATTTTTATTTGAATGGTGGTCTGTATTTTGGGACATATTTATTGCAAGGACAAATGAGAAACATTCTGAGCCCGCAGCAGCTTATATTGAGGTGCCTCTCTAGTTATGATTTCTTTTTTCTGTATCTTTGAAACTTCTTTTATGATAGAGGTTACTTTTTCTCATCTAACTTTGAATTGTGTGGAAAATAGTCCCAACAAATTAAGACAAGAGAGCAGCAACACCAGCTGCAAATGCAGCAGTTGCTAATGCAACAACGAAATGCTCAGTTGCAACGAAGGGACCCTAATCATCCTGCTCTTACTGGTTCTGTCAATGCAATAAACTCGGAAGGGATGATAGGACAGCCATCAGCCAATGTTTTGGCTATGAAGATGTATGAAGAACGTATAAAACACCCGCATTCAATGGACTCAGAGACGTCACCATCATTGATTGATCCTAATCGGGTGGCTCTTTTCAAATCAGCAACTGGTCCTCAGGGGTAAATTCCATTTGTCTTTCCTTTTCTGAATGCATACCTAACTTGTAGTTTGACACAGATGGCGTTGCTGCTTAACTTTTCTAATTCTTGTTGATTCAGTCAGATGGGACAGGGTAATCCTGGGAACATATCTGCATCCCTGCAGCAGATGCAAGCAAGAAGTCCTTTAACAACTGTAACTACTTCGCCACAATTTATACTTATATTATATTTCCCTTATTTCGGGATCTTTTAGATATTTTAGTTCATTTAGAATGTTCGTTACACCCTCCTTACATTTTCGCACATGGAGGTTGTAGGAAATCAAAAGTGAGGTCAACTTGGGTCCAACTCAGAAGAGCCTACCAATGGATCCCTCATCCATCTATGGACAAGCAATTTTGCAGTCCAAATCTGGACCAGGTGGTGCAGGTAATGCTCGGAAGAGTTATGCTTATACGATGAGACAATTTCCGAAGAAAAGTTGCAATTACTGTATTTTTGCTCTGGCACATTAATGATGTCAAGCCATAGCATCCTGGTTGAGTGCATATTTGGTTGGTGTTTAGTATGTTGTTATTATGAAATTTCTCATTTTAAGTTTTTGTAGGATGTTGTCCAATTTTGGGTACTTTTAACCGGGGCCACAAAAATGGATAGTTTTGATGGAATTCATCGTTACTTTTGAAATATAGAGATAATAATTTGCTCCGGTTTTATTGTTTGGAATAAAATTTTAATTTATTTACTACATTACCATTCACGAATAGTTCCAATTATAATTGTATGGGTTTTTGAAATGGTTTCACAAAATTATTCAAAATAGACAAATTCACTTTATATATCACCCTTGCCATAGTTTCCAATTTCTTAAATCTAACTTCTATTTTAAATGGAAACAATTTAAGACATTTCCAAACTAAATTTGGTAGAAAATTAATAGATATAGAATTCGTTTTTTTGCCATTGAAGTAATGATAAATCGAGTTCGAATCCTGATAAATGCTTGTGGGTGAACAAATTAGTTCTTCTGGGAGAGTGGGAGCAGACAATTACTAACGCATTGAATTAAGCCTCAGTTTGTGGGGTTTTGCATTTCGTTTGAGTTGCAAGTCCAACAGAACTATGATAATATAGTTGTAATTCTACAACCTCATAGGCGCTCAAACTTACCAACTATTGGACACTAATGGCTTACATTGTGCTTTAACAGTTCGTTCCTTGCTCTTTTCTAGGATGTTTGTGGCTTCTTTTTTTTGTTTATTCTTTATGTATTGTTGTCTTATGCATATGATACCCAGTGATTGATTGAGAAATGAAAATTATATTGGAATGTTGGCTATTTTTTAATAAGAAAAGAATAAATTTCCCTACTTCATTCATCCAGGTTTAAATCCAGGTGTCACAGGTCTTCCATTGAAGGGCTGGCCTTTAACGGTAAGTTGTGTTTTAGGTTTTATCTAATGCTGGCATTTCTATTTATCTTGCTTTGCTTGTACCAAGCCCTTGATACAGAGGAAACCCAATGGTGCAGGGAATCGACCAAATACGGCCAGGTTTGGGTGTACAAATGCAGAAACCGAATATTCAGCCCCAAAATCAGTTTCTTTTGAGTTCGCAGCAACAGCAAGTTTTGGCACAGAGCAACCTTGGAAATTCAAGTAACTATGCTGACATGGATCCGCGAAGGTTATGTCAGTTGCCTAGAGGTGCAATGAATGCAAAGGATGGTCCATCCACCAGGAATGATGGCTCAATATGCTCTCCTGTGCAATCCAGCTCGCCAAAGGTCTGGTTGATTACCTTTTACTTCATTCTGATATTTACTATTAAATCACATTCCATTTAAAAAAAAATATTTGGTCCTTAAACTAGCTGAGCTATATTCGTGAATTCAATGGGTTATTCCCTCCATAGAGTATACTTGATGTCCTATACTCCTATATTTTAGAAAGGCTTCAGATTATGTGAAAATCAGACACAGTTGCACAACATCACTTTGGCTCCACAGTTTTAACCCCAATTTTATCCTCGTCCAGATTAATTTTGTACCATTATGAGATGATTGACCTTTCCATTGTATGTCTATTTATAAATTGTGCTTAATTTTTCATGCCCTTCTCTGTTTGAGGTTGTTTGTAAATTGTAATATTGTTAATTACAAACTCGAAAGGATTTACCTAAGATAATCCTGCAAAGTAAATATTGTAAACTTTGTTTTTCTTCATTCTAGATCCAATGGTGTTCAAATAATGTCGTGTTTTCTTGTTTCATTAAATATGAAGGGCGGTTTCATGTTCATTCTATTAAATTTGTCATTTTCATTAAATCAGCTTATATCCTTTTGTTTTAGTTTTCCCAAAGATAAAGCATTTGATTTTTATATGAATTCCATCACAATTTGACCAAAAAAAAGTTTTCTTTTTTTCAAATTTTATGTTGAAGTTGATTGTTAGCTTCTTTTCATCTCCCCCATGACAATATTGCTTCTAGACTCAGGATTCTCTTATCAGTTGCCAATGCCTGATTATTAAATCTTTCTTGCATGTTAAACAGATGAAGATGGCCCAGATGCAGCATTCTTCATCTCATCAGCAGGACCAATTGCAGCAGCCACAGCATTTGCAACAGGTTCTATATTTCCAATTAATTTGAAGATCTTAATTTTTTGTATTAGAGTGATATTTACAAATATAATAGTAGTATTATTATTAGTCTTCACATTGATTATGTTCTAACTAGATGGGTAGGAATGATATGTGCTCTTCTTAGTACTCTAACAATCTTCCTGTGGTTGCCTGCAGAATAACAGAAAGAGGAAGCAACACTCATCTTCTGGGCCCGCTAACAGCACTAATACAGGGAATACTGTTGGTCCTTCGCCGAATTCTCCTCCATCAACTGCTCACACTCCTGGTGATGGAATGACAACCGCAAGCAGTTTACAGCATGTGAATAGTGTGTCAAAAGGCTTGATGATGTATGGTTCAGAGGGCACAGGAGGTCTTGCATCATCTTCTAACATACTGGTATACTTGTTTTACATGTACTGATTGGAAAGTAAGAAATTGTGTAATGAGCATATGGTCCTTTAACTTTACAATTGATTAAGATTAGGTTCTCTGTAGTCTGTACTCTATAGTTAAAGCAATGTATGAGATGTATGAATCTAGTGTTTAGGAGATATTTCTTTGAACCAGATGCTATGTGGATCCCTTAGTGGTCCTTAATGCAAATATTGCCTAAATTGGAGAGCCATGATTATGCTTTTAAAACATCATTTTGTTATTGGCAGGAGGATATGGATCGGTTTGGAGATATTTCTACTTTGGATGATAATATGGAACAATTTCTTTCAAATGATGGAGACAGAAGGGATTTGCATGGAAATCTGAAGCGAAGTTCCACAGAGCACCAAAAGGAGTCCAGTAAAGGTAATCGGATGCGGTATCTACTCTTTTTGTCTACACATAGTTGGGATGAATATCTTAATTCTACCCAAGGCGTGACTCTTTTTTTGGTTGCAGGTTTTACTTTTGGTGAGGTCGGTTGTATACGGACAAGAAACAGCAAGGTTACTTGCTGTCATTTTTCTTCAGATGGAAAGATGCTAGCTAGTGCTGGACATGATAAGAAGGTATGATGTATAATACTGTAGGTGGTTTATTCATATGCTTATATAAGATTTTTACAATTATACCCCATTTCTCTATCATGTTTAGGATGTTAACGAGCCAAACCGAGACCGAACTGTCTGGGCTTTGCTCGATAATAAAAATGGTTGGGCCCTACTCGGCTCGATTTGCGAGCCTAACTACCTTCCTTGAATCGGGTTAAATTTGTTTACTATTATGTTCTAAATACAACATTTTGACAAATAAAATTTAAATAATCCAAAAATATGAAACTAAGGTTTTGAACAAACACTAAAATCTACATCGACTATATAGTACATAAAGATTCATTCTTCCCAAAATAAATACAAATTAGCAGTTACTGTTTCTATGAGTAACTGGCAGTTAAGTGCCCTATAAACACCAAAGCAAACACGACACATGGCATACAGCACACTTAAGCTCTTGATTTTGCGATGGCTATGGCCTATGAGTATATAGTTGGTACTTGAAACTGCTACTTATGTGGGGTTCATAAGTATAGATTATTGATCACCTTTTTTATTGTCTGTATTAGGTTGTTTTATGGAACATGAATACCCTACAAACGGAGACAACACCAGAAGAGCACAAACTAGTCATAACAGATGTCCGTTTCAGGCCCAATTCATCTCAATTGGCCACATCATCTGTTGATAAAACTGTGCGGTTATGGGACGCAGCCAATGTTAGTATTTTCCTACTGCTCGTAAAAACTGTTCATTTTAAAGCCATTTGACATTCATAATATTAGGTTCTGATTATTATAGTATCAAGCCCTCATTGTTTTACAAATTATCGCAGCCAAGTTATTGCCTGCACTCGTATCCCGGGCACTCGCCTGTCATGTCTCTGGACTTCCATCCTAAGAAGACTGATCTTTTCTGTTTTAGTGATAATGACAATGAAATCCGTTACTTTAATATCAACCCATTCACGTGCACTCGTGTTTCTAAGGTTTTGTTACTTGACTCTCTTAAACATCACTGTTTAGTTTCTCATTGTCATTGGTAATTTGAGTAATAATTATTGTTTCATTCCAATCTTTCCATCAGGGAGGAACCGCTCAAGTAAGATTTCAACCAAGAATGGGACAACGACTGGCAGCAGCATCAGATAAAGTAGTTTCCATCTTTGATGTTGAAACTGATAGGCAGTTGCATGCATTCCAGGTATTGCAATACTATATGAATCGCTTTTTCTGTTGTAGTTGAGTTGTCCTGGGTCAATCTCAAAGGAAATTGACCTCGATTTCCAGAAAATTTTTCTTACTGAGATAATTAATCTAAGGCCAAATACATCCACAACCCCCTAAACTTGGCAACTTTTGCCGGATGTCACCCCGAAGTTTCAAAATTTCCGGTCACCTCCATAAACTTGGCTAAAATGCACCGGATTGCTCCCTCAATTCCATGTGTCAGCTATTGATCGGAGAAAGAAAAATCAGGAAAATGGCATCTTCAAAAAATCAAACCAACCAGAAGTTGACACGTGTCATTGAGGAGGCAAATTGGTGCACTTTTATCAAGTTTAAGGGGCTAACTGAAACTTTTGAAAGTTTAGGTTCACATCCAGCAAAAGTTACCAAGTTCAGGGGGTCTTGATGCATTTGGCCATAATCTAAATATTACGAGCACCGTACGGGATATATTTTTTATATAATCCACTGTCATCTTAATTTAGGGACATTCTGAAATGGTAAATTACATATGCTGGGATGCAACTGGAGATATATTGGCATCTGTGAGTCAGAACTTGGTGAAGATATGGTCTTTGACTTCTGGGGAGTGCATTCAGGAGCTCGGTTCCAATGGCAATCAGTTCCATTCATGTGTTTTCCATCCAAGTTACTCCACCCTTTTGGTGATGGGAGGAATTTCGGTAGGTCTCTCTTTTTGGTACACTACAAATTCAGTGATGTTTTTATAGCGGTTCCCATTGCCATATGTGTTCATCGCTCCATATGCTTGCTGCACATTGTCGTATTGATGTATGGTTTTAAATACTCACCGATATTTCTATTGCACTTCTGCTATACTAATTAATGCACATATGAATTGTCCTGCATAACATGTCATATATAGGCTTAATGCATTGGGGACCCCTGAAGTCAGCTTTAAACGCATGATGACACCCTTAACTTTCAAAAGTTTCAGTTAACTTGCAAAAAGTGTTATGCCATGTATCAGCTTTTGGTTGGGTTAACTTTTCAAAGATGTCATTTTTCTGAATTTTTTAATCTACAATCAGAAGCTGACACTTGGCATTAAGGGGGCAAATTGGTGCAGTTTTTGCTAGTTCAGGGGACTTATTTGAAAGTTTAAGGTGGCATCATGCGTTTAGGAACAACATCAGGGGGTCCAGTTGCATTAGGCTATATATATATAGATCTCTTGCCATGGTGTTTGTTGATTTTCTGTATTTTGGCAAAATTATGTTTTGCCCGTCAGCCTCTTCGATGTCTTGAAATAGGTGCATGGTAGTCTAATTGGATTACGCCATTGATAATCTTGTCTTAAGCGTGACATTATAAACTGGGTATAAAATTTCGATAATTTTATTTACACGGGACTTTCAATGTGGGATACAGTCGTTAGAGCTATGGAATATGGCAGAGAACAAGAGTATGACAATATCAGCGCATGAGAACATAATATCAGCCTTAGCACAGTCGCCCGTCTCTGGAATGGTAGCTTCTGCTAGTCATGACACCTCTGTTAGGCTCTGGAAGTAAACGCCATCGTCATGCAAAAATCTGGGAAGCCAACATGACACAACTTATGCAAATATATACGTTTGTTATTTAATGTAGGCCTAATACATCACCAGCCCCCTGAAGTTGTCTTTAATTGCCCCTCGCCCCTCTAAACTTGTCTAAAGTTCCTCTCGCCCCCTAAACTTGTCTAAAGTTCGTCTCGCCCCATGAACTTGTCTAAATTTGACCTTATGACCCATTTTTAAAGTCAAGCAAGTGATTGTTTTAAGGGCAAAAGGAGCTTTAGATAAGTTCAGGGGGCGAGAGTAACTTTTGAAAGTTCGGGGGGTGAGAGGCGATTAGGGAGATAAGTTCAGGGGGTTCCGATGCATTGGGCCTTTAATGTATGTATGTGTTGTATAAATATATCAATCCCCAGGCCCATAGGAGGCAAATTTAGAAAAGAAAATATATCAATTCCCAGATGTTTAATAACTTTTTTCTAATTTTTAGCATAAAGAGCAGTTTGATCGGCGGAAGATTTAGTGGGAGATTTCCTATTTGCAATACATGTACATAATTCTATATGTGATCAGTCCATTTCTTTTTAATTTTTTATTTACCTCCTTTCGTGTACATTTATACAATGGTGTGTCTTTCAAGGACCCCCATTGAACAAATTTCTCCTTCGAAGACAAATATCTTTCCATTTCAGAGGGGGGATTTTAAAAGATCTTAAAAATTGAAGTGTTATTTACAGAGATCTTTTATTAGAGAGAATTTAAAAATTTTGAAGGCTAGTGTGGAACTGAAAAAGAAAAAGAGAGTGACAATAGTCACTACTTTATAAACCTCCATAAAAAAAAAAAGAGACTACGAGGTATTTGTCGTAGCTTTGTCTTCTAAGCTAAAGTTAGCTTATAAGTTGGCTTTTTAAGAAGCTCAATTTAAAGCTTTTTTGTTTGGGTAAACTTTTAAGAATATGACCTGTGGTTTAGTCTTTTTTCAAAAAAGTTTTTGTGAAATTTTTTTTCCAAAAGGATGTCTGTGGTTTTAAAAGTTTTTAAAAGGGTACATATGGTTTGAAAATTAGATGCTACACCAGTTATTTTAATAAATTCAACGTTCCTATATTTTAACTGTAGAGTAAGATTCGAAAAACTTTCATTTGTTATGATTTTTTAAAGTTATAATCAATGTTTAATAAAAAAATATTAATATTTCTAAAAAAATTCTAAAATTTATTATTAACGTGTATTATATTTTTATTAATTAAGCTGTAAAATTTTACTTTAAAATGGATAAAATTACTCTTCAAAATGTGATTTTAAAATTTTGAAAATCTTCTTTTTGTAAACTTTTGAAACCATAGGCACCATTTTGGAAAAAAAATTCCACGAGGACCTTTTTATAAAATTGTTAAACCATATGGTATATTTTTTAAGTTTACCTTTTTTCTTTTAGCTTTAAAACATCTTATAAGCCAAAAATTAACTTTTAAAAATACTTAAACTAATAACTTAAAAGCTAAAACTAATCTATAATCTAATTATAAGATTTGAGAGACAACTTTCAAAAGACAAAACAATAAAAATCCGGAAAAATATTGAGGGTGTAATAAGCTAAATATATAAAGTTAAAATTGTAAAGTAGTATTGCAATCCACCCAAATTCATCCGAATATTTTATTTTTAATATTTACTAGTAGTATATAATCTTGTTCAAAATTTATTTATAGTAAAAACTCCTCACCTTTTTATTAAATATATTTAATAAAATTTAAACAGAGGCGGTTATTGGTAAATTCATACGAATATTGAAAATGAACAATCATTACCCATCGTTTCCGTCCAAATTATGAAGCTCTTGGTTTTAGCATAACAAAATCCTCTCTTTAGGACCTCGAAATGGAAGAGATTCACCTTCATCAGATCACGATGGTTACAGATACATCAACCGACTCGGAAGATGTTCCCGATTCGTTTACCTGCTCAATTTGCCTGTAAGTTCTCTTTATTTATGTAATTTTCCTATATTACCTTATCTCTTCCTGGTTTTCAGCTAATTTGCCTCATAGTTCTGGCAATTGTTTGTACTTTGCTAGCTATGTTGAAGCTCGTTACCAGTTTCTGACATACTTGTAATTATTTTCTATCAATATCACGGGAAGAAATTCGAGGGATCAGGGATGGAATGATTGGTGAGCGACAGAGGGTTGTCAGTGGTTAATGAGCTGTAGATAATTAGATCCGGAATCTTTTTGTTTCTAGTTAGTATGCTTCTTCCTGATTTGGATTACTTTAGTTGTATTTTGATTAATTTGAGTTTTGGTTGTATGATTTGAATTTAGCTTTCAGTTGGAAAGAGGATTTGATTTTTAAAATGATAATTGAGATTAATTAAATTAAACGTTAATCAATTAACAATATCTATTTGTTCAACGGTTGAAGACTCCCAATTTCAAAATATTGGACCCAAAGGGACAATTATGCTGAAATTGGCCTTTTAAGTGCATTAAATAAAACAATCCATTTCCATTAACTGCCCCCAAATAATGCAGCATGTTGTGAGTTCCCAAATTGAGTAACTGGTTGCATGCTCCTACGAATTAAGGGTAATTTTGTGATATGGGTGTTGCTGACTTACAGTGTAGCTTGGTTCTTTGAGTGGTCCTTGAAGTTAGACTAGGAAAGTATGCAACTGGTGCAACACGGTAGAAGTTAATATCATAGTTGCTGCTATTAAATTAGGTTGGCAGCTTATGATTGCTTTTTTTTTCATAATGTTGGATGCGGATGAGTTTTGTTCTTATGTATGTTTTCTGTCTGTCGCCTTTCACTCTCTGTTGTTATTTTCTTATTTAGTTGCTGACTTGAAATTGATTCTGCATCTGATTCCAGGGATCTTCTGTACAAACCCGTTGTACTCTGTAAGGCATCATGTTACTTCTGTGAGATGTTTACATTGAGAATTATTAAATCCTAAGTTAACCATTTTGTTTTCGTTTTACCTTTTTTTATTGTAGCTTGTGGTCATGTTTCGTGTTTCTGGTGCGTCCACAAATCGATGAATTCCATGTTCGAGTCCTATTGTCCGATTTGCAGGCATCCATATCATCATTTTCCAACCATATCTCAGACCCTGCATCTTTTGCTCCTGAAGCTGTATCCTACGGCCCATAAAAGAAGAGAAGAACAAACTCTAGGTGAGTTTCATACGTTGAAAGTTTACCTTTGTATAGTCCATGGTATGCAAATGCACGATCCTTTTTGTGTGGCCGACTTGATTTTTTTATTTGGAGAGTGAAGATAAAAATAAAACCTGATGAAATTTTGAATGAAAAAGTGCATATGGGTGTTTTCAATTTTTAATGTACAGCCTGAAAATCTTAGTGGAAGCTACTTGTTCAAAGGATCCACTGAAGATACTTCTCTTTTGATTATGGGAGAAATTTAGTGTTTGAAAAAGGAACTCATAGAACTCTGTGAGATTTTTAAATGAAATAATGTTTTTGCGCAAAATTATGTTGTGCTGTTGAAATTACTTTTTCACGAAATGGTTATTATAGTGATAATGAAATTTCAAGTACTCTGAGTAGGTATATTCCTATGTGGATCCAATAATTTTCTCACTTTGACTTTATTTGTTAATGAAGTCAGTTTTGCATTTTCCGAATTGATATGGGATTAATTTAGAATTCACTTCCATGGTTAGCCTGGCTTTTGAGATAATTGGAAAAGCAAGACTTTATCTTATGGATTGGAAGAGACTAGACATCTCTGTTGAGACTGAAAAAGCTCGATTTGGCAGTGAACTTATTAGATTTAACTTTCACTGAAGATTGACGTACACACTTCACATGGCTGGAATGGAAATTGACATTCCAAGGCGTAATAGATATGAATAAATAAATAGTAGATAGGGACAAAGATACGTTGTAAACTTTTGCTGCAGTATCAAATAGATTATGAACTTGCTAGTCTTAATGTATCTGCTCGATATCGCATTTTATGTCTGTTACGCTAGGAAGCACAAAAACCCCTAGACACTGGCGTTTCCACGTTTCGTGTCAGAGTCGGAATCCGACACTTGACACATTTCCCCCAGTTTCCTAACCTAAACTAGCCTAAATTTTTTTAGAAATGGCGTTTCCCGGTGTCGGTTTCCGTGTCGGTGCTACCTAGCTGTTGCGTGTTCTGTACCCAATTGGATCACAAGGGATCCCTTGCGTGTCAATTTATAAATAGTTTCCTGAATTTTGTGTTAATCACTCAGAATCTAAACATACAAAGTGGCACAGTAATTTAGCTGTTTAGCTTCGGATAATTGCTTTATTCTATCATTTGTATTTCTGATCATCATGCGGAAACTCAATCACATTTTTACCTTATGTATCAGAGGAGGAAACAAAAGAGGGCTGTTTTTCACCACAGCTTGATTCAAACGCCCATGGATCACGTGACCATAAAGAGCATGAACAAGGCAATCAACTAGATTCTCCAAGCACCCTCTCAGATTCCAAATCATTGTCAGATCCTTGCTTGTCAATCACTGATGTAGAATGTTCTTCATGCAAGCAATTGCTATTCCGCCCAGTTTTTCTTAATTGTGGCCATGGTAATTTTTTTATTTGATATTCCTCACTTAGTTGCTCCATCCTAATGATCCTCTTAGAGTGATTGTTTTATTATCTTTATCTTGTATCAGGGTATTGTGAGACTTGCATCTCAAGTCCAGACGTTGAGGTGCTTAAATGCCAACTCTGTCCATCTCTGCATCCAACTGGTGTGCTGAAAGTCTGTTTGGAGCTTGATCATTTTCTGGAGAGAGAATTTCCTTTAGATTATGCATTGAGAAGGGAAGCTGTTCAGCTTAAACAAGTACAGATCAAGAATGAGAATAACATCGGTAATGGTGGTAGCTGTATGCTTGCTCTTCTCTCAAACTTCTCTACTTTCTCTATGATATTCCTGCTTGAATTCCATTCCTTGTGTCATCTTCTTTAGAATATGTGGTATACCCATTTCTAGGTTACCTATTTTTTAAAAAATTTGCCTCATTAGGCTTACAATAATAACAAAGTAAAACATCATCCCACCCCGCCCGTATGTGGCCTCGAACTTGTGACCTCTAGGATCATAGCTTTAAGGCTCAACCACTAGATCAAGCCTTTGCCACAAGTTACCTACTAATGGAGCATGTTTTTGAATATCTAAGATTGCAAGATTTTTGTTGAATATCTCACATTGCTTAACGAGGAACTTTATAGCTCCTTATATACTCCTCCCCTCAAGGTACTTGTTTTGGTGATTTAGGTATTTGTTTACATTGTACAAATAAAAGCCTTGTATGCAATTTTGGGTCACTCTTCTGCTTCATGCCCCAAACGGTTGCAGCCATGAGGGGTGTCTGTTGAATTTCCCACATCTGTGTAGCCCCTTATATACGTGCGGCAGATCTTTCCCTTGGGTTGCCTTTTGGGCTGAATGTTGTTTACAATTTTATGTTATTCGATCTCCCCCAAAGAATTTTTTTTGGGTTTAGTTTATGTTGGGTTTCAATCCAATTAAAAATAAAACGTCGGTATATTGTTGGTAGTTCTTTTCAACGTCATTCTGCATTGCAATATTCAGTTATGCTTAACTTACACATATTATGCACCAGGTTCAAGAATAGCTAGCAAAAAAGATTTTGCGGTTCCATCAGTGAAAAATGAAGCGAATTCCCATTCGAAGATACATTATGCAGTTGGCTGTGACTATTGTGGGGTAATACTCTGTCCTTCATTTTATTTAGTATTACCGTAGAACTCTTTCATGTACAAGCAAATACAACCACATTCAGATCAATTGATACTAATTGCAACTAATCACAGATGATGAAATTCCCTCCATGTTTCTGAATGTGTGTGTCTTTATGTGTTCATTTGCATGTTTGCTTATGCTGCCTATAACAGAACATGCTATTTGTGTTAATTTTAATTTAGGCCAAATACATCCGGACCCCCTGAACCTGACTTCTTTCGCCGGATGCCTCCCTGAACTTTCAAAAGTTCCAATTAACCCCTTAAACTTGGCAAAAGGGCATCAGTTTGAGCCCCCACCCCCAAACACTACGCGTCAGCTTATGGCTGGTTTGACTTTTCAAATATGTCATTTTTCTGATTTTTTTCTCTCCAACCAAAAGATTACACGTGGCGCTGAGAGGGGAAACCGGTGTACTTTTTGCAAGTTTAAAGAGGTAACTGGAGCAAATGAAAGTTGAGGGTGGTATCCGGCGAAAGTTGCCAAGTTTAGGGGGCCTAGATGCATTTGGCCTTTAATTTATTTTGAGAACATGGCCTTGCATCGCTTGGAGAAAGGTAAAAGGACCAAAACTTGATGACTTAGGAGACTCGTTTAACCATTTTATTGGTCATTTAAGTGTCAAAAATATCGTAGATTTTGATAAATGTTATTTCTTTGGTTTGAATTGACATTATCCATGCTGCCTTAATAAACTATTTTGTTTCAACAGATGTACCCTATAATTGGGGATAGATACAAATGCGCCGATTGTTTTGAAAAAATGGGCTTCGACCTTTGTGGAGAGTGCTATAACAGTAGCTCTAAGCTGCCCGGGAGGTTTAATCAGCAGCATACACCAGAACACAAGCTCGTGCTTGTAGATCACAAGTACCCTTGCATACGACCTGGACGACTAGCAGAATTTCGCATTGCTTTGACCAATTATATCGGTCGTACAGATATAACCGAAAATGAATCTCAGGATTCTCCTGCTGACACTGAAGGGAATGCTGGAAGCAGTTAGTTTCCAGCATTAAAAACTTGATCCAAACTGTGAAATATACTTATATATATTAATGGCGTTTGTATATTGAGAGTTGCTGTCTTTGATTTCACAGGCAGTGTTCTCATACTATTAAAAAAGCATCGTGGGGAGAGAAAAGATCCACCCGGCTAAATACAGAGGTTAGTACATTTCGGTTGGTCCTGCCCCTATCGTATATAGTTTTCATTAGCACCTGCAGTGTAATGTGTTGTATTTGTGTAGTATTCCTGAATTCGGTATGTGTATTGAAATTTAATATGAATTTTCTATGGTTTGTTCTTTGTTGGCCGTGAATGAAACTGGATGCAGTGTAAATTTATAATTCTCTATCTAATTGAAGAGCATGACACTGCTTAGCCCCCAGGCCTGGCCCCGAGCAGTTGGACGGTGCGACCGCTGTAGAAGGGGGCTTAAAAATATTTTTTTTCTTAAAGATTTAATTGTTATTAATTAAAAGATAAAAGTAAATAACTAATATTAGAACAATTGGTAAAGCATGTATTAAAATTCTACATTTTACAAAAGTTTTTTTTTATATTATTTTTTTTACCAATTGGGTGTATCTAATTGGTACACCACCCAATGTTAGTAGAGGGAGGTTCTAGGTTCAATACCTAGCCTCTTCAAAATTCTTTAAAAAAAATATTATTTTTTTTGAGAAATAATAATTTACCTATGATCCTAAATTGTGAGGACCGGCCCATTAGTGCATAAACCTCGTCCTGAGACGACAATCATAGTGTTTGTGTGGTGTGTCAATGTGCATCATGCATTAATTTTTAATTTTTTTATGTATTAATCCTCTAATATTTCAATTCGACATATCACATTCTTAATCAACGACAACCATACAAATTGACCATCAAGCGCATGATCCATGAACAAAATGACATTTATTCGAAGTTTAAAAGGAGAATTTTGACATCTGATGTAGTTATCGGAAAGTTCTCGGGATAGAGATGATAGCCGTAAAAATGCATTACTATATTATTACAGTTGAAAATATTGTGCATTTTTTAATTGAGGTTTGAAAACAAAAAAGAAATATGAGATTGATGAGTCTAATTCTCATCAAAGAAAAATAGGGATTTCAATTTTCTTAATTCATGAACAATTCGCAAGTTTCTTTGAATTTATTAGAAGTATAATTAAAAATTCAGTATTTGTAGTTACTCAAAATTGTATATAGATAAGAGTATGAGGTTATGTTCTCTTAAATTTACGAGCTGAAATAAATTGAAAGTGAATTTATTAAATTGATTATAAGTCAAAGAGAATAATATCACCGTTTTCATTCGTTTAGTCGTTACTAGTTGTTATTATTTGTTGTTTTCAATAAATTTTTTTATTGTTTATAGTATTAATAGTTATAATACTTAGGCTCTGTTCTCTTGTATTACAATTCAGTTTAGTTCAAACCACTTCAGTTTAGTTCAGTCTACTTCAGTTCAGTTCAGCTATGCGTAGTTATAAATTTACACTAAAATAAGTTTAATTCACCTAAGTTCAATTCAGCCAACTTCAATTTAATTCAGTTTAATTCATAAAATTGTAGTCCAAAAGAATATAGCGTTACAACTATTATTTAATGGTAAAAACTTAAAGTGACGTCGGTTTAATTGCTTTATATTGTGTATAAATTAATTGGTTAAAATAGTTTTTTAAGGAAAATAAAAGACTAAGAACAGTAATCTTGTTTAATAGAGGAAAGAGGTATTGTTTCTAAGTGAGTGTGATAAAACGGAAAATGAAAACAAAATAAAAAGTATAAAGAATAAATAAATAGAATAATGGGAAGATTCGCAGGTAGAAAAAGGCGGGAGGACGTGAAAGAAGAGTTAAATGCGGTTTAATAGAGAATGGAGTACATGATTGAATTGAGAAAATATAGAAAGTGTCGTATTCCCTCTATAATTATTTGAATAAACGGGGTCTTTTTACACCCTTCTATAATTTAAGGGATTTTATAATATAAAATCCCTAATAAATGATATTTTTCAATTCTTTCTCAATGTAATTTTTCCTTTTCTTGTAAATTTCTCTATTATGTCACTAACAAATTAAATGGATGATATAGAAGGGGACATTAACAGTAGATTTTGAATGTGTGCGGAGAATATATTTTACATAAGAACCCAATTTAAGAACATAACTGGAGCAGGGCATTCCTGAATGGTAGCTGGTATAGGCGGCTGTTCAGAATTTATAGCAGAAAATGGTCTAAAATAAAAAATTTTAGCTTTGTAATTTGTAATGTGTGAAATATAAACATTAATTGGGTTTATAATCAAATGGTATTATTACTATTAAAAATTTTGGTTTAATGTTGTATGTCCATTTTATAAATCTTCAAAATGTTAATTTTTTATTATAATTTTTAAAATCAAAAATCTTTTTACAATTATCAATATATCTTTGTTCACTGTCCCAAAATGTTGAGATTAAACTTGCGTATAAAAGGCCTCTAATTTATAATCTCACGCCTCTAATTTATAATCTCACTCGTAGGCCTCCAATAAACCCAACAAAAATTAAGAACTCCCCACTTTGGCCATATCTACCTCAAACTTTGTGAAATTATACATCTTTTAATACTACAAGAGTATCTTACTCTAGGGTTTTAAGACTTGAATGTTAGAAATAGTTTAATAGAGATTAAGAATCCAATGTGATCCCTTCTTTAATGGTTTATGTTGTATGGTGTTATTACAGATAAATAATATAATGTGTCACACACATGTTCTAAAAGTTTTCCCATTTTTGGACCTACTGAATCAAGTCTAAAATGTTACTCCCTTCAATTCCAAAAGTTTAGCGCTTTAGGCTTTTTTTTAATTTTTTTTCAGAAGTTTGACGTTTTAAAAATCAATACATTTTTTATATATTTTTTATAATTTAACATTGTATTAATTAGGAGAAAGATAATTGATTATAAGTAATAATTAAGAATAAAGAGAATTTTACACAAAACATAAATGTGATACTAATCATTTTAACAATGTAATAAATATTTTATTGATTTTAATGATTTTGTTAGAGTGACAAAATTTTAGAAATGGACGGAGTATTAACATTGTAATTACACGTGTCATCGTCAATAACATCAAATAAAACCATTACATGTGCATACCTTTATAAACAAGAAAAATATAATTAGCTACTTGGTCCTAATATAAAAGCATATACATAGAATGCCAACTTGAGTATGTACACGTGAAAAAGAAATTGAAAAGGTCATAATATTGAGTCTAGAGCTAATATCATAGGAAAATGAAACGTAAAAATTGACTAATAACAAATTAATAAAATACAAAACATTGAATTTTCACTTTTTAGATTATTTAAAGTTAAGTTAATTATAAAATTAATTAATGGTTGAGATTCAAAATTAATTATTTTACACTAAATTTTAATTATTTAAATTTAACATGTGATTGAGATTAATTAAACTTCTAAACTATGCTAAATCTCAAACTTTAAAGAGAAATTAATCACTAGCTTTTTCATAATTTGTAGATAATATTGTAACGACCTAAAATTTTAAATTTTACTTATAATAAATTATTATGGTATTAAAACATCATGAAAATTATTTTTGTAGTTATTATTATTATTATTGGATATAAGACATGAGAAAATAAGAGTTAATTAAGTGAAAGGGATAAATTGGGCATTTAATTATTTGTTCAAAGGCATTATTGAAAATTAAAAAAATAAAAATAAATACATAACATATATGAAGCCTTTCTCATCTTCTCCATTATCTTCTTCTCCATTTCCTTTCCTTTATCCAAAATTTTCCTTAATCTAAAAACTTCCGATTTCTTCGATTCAACTTCAAATTCTTGTTAGAAATCGATCATAAAGCCCTCTATCATCATCAATTTCAGTGAATTAAGGTTAGAAGAAGAGGATTTCAGATTTTAAGGTTCGGATGAATAGTAACCTGAATTTGAGGTGAGTGATTTTTGATGAAATTAAAGCTTAATTAGTAGAATTCATGGTAGATTAAGCATATTTATGGTATTAGGAAGTTTATTTATACAATATCTTGATAGAATTATATATGGCTGTTGTAGAGAAAGCTAGGGCAAGCAAATTAAAGGCAAAAGAGGTAGAAGAGAGCTAGAAAGAGCTTAGAAAAAGGTTTGTGTCTCAAATTTCGATTTATCGGTTTTTCGGAAAAATTACCAGATTTGTATCCTTGTTTTGTTTTAATGTTTTCTCTTGTTATATAAATCCGATTTGAATGATTCTTGATTCTATTGATATCTATAGAAAGTAAGGAATATATGTTCAGAAGAAACCTTGTTGAATTTCGTTCGTTTTCAATGTGAAATTTTCGTTTGAAGTTGAGTCATGAAATCTGTTTTCGGAAAATCTCAACTCTGTACACTGTTTAGTATTTTGATCATAACTTTGGTTATACAATTTGGATTTCTGTAATTCTGGTGGCTTTGGAAAGCTGAGACATGTGGCTAATTGTGTTTAGAAGAAACCTCTTCGATTGGGTGATGTTTTGATAGTGAAAAATGCAAGGGAAGTCAAGTCACAAAATCTGGAAATTTCTGGAAAATATGAATGTTGATTTTATTGTATTTTAATTGAAGTTTGATGCTTTAAAATTTAGAATTTGAATTTCTTGATAGTTATGTTGAATTATTTTTGATGATTTATACTAGAATTTTTAAGATGTTACTTTGATTTATTGCCCTGATTAAACGAGTAGAATACGGGGTCAGGGTAGATTGGCACCAATAAAGGGGGGTACAGTACTGTACAAATTGAAGCTTTGGCTTCGGGCTTCGACCAATATTTTGATAAAAATATATTGATATTGAAGCTTCGGCTTTGGGCTTGACCGATATATTGATTTTGAAGCTTCGGCTTCGGGCTTGACCGATACATTGATGTTGAAGCTTCGGCTTCGGGCTTGTCCGCTTCCGTATCCAATTTACCGTTATTTAGGACTTGTTTACTTTGGGCAATATATGGTTAAAGTGTTTGGAGAAATTGGATAAAAATTTGATTGTACTTTGAAAGGATTACTATATAAGTTTTGTGATTTGGTTTTATAAAGTTGTTTAATTTGTTTTGATTTATGAACATACTTTGTTTCTATTTTTAAAGTGTTAAAAAATGTTCAAAGTTGTATTTCTTTTATGTACACCACTAAGCAAATTGCTTAGCGTGTAATTTATTTTCTACACGCAGATTCTGAAGATTGTAGATAGCTTGGACCAAAGTGGTATAAGTGGATCAGCTTGAAGAGCATATAAGGAAAGACTCGAGGTGGATTTGTATTTTAATGTAATATTATGGTTTGTAAAATGATAACATGTACTAGATAGTGTGAGAAATATAAAGTGGCATTGAGAAATATTTGGAGAATAATTTGGAGTTGGAAACATTATATTTGTATTTGTACATATTAAATCTATAATTATTGGACTTTATATAGTGGAGTAGAGTTATTTATTGGGTGATTATAGTTACTGTGGCACTCCATATAAAGGGGGTGTTACATTTGTTAGTATCAGAGCGAGGTTTAGGCGATTCTAGGACTAGTATGTACATACCATTTAACATATAAATATGTTATATTCGTTGTTTGATCCACTTTGGTCCAATTTTCAGGAATAAGTGGCTAGTAGTAGTCACAACCAGAGTGAGGAAGAGGATGCTGAGAGTACAGTCCGAATTAGACAAGGGGATGAACAAAGATGTGAACCTCCACCAGTTCATGGCTTTCCCGAATAACTACTCTAGCACAAGCTGATTTACTTCAGCATATGACTACTGAAGTAATCACATAAGTACTTTGAAACATACAAATCCCTCAAGTTCCTATAGTACCTCATGTTGAAAGAAGAGAGGAGAGAACTCCTCTTGAAAGAATCAAGAAGCTTCCGGCTGATGACTTCAAAGGGGACACAGTGAATCCTGCATTTGCATAAGATTGGCTTGATCATACTAAATGGCGTATGACTAGGCTTCATTTTACAGATGAAGAGAGACTAGATTGTGTGCAAGGTCTACTCAAAGAACAAGCTAGGAGGTCGTGGGATAATACTGTGAGAGAATGGCGACCCGGAGAAATCACTTGGGATCTTTTCTTGGAACAATTTGAAAAGAACTACGTTAGCGAACGATTCAAAGATGAGCAAAGGAAATTGTTCTTGTCTTTGAGATAGGGATGAATGACTATATCAGAATATGAAATTCAATTCCTCAAACTCGAGAGGTATGCTCGTGATATTGTTGACAGTGAAGTAAAGCGATGTAAGAGATTCAAGGATGGGCTGAATGATGAAATTAGAGTGCATTTACTTGCACAGGGGATTAGGGTGTTCAATGACTTGGTTGATGCTGCTACGGGCACTAAGAAGATCAATTCAGATAGGCAACAAAGAATGGCTAAAAGATCTGGATTTCAAAAGGGGTCATAGGGTCCAGCTAGTTCAGAATCTCCAAGTAAGAAACAGAAGGGAACATTAAAACAAACACAATCTCATTTCAGAGGGTTTTCACCGAGATAAAACACAAGTACGGGGTCAGCGGCTAGTGTACCTTCAGGTCGAGGCAGAGGAAATATTATACAATGTTCTAATTATGGAAGGATACATACAGGGGAATGTTGGGGAAAAGGTAGAGTCTGCTTTAAATGTGGCTCAAGGGAATATTTAATTGCAAATTATCCTCAAAGATAGATAAGTACATCTGCACCTGCAGTAGTTCCTGCTCCTACAATTCAAGGTGGAAGAGGAAGGGGAAGAGGAAATGCTATTGAGGTAAGTGGACATAATGTGGCTCAACAAGCACAGTAGAGTGGTAGACTGGGAGGAATGGTGCGAAATTATGCAATCCGGGGGCCTGAGACTCGGGAATCTACTGAAGTTATTGTCAGTAAATTTTCATTCTTTAATCATAATGTTTATGCTTTGATAGATCCCGGTTCATCTCCTTTATATATATGTACTGCGTTAGCACAAGAGAAAGGGTTACATGTAGAAGAATTAGGAGAAAATATTGAAGTGACTAATCCTTTAGGACACAGTGTGATAGTAAACAAAGTTTATATGAATTGCCGTATTATAATTCAACATCAGCTTTTCCTTACAAATTTAATTGAGTTACCTTTCCAAGATTTCGATGTTATCTTGGAAATGGATTGGTTATCGGAACATCGAGCTGTGGTGGATTGCAAAAAGAAAAGAATATCACTTCAAGTTTCTAATAGAGAAGAAATAGTTATCTTGGGGGAAAGATCAGATTATCTCTGTAACATAATTTCTTTTATGAAGACTAAAAGGATGGTTAGGAAGGGATGTCAGGCCTACCTAATCTTTGTTCTAGAATCGAAGAAAGGTGAGTTAGAATTGTAGAATATTCCTACGGTGTGTGATTTTCCCGATGTATTTCCAGAAGAACTACCGGGGTTGCCTCTAAAAAGAGAGGTAGAATTCACAATTGATGTATTGCCGGGTACCGCACCAGTATCCAAAGCACCATACAGAATGGCCCCTGCTGAACTGAAAGAGTTGAAGATCCTGTTGCAAGAATTGTTAGACAAAGGATTCATACGCCCCGAGTATATCCCCATGGGGTGCACCAGGATTGTTTGTTAAGAAGAAAGATAGGTCGCTCCGATTATGTATTGATTACCGGGAGTTGAATAAATTGACAGTCAAGAACAAGTATCCATTGCCAAGGATTGAAGACTTATTTGATTAACTCAAGGGTGCCAAATACTTCTCCAAGATTGATTTGAGATCGGGTTACTATCAGATGAGAGTGAAAGATGATGATATTACAAAGACGACTTTTCGAACCAGATATGGGCACTATGAATTTTTGGTGATGCCATTTGGTCTTACTAATGCACCAGCAGCTTTATGGACCTTAGGAACTGTGTCTTTTACTTATATTTAGACAGGATTATAGTAGTTTTCATTGATGATATTTTGGTGTATTCTAAGTCACGGGAAGAGCATGATCAACATTTACGGATAGTCTTTCAAACTTTGAGGGAAAATAGATTATATGTCAAACTTAACAAATGTGAGTTTTTGCTTGAAGAAATTTCTTTCTTAGGCCATGTTGTTTCTCTAGAAGGAATTAAAGTGGATACTAAAAAGATAGAAGCAGTTGTCGAATGGAAACCACCAAAGAACCCTACGGAAGTCAGAAGTTTCCTTGGTTTAGTAGGGTATTATAGAAGATTTGTGAAGGGATTTTTAGTCATTGCTGCCCTGCTGACAAAAATACTTCAAAAGAATACAAAATTTGAGTGAAATTATAAGTGCCAAGAAAGTTTTGAGAAGTTGAAGGCGATGTTGACAAAAGCACCCATCCTTACCCAACCAGAGCCTGGAAAAGACTTTGTAATCTATAGTGATGCTTCGCATAGTGGTCTTGGGTGTGTTTTGATGTAATGTTGACAAAAGCACTAATCCTTACCCAACCAGAGCCTGGAAAAGACTTTGTAATCTATAGTGATGCTTCGCATAGTGGTCTTGGGTGTGTTTTGATGCAAGAAGGGAAAGTGATTGCCTATGCTTCCAGGCAATTGAAGAATCATGAAAGGAATTATCCTACTCATGATTTGGAAATGGCTGCAATAGTCTTTGCCTTGAAAATTTGGCGATACTATCTTTATGGAGAAAAATGTTATATTTATACAGATCACAAAAGCTTGAAATATTTGCCAACACAAAAGGAGTTGAATTTAAGGCAGAGAAGGTGGATGGAATTCATTAAAGATTACGATTGTCTTATTGACTACCATCCAAGAAAGGCTAATAGAGTGGCGGATGCTCTCAATAGAAAGACAATGATGGCACTAAGGGCTATGAATACGGGGTTAGCTCTTACTAGTGGTGGAGCCTTAATTGCAGAATTGAAGATTGAACCTGTACTACTACAACTGGTTAAGCAAGCACAAAATGAAGATGATGACTTGAAGGTCATTCGAGCAAGGACACAAGTGGGTATCGTAGACAACTGTATGGTTCGAGAAGATGGATGTCTATATTTTAAAGATAGGCTATGTGTGCCAAAACAATGAGGAATTAAAGAAGAATATCTTACATGAGGCGCATAGTAGTCCTTATGCGATGCATCCAAGAGCAAACAAGATGTACCAAAATTTGAAGAGCCATTATTGGTGGAATGGGATGAAGAAAGACATTACTAACTATGTTGCTCAATGTCTAACTTGTCAACAGGTGAAAGCTGAACATCAAGTTCCTTCTGGATTGTTGCAACCAATAACAATTCCAGAATGGAAATGGGAAAGAATCACAATGGACTTCGTGACATCTTTACCACTTACACAGAAGAAACATGATGTAGTGTGGGTTGTTGTAGATAGATTGATAAAGTCCGCCCACTTTCTTCGAGTTAGGATTGATTATTCACTTGATAGGTTGGCTCATTTATATGTAGATGAGATAGTGCGACTACCCGGAGTGCCCGTTTCAATCATTTTTTACCGAGATCTAAGATTTACTTCAAGATTTTGGAAGAAGTTGCAAGAAGCCTTAGGTAGTAAACTTCATTTCAGTACTTCATTTCATCCTCAAACAGATGGTCAGTCTGAAAGAGTAATTCTGGTATTGGAAGACATGATGAGAAGTTGTATCATTGAATTTGAGGGAAGTTGGGATAAGTATTTGTCCCTCGTGGAGTTTTCCTACAATAACAACTATCAGTCAAGCATACAAATGGCGCCATATGAAGCATTGTATGGAAGAAAATGTCGAACTCCATTATATTGGACCGAGCTTCGTGAAAACAAGATTGTAGGAGTGGATTTGATTCAGGAGACAAAGGAGAAGGTAAAACTTATTCAAGAAAGATTGAAGGCTGCATCGGATAGACAAAAATCTTATGCTGATCTAAAAAGAAAAGTCATTACTTATGAAGTGGGGGATAAAGTATTTCTCAAAGTATCACCCTGGAAGAAAGTTCTGTGATTTGGCAAGAAAGGCAAGCTCAGTCCGAGATTCATTGGGCCATATGAGGTTACAGAGAAGGTTGGAACGGTAGCTTATCGGTTGGCACTACCCCCGACACTTGACCAAATTCATAATGTGTTCCATGTGTCAATGTTAAGGAGATATAGATTAGATCCATCACATATCTTATCTCCTGATGTCGTAGAAATCGAACCCGAGTTGACGTATGAAGAGGAACCGGTACAAATCTTGGCGAGGGAAGTTAAACAATTGAGAAACAAGTCTATTCCTTTGGTAAAAGTACTTTGGAGGAATCATAAGGTTGAAGAAGCAACTTGGGAATCGGAGGATACAATGAAAACTCAATATCCGTAACTGTTTTCAGGTAATTTTCGAGGACGAAAATTCATAAGAGTGGGAGAATTGTAATGACCTGAAATTTCAAATTTTGCTTATAATAAATTATTATGGTATTAAAATATCATGGAAATTAATTTTGTAGTTATTATTATTATTATTGGATATAAGACATGAGGGAATAAGAGTTAATTAAGTTAGAGGGATGAGTTGGGCATTTAATTATTTATTCAAGGGCATTATTAAAAATTGAAAAAAAAATAAAAAATAAATACATAACATATATGCAGCATTTCTCTTCTTCTCCATTTCCTTTCCTTTATCCAAAATTTTCCTTAATCTAAAAACTTCCGATTTTTTCAATTCAACTTCAAATTCTTGTTAGAAATCGATCATAAAGCCCTCTAACATCATCAATTTCAGTGAATTAAGGTTAGAAGAAGAGGATTTCAGATTTTAAGGTTTGGATGAACAGTAACCCGAATTTGAGGTGAGTGCTTTTTTATGAAATTAAAGCTTAATTAGTAGAATTTATGGTAGATTAAGCATATTTATGGTATTAGGAAGTTTATTTATACAATATCTTGATAGAATTATATATGGCTGTTGTAGAGGAAGCTAGTGCAAGGAAATCAAAGGTAAAAGAGGTAGAAGAGAGCTAGAAAGAGCTTAGAAAAAGGTTTGTATCTCAAATTTTGATTTATCAGTTTTTCGGAAAAATTTCCGGATTTGTATCCCTGTTTTGTTTTAATGTTTTCACTTGTTATATAAATCTGATTTGAATGATTCTTGATTCTATTGATATCTACAGAAAGTAAGAAATATATGTTCAGAAAAAACCTTGTTGAATTTCGTTCGTTTTCAATGTGAAATTTTCGTTTGAAGTTGAGTCATGAAATCTGTTTTCGGAAAATCTCAGCTTTGTACACTGTTTAGTATTTTGATCATAAATTTGGTTATACAATTTGGATTTCTGTGATTCTGGCGGCTTTGGAAAGCTGAGACATGTGGCTAATTATGTTTAGAAGAAGCTTCTTCGATTGGGTGATGTTTTGATAGTGAAAAATGCAAGGGAAGTTAGGTCATAGAATCTAGAAATTTCTGAAAAATATGAATGTTGATTTTATTGTGTTTTAATTGAAGTTCGATGCTTTAAAATTTAGGATTTGACTTGATAGTTATGTTGAATTATGTTTGATGATTTATACTGAAATTTTTAAGATGTTACTTTGATTTATTGCCCTGATTAAACGAGTAGAATATGGGGTCAGGGTAGATTGGCGCCAATAAAGGGGGGTATTGTACTGTACAAACAATTGAAGCTTTGGCTTCGGGCTGATATTTTGATAAAAATATATTGATATTGAAGCTTCGACTTCGGGCTTGACCGATATATTGATTTTGAAGCTTCGGTTTCGGGCTTGACCGATACATTGATGTTGAAGCTTCGGCTTCGGGCTTCTCCGCTCCCGTATCCATTTTACCGTTATTCAGGACTTGTTTACTTTGCGCAATATATGGTTAAAGTGTTTGAAAAAATTGGATATAAATTTGATTGTACTTTGAAATGATTACTATATAAGTTTTGTGATTTGGTTTTATAAAGTTGTTTAATTTGTTTTGATTTATGAACATACTTTGTTTCTATTTTTAAAGTGTTAAAAAATGTTCAAAGTTGTATTCCTTTTATGTACACCACTAAGCAAATTGCTTAGCATGTAGTTTATTTTCTACATGCAGATTCTGAAGATTGTAGATAGCTTGGACCAAAGTGGTATAAGTGGATCAGCTTGAAGAACATATAAGGAAAGACTCAAGGTGGATTTGTATTTTAATGTAATATTATGGTTTGTAGAATGATCATATGTACTAGATAGTATGAGAAATATAAAGTGACATTGAGAAATATTTGAAGAATAATTTGGGGTTGGAAATATTATATTTATATTTATACATATTAAATCTATAAGTATTGAATTTTATATAGTGAGGTAGAGTTATTTATTGAATGATTATAATTACTGTGGAACTCTCTATATAAAGAGTGTTACAAATATGTTATATCATCATCATAATAAATTACTAACTAAACTTAAGTAATGATAACTAAAAGCTTTTTTTTATGAAAGTGATAACTAAAAGCTATTTATTCTATTAAATTTCAATTCACTAAAATAGTTAATTACCTTATAAACAACATAACTTGATATAAGTCGGTACTAACATTTTAAAAGCCATAAGGGAAATAAAAAATCGGAGTCTCTTGGATAAAACTTTTTTTTACATAAAATTGATATATTTTAATAATATTAAATAAAAAATATGATTTTTATTTTTTATTTTAATCAATAATCTAACTCATTCACATCTAATAAATTTAAAAAATTTTAAAAACTTATTATATACATAATAATTAAATTAAACCCCTTTTAATTATACGCGTTACAACTTTCTCCCTTAATTTATGCAGAAAGGAATATTAGCTTGATATAGAACATAATAATAGTATTAAATAATGGTACGTAATCTTTTCAAGATCCCAATAGTACCAAAATAATACATCTAGATTATAATTTTGTTTGGTTTTGTCAATGATTTTTTAATGTACGTGTATTTTATTGATTTACTACTATTTATTTGATAGAGAGTATTATCAATTATATTGTCATAAAGTTTTGGCGGGAACTCACTAAAGCGAAAAGATTCTCTTTTATTATTTTTCTAAAACAAATTATAGTGGCGCAGATTGTTTCTCGTCCTTTAATTACTTTAATTTGGCTGTTTTTCTTGTTTTGATGTCAACGTGTCATTGGTAAAACCACTTTCATCATTTTTCTATATAACATAATTATCTAATGCCTTAAATATAATACATTTTTTTATTATTTTAACAATATTTTAAAAAGTGTTAGAGCTAATCGGATGATCGGAGTTTTAAAATATTTAGGTAGGGTCTAGGTGAGACCTAGGCATAACTTAGGTAAATTTATAATTTTTTATTTTTAAATATTTATTTTATATATATGAATATAAATTTAATTAAAAAATAAATTATAATAATATAAAATATTAAAAAACATAATTTGGAGCATGTTTTAAAAATCACTAAGTGGCATAAAGCATATTGTTTCTCGCTTTGAAATTCAAAATGATAATTTTATTGTGAAACACTTTAGTGTAATTTAGTTTATCAACTAAACTACTTTTCGTTGGTAAACTGTGATTATTATAAATAATGGTATCATAAAAAAATCTAAATTAAGCACCGCCTAAGTAGTGCATAGGTGACAACAAATAGGCCGAGCGCCTGATAGCGCCATAAGAATGAAAAGTAGGACAATAAGGCTGGAAATTATAGGGTGCACCAGATTCTTTTAGGTCCTTTTCGAGAATTAATAAAAAGATATTTAATTGAAAAGAAAAAATATTTAATTAAGTCTCTATTAAATATCAATTTTTATATTAATTGATCCTAAAAAGACCCAATCTACCATACAAAAGCCAAAATAAAGCCCAAAATAGCGCCAGGCATGAGTGCATTTTAGTACTCTCATGGTTAGCTCTGTCACGGGGAAGAAGAGTTACAAGGTAACTCACAGATAAGCCATTGCCTACACGGGGCCTTTTTCAATTAATTAATTGGGTGAAATAATATAAACGTGTGTTTAAGTTATTCAATGTAATTGTATCAATCAAAATCACATGTTTGTAAAGGATTTACACGCTAAACAACTATATATGTGTAGCAGATTTAGGGCTATAAACGAGCCGAACTATTCGTGAACTACTCGGTGTTTGGCTCGGTCAAACCTCGTTCGAGTTTGGTTCATTAATAAATGAGCTTGTTGGTGAATAAAATTTCAGGCTCGTTATCGTAAACGAACCAAGCTTGAACAAAGGGATACTTGGCTCAAAATCTCGTGAACATGCTCGATAAGAGGCTCGTGAACTAGTTCGCCAACAAGCTCGTTAGTAGGCTCGTTAACATAATTAAAAAGATTAAACATTCTATTTATGAAATAGATAGGTTATGAAAAATGTAAAATATATAGTGTATGTGTAAAAATGAGCATAAAAATGTATAGAGAAAAATATAAAATATAAGAGAAAGAATAAAGAAAAATATATTTAAGGTGATATATAAAATATAGATAAAAATGAGTAAAAGAAAAAAAAGATGGATATAAAATCTAATAAAGGCAATTCGGATCCAATCCAATCTCTACTATATATATATATATATATATATATATATATATATATATATATATATATATATATATATATATATATATTCACCAATCTTCATATGCTCAGTAAAACTCTAATCTCATTTTCCTCCGTAAAAATACAGCTACCAACACAACATTCATCCTCTTCCTCTTCTTCATACAGTGAAAATCATTTGTGGTGCTTAGATCTTTCATCTCCTATCCTTCATCTTACGGATTCTATCTCTTTTACAGGTTCAAGCTCTCGATTTAAACAAAGCTCGAGATAGGCTCGAGCTCGGTTTGACCAGGCTCGAGCTCGGTTTGACCAAGCTCAAGCTAGGGCTCGAGTTCGTTAAAATTTAAATGAACAGAGCTTGAACAGTCAGTGTTCGAGCTCGGCTCGGTTCGTTCACATCCCTAAGGAGACTATGCTCTATTGTTCAATCAATTAACAAAGATAACAATGGATTTTTATTGCTTATTACAATAATAATCATACACTATAATTATATAATATAGTTATGTGCATATTTTAGTAGAATTTCTTTTATGCAAAAATTTCTTAGTTTCCCGTAAAATTAGATATGAATTTTGGATTTGGAAGTTAAAGATCCCGCATCGTATACAATTCTTCATATGGCTAGCAACTCAAGAAAAAATCCTCACAAATGCAGAGAGAAATCGTACACGTAGGATTGAATATGCTATCTAGCATTGAGTCTGCAATTCACAAGGCTCAAAAATGCTTGCTCTAGAGGAAGAACGATGCTCTCGGTGTACTGCCAGACTTCTTTGTGAAATAGGGGATTTTATAGAAAGTTTCTGGCTTTTTGTACTCCTTTCTCATCTAAAATTTGAGAATTGTTGAGAGAGGATTTAATTAAGCTCTCATCAATTTTCAATTATTGGATGGGAGAAGAGTACAGAAAGTCAGGAGCTTTCTATAAATTCCCGTGAAACAGAGGTTTGTTTGGTGAGAAAGCAACATTCAATCCAACAACGAGAATAGTTGGGGTTAGCTCTTGAATTTGGTGTTTTGTATCACCTACACCTACTGGTATTTTTGAAAGTGGAGAAATTTGTTTATTTTTCAGCATGGAAATCAAGTGTCGACTGGCTAATTTACAACAATTAAAAGCCTCGTAGAGGGGCCAAACACCATCTTTGGAACATGTGTTATTGTTCGTTTATCATTTGAATCCCTCTACTATAGACATTACCTTTCTCGTCCCTATGCTTTGGGTTCCGTTACCTATTTGGTCCTTTTTCTTACCAGACCCGAAGAATCTGGATCTATGTAGCATTATTTTATCTACGTGTCCTGATAGGCAAGAGTTTTTTATATACCCTCCACTCAAAAGCATACACCCGTTAAAATAAGGACCAAATGAGTAACAGAATTGAAAGCATAGGGACTAAGAACGTAACGTGTATAGCTGAGGGACTAAAGGGTAAACTATCAATAGCACATGGTCCAAAAAGGGTGTTTGACCCTTATAGAGGAGTATAAGAGTTGCTAGAATCCTACACATTTATTGCAATCTAGAGTGGTGATAGATGTGCACATTTATGGAAAAAAACCCCAAGGGGTTGGATGAAATTGAATGTAGATGGATCGTGTAACGAGCCTCGGGCTCCACTGGTGCTGGCGGGCTTATTCAGGATCACTACAGTTATTGCAAATCGGATTTACATAGAACATTGGTAAAAGTCACTCCTTTTTAGCCAAAGCTTGGGCTGCTCCCTCAGGATTGCATGTGGCGGTAAAAAGGGGAATTTCTAATGTTATTTTTGAATCGGATTATATCACAAAGTTTAGACTTAGCCATCCTTTGAGCAACATTTTCATTTGCATTTTTCAAATCCTCAACTTAGATGTGCGGATTTTGATAGTCCACTATTAACGTGAAGAAAATGCTTGCAAACATGACTCTTTCCTCTGAGATTTGGGGCCCCCTCAAAATATTCAACAATTGCTATTCCTAGATTTATGTGGTACTTCTTGAAAGATCAGTCAAATATCGCCTTTTGAGAACTTATCTTTAGAATATGAATCGAGGTCTGTTTCGTCAGAGATGATGGTTGTAAGACAGAAAAACGTTAGAGTGACTAATCGTGTGATCTGTGTAGCCTCTTCGATGCATAAGTTGGAGGCATGAGAGAGCCTGAGGGATTACAATGTGATACGCTGAGCTTGAAAGTCCTCTTCTATTTATAGCGTGATGTTTCTTAGTTAGAGTATAGGATTTTGTTTCCTGTTGATGAAGTAGTCCTTAATGGCCAAAGTTCCTGTATAAGCTGTGCTTCCTCTAAAGGAAGATTCTTCTTATTTATCTGATTAAGGAAGAGATAATATTCCCATTTATCTGAATATGAAAGGAGTTGGAGATGGACTCTATTATTAAGCCGAGGGCGGTTAGCTTTGGTTTTTCACTCAGCGGACCAGATGATCTATCGGCTGCAAGGCTAGCTGGCGCATACGTGTCACGTTGTTATTCTACACGGTATCTATAATGTACTAGGTGTCTGCTCCAATAAGGCTCTGATTCTTTTGTATTTTCTTTTCTCGTTGTTTTATTTTTCTTGTTAAAAGAAGATATGCATTCTGGATCAAATCAAACATAATTCCTAAATGCTAACTCCAATTTCGGTTTCTAAGTTTAAACCTTAGATAAACCTATATTAAATTTTAGGCGATATCTTAAAACTGTTCCTTTTTAAGTACAAAATATAATAATACTTGTAAAAATTCTAAAAATGAGCATCAATATAATTTTGTGTTTTAGTATAAACATGGTTTTCAGAATCGGACCGGTCACTGAATTGGTGAAGGTAGTGATTCATGGATTTAAGGTTCAACCGGATTAAATTGATGGTCGAACCGAATTTTCTTAAAACATGTAAAAATACTAAATATTTTATATAATTTGATATTATATATGTAATATAAGTTATACTCATATAAAAACTAATAATATTAAATAAAATATTCTATAATTTAAAGTTATATTTTAAATAAAAAAAACACAAGATAATAACTAATATAATCTAATGAAAGAATTCAAACCGAATTCTATATTGTATAGATTGGATAAAAAAGTTAATAAATTAGACTTATGATATATAAAAATTACGCATTAAAAGAATTAAAATTTATACACAATATGTAAAATAAAAAAATTATATATCCATTTAATATAAATTTAATCAAAAAACTTAGAGTAACGTTATTTAAAAAATTTATATGTTATTTTGTTATAAAAACATCCAAGTTGCTATTGAAAGAAATATTTTAAATTTAATAAAACGTGAAGTATATGAAATAAAAAAACATTTATTATGGTTTTTTATAATAAATTATTATTAAAATAATTTAAAAATTAACAATATATAATATAGAAGTATATAAGGAGAAAATGTTACCACTTGTGTGTGGTAGCTCAGTTGGTAGAGCATGTATTGAAACATATGTTGGAGGTTTTATGTTCAATTCCCACCACCAATAATTTAAAAAAAAATGATTTAAGAGAACCAAAAATCGATTATTGGTTGAACCGTACCGGTCCCGATCGAACCGATCGGTTCAACCGATCATTAACGGATTCTTAACTATATCTAGAATATAATCAAACCGAACTAAGTCAAACACCAATTTCAATTAAACCCAATCCGACCGGCTGGTCCGATCCCATTTTCAAAATCATGCGCATAAGAACTCGCCAATTTAAACTTGCTCATGCAAACTTAATTTACTTGTGATTGAGAAATAATTTATGCCATTAAAATAAGTTTTTGGCTAAATAAATATTTTATTTATTTATTTGCATAACCGAAACTCTTCCCATGGATAGAGAGGCCACGAATTAAGGGTGCATGGAAAAAAATGTCAACATTTTTTATATTTAATATACGCACAATTATGCATTTTTTGAAAATGTAGGATGAAAATAGTAGTTTTTATTTTAATATTTAAAGTAAATATTATTTTATCTTTTATTATTATTAGATTAAAATATCATTTATTCATTAAATAATAATAGATGTAAATAATAATTACTTTAAATAATTATAGAATATCTTTAGCTATAAATAACTGCTTATCAATGAAAAAAATTGAAAAGAAACATCACCTGTCAAAATTTGAATGAATAACTGAAATTAACATATATTTTTTTAATTTGGCTCTAGTCTTCTGGACATTTATAAACATTTATAATATTGAGTTCATACAAAAATAGTCTAGTCTTTAATTTTAATGGAAAGAACCAATGTTTTAAAAAGCGGTAGACGCTAGTTGGACGGCTAGGTGTGTAGGTGGATATGTAATTTTTTTATTTTTTAATATTTATTAATAGATAAAAGTATAAATTCAACTAAAAATAAATTATAATGTAATAATATATAACAAAAACATAGTTTAAAATATGACAACATAAGTCTTAATCGATTCTTACATAGAAACACATCAATACTAATCAATTCCTCAAAAATGTATATCCTCATAATTTTTTTTGGTTTATAACGTACTATTTCTCGATTTGAAATTCAAAATGAGAATTATATGGTGATAATATTCTGAACTATAATTATTATAAGTATTGGTATCTTAAAATTTACAAAAAAAATCGGATTAAGTGGTGCCTAGGTAAAAAAGTTGGACTAAACAGCAATATATTGGTCTAGCACCTAACAATATCTAAGGAATAAAAAGTCAAATGACAAGAAAAAAAACGAATAAGCAGGCTAGACAAAAAATTTTAAAACAGTAAACAAAACAACACAATTTACACAAATTGGAGAAATTATCATTTCATGATTTACTTTGTTAGTTCCTCCATCTATAAAATATTATCTATTTAACCGAATCCTCAAAATTAATAAAAATTTAATTATACAATCAAAATGATTAATTTATTCTTTACTAAATTCTTTTTTTTTTAATTACTCACTTATAATTTTAATAATATATAATCTCTCTCATAGTTAATAAAAGGGTAAATTAGAGAAAAAATTATATAAAATACATTAATAATTAAAAAGAAAATTAATAAAATAATTTAAAAAATAATAATTTTTAGACAGAGGGAGTATTATTTTTAAGTTGGGATAGAAAAAGCCAATATGAAAAATAGAAAATAAAAATGGGGGGAATGAGAAATGTTCCCCTAACCCCAACCCTAATTTTTACTGTCACATTTACAAATAAAAAAAGCCCCAAACTTTCCCTCCACTTTCTTCTTCTTCCTTCTGTAAATTGCGGTGCCCCTTTTCCTCTGAAACCTAATAATTCCTCTTCTTCAACAATCATAACTATGGGCAGGTACATGAAAAAATCTCAAATCACTGCCGATGTAGCTTTAATGGAGCTTTCTCAATCCACTTCTTCGGGCGTCCGCACTAGAGCTAAAACCCTTGCTCTTCAACGCCTCAACTCTCCTCCCCCTCCCTCCTCTTCTTATCTCCAGCTCCGCAGCCGCCGCCTTGAAATGCGGCCGCCGTTGCTCCAAGATTCTAAAAATCCTCAGGATTCTCAACACAACTCTCAGAGGAAAAAATTGAATTGCAAAGGCGGTGGTGATTTCGTTGAGAAGTGTGAAGCTGAGGATTTGGACGTTGAGGTTTCTTTAGGAGAGAACTGTTTGGATTTTGAATCAAGCGAAAGGTGAATTCTATTTCTGCTCTAGTTTATAACTCTTTTGGGGTTTTTGTTTATCATTTTGTGAATTTTTATGATGCTATAACTTACTGTTAATTTTGCTCTGGTTTGTGAATTTTTATGTGCTTTTTGTAGCTTTTTGGTGTTCTCTGTCTTGTTTTCCTTGAGAAATTTTCAATTAGTTTTCTGCTGTATAGCACGGAAATGGGAAAGGAAACGGTAATGTGAGAAGGTAACGGTAACGGGAAAGTTAAGTTTCCGTGCTTCATAGGTTTTGTGACGTGCTTATTGTTCAATGCTGTGACAAGTCTCTCTTCAAATCAAACAAGAAACTTCCATGCATTGAAATAATTTGTTTTATGACATCTGCTGAATGAAATTATTTTTTTTTCAAAAAGAAAAAAATTGGGGTTTTTTTTGTTGTTTTGGTGGTTTAAAGTGCTAATAATTGTGCTGTCAACTTCACTTTCTTTTGAAATACTTAATACTACCAGTAGGATATGGGATAAGATCATGGACTCTTTTTTATTTCAAAATGGTGGGGTTAGAAGTTGTGCAGATGAAAACAAAGGGTGTTTACTGTTTAACTTTTGGGGGGTTGTTTTGGTTTCATCAGTTTCCTTCTTTTACTTTCATATAATACACCAACATTGTCGCTACTGTATAATATTGCTTTCACACAAGGTTATTGATGTCTGATTTGTGGAAATTGGTTCTTTGTGATTTATTGTGTGCCCACCAAGCAGAGTTATTTATATTACAAGTTGCTTTCCTATTCATTTCTTTGGTGAAAAATCGACTTAGGCCCTGTTTTTTCAAAAATTTTAAAGTTGAACTGAACTGAACTTATTTTAGTGTAAATTTATAACTACACATAGTTAAACTGAATTAAACTGAACTGTAGTGGTCTGAACTGAACTAAATTGAATTGTGGTCTAAGAGAACATGACCTTAGTTATTTCCTTTTATTTTATTTGTTTTTTGGGGGACCACGGTGAGTTACATTATTTTTCTGATTTTACATCTCAAATGTCTTTAAACATCTCTTGGTTGTTTTATGCTTAATCTTGGTAATTGGTATATATGTTTATATTTGTTGGCACTCTATTAGTCCAAGGAAAGTTTTTGGTTCTTCTAAAGACAATTACTTGACATTTGGAATAAAGATTTGGGTCCATGAAGAATTCAAAATCAACAAGAGTTTCCTCTTTTGAATTGCTTCACTTATGGACTTGGTTTTACTTGGTATTTCCTACTTTGTTTATTTTATTACTTTGCTTTATTGACTATAGTGGAGCCAATAACTCTTGTGCCTCATTTGTTTTAGCTTGATAATAGATAATGATATATCATGGTCATGGGGCCTAGTTGCGGACTAGGTAAAAACATTTATCTGGGATGCTCTGTTTTAGGATTATCAGTAGATGACAAAAAGTTTCAGTTTTTTTTTGCTTTCTTTGTATGGCTTAATTACTTGATTTCTTTTAATAAATTTCAATTTCAATTGTGTCTCTAATTTCAACTTATTTTTTGTTTCATTATGCTGGAGATTCCCAGTTGTTAATTATGATTAAATTTGACATTATCACAAATAAATTTAATCTTTGTTTAGCAGAGGCACAAGGGAAAGCACTCCATGCAGCTTGATAAGGGACTCAGAGACTATTGGAACCCCTGGTTCAACAACAAGACGAACAAGCTCGACTAGAGCTACCCGAAGAACTACAGATAACATACTCAGAAGCCTCCCAACAACCCATGAAATGGAGGAATTTTTTTCCTATGCAGAACAGGAGCAACAAAGACTTTTTATTGAGAAGTGTGATACTAAACTTAGGCCCCGTTCTTTTCAACTTATATTCAGTCCAGTTTAGTTCAGTACTGCATACATATAAATTTTCACTGAAATAAGTTCAGTTTAGTTTAGTTTAGTACTGCTACTTATAAGTTGAAAAGAATAGGGGCTTACTTTTCCAAAAAGAAAAGAAAAAGCAGTAACTCATGTTTATTTAGTGATCCAAGAAAAGTGCAAAGTTACCAACTTTATTCCAACTAGTTTGCAGTTATAGCTATATTCTTTTTTCAAAATTGGCCTGTCTCATAGGTTTATTGCACTTTTTGCAGGTACAATTTTGATGTCGCTAACGATTTGCCCCTCTCGGGTCGCTACGAATGGGTTCAAGTGTTCCCTTAACAAGCCTTTCATTTCTAGGCAATTCCTTCCCCTAAATTTCTTTAATTCCTGGAAGTTTTTTTTCATTATTTAGCTGGATAAGTCACGGCTATTTGATTAATCATTAAGCAGAAATTGAAGACTACAACAATGGGGGGGTCCAACTGATAGATTAGGATTTACATGTTTGATTAATGTAATTTTTAGGAGGTGTATTTTTTTATTTAGGTGTTAGATTTTACATTTGTCTATACTTAGGGATGGACCATGAATGCTCTTTTTAGTAATAAATGTAACTCATCTTTCTCTTGTTAATTATATGCTTGGTGTTTTTTGGCTTTTTTCCGTGTTGTACCCTAAAAACATAATTTGTAGGACAAGACAATCACACCCCTGCCCTGAATTTAGGTATAGATAATGATGTTTCTTAAACCAGTAAATCTAAAGATAAGATACATTGTTTGTTTTCTTCCTAACCTAGCAAGAAGTGGTGAATAGAGGATAAGTACAATACTCTTTTTATGTTTGTTTGCTTTGAAAGACTGATGTGTTCATTTTAGGACCACACTATTCAACTACCTGTCTAAATGCATTAGGGTTAAATTAAGCTTTTTAACTTATAATCTATTCTTTTTAATTCAGTACTTATAAGTACTGCATACATATAAATTTTCACTATAATAAATATATTTTTATTTAGTATAGCACAACTACTTATAAATTTAAAAGATAAGAGCTTCAATACTATTTAATCCTCTTTTTTTACTTTCTATTTTGGAGAACTGTTCATATTTCAGCCCATATATTGTTGTCTTTTATATGCCTGTTTTCCTATAGTATAGGTTGATACATCATAGTCTGGCAGTTTTGGATTCATGTGAAGAATCCTACTTGTGAAATTCAGGCTGTGGTGTGGGGCTTTGTTTATTAAAATTGGTGGCGGTAAAAGGTTGGTGAGGGTGCAAGTGGGGGCATTAATTGAATGCCATATTAATGGCTTCTTTTTTCTGATAATAAAATTGCGGGATTAAAGTCAAAGTATAGTGCTTTTCCCCAAGATTAAATTCTGACCTTTGAAATTCAGTTAGCCATTTTTTTACCGTTAGGACCAGCAATAGCCATGATGTGATATTAATGGTTTTGAGGGTGAGACCATTGCATTGGTGAATTTGGGTATTTATATCACATGGGATGTTGTACTTTTGCTGCTAAATGAATTTTTTTTTGGAGCAGCACAGATCGGAAATACTTCTACTTAGATTTGATGATGTCCTCTTTCCTCTTCTGCTGAAAGTTGGTCGAATTTGTGAGCCTAAACAAGCCTTCGTTAATCGTGTTATTTTTCGTACTGTTATTTTCTAAATACAACATTTAGACATTAAAATTCTAGTAGTCCAAAAATATGAAATTAATGTATAAAAAAACATAGTTTCAAACAAACATTAAATTACTATATAGTACATACTCAATTACTCGCGTATATATATAAACTAAAAATGATTTCATATTATACATTATTGAAAAACAACATATATAAGAAACTAGTAATAATGTACATATAAAAATTATACGAGTTTGTTCTTGAGCTTTTGAGCCGAAGCTTAGAAGGTTTGGTCTGACTTGTGAATATTGTCGATCTCGAACTTGAATCGAACTCTGTTAGGCCAACCTCTAGCTGAGCTTTGACCGAGTCAGTCTCGAACTGTTTGCGAGCCCTATTTATGCTATTTAAGCTCAGTAATACATGTACTAGTATTTTCTCATCCAACTGAATCCATTTTGAGGCAAAAAGAAACAAAAACAATTGTCACATGAGTTGATTTAAGAGCACTTGAGAATTGTGATTAAAAAACCACTGATTTTAAGTATCCAATTATCCCCTCTCTCTAAATCTCATCTTACTCTTCTCCATTTTAACCGGAGGGGAAGGGGAAAAAGACTTTACTGGCTTTCTTTTCCCTCCCGATTCTCTCCTTTTCGTCTTTCATTTTACTTATCGTGGGTTTTGACTACAATTTCTCTCCTTCATCTTAGGTGTTTTCGAGCTTTCGGGCTCAAATCTATAAAATCTACTCAAAATCTCTCAGATTTACTCATTTCCAACACCATCTCTTTGCATGGAAGCGGTTTATATTCGCCATAGTGAGTTGTTTCAGCGTAGATTTATTGATCTTCGCCTTTCAACAATCTTTTTAGATCTATCATTTAGGGTCAAAGAGTTTTTGATTATTTTATGATGTTTTTACAGATTCAAAGCTATGTTTTTACATGATGTTTGGCACAAACTTATTGTAGTTGGTTGTAATTTATTATTTTTCTTTTTACTTAGTTTTTATTGCTTTTTGTAGTCTTTTTATTCCCGTTTGTGGAATTATTATTGATTTTGTCTAGATCTTAACAAAGATTTTATTCTCTATTTTTAGCCTTATATTGGTCAACTTTGCATTGTTTTTATAATATTAATATATGCCTATTTATCAAAAATAACAAATACACTAATTTTAAAGTTGCATGCTGAATTGGTATTACTTTTTAAACTAGCATAAAAATATATTATTTCATAAATTTATTATAGAATTACATATTTTAGCTTTGAACAATAATTTTGCTCATTCTTATTAATTAATTAAAAACTTTTTGATTTATTTTTTTAAAATAAAATCTATCCCTTAAAAGCTTGAGCTTTAAAAAAAATTGCTAATAAAAACTTAACCAAATGGCATGTAAAGTTAAAATAATAATCTACTCATAGTTGAATAGGGTGACAGCATAGCACAGAATCTGTCAAATCTGATAAGTAGCATGTGAGTGTGTTTCGGACAAAGGACTAAACAGTGCATGAAAGTGAAAACCAGAAATTAAATTCAAACTGGTTCAGACAATATCTATTCTCAAATTGGCATCTTCCTCTCAATTAAAGATGTCGCCTTCCTATGTCTGAATCCTGTAGGGTCATTTTCTGACTATTTCTATTTCTAGACTCTAGAGAGAGATCTCAAAAGGGTTCAAATTTAAAGAAAGAAATATAGCTCAACCATAACCCTAAACAATTACCGTGTGATCATATCCAGAACATAGAACCAAAACACTAACGAAAATGACTCGTGTTGCAGTCGAAAATGGCCCGTGTTCTTTTGTTTCCAGAAATTTCACTGGTTCGGTTTGAGTAAACCATGAAGGACTTTCACAAGGGTAATGCATTATCATGATTCAGGCATTTTGGAATCCTAACTAAATGTAACATCATATCAAGTATTTTCCAGCATTAAAGCCAGTCAAGTTTTTCCTGTTAATTACAGCTTAACGAAGCTAGTATATTAACAATATTACAGCAATAACCAGTAATCAGTACAAGCAATATTAGTAAATTACTAGGTTTGAAGTACCGGTTAAGGTGGTACCAGTCGACTACTCAACTCATCAAGTACTCCTTGCAACAAGCATGTTTTTGTGTGAGCATAAACCAGTCAGACCAATTTCAAAAGCCAGATTCAAGTTCTCTTCGTATTTGATAATTTCTTGGTTTTGTCCAGCAAAAGGTGAAAACTGAAAGTACATTGTTAGAATGAATTAGCACAATGTCAGGTTGATGCCATATACAAGCATACTCAACAGACTATTCTCCTGAATAATTAACTGTAGTAACAGAGCTGTTTTAGCAAATTAAATACATTGACAAAAAAAAATATTTTACTGCCGTAGCTGCTATATTAGCAAATTCGAAAATGAAAATAAAAAGCAACTTCTTTCCGTAGTTTGTCTTTTCGGTAATAAAATTGTGGGATAATTGTTCACACAATTCCAAACCAGGTATGGTTAAGGCCAAGGGTCATCCCAAGAGTGCTTTTTTTAAGGATCAAACTTCAAACCTTTGGGATTCAAATAGCCATTTTTCACCACTAGGACCAATATTTTGGGTATTTCTGTGCATAGTTAAATAAGGGGGTTCTTACAAAAATCTCAAAAAAAACCAAAATAATTTGATGATACCGTAAATAATTTACAAGTTTACAAAAACTGGGGTAAATAATTACAAAAATACGGTCTGGTATTTATCTGGTAAATATCTAGTAATCGTCTAGTAGTTATCTAGTAATTGTCTAGTAGTTATCTGGTAAATCATCACTTCAAATAAATCTCTAAAATATACATGACATATGACATCTAGTATTTATCTAGTCTTAAGTTTGACAGTTTTTTATGGATCTAATGAAACCTAACATATATATATAATAGATGTGCATATGACAATTTTATAACAATATTTATTAGATAACTACCAGACAATTACTAGACTATTACTAGATATTTACCATATAAATACCAGACCGTATTCATGTAATTATTTTCTCTTGTTTTAGTTAATCTGTAAATTGTTTAATGGTTGGACAGTAGATATGTAATTAGTTTAACTTAATGATCAATTTTGTAAATATTTCAGTGGGACATGTGTATTTTTGACAATTTCCTTTAAATAAGAGCAATACCTTGTTGAGCCAATGTTCCAATCATGGAGTTGGAGGGTCTGAACTTGCTGCTTGCTTTGTTTCCGACATTTCAACTTCATATGCACCAGAAGCTGAATGCTTATCTTTTTCCATTGCCATTCTTTTGGTTTTTTCCACTTGTATGGCCCGTAGCTCATATCTAGTAAGCGATACAAGTCATTTTTTCTTATTGATGAGAATTGATGCATGTATAAAAGTTTGTCAGAATGATACAAAAAAACTACATCGCGTGCCATTAATAGCAGTACTACAACAGGGAAAAGATTACGCATAAAGGTCCTACTTCCTACCACTGTTTTGGCTAGCAATTTGTTATTTGTTCTCGGTTAGTTATTTCCAGAAGTGGGCATGGCCACGAGTCTATGACTCTATGAACATCTAAATTGGAAATAAATTGAAAAAATTAGCTTGTTTCAGTACTGAAGTGTGCATTTACTTAGATTCTTCGAGTGTATGAATTATATGGAAGTAGTATTTATCCTTTGTGACGATTACAAGACAAATCTTCTATTGCCAGAAAACAGAATACAGCATGTCCTTTGTATTGATTTCAAGCAAAATCTTTCAAAAGGAATGCAAAAGCTAGATGAATTTTGGTTGGTTTTAACTTTAAACACACACCCCATGCTTCCATAATAGACAACCCCCTCATGTTAGAAGCACGTACAATGTTTACTCTTTAAAAGGGGTCAAGCCTTGTCCCCTCAAGGCTCAAACAAGAATGCTTCAACACAAACAGTGCAAATGGAGCTACGTTAAATTTCAACATAACACACTAAATCAAGGAAACTTACGCTGCAACATGGCTCTTAACAAGTGAAAAGTAAATCCTCCAAAATTCTCGTTCCTTCAAGTGACGAGGGCACAACTTAAATCTAAGGAGTGAAAGTTCCTGCAGAGAGAAGGAGCAATTTGAAAAAAAACCAACTAAAATGCATAACAAAGCAAGAATCACGTTCACTGTGCAAGTTTAAGGGAAAAACTGACATGTCAAGAGGATAAAATAACTTGCACAAATTCCCAGTACATAACTTGCGGATCTGCTGCATTCATACTTTAGTCTTCTTTTCATACACGATTATCCCTTTCTAATCACAGAAATGTGACATCTTTATGCAATAAAATCGCCACTAGTAAATTTTTTGGTTAAAGGATATAGACGCTTCCTTTATTAATAAAAGACAGGAAACCCGAAAAGAAGATACACGAATTAAAAGTTCATGGACTTGAGTTATTCATAGCATAATATGATTCAGCACTGAACTATTAATGCCCCAAGTGTCCGGTCAAGCATTATAAATTTTCTGAATTCCCTGTTTCTGGCGCTTAGTATAGTCAAGATGCAAGTAGATATGGAAAACCATTGCCCATTATCTCAATGTATCATTAGCTACCCGAACTTGTCCCCAACAATCCGTTGCCTCCTTGAACTTTCAAAGTGACCTCGTAGCTCCCTCAACTTTAAAAAAATGCACCAATTTGCTCCCTAAACGACACTTGTCTTCTGTTAGGAGAGAGAAAATCTTAAAAATGACATCTTTGAAAAATCAAATCAACCAGAAGCTGACACGTGGCATCCAAGAAGCAAAGTGTAAAGTGATGCACTTTTTGAAAGCGGGGGGAGCTATGAGGTCACTTGGAAGTTTAGGGAGGTGGCGGGTTTTTGAAGACAAGTTCAGGTATCTAATGATGCATTAGGCCTTGCCCATTAGATTGACAGTTGAATATCGCACAAAGTCACAATCACAGGTAGAGACATTCCTATCTTTCTTTCTGATTCCACGGCATAAATTTTTTGCCACAAACACCATAACTTCCATTATTTACAGCAACGGAAGAACCATCCTAATTCAAACTTTAACATCACTAGCATTAGCATCTTATCCTGTAGATAAATGCCAAGGAATAATCATAAACGGGAATTAGAAACAAACTTACCTCGACTCTGGAGAGAATAAGAGTAGCATGTCGCTCCTGCCAATTAGAAAGATCCTTTCGAACATTGCCGGCTTTTTCTGCAGCACCATCACTGGAACTCAAAATTTCATCGCCGAAGGTATTTCCTGCAACTCGCTCTTCTTCAGCTACAGGGATTCATTCAGAAGGCACAACTGTATTTAGGGTTAGGTCGAAATAAGCGGTAGAATCGGGAAATGAGAGTACTGACCTTTGAGTGGGAAATTTTTGAAGGTTTCGACTGTAAAGGACTTAACGTGATCGATTAATTGATGAGTAACTCCAAGTTCTTCTTCTGCTGCTGTTTGATCTTGTTTTTGAATGGATTGATTTGGGGTTTGGGGGTTTCCATTACTGCGTCGAAACCACGAAGACCAGTCCATGGATTCTATTCAAACCCCCAAATTTGAATTTTTCAATTTCCAGCCTTTGGTTGTACTATTTGCTTAATTTATGATTTCGTTAGTTAAATTTGTTCTACTTTTAAATACTCCCTCCATCTATAAAATATTATCCATTTAATCGGATCATTAAAATCAATAAAAAATTTATTACACAACTAAAATAACTAATTTATTCTTTACTAAATTCTCTTTCTTCTTAATTACTCACTTATAATTTTAACAATACATACTCTCTCTTATAGTTAATACAAGGATAAATTAGAGAAAAAATTGTATAAAATGTATTAATAATCTAAATTAACAATTAAAAAAAAAACTAATAAAATAACTAAAATAATAATAATTTTTAAATAAAGGGAGTAATAATTATAACCTCCCTATTTCCAGAGTTTTTAGGTTTTGGTGCAATTCAAATGGTAGTGTGGTAATGTTCTAGTGGACTAATTTAGTTAAACTGTGTCAGCAGGTTCTTAAAGGTATTTTTTTAATAAAAATATATTAAAAATTAAATTTTCTAGGGTTCCAGCTATTTTAATAAAATAAATTTTAAAATTAAAACAATACGTTCTAACCCTTAGTTTCTTCTGCTCACGCACATTGTTCATATTTTATTTTTCATTTTCTCATCTTATTTTAATATATTTTTCAAACCTTTCATTTATTTAATATGCCAGTTTAGAGTTTTTTGTTCATCTCATTTTTATCTTCGAAATGTCATTTATTATGATATACTTTTTTCAACTATTCGATATCAAGGAGGTGATCGGTAGATATTTAGTAGGAATCTGATAGAAATCTTATATTTCATTGGAAGTTTGTTCAATCCATCAAGTTTATATTTTTAACATAATTCTACCATATTTTATATATTTACTGTTGGTGCCTATGCGTACACTCAATGAGTCAGAGAGGGGGTGAATGACTCACTCAAAAACTAGGTAAACTTTTTCGCAATAATATGAGCTCCGCTGAGTGAGGTTACTTGGCTAAGTGAATTTGCGAGAAAAACTGCAAAGTAAAGAACACTGAAATTTTTATACTAGTTCCCTATGCTTACCTTCAGTCCCGAGAGAGTGTTTCGGCTTTAATCCACTAATCTCAACTCCTTTACCCTAGGCGGAGAAGCCTTTCACAAATTCCCTAATTATAGTAAGTACCCTCCAAACTGCAATCGCTCACCCACTGAGTATAATACCCTCTTCTATCAGCAACTCAATAAGAGTCTAAACAAGAGCTAGATTCAACTTATAAATTGTTGATCCAGTTACAATAATCAGATATTACAACTGAATGATCTATTCTATTCTCTATTATTTTAAAGCAGATTCTCGCTGAGTAGATGCTTTCTTGCTTGAACTTCTTTAAAGCTTGTAAATTGACAGAGATTTAGCATATGAGAAATTCATGTGTAATCACCAAGTTCTAACACTTGCCTTCTTGCTCCTTTTATAGATGGATTGAGAAAGCAGCCGTTGAACTTACTTTGGCATCTTCTGAAACTGACAACTCATCTATCCACCCGTTGCTTCTTCAAATCAATCCGTTAAGAGATAGAATTGCACCATTGTGAGATAGAAAATCAATCCGTTAGATTGAGATTCGAGCTTCAATTTGAATCCATTATCGTTTGATGTTAGTCTTCCGTTAGAGAGAACTCGCGCTGACTTGCCATGTGTCTTCTTCCTATTCCTTCTAGTAATCTAACATGTTGCAGAGCTCGCGATACTATGTTGTTGATTCTACAGAATTGCCCAAATTGGCAAATGACTTTTTGCAACTTGAATGTGGAAGACTTTGCCATTTTCTTCATTAAACTAGATCTTGTCAAGGCATTAATTCTTTTTATCTTTGTCTCATTAATGTCCTGCAAAAAGCAACACTAAAAGCAAAGATCCCTTTTTTACCTTAAATGGTAAAGAGAGTAGCTTTGACAGACACAAAGTAACTCAGCGAAATTATGTATCGTAAAGCACAGCTGAAACAAAATCTAAATATCAAGTGCTGAGTGAATATAACTAAGTCATCAACTAAAGTGAATACTCATCCCAGATCACTCAAAGTTAAACTAAATAACCAGGTCAGCGGAGACTTGAAATTCTATCCTTGAATTTACTAACTGTTGTACAACCAAGATTATTTATTTTAACATTATTATTGATTTCATTAACTCAAACTAAACTTAATTGGTATGATCAAAACTTAAGCACTACTGAGTCAGTCCATTGAGTTAGTCAAACTCGTGCTTGATTAAAAAATCTCCCCCATTTTGATCAATGGAAATTAATTGAGCGAGAATTAAATCAATAAGATATCTAGATTGAAGTTACCTTATACTTATACTTGATATGTCTTTGTTCAACCTCTTCAATTTACTCAGAGTGAATGCTAACTCCTTTATAATTCTTGACTTCTCTTAGTTCAACATTTCTCAACACTTTTCATATTTTTCTGCAAAAATATCAACACATATATTCGCAGTAGAAAATATAAGAAGTTAAGAAGATATTAACTTGGAACAGAAAGAGTAATCTTTTCATTAATCAATAACTTGAGTACAGATAACAAAGAGTTAGTCTATATTAAGTTTTACGATAAGCTCGAACGATTACAAATTTCTATTCTACTTAGGCAATGGTGGTCCTCCAAGGTTTGCTCGCCTCTCTTCATACACTTACTGGTCCCACTTTGATTTCTTCTCTTTGGGCAGCGCAATCTCCTTGCCTTTCCTTTCTCTAGTCTCATTATATTCTCTTTGAATGCACTCCAGATCCTTGGATAGGTTGTAAGAAAAATTAGCAATCCTTTGATATCTCTCTCTCTCTCTCTCTCTCTCTCTCTCTCTCTCTCTCTCTCTCACGCTTCTTGCGATCTTTATACCCCATTGCCATTGCATCCAAAATGGCTTGGTCTCGATGATCAAACGAGCTTAGAGATTCCTCAAAAGTCTTGAGCTGACCATAAATGTTGGTTGAAAAGTTCTGCACTAACAGCTCATAGATTTCTTGCGATATTGCATCCTATTCTCTGAGAAAAGTGAATAAGCCAACTAAAGCACCTGATTGAGAGTGATTGAACAGATACTGAGCATTCAGTCCTTCCTTGGATATCTGGGCGAGACTGGCTAGAGCCCTTGCTTGATTATTTTCTCTCAGAATCCGCTCTAGCATAGGAGTGCTCCTTATATGAGTAGTGACTTCTTCATGAATCCGATCAATGACTTGACCATCATTGATGATGCCTGAGTGAACCTTCCTGATCTGATCACAAATGTGACCAAGTTTCTGATGGAGCAATGGTTCCCGTTCAGCATCAGCCATAACAATATCACTATTTAGAGCATCTGATATATTTAGCCTCTTCAAGGCTTTTAGCACTTCTCCCTCTAAGTCATAGACTCCTTTCAGCACTTCGTCCTTCGTAGTCCTCAACTCAGTATGTATACCCTGGTGTTGAGTAATAACTATGATCAGTGCATTGATAGCATCAACAACTGCATCTAGGCAAGTTGTGTTTTCTCCATTTTCTTTGCTCAAAATGCTATAGCCATCTAGAACTGCCTGCATAGCTTCCAAGAGTGGATTGAACTTATCTATCATTGAATTTCTGAAATCCCACTCATCATTTAACACTTTGCAGTTGCTCTTAGAAATCTTCTCCATCTTCTTCTTGAGCTCTGCAACTTCCATCTTCAGATAATCAGCCTTCCTACCTACAATATTTAACAACGGCAATATGTAGGACACAATTGCTTTGACCAAAGATAATTAAGTAGGAACTGATCTGAAATGGGCCTTCATCTCCTCAACAACTTCTATAAACCCTTACACTGGCTCCACAGCCTTGGCAAGTCTCCTCAGGACCTCCTCAAACAGTAGAGATTTTGTAATTTCTGCATCAATTTTGGCATCTATCCTAAGTCCTAGATATCTCTCTCTCCATATCCTCTTTATATCTTCTAACAGCTCAGCCTGCAGGTTAAATTGGGGTTATGGTTGTTGAGGTGGTTGTGGTTGTTGTGGTTCTGGAATCTTCTCTATGATTGGAAGCCCTCTGACAATGGGTCCTTCTAATAGCAATTGATCTTGATCAGGGGATCCAACGGGTGAAAGGTATGGAATGATGGCTGTTTGGTCAGAGTGTGAGGCATTTGTGTGTTCAGCGGTGGATGTGGATGGTGTTTGGGTTGCAGGTAAACGCATGGCAGAAATGGGTGTAGGTGATAGGTTTAGGAAAAGAAATGGTTCATGGTTCTCCTCCTCCTTCTCCTCAGCACCTTCAACAACATACTTGCTGACCTGAGTTTAAGATTTCTCAGTCAGCTGAGCTCCCTACTCAACTATAACCTCATCCTCCTTATCCTCCAAATCTCTCTTATCTTCATCAATTACCACCTCAATTCTCTTCAACAGACCTCTCTTCCTTTCCTTCCTTGCTTCCTTAGCTTCTTCAATAGTCAAACTGACCTCCTGGTCAGATTCAAGTACAGTTAACTCAACAGCCTCTACTTCCACTACTTCATCTTCCTTCTGCTCTTTATAATCCTCAATCCCTTCAAGAGCACCTATCATTTCCTCCACAACTTCAAGGACTTCCTTATCAGCTAAGCTGGCTACTACAAATTAGAGAATTTTCTCAGTACTAGCCTTAGCTCTTGCTGCTGCTTCCTTAGCCTTTCTCCTGATTTCAGCTTCCAAGTCCTCCTGCCTCTTTCTGATTCTTTCTTCTTCAGTCGCTTTTACTCTTTCAGCTTCCTCTAAATCCGGGACCATGCTAGTTCCTTTCTTCACCATTAGCTTTTTCTTTTATTGACCTACTTTAGGCATAAGAACTGATATAGCTTCATGTCCTTGAATAGTCATCTCATCTAGCTCAGCTTTAACACTTTTTCTCTTCTTTTGCCTCTTCAAAGACATCTCTGCTCTTAGCTCCTCCTTAGCCTTCTTTCCTTCTTCAATTTCTTCAGGAGTCAGCTCTCTGACCTTTTCTTCTTTAGTTCCCTTGGTAGATCTTGTCTTTTTGGGAACAGGGACAGTAGGAACTGAGCTCACTAAGCTCCCTTTCTTTACTTCTTTCTTGGAGTCTTTCCTGACCTCCTTCTTCACTACCTTCTTTTCAGTCATATCTTTTCCTCTCTCCGCTCTGAGCTTGGTGATCCTCTCAAGCTCGCTGGCCACAAAGGCATCCAAAGTCAAATCCTCCTTTTCTGGCTTAATAGGCTTTATTTTCATTATGGTCTTTGGATACTTCACCCTCACTTCTCCTTTCTTTAGCTTTATGTACTTTGTGTTGCTTGGCCTCTCATTACATCTCAATCCATGAAAATAAGCATTGCTTAAAATTCTGGATTCAATCACTTTCAGATTGATTCTACTCCTCAACGCCCAGCCTTCCAAGTCCAACTCATACGTCCTGCATATCTCTATTACTAGGTGTCCATACACCATGTGCTTTGACACCTTTAAGAATCTGTGAAAAATTGCTAAGGTCCAATTTATGCATATTCCATGAGTAAGAGCATAAATGAATACTCTCTCAAACTTGGAGCAGCTTCTTGTTGAAGCTGTCTTGGGCAGCAATGCCTTTGTCATAAGCTCATAGCCTACTTCCCTTTCTTTGTGAACATTGAAGCTGTCAGCTCACCTGCCTTATAGTCAGCATGGACTTCATAATCAATGGGTATGTCCATATGCTTCTCATCCTTGATAACTCGCATTCTGAGCCCTCTTTCATGCATTCCCAGCAACCCAGTTATCAGCTTAGGAGTAACATACACTTTTCTCCCCATAAGAGTAGTTACAAAGAGATCTTTCTGTCCTTCAACTAGGTGAATTTTATGAAAGAATCTCACCACCACTTGCTCATAACAACTACTGGGTATCTCAAAGAATCCACTCAGGTGATGCTGGTGCTTCCATTTCCCAAATCTCTCATTGCTTGAGAAACTGAGCATATCTACTATAGTTGGTGGCTTCACTTTAGTACCTTCCATAGAACACCATTTTGAAGGGGTGTATTTGGTTCCAGGAGGAATGAACAACTTTTCTCTCTTGTTTATTCCAATCGCCACTATCGCCTCATGATCCTTGATAGTAACCCATAAGTATTCTTATCATTTCTTACAAACAAGGAATTCTTAGAACTGGGTTCTGATGTTCTCCCTGATGAACTCGCCATTTGAATTTGCTTTGAAGAAGATTAAATAAATGGGGATTTTGTGAAGAGAATTGATAACGTGCAAAATTGTACATGTTATTATGTTAGTTTAGGTTGATTTTTAGGATTGGATGCTACTAATTTATGGTGTTTTCTGAATTTCAGGCTTAAATTGATGTTGAAGCTATTCTTAATACAAAAGAAGAGGTTTTGGGCCATTTTGGGGGCAAGTTTAGGAAGTTTGAAAGTTAACCTGGAGCCCAGGATATGCAATTTTGGGTTGAGAGCAATTGGAACTGTCAAGTGGACCTAATATAAGCCCAAAAATCATACTTTTAGAAACCCAAGTAGCTGGTGCAAGTAGGAGTTCATAGGAGTCCCTATTTGCTGTTCTGCTAACCTGGAATCCAGGCTGTCCAACTGCTATTATTTTAATAGAAGACTATTTTGGAACTTTGAATCCAAGTCTACCTCCATGTTTCCTCTTCAAGAATTTCCAGATTTATATTAGCTTTATTCCCTTTTATGTGATTCCATTTTTATCATTTGTTTGTTTATGATTTTTACTTCTCCTAAATTAGTGTTTGACTTTAATTAGGAGATAGATTTCCTTGTTTAGTTAGACTTTCTTCTTAGCTTTATTAGGCTACAAATTTCCAGCAGCAAAACTTACACATACTGGCTGGTTATTCTTTAGTGTACGTGTTCCTTATGGATTCGAAGCTATCAATAATATTTTCAGTTTTACTTTCTTCAACCATGAGCAACTAATCTCCTTTCTTTCGGTCAGATTGATTTTAAGGCCATAGTTGGATTGTGAGAGCTATCTTATTTGTTTCTTTATCTTTCAATTCTCAATTTGCAATCTATTTTATTTTTATTATTGATTAGGTTGAAGTTTCAAGTATAGCTCCTTGAGGTTTTCTCCTATTTGATATATTGTTATTCATTTATGAATTCCCTGGTGTCTTTATAATTGAATTATGGTAACAAGCAGGTTGTTGGGATCTGTGATTGCAGTTGAGTCTATTGGATTATTCATGCTAGGTGATTAATTTGATAGGAATTGGATCTTCAAATCATAATGCTAACTTTATGATTAAATCTTGTATGCTAGGTATAGGGTTGTTATAAAGTTAACGGATTAATTGTATGGTGGGTGTTTTTAATCTAACTGAAAAAAAGATATTTAATTGTAATTGATCAATTAATATAGTTGAACCAGTTGATTGGAACGAAAGATTATCCTTATTGTCCGTGATCGATCCAACTAAGCTGAAGAAACAATTTCACTAGAGGACTTTTCATTATTGATTTTTGCTATCTACTTTCTTATTTTTCAGTTCAATAAACAAAACTTCAAACCCCCATTTCTTTTATTTTTATTGCATTGTTTTCTTGGTCACAAATTAAGTAGGATTAATTATTTATTCCCTATAGAGACGATCCCGATTGCCGCTACTACAAGTTCTTGTTTAGTGCAATAGGGTTTTATTATTATTTTTGGCGATTTCGACACTCGTCAAATTTTGGCGCTGTTGCCGGGAAATTTACTAATTGATTTTATTTTTATTAATGACCATGACTGATCGTGGAAGTGATAAACTGTACAATCCTAAAAACGAAAAGACCGCACGCACCTTGAGAAAAATAACTGTACAAAACACAGGAGTAGGTTGTTCGACTGAAACAGAACAGCTGAATCTTAATTTGGACCAGCAGCTATTAGACGATATAGGCTGCCCCAAAATAGAAGATTTTGATCCCGAACCAAAGATTGAAATGGCAGACAACTGTACATTACACGAGCTAGCCATTCAAAGGCCGAATACCCCCAATTTTTACATTAACTTTCCTGAAGCTCCAGCTGACTTCTAGCTTGGATCGGGTCTAATCCATCACTTACCAAGGTTCCATGGAATGGAGAAGAAGGATCCGAATAAGCACTTAAAGGCCTTTTATGGTGTTTGTGCCTGAATGAAGCCTCAGGGAGTTTTTCTAGATCAAATTTCATTACAATGTTGTCCTTTTTCTTTAGAGGATGCTGCTAAAGAATGGATATATACTGTCCCTGTAGGTACTATCACTTTATGGCCTACTCTTGAAACCGCATTCTTGGAGAAATTCATTTCGGCCAATAGGGAAATCATGATACGGGTGGAGATCACATCTATTAGGCAGAAGGAAACTGAAACTCTTAACGAGTATTGGGAGAGATTTCAAAGGCTCGTGGAAGCATGCCCAAATCACGACATCTCAGAGAAAGGGCTGGTTGAGTACTTCTACTCTAGATTACTTCCCTTGGAAAGAAGGTTCGCTGATGTGACTTACAACGGAACTCTAATTGACAAAATGGCTGCCGATGCTAATAAGCTCATCTCCACGATGGCTGCAAGTTCACAACACTTTAGAGACCCGCGCCATATCCTACAAAGGAAATTCAATGAGGTAATCACTTCTTTCATTGAAACTAAGTTGGCTGAACTCACTTCTTTAGTTAAGTCTATGTAGGTAGGAAATTTGACTCGAGCAGCCGTTTCTAAGATTTGTTCGATTGTTGGTCACACCATAGACACTTGTCCCATTTTCTATAGAGAGGCACAATCTGTAAACTCTGTCACCTGATTCAATGGGCAGGAAAAGAGATATGATCCTCATTCAAACACTTATAACTCGGGATGGCGAGATCACCAAAACTTTAGCTATGGATAAGGGAATCAACACTTTTCTCAAATTCCTATTCAGAGGCAGCAAGGGTTCCAACCTTAGTCCGACAAACCAACAATATCGCTTGAGGAGATGGTAATGATGATAGCAGCCAGTACACTCCAACATCAGCAAAATATGGATGCAAGCATACGTAACTTGGAAAGCCAATTGAGCCAAATGGCCGCCACTTTGAGTAAGTTAGAGAATCAAGGTAAGCTTCCTTCTCAAACTAAAGTCAATCCTAAGCAAAATGTTTGTAAGATAGCTGATCAAAATGAAAAAGAAATTATCAATGAAAAATCTGGATACGTCATTGTTAACCTGGAGTCCAAGGTAAATAAATGCGAAAATTTAAAATCGAATTTAAAGACTATTTCAGATAAGGAGATGAGTATTAATGATAATAAGGAACCAGATTTGAAAGTTACAGACCATATAGCCCCCCAGCCCCCTTTTCCAAAAAGGTTGTCAAAAACCAAGAAGGAAAAGGAGGATGGCAAACTCATGAATTTTTTTGGAAAGATGGAAATTAACATTTCGTTCCTTGATGCTATTAAACAAATCCCCAAATATGCTGAATTTCTTAAGGAATTGTGTTCAAATAAAAAGAGGTTAAAGGGGGATGAAAGAATACAGGATGGGGAAAATGTGTCGACTATTTTGAAAAGAAAGTTTCCTAAAAAGTGTAAAGACCAAGGTATGTCTGCTATCCAATGTAAGATTGGTAGTGTGAACATTAATTGTACTATGTGTAATTTAGGAGCTGCTATCAATGTTATGCCTTTATCAGTTTATAGGAACTTAGAAGCTAACACATTGAACCCAACTAATGTAGTTCTTCGACTTGCTGATAGGTCTACAGTTTATCCTGAAGGACTTTTGGAAGATGTTCTTGTCCAAGTTGGTGATTTAATATTTCCTGCTGATTTTTACGTATTGGATATGGGTGATGAAAATTCTTCTTACTCTCTTGACTTGTTGTTAAGTAGACCTTTTCTTATTAGTGTAGGTACAAAAATTGATGTTCGCTTGGGTACCTTGTCAATGGAGTTTGGTGATAAACCTGTGAAATTCAATATGTATGATGCTATAAAATGTTCTAATGATGTAGCATGTGTATGTGTCGTGGATGTGAATGGTTCTTTAGTGCATGATTCAAAGGGACTAGGGGTTGATGTGAATTTAAAAGTTTGTAACAAAGTCACAAATTCCTTTCATGATCATACGAAATTTCATATGAGCCAATTTCATGTAGGGCAGAAAGTTTCACTCTAAAATACCAGATTGAAAATATACTTAGGAAGATTGCACTCAAGGTGGAAGGATGTGATTTTTGTTGTTACTAATGTTTTTCCTCATAGTGTAGCAGAGATAGTAAGTTTGAAAACGAATAAAGCTTTCAAAGTTAATGAGCTTCGTCTCAAACCATTTGATGAAGGTTTCCAAGCATTGGGTACTCAAGATTTCAGCTTCAAAAGACCAAGCTCCGAGCTGTAACGAGTCAGCGGCAATGTCGGGCTAACGATAATAAAAAAAGGTGCTCCTGGGAGGCAACCCAGTGTTAAGCGTGACTCACGCTTATTTCTCTATCCCTTAATTTAGCTCTTTTTATTCAGTTTTCTGTTATTTTAGTTTTTAGTTGAAAGGTATAAGCGTAATTATCTTGTTGTCTTCAACCTTGGTTTTTAATTTGAAATTTTATTTATTGCAGAACAGAACTGGGCTTTAATGGAGAATTCAATGCTTTGAATCTTAAAACAGGTCATACAAAATTATAGCAAAATTGTTTTTTTGTTAAGGATATTTTTTTTAAGAGTTGAACGGGTCATATAAGAGTAGTGTTTGATGAAGTTTTAAAATGGGCCCTTATACCCGTTAACGCTTACCCATTTTTACACTTAATCCAATTACCCAATTGCCCTGTAACCCTTCATACGACCCATGTTACTTTACCATCCAAATGTTCATAAACCCACTTTCACACAAAATCCCTAATTTCCAATCCTCTCACTCGATCGTCACAACTTAACTCTCCTCTCAACCCACGAGCCATCACCACTATGACCCACCACCGCCGTTCCATCAACCATCATCATCTGCAATCCATGGCTCAACTAAAGACTCATCCTTGGTGGATACCCGATCAAGGCAGCCATCTGTGTCCTTCTCACAAGCTGCCATTCACGCTAGAGAGTCTAACTCGCCGGAAACCGCTCGCTTGTCATCATCTTTAGGCTTTCCCGTACTCCTCCACTTCCAGGTTCCATCTTCCTTAATTCCTCATCTATATTTGATTTTTTTAATGCATAAATGAGGGCCTTTATGCCTATAAATGTGGGGAGGGAAATAAATGTTTTGCTGGATGTATAAAAAATTGACATAATTTTTGAAAAAATTGCTTATATCTTGAAGTTTTGAGCTGAATTTTTGTTTTTAAACTTTGTGGACTATCTTGCTAAGTTAGTGAATATAAGAATTTGGACAACTTGGAATTTTTCTTTAGTCAATAACAAAGATGCAGAATGCAATATTAGGTTTTGTGAGAAATTTGAAAGAGCTTGATTGTTTATAACCTGTTAAGCATGTAAAGTTTGAAAATTTATAATTTTTACTTCAACTAAGTAGCTAGGACTAGTAGCGCAACCCTTGTTTGGTAAGAATTTGAGACTTCTCTTTGCATATATTATTCAATTACATTTTTCTTGCTGAGTGGGTAAAGCCTTGCTGTTTTAGCTAGAACTTGCCATGGGAGATACATGAAAAGCTTGTATATATTTTTGTGTTAGTCTTGTCAAGACAATGGTTGAAATCTTGTATTGGATGATTAAGGCACTTAGGTTTTCACCCTTCTAGCCAAAAGCCTACCCTTTACATTATCCCTTAGATAACCCCTTTCGAGCCTTAAGCCATTTCTTTCATTACACACATTACAAGCCTATTCCCTTCACTTTGATTTCCTTAAAACACCATAAGATCTTTCAGTAGAGGTCATCATTATTTCAAGCAGCTAGAACAACAATGGAAGAAGATTATCATCATTAAGGAAGAACAATATAGAGAGGAACAAAAGCTTCAAAGGCAGAAGTCAACTCAAGAGCACAATCTTTGCTATGTCGATGTATATATTCATTGTTTGTAATTTTCATTTTCTCATTTTATGTGTCGTTTTGAAAAAAAAAGAAAAAAAGAAAAAAAATAGAAAAAGAAAAAAGAAAAAAGAAAAAAGAAAAAAGAAAAAAGAAAAAAGAAAAAAAACAAATATAAATACAAAAAAAGAGTAGAAAAAAAAGAATTCAGTTGTGCTTTCGTTTTTTTAGTAGAGTTTAGGAAGTAGTAAGGTTGTCATGATTGAATCACACTGAAAGGAGCTTCTAGAATTTGCATCATCAAGGTATCCTCAAGTGCATCAATGGAAGAAAAGTTCTCTATAAAGATCTTCTCAATTCACAAGGAGCTGCGATAATTATTAACTCTACTCATTGTTGAAAGATCTTCTCACACACAAAAATCCCTTTTCTGTCCATACCTCAAACCTAGCCAAGTTACAACCCTTAAAAGACCTTAGGAAAATACATGTATTGTCGACCAAATTTGTGGTGGAGACTTGACCAAGTGGCAAGCCTATTGTTCTATTACAGTTTGGTTTTACCGAGGAGTGATTTCTCTTTTAAAGAAACCTAAACATAGAGTGGGAGTGAATCTTGTGAGGCCTTCTGATCTTGTTGATACTTGGTTGAAGTAAGAAGTTTAAGTTTCTTAAGTTGCATGCTTTTCATTGGTTATTTAGGATCGCTGTTTTGAAAGTCTTCTTACCCTAGTATTGTTTTCTGAACTTGTTCTTGAATGAAGTAATTTCCAGTTTATTCGTATTTGCTTATTCACTTCATTGCAATGATTTGTCTCTTAATTTTTAAATGGATTTCTTGAGGATAAGCAAGGAAGTAAGTGTGGGGATAAGAATTGCAGATTAAGAAATTTGGTAAAGTAACCTTTCCTCTTGTTGGTCCTTGTGAGGGTCTAAATAAGGTCAGAGGGGGTGAATGACCCTTTTTTGCGGAATTAATAAGACTTTAAAAAGTCTTAGTGTAGTGTGTTTGATTATGTTCCGGATTGATGGATCCGGATGATGCAAATATGTAATATAGTGTAAAAAGTAAAGAGTTAGAAAATCAAACACAAGGATTTTATCCTGGTTCGGCCCCGCCTACTCCAGTCCCCAGAGTTTCCTTCCTCTGAGATTTTCACTAGTGGATTCCTTTCCAACTGGCAGGAATCAAGCCTTACAATTCGTCTCTGGATGGTAACTCCTTCTAGATGTAGGATATACCACTAGAAGCACCAACCCCTAGCTGAGTAATTTGGTCTTTAGTAGGATATACCACTTAGATTTCTACCTAAACCTAAGCTGAGTCCTACAGGAGATCCCACTCAAAGCACCTACTTCAAGCTATATCCCAATCTCATTACTCACCCAAGTAAGAGATCTTTTACACTTTGGTTTTCTCAAAGGTTTTTGTTTTAGACTTCCTCAAGTTTATAACTTCACTTAGGAATCCTTAAAAACAGATTTTGAATGAGTTGGTTCTTGGAGAGATTAAGTAACTGATTGTTTTTAGCGAATTCTTTCGATGCTTTCTCAAAATCAACCAGCACCTTCTCAACTTGTGAAGCTTCCCTTTTATAGGCTTCCATCATAAATGTAGCCGTTGTAGGTTACTGAGCTGTAATCAAATCTTCACCATTGATCAGGTAATATGTGGCGCTTCCAAAACTGTTGATTAATTTGTTAGACAGAGATTTTGACCCGTTCGAATCCTTGGGATTGAGGCTGAAAAGTTGTCAGTGATCATTTTCCTTGTATTTTTATGACTCACCAACTTTTACGCCAGTACCTTTTTAGTGTGAGTTCCATGCGCCTTTCTTATTGGTGTAGGTGAAAAAGGTTGTTAACTTTTTCTCTTTCCTTTGTCAGTCCTTTGTCCTTTTTCTGAAACGTGTTAGTTGTCATTTTTGTCTTACTTTAGGGAAAAGAATCTTTGACTTGCAGACCAAAAAGAATGGAGGGAATTTAATATTTTGAATTTATTCCCTTTGTCTTGATATGTAAGTCTTCCGAATGTCTTCAGACTTAATATCTGTAGATCTGTCTTCTTCTAGATGCTAGTGCAATCAGTTCTTTCTGATACTGATTTGGACTGTTCAAAGTTTGTTTCCTTTCCAAATCTTAACCAGATGCTTCCATTTATGCTTAGTTAATTTTCTTTACTTGTCTTAGACTTTGGATGTCTTGGTTATATGTCCGGATTAGGATGACTTAGGTCTTTTTGTACTTAGGTGTTTTGTTTACTTCAAACCTGATCCATTGTTCCGGATTATTATTTTGAACACCTCTTTCTGAATTTTCTCTTTAAATAGCCAAAGTCTCCTCTTTAAGCCCTCCAAAGCTACATGTACGACTCACAATTCATGGTCATAAGATTTAAGGGTGAGATTGCACAGAGTATACATAGGATTAATGAAAGCGGGAAACACGGGATAACTATAACTGAATATGGATCATTTCATAACTTGCTACCATTCTATTAGTTTTGAATTTGAAAATAAACCTGTGCCAAATTAATGACGTGTCCAAAATTCAAGCGCCAAAAAGAAATACTTAACCTAATTTGCAGAAGCTCAAAGTATGCCCTAATTTGGTCAGCTTCAGAATTGGACAGCGGGAAATGTATTTCTTTAGATTGGATTAGACATTCCGATCAGCTCTCTCAGAGTGTTGAATTGATCATTTCCAATGGGCTTTGGGAATATGTCAGCTCGCTGTTCTTCAGTAGGAATGTATGTGAGCTTGACTTCTCCCTTTAGCACATGATCCCTTATAAAGTGATGTCTACTATTAAAATGCTTCATTCTGCTATGTTGAATTAGATTCTTGGATAGGTCAATTGCACTCTTGTAGTCACACATGACTTCAAGACACTTAGACTTTATACCATAATCCTCCAATTATTGCTTGATCCATAGCATTTATGCTAAACAACTTCTTGCAGCCATGTATTCAGCCTCAGTTGCACTCAGAGCCACAGAAGTCTACTTCTTGCTATACCATGTTACTAGACAATCACCAAGGTAATGACATCCTCCTGTGGTGCTTTTCCTTTCAAGTTTATCTCTTCCATAGTCAGCATCTATGTATCCTCTCAGAGTGAAATCTGTATTACTTGGATACCATAAACCTGCTGTGAGCCAACGACCCCCGATCCCCCCACCCGCATGGTAAGCTACAATGCTCTTTGGCGTAGGGCGGAGAAACAACGAGCGCTGTGAAGCGTGTTAAGGGATGATCCTTATTTTAGTGTGATGAAAATGGATAATGGAAGCGATGTTGAAGTTGAAATTTAGTCCGATTACTGGGTTAAGGGATACGAGACTTGGAGTCCCGTATTTTAAGATAGAGCCGCCCTCCGGTTAAGCTCCACCGGGAATTTGGGTACGATATTCCCATCGGGTGGTTGGACCGTACCTTTAAACAGAGATTCGAGGTTCGGATGATGTTGCTTACTTTTCAATTTTTAAATCAAGTCGATTATATTTCAATAAACGTGACCTTAGTTCTTATGCGATTTAATCCGATTATTGTTCGGTGTTTTCGATTTATATGCCGTACATCATATGGTAAACGATAAATAAACAAAGCAAGGAAATAAAATTATTACAAGGCTTTACGAATACCTATACATTTTTCTAATGAGAGAAAATAAAGCGATAAATAAATAAACAGGCGAAACCGGATTTTAACCGAGCTTACCAACTCGGACCCAGCTCCAAATGAGGCAAGAAATATACGGGAATAATCACAAATAAAAAGAATAAATAAACGCGGAAAATAAACACATAACATGACGAAAACATATTTTTGGATTTTTCGGGACAAAAACATAATTTTCGGGCATTTATCAATTATCTAAGCAACCTAAAAAGGTGAAATAAATTAACTAAACATCCTAAAATTAGATTTAATATATTCAGAATATTTTGGGATTTAAAGTTGGTGGAAAATGATTTATTTAGTTAAAAACACTATTTTCAAGCCATTAAAATGCATATTAAATCAAATAAAAAAGAAATAAAATCTAAAAATAGAATAAAATAAAATAAAAGAAGTTTTAGATTAGTCATAAGCTTTTAGAAAATTTTTGGGGTTGAAATTGGGGTAAAAAACGCAAGAAAATGACGAAAAAGGGCTAAAAACAGCTTTTAGCGGCAAAGGGCTTTGGTGACAACCCTGACCGCCACTGGTATAGCCTTGACTGCTATAGTGGCAGCAATGAAGGCTGTCACTATAGCCTTGGCCGCGCCAAACCATTTTTAGGGGGGATATCGGTGTTTTTGCATCTATAAACTCGAAATCATTGAAGTTTTAAGTCATAATCAACTACATTTAAATAGATCTAGACTTAAAACACTCAAATAATGTTGATTTTTTTATGGATTTGGGTAAGAAAATACCCAAAAAATGTAAGAAATAACGGGGATCTCTAAAGGGGTGGAGTTCACCTCTATAGCTATAGCGTTCACCGCTATAACAGTAGCGGCCAAGGTTATAGGGGTAGAGGTGAAGGCTATCTGTGAGCATGGGATTTTGTAGTCCCTCTCGCGAGACGATGATGACGTGTACCCGATTTTATGCCTTAAAAAAAAGTTCTCTTTAGAATTTTTATTACCAAAATAATATTCCTAGCGAATTTTATACTTGGTAGAATCCAGTTCGCCGTGGCCGATAACGCGTCCGGTAGGAACTTGAACCGATGATTTACACCCAAATTAAAAAATATCATTAAAATATTATTAAAAATCAAAAAGACACCTTTTCACCCACTATTAAACCACTTTAGGCGACTTTTAAGGCTACTAGGCCCGCTGCCTGTCGGTATGCTGGAGGCTGATGCCACCGGCGGCATCAGTCATGCCGCCGGTGACATCACCATGTCGCCGACTGCATCATCCATACCGCCAGCGGCATCGCCATGACGCCGGCGGATGACCCAAGATGGGTCCCCCACAGACAGCCTTTCGACCACTTTCGACGGAATTGGTCAAAAAGCCCTCAAAAAACACCTCATTTCACCTATAAATCCACACCTTGAGCTGCAATTTAAAGGGGGGGAACCATCTAATGTTAGGGTTTTAATGTTAGAAGGAGAAAATAGATTTTAGTGAGATAAGAATTAGATACGGCAGAAAAAAAGGATTCCAATCCATTTTTCCTGGTTTTTCTTCTTTGAATTCTTTGATTGAGAGCTTAAAATCAGTAAATCATGTAGTTAAAAATCAACTTAATTGGATTTAGAAACCCAAAACACTCGAATTTACTACTAAATCATCGTAACAAGCTCCTCAGAGGCATTTGTTTTCGGTTCAAGAAGAGGTGGATTCACGGCCTAGAGGTAAAAATCCTGAGTCTCATAGCTCTTTGGCATTAATATACTGATTTGTGTTAATTTCTGTTAATTTATATTCATTTTCGGGTTTTCGGTCATTTTTTACCATTATCCATACTGCTGTGAGAAATTGAAGTTGCCGAAGACATGTTATGTCACCATTGGTATCAGCCATGTCGCCAGAGACATCACTGATACCGTCGGTGGCATCATATTCTCTAGAGACCTCATTTTCTTGTTAAACCCTTTCTTTATGGTACTCAGAGAGCCTTGTAGCCTGCCTGCATATTGATGTCGCTAGCAACGCAATTGATGTCGCCGGCGGCATCAGCCTTATCGCCAGCGACATCAATCATGTCGCCGGTGGCATCAGTTTCCTCATCGGCGACATGGCTTTATGGACAACAATTTTGTTTTCGTTTGTTCCCAGATTAGTTACCGTCCAAAACTAGGATGTATAGTGTAACAAGGGAGGTCTAAAACCTTCCGAAAACAGACCCCACCACGTGACGTGTGGCTTTTTTTATTTATAATTCAGTTAAAGCAAAGATCAAATCTAAAATTCGGTTAAAAATGAAATTCCCACAAACACCGTTCGAAGCTCGTTTTAGCCATCCAATCGAGCTTTATAATATAGTAAATAAAATATGTCATATCTGTGTTAACCATCCTCTGTAGGTAGATTTAAATCGAACATTCAGGTATTTTATTTATCGTATAGAAAAATGTACAAGATTTGAAAGCTTTGTAATAACTTTATTTTCTGCACTTATTTTTGAACGGCTGTAAACATTTTATTCGTCGTTCTAATTGTTTGATAAACGCGAAAATAACAAAATAGCTGAAAACACAAATAAATGGGATGGATTAAACCGATTAAGAAAGAATGAAGTGTCCTAACTTGGCCTAATGAAATATAGATAACATCATCCGAACTCGGAATCTCTACTTAAGGTATGGTCCAACCACCCGGTGGGAAAATAGTACCAAAAATTTCCCTGTTGAGATGAACCGGGTGGCGACTCTATTTGAAGTACGGGATTTCGATCTCGTATCTTTTGAGCATTAAAATGTGCAAAACCATTCATCAATCACACATCTCCCCGTCATTTAAAGAGGCCGGCCCAACCGGCCGGGCCCAGCGCCGAAGCCGCCGCGCGAAACATCGTCCGCTCATAGTGGCGACTCTATTAGGGATTGATCTCTTGAACTTTCTTTTAATAAAGTTTAAAAGATTTTGATGATGTATTGAAATGATTGGCCAAATTAAAACTTCATTCTTTTTATAAAGTTTTATCCTTACGCGTGTAGATAGTTCAGTAATTTTTAGGTGCCCTATTTTACCCGAGAAGCTCGCAAAGTGTCACTCATGCCCTATTGGAATTAAGGATGCCTAGTGGGTGGATCACTCGTTTTAACTAACACGTAAACTCCTACAATCACACCTATTCGGGAGTGGTTGAGTAACGTGGAATCAAGGTAAACGAGAACCTTCTACATCAAAAACCCTATACCAAAGCTGCGCTAGAAAAAGCCTTAGCACCTTATTCCCTTAGGGTCACCAAAACAAATGAAATAATTGGGATGCACTTCTTTCGCCATTACTCGTGAAGAAGCCAAACTCCATCCTTCCAAAAAGGCATTATGCGGGAGTCATAAGGTTGGAAGAGGGACAATTTGCATGCTATGTGCTCCGTGATCATGTAACCCTATGCATCGGCTTCAAGAGCTAGAAAGGAAGCAACTTACCCTTACTACTTTTGCTTATGGAAGAAATTTAGCAATACACGTAGGACTTCTCTTGTGCCTCCATTGTGTCACCACATATCACTGTGTATGATGTGAGATACAAACGTCCTACGTATGTTGGAGGGATAAGCCACCACATCATCTCTAACCACATTTACGTGCAGCCATACATATCATGCATTGCTCCCAAGGAACAAAAGGCATGCATACCATTCATACCATTCACAAAACCATTCACGATCTGATCCGCTGCCTACCATTTTAGCTAGGAGGAGGCATGCTGATCGTTGCACCCCGGTTTGGAAAAGGACAGAACTCCACTTGATACATCATCCTCTCACCCCAATTGTCATCATGGAAGTCAAAGGAATTCCACACACCGATTCCAATGGGGAGTTAGATTCGGCACAAGTTCAGTTAAGCTAGAGTTCTTCCTAACCAGCTATGTCTTTTCCAAGAAATGAAGGGACCCCTCTTCCCGAAGAGCCCTTTGGCCCTACTTCCAGCTCGGGGAATAGGATCCTAACCACCGCCTGGTTTTGACTTTGCTAGTGCCATGGCACAATTCCTGAACTCGGACGCTTTCTAAGCTTCTATCCAAACTACTGTTCAGGCAGCCGTTAAGCAAGCTCTCGAAGATAGAAATTCCGATCAAGTATCGGCATTCGATATTCAGGCCCAAAATGGTTCAGCATAAATGTTGACCAGTCTGGTAGGGACAAGAGCCGTTGCACCTATGTTTCAATCAACCCAACCTATAGCAAGCCCATTCCAGTTTGGGCAAGCTTCAACTTTCTTATCAACTTCGACCGTTCCATCAGTTGTTCCTTTTAATCCAAGACCCTTCGCTCAAAACTCTACTCCCCTGGAATTTACTCACCAGTGCCTAGCTTCTCAACCACTACCCTCTTTCACACCTCCGCAGTTCATTGTAACTCCCAAAGGCACCACATACCCCCCAAATCCTTTTTCCAGCCAATTGGCTATTCGCCCTCAGCTACCTGCGACACTCCATGACCAGGTCACGCAACTGCTGGGCATGACACTCGAGGTAGCCGCTTTTGTTTGATAAATGATAGCTTCTCAAACTATCAACGACCAGGTCACATATTCTCTGGGCGCGACACCCGAAGCCCTAGCTATACCTCTTAAACCGGTCAGTGACCAGGTCACGCAACCTCCGAGCGTGACACCTGAGATCCAAGCTTACATCAACCACCTCATCACCACCAAGAAATCTGAAAGAGATGAAGAATGGGTCCCTGATAATTTTACCATGCCGAATATGGCTCATTATGATGGTTTTGGAGCACCTGCCTCTCACATTATAATGTACGAGAGAATAATGCGCGTAAAGAAGTTAAGTGATAAGGTGCTTGCTGAAATGTTTCCTTACTCCCTTCGGGGTCCTGCCCTTGAATGGTATCACACCTTGCCGCAACTTATTGTCGCCGACTGGAATCTATTATCTAAGGCATTGAAAGTGCATTATGGTTTTAATACTATGATGGAAACAACCCTCCAACATCTTGAGAGGGTCCGTCAAATACCTAACGAAACTTTTAAGCAATATTTCAATCGGTGGATGTCAACTCAGGTCTTAATGAAATCCAAGCTAAGCCTCAAGGAAATGATTGTCAAACTCCTCAAAGGGTCTATCCCCCTATTCTGCAAAGAAATGGCTACCAATTCTTTCCTATCCTACAAGGCTGTATTCGAGAAAGCTGAGAAAATTGAGTGTGAGGTAGAGCATAAAAAGGCCGAGAGAGCGGAGAAACCATGGTTTAGAAAGAATGAACCCCAACCCTTAGCCCTGGCGCCAGCTAGGCCTAAAACACCGGCTGCAGTTCAAGTTATTTCTCAAACCCCTATTGTGCCCCTCGCAATCACCTCAACTCCGCCAGCGGTTACCATAATTCAGCCTCCTGGCCCCCCCTTTATCCTGGTTAACCCTTATAAGCTGCCCCTACGGGTCATCTTCTAACGTTTGAGGGAAGCGGGTTTTATACAGTCCTTTCAGAAATATAAGCCACCTAGACCCGAGAATAAAAATAACTTCTGTAACTATCATGTTCAGGTAGGACACTAAACCAACAATTGCAAAGCCCTGCTCTCAACAATTCAATAATTGGTTAGCAAAGCAAAGATCGCTAAACTAGATAGAGCTCTAAGCACCATGAATAATCCTTTGCCAAATTTTGGGGACAAGGTTGGCATGGTCCAGTCTGGTTTATTTAAAGCCACAATCTTCGATCTCTCTGCTCGGAGGCTGGATAATAATAGCTTTATCCTAGTCATCGGTTCGGGTCTCTTGTCTTATTCGGTCTTTGATCTAATCAATCAAGCCAATCTGAGGGTCAATTCTATCCAAAAGATGGAAGTTGATCCAAACCAGATGAAGCAAGAGAGCCGCAGGTCTAAACCATTCTTGGCAAGAAGAATTAAAAAAACCACTGTTTAGCATAGAATCCTTTGTTTCGAAGGAGGACTACTCCGATGGTGATTAGGGATCGGTTAGAGAAACTAGGGCCGTAAGCACCGAATCATTCAAGGTTAATTAGAGTGACCTTTTTAGCGTGGATAAGTATGAACTTCCTAACCCAGATTCGGACTCTGAGGAACAACAGTATCTGTTTGAAACACGATCCACTAAGAGTTTCTTGCTCGGTGATGTCCTTAACATTACCCGGAGTGGCAGCGTATATCAGCTTGAAGATCGATATCTCCGCTTAAGCCGAGACCCAGTTCCCGGTAGGGTCGGAACCACCGCGGGATCCCCATCTCCACCTCTGTCTCTCCCGACCAGTCTCGAGGTTAACCCTCTCATTACCCAACTAAAAAACACCTAAGCCCGATACAGTATTTGGCAGTTAGTAATCGTCTCCGAAGGGCATCGTAAGGGCTTGATTAAGCGACTCCTCAATTTGGAAGCTAATTCGGCCAGCTCGGTCATTGAGATGTGTGCTACGGTTGGGGAAGGCATTCCCCCGAGAAAGGAGCCTCAGATCGTGTTCGACCATTTTGATCTTACACTCAAGGGCAGGGATCATAACAGGGCCTTATTCATCCGAATCCAGGTCCTCGATAAGGTTATCCCGTGTGACATGGTAGATGATGGCTCCGCTCTAAATCTGTGCCCTCTAAAAATCCTTCCCTATCTAGGACTGTCAGAGGAGATGCTTAAAAAATCTAGCATAGTTATTAGAGCATATGATGATTCAAAGCGCAATGTAATTGGGACCTTTGAGGTAGAAGTCACTGTGGAAGGCGTGACAAGCAATGTGCGTTTCACTGTACTTGACATTCCTATTACCTACTCTTTATTGCTTGGTCGACCATGGCTTCATGCTTTGGGCGCTGTTCCCTCCACACTACACTAGAAAATCAAGCTAATTCATGAAGATAGAATGGTGACTATAGAGGCCGATCCCGCTTCCGTTATGGCAGTTATGGAAGCCGAAGCTAGTTTAGAAAAGGACCTTCAGATTGCCATGATTAACAAAGTTCAGAAGTCTCCTCCCCTTTGGCACAACTATCTTCATGTGGGTATGGGTAAACTAATGAAGAAATCTGGTTATAAGCCTAGGAGAGGTGGAGGAATACACGAACAGGGAATTATCGAGATATTGGAGCCAAAAATCCTTACCCATTAAGCTGGATTGGGATATAAGCTTAGAAAAACCTATCACCGTGTCCCCTCCTGCTACTGTCACATGGTCACTGTTTGTGAGATCCAAGGTAAGAGGCCTTATAAGGGAGAGCCTGAGCCAATCTAGTATGGCGAAATAATATGGCCCGGCTTTGAAATCTTTAAAGATGTTTATGACTTTGAGACCGATCGCATGATGGTTTCAGCTAAACCCAAACCTGCTAAGCCTGATACGCCTGTCAATATTGTTTTTGATAAGGCTAAGGGAAAAGGTAAGTTGCATCCCGAAGATAAGCCTGAGGGAAATAATGAAGAGTCTACTGATCCAAAAATTGAAAATGCTGTAGCAACCATGACTAAAGCTATAGCATTGCTGATGAAGAAAGGTTGGAAGAGTAAGGGAACCGGGGAAGAAGATGCTATGGCAGCGATAGTGGGGAAACTCACCAGGGCTCTTGCGAAAGCCGACCTGTTTAGGGGCCCATCACTCACCATTGCCTAAAAGATTGCCCTGGAGCATGACCTGAGTGCCCTTTTGACAGACAATACAGAGGATGTTCCTCCTATTGATGCTACTACTAAAGCCTCTCCACCTGTGGAGGAGGTTATAGACGATGTAATTCTTAATATCTCCGATATGTTTGATGCAAACAATGCTGCTTACGAGACTTTTAATGTAATGAATAACTCCCGTTCTGCTTACTTATTTGATGTCTTTCCTGATGGATCCATGCATTTGTATAACAATACGCATAATGTTTTATGGCATTAGTGATACATTATTAAGTGAAATAAACCTAAGTACAGATGACAATCCCAAAATGGTGACCATTTCCAAAGATTTAACTCCTGAGGAAAGAAATGAGATCATAAAAGTGCTTAAAAATCATGCTAACACTTTTGCCCGGTTGTACGAAGACAAGCCTGGGGTTGACCGATAAATTGCCGAATACAGAATCCCAACTGATCCTAAATTTCAGCCTGTCAAGCAGAAACTTCGCCGGTTGAGACCAGAATGGGCAAAACAAGTTAAGATAGAGGTTTCAAGGTTGATTGAAGCTCGATTCATTAAAGTGGTATAACACCCGACTTGATTGTCCAACATCGTCCCAGTTTCGAAGAAGGATGGTAGGATCCGGGTCTGTGTGGATTTCTGAGATCTCAATAAAGCCTTGCCGAAAGACGACTTCCCACTCCCGCACATCGATGTCCTGATTAATAGCGCCACCAGGGCAGCTATGTATTTATTCATGGACGGGTTCTCAGGGTATAATTAGATTCTGGTTAATATTATCGACAAAGTCAAAACAACGTTCATCACTGAATGGGGGGTGTATTGCTATAAGGTAATGCCGTTCGGATTGAAAATTGCTAGGGCTACGTATTAGCGTGCTATAACCACCCTCTTACATGACATGATCCATAAAGAAGTGGAAGTGTATGTGGATAATATGATTGTGAAATCCGCTACTCGAGAGGAGCACCCTGCTATTCTCGACAAGTTCATGACTCGTATTAAAAAGTATAACCTCCGCCAGAATCCAAAGAAGTGCAGATTTGGAGTTACCTCCGGCAAGCTGTTGGGGCATATGGTTAGCTAGAAAGGGATTGAAATGGATCTATACAAAGCTAAAGCCATCAAGGACATGCCTCTCCCTAAGACAAAGAAGGAGTTCTGATCATTTTTTGGGTCCTTACAATATGTTAACGGGTTCATTGCTCACCTCACTACTATTTGCGAACCCATCTTTAAGCTGTTAAGAAAACAACAACCCGTGGTATGGAACGATCACTGCCAAGTAGCATTTGATAGAATTGAGGCGTATCTTGTCAATCCACCCGTCTTGACACCCCCCATCTCAGGGAAACCACTCATCCTTTATCTGGCCATCAAGAAAACTTCTGTCAAGGCCATGCTTGTCCAGGAACATGATGATAAGCGTGAACATGCCATCTACTACTTGATCAAGAAGTTGCTAGATTATGAAACCCAGTATTCGATTATAGAGAAGACCTGCACTACCATAGTTTGTCTCACTAATAAGTTGCAACATTATTTCTAATCTTATCGCGTCCAAGCCGTGGCCAAGATTGATCCAATAAAGTTTCTTTGTCAATCCCCTACTCTAGCCGGTAAATTATCTCGATGGATATTTCTCCTATCTGAGTTTGACATTGAATATATAACCTGGAAGGTCATTAAGGGCAGGCCATAGTCAAATTCCTAGCTAATCAACCCCTCAGCTCTGACTATAAGGAAAATTTAGAATTTCCTGATGAGCAGCTCGCCTCTATTATAGTCCTTGACAATGTCTGGACAATGTAGTTTGACGGTGCTGTGAACCGCCGGGAGCAGGTCTTGGGGTCATCATCATCACGCTAGATAATGAGATAATCCCATTGTCCAAACGTTTAGAATTCACTATCACCAACAATGGCACTGAGTATAAAGCTTGTCTATTTGGCCATGAGGCTCTTCTTTAGGTTCGGGCCCGCCGTGTATCCGTCATCGGAGATTTGGCTCTGGTTGTCCGTCAAGTTATTGGAGATTGGGAAATTAAAAAAGAATCTCTTCGTCCTTATGTTGAGGCCATCTGCGAATTGTGTGAGAAATTTACCTTATGCTTGTCCCGCCATGTCCTTCGGGATGAAAATCAAATGGTTGATGCTCTTGCCACTCTCGCGTCCATATGGGAAGGACCCCAGCAGTAGCCTATCCGTCCTTTGGTTTTGTTGTCCACCAAGATCCCATATCATATTCAATCGGCTCCTCCAATCCTCGCCATTTCATCTGAACCTTATTGGTATTCTAACATCGTCCTATTCCTTCAGACCGGCCAATACCCTATGAATTCTTCTGACTCGGACCGTACCACCATACGGCGGCTCACTATCTAGTTTCATACTATGAACAATGATCTGTTCAAGCACACCAGTGACAGCCTACTTCTCCATTGCCTTACTAACTCCGAGGCTCAGAACGTAATGACCCAGGTCCATGCCGGTGACTGTGGCCCTCATATGAACGGTCTTGCTCTCGCAAAGAAAATCCAATGGTTGGGGTATGTTTGGCTCACTCTCACAGCCGATTGCATCGCCCAGGTCAAATGATGCCACCAATGCCAGGTTTACGGAGATATGCAGCATCTGCCGCCCACTGAACTCCATCATTTATCCACCCCTTGGCCATTCTCAGCATGGGGGATAGACATAATTAGTGAAATCTGTCCTTCTTCAACGAACGGCCATAAATTCATTGTGGTAGCAGTAGATTACTTCTCGAAATGGGTGAAAGCCGAATCCTTCACCAATGTCACTGCCAAGCAGATGGCCAAGTTCATAGAGAAGCATATCTTCGCTCGGTATGGGCTCCCACACCATATAGTCTCGGATAATAGGGTACAATTTCAAGGAGCAACTGCTTATCTAATCGAGAAATACGGGATCGAGCCCCATAGATCTTCCCCATATAGATCGGAAGCCAATGAGGCTGTTGAGGCAGCTAGTAAATCGGTAAAGATGATTCTATCAAAGATGATAGCCGGTTACAGGGATTGGGCAGATAAGCTGTATTTTACTATTTGGGGATATCGCACCAGTATTTGCACCCCGATAGGCCAAACTCTGTTCTCCCTGGATGGAAGCGGTCTTGCCAGCTGAAACTCAGGTGACCTCATTAAGAGTCACTCTGGAAGCTAAATTAAAAGAGTCTGAATGGACCCGAGAGAGATTTGAACAGTGGAACATGATGGATGAGTAGAGGTTATAGGCCCTCGATAACCTCTAAATGTATCAGCAACGTATGGCTCGAGCATACAACAGTCGGGTAAGACATCAGCAGTTCCCCCTGAAGTCTGGTGATCTGGTCCTTAAATAGCTGAAACTTTCTACCTTTGATGTGAGGGGTAAATTCAGGCCAAACTGGGAAGGACCATATGTAATAAAGAAGCTGCTTAGCAAAGGGGCAGCTAAGCTTATGGACATGGATGGGAATGAATTTGTGAATCCCGTGAACCAAGACAGGCTTAAGCGTTATCATATCTAATTCAAAAGAAATAAGTCGGAAAAGCGGTACACCAAAAAATATATACGTGATAATTACCCACCTTTCAATCTTTTACTGATCGGGCAAAAATTAGGGTGACACCTGACGATTGGTATCCTGCAAACCAGCCGTGCAAAAATTAGGGTATGAGATAAACCTGCTAGATCAAAAACCCAAAAAGGGCGATCTAGGCAAAAGTTAGGGTATGTGACCAAAGAGCGAGTGCCGTCTAGAAAACCGATCTAGGCTAGTTGGTACCGGGAGTTAAATCACTGGGAATGTCAACCAAACATCATGTACTTTATTTTATCTCAATTAATGAAAGTATCTCTTTTGTTGAAATCTAAATGCTTATGCTTATGTGAATCCTGTATTCATAGGATTAAGACAACTTTAGCAAGCTTTGGACAGAGTTCATTTTATTCCATATCAGATAACAAATAATAATAATAATAATAATAATAATAATAATAATAATAAAAGAGGTCTTATAGTTCTGACAAAAGCAAGTCTCAAATCGAGCTTCCAGCATCATCATCACAGTACCTAGAGATCCGTCTCGATGTGGTAGTGGAAAGGGGCTCCTCCCCCTGCTCCGCATGTTCCCTCTCAAAGCAGGACCATGACCGCTTCTGATGGGTTGGCAAGCCTCTTATCTCAGTAAGCCATCCCCTGTAATGTGTATCGGTCTCGATGGTCTCCACGTGATCATAATCCAGAATCTCAAATATAACTTCCCTGGATCACTTCTCCCGAATATGGTTGACCCACCTAGCTTTATAGGTTCCGATCTACTTATGGGGCAACTTGACTGGGATTCTTTGTCTCTTGCCATACTAACGGCATAGCCGGTAAGGGGTGTAAAATGAAGATTTCTCCAAACCTATCAATTGAACACAGGCTCCCCAGGATTCTTCAACCACATCCTGAATTCTCCACCATGGGCTAACCCACTGAACCTATGCGTCAGTATACCCCCTAAAAATAGGCACCCAATCATCGTATGTCAGCTCATCAAAATCAGCCCGCATAAGCCCTCTCTCCCTCAGATGGATGGGAAGATACTTTTTCGGGTTCCCTCGAGGTGCCTCCCTCAGCCTCAGTTTCTCCATCAGCCATACCTATAATTCAAAACCCAGGATTGGGAAAAGAAATGTGCGGAATTGAAAAGAACAAAAGGTACCTGTAATAATATGAGCTGGTCTACGATAAGTGACGGGTCAACAGAAGTAGCATCCACGTTCAGCAAAACATCGGCCAATCCCACAGCCACAGGAGAAGCCCCTGTCGACATAGGGCGAATGAGTGAAATCAGCCTGGGCGAAGCAATCGGGGCGCTCCACAGCACCACTCTGGAATAACTCCGAGCGGAAACCTAGGTTTGTCGGGCAACTAAGACAGAAATGGGTTCACAGAATCCAAATTCTATAACCCTTGAGGAATTCCATCTGTGCCAAAATGAAAGTCCGACAGCGCTAGCGTAACGCGTTTAGGACATGGTGTCCCCAAAATAGCATGGAATTCTTTGAGCAAGGGGCAAAGCTCGAATGATGAAAATCGAAAAACGTGGTCCATTGGATCCCAAAAAGATAGCGCCGCTCGAAGGAACTTGCGGCTTACGGGCCATGCCGCGACATATCGAAACCCTCAAACCCTGAATTTTTCAAGCTTCTTCCAATCCGCATTTCCCAGACTTTGTTGAAAACCCCGTAGCTTTTGATTGTGGGTTGCCATGACAGGGATTGACAGAATGGTCGAAATTAGATTGCTGGAGAAGCGATACCGCCGATGATATAAGTGATGCCGCCGCAATGTAAATGATGCCGCCGGTGATATGGATCGAATTGGGCGATATCAGCTAATGCCGCCAGCAATATGGGCTTTCAGACAGCCTTATATATATTATTTTAGCTAGCTGAGTTTGGGCGATATGGGTCGTGCCGCTGGCGGTATGAAATTAATTTTTTAGCGACATCAGAAGCATTTTTCTCATTACAGACCTGTATAAAACCTGTAAACAATCCTATAACCCATTTCCAATACCTGTCCGAGTGTAATCCATTTTATTTAAAGTGAAAAAGCTCGAAGGCACAAACCATCCAAAAATTCTGAATGTCTAGACCACAGAAACAAAACCCAATAATAAATCTGAATTATTCTAACCCCAATGTAACAAGGGTACAAACAAAGAACTGAAAAGCAAAACATAAATATAAATCTAAGCATGCCCGCCACTGCCGGTCGGGTGGGATGAAATGTCATCAGGGCTTACAAGCCAATCTCTAACATCGTCCTCATCTTCCTCCCTTCCCTCTGTCATGGGCACACTACTAGACTCCTCGACCGCGACAAACGAGCATCGGCCGACAGACATCTTCACCCCCCTACGACTGGTGCTACCGGGGTGCACACGATCCAGATTTTGCTTACTCCTCCATTCCTAAATGGTAGTCGCTAGCTGACCCTCAAGGTCACTCACACGATGCCAGAGTCCTGCAGTCTCCTCCTCATATCTTCACTGGGCTGCATCGGTATCTGATAAGGAAAGGCCAAGAAATCCTGCGAACCAAAGAAAACATCAATAATGCATATCATTCATAGCATCCATACAGGCATCTTATCTTATTTTAACATAGGCATAAATAGGGAATGTACCTGAACAAGGAGCGACTGCACGATAAGCGTGTCCCAGAGAGCAAAGTTGTTCTCTGTGAGCTACTCCACATGGCTCCGCGCCACCTCAAAAATCTAAAAGGCAAATCATTAGATACCCGTACCTAAGGGTAAACAAGGAAACAATTATCAAGCCTTATGTAAGTGGTGTCTTCTGGCATAAAGATGGGAGCATGCCAGCTCGAGCCTATGTTCCTAGGGAGGAACTCTCCCCGAGAATTCATCAGCAGGTATGTGGTTTCCATCGGGTTGACTAGACGCCCCTCCACGAAGTTTATGCCCTCTAGTACACTATAGTACCGTGTCCCACTCTGGTAATCCTGGCCTCTTTTCCTCGCAGGTTCCTGAAAAATACAAAAGACACACATCAGCAACGTTCCTAAACAATTTCAAAATCAGGCACATAAACACAATCATACCTCAAAAGAACGTTGCCCCCCTTGGGACATTGGCACACTCCCGCCGGCTACATCCGCGCCTGCCTCATCCTCCCCCTTGGGCTCGATCCCAACATCACCTTCAAGCTCTTCATCTTCTTCGTCTTCTTCCTCCTCGACATCCATGATACCTTTGAGGCACCTCTTCTCCTCCTCCAGCCGTTGTTCATTATGATACTCAGTCGTATCATTCCTAAGGATGTGGGGACATAAGGGGAGTAAATGCTGCTGGTGCTGCTCGTAGAGGCCAGGGACGCTAGGGATCACTCGGCCGTTCCCCTCAATATAATTGGCCTTGGAGGTGATCACCAAATGGGGCCACCATAAGCCCCTAGTAGGAACAGCAACCATCGGTCTATCGGCAATCGGGATGGACCTCCAGTCCCAGATGCACTCACCCAGATACCACTGCTGGGATAAAGGACACTCCATGATGAACCGAAGGTCATCTACTTCCCTCCTAACCCTCGCAACCTCTGTCAGGTTCTCCACCCCATTGAATGCATCCAGGACAAGCTACACCAACAATCAACCAAAACAACCAATATAAGTTCACTAACGCTTTTGTTTTGTTCTAAAGTGTAAAAATAAAGACTAAATTAAAATTCGCATACCGAGCTCAACTGCGTGCTCCTCAGGACCTCCCTGTATTTGGTAGGGTACTTGGCCTTCCCGCCAACACCCCGCACCAGCGGGCGAGAAAATGGGAATCTGGTGGCACAGTCTTCTTGAACTCGACCGGTGGGAGGATTTGATGCTCAAAACCCCAAGCCTGCATAATTAGCAATTGGTCTGCTTAAATAGAAAATAAGACATCCATAATCAAATAAAATGCTTCCAAAAAATATACCTGGAGTAGCAAATGGCAGAGGCGAAGGGCCTTCACCTTCTTCCGGGCTCCCACGTCCAGCCCATGGTACAGCTAAGCCAAGATAGCCCTTGGCCAATTCTTCCTCCTAATGCCCGCCACGTCCCCCACAACAGTTATCAGTACGTAATTAATCTTGCTCCCCGAGATTGGGAAGAATAGCACGATGAGCAAAGAAATCACAAAAGACTGGACACAAGCCTCTCTCTCATCCTCAGGCACCACATCTACCCGGGTCTAGTGTCTGTGCAACTCACCGTAAGACAACCGCCCTGAGACGGGCTTCAAACCAAACAACGCCTTCGCCCGCCTCATCACCGGCCTCTTGACATGGTATTTACCCATGTAAGCATCGAAGTGCATGACCTTGTCCGTCCAAGAAAGCTCGGTCATAGCAACGACATTGGAGGGTGTAATCATCGATTCCCCAAAAGAGAAGTGAAAAGTGTGGGTGGTCTCAGACTACCTCTCGGTTAGAGCTGCCATGGCTGAATGAGAGAGCTTGGGCATTAATATTGGCATAATTCGGGCCAGGTCCCCAAATCCTGTCTCATTAATGGCGAGTGCAAGCTCGGTGTCCTTCTCTGAAATATGGTGCCACCACTCACCGATGGTGCCCATCCCCCGAGTATAAGTCAGTTCATATGGCTGTAAAATTAGAAACCAAAAAGATAAGTCTTGTGTATTTTCTCATCACTGGAACCTGCTAGAAAGCTGCTGATGTCACTTCTGCTAGAAGCGATATCGCCGGCGGCATCATTCCATACCATGGGCGGCATGGATGATGTCATCGGCGACATCGCTTTAAATCGAAGTGACATCAGACCTCCTTAGGCCTTTTTGCAATGGCTGATGCCACCAGCGACATCATTCATGTCGCCGGCGACATCATTACTTGCGGGCAAAACCTGTTTTTCCCCAAAATCACACCCATCATGCCAAAACCATAAAAATCGCAGTCAATCAAACAATAGCCTGAAAATGGTAAAAATCGAACCTAAAGCATGCAATATCAGTCTATTTCACACTTATGAATCCTATCATAACACGATTTCAAGCCTAAGGCCAAATCAAAACTTAACCCAAAAAGTAGAGATTCGGGTTTTGCGGGATTACCTGGACATAGCAGAGGTGCTTTTCCTTCTCTGGGGTTAGATTAGTGATGGGAGAATTGATCCCGTAGCCATACATCTTGGCCGACTCCTTCAGTCCATAAGCGGCAGGAATGGAGAGAATTTTTAACCCTTCGATAAAAGAATCAGGTAGATTCTCCCTAGCCTTAGCAGATTTGCCCCTAAAAGCCTTAGCGATTATCTTCATGATTAGAATGACGGAAAGAAAAAAATCGAAAATTTGGAGAAGAGGAGAAGGAGGGGTACGGTTTCTGTATGTGAGGAAGAGGAGTTTACTTCCTTTTAAACTGTCGCACGGAATTCGAGGAGTTTTAATTTATCTAAAACTGTCCACTCATGCCGCCGACGGCATCACGCCATACCGCCAGCGACATCACTCATGCCTCCGGCGACATCGCACCCTTCAATTCGAATTTTGAAATTGTTTGACCACTCAAAGCTGCCACGTGGCCATCATGTCGCCGACGACATCACTCCATACTGCCAGCGACATCACCATGCCGCCGGCGATATTGCCCCCTCCAATTTAAATTTTAAGCAAGTCTAACCAAAGGACCACCTATCCATAAAGCACAAGTCCGACCAAAGGATAATCTATCCACAAAGTGCAAACCCGACCAAGGGGCAACCAATCTACAAAACAAAAGTCCGACTAAGGGACAATCTCTCCACAAAGCACAAGTCTGACCAAAGGACAATCTCACCATAAAGCACAAGTCTGATCGAAGGACAGCCTATCTACAAAGCGCAAGCCCGACCAAGGGTCAACCAATCTACAAAACAAGATTCCGACCAAAGGACCACCTATCCACAAAGCACAAGTTCGACCAAAGGACAGCCTATCCACAAAGCGCAAGCCCGACCAAGGGGCAACCAATCTACAAAACAAAAGTCCGACCAAGGGACAATCTCTCCACAAAGCACAAGCTCGACGAAAGGACAATCTCTCTACAAAGCACAAGTCCGACCGAAGGACAGCCTATCCATAAAGCGCAAGCCCGACCAAGAGGCAACCAATCTACAAAACAAAAGTCCGACCAAGGGACAATCTCTCCACAAAGCATAAGTCTGACCAAAGGACAATCTATCCACAAAGCGCAAGCCCAACCAAGGGGCAGCCAATCTATAAAACAAAATTCCGACTAAGGGACAATCTCTCTACATAGCACAAGTCCGACCAAAGGATAATCTCTCCACAAAGCATAAGTTCGACCGAAGGACAACCTATCCATAAAGCGCAAGCTCGACTAAGGCGCAACCAATCTATAAAACAAAAGTCCGACCGAGGGACAATCTCTCCACATAGCACAAGTCCGACCAAAGGACAATCTATCCACAAAGCGCAAGCCCGACTAAGGGACAACCAATCTACAAAATAAAAGTCCGACCAAGGGACGATCTCTCCATAAAGCATAAGTTCAACCAAAGGACAATCTCTCCACAAAGCACAAGTTTGACTGAAGGACAACCTATCCACAAAGCGCAAGCCCGACCAAGGGATAACCAATCTACAAAGGATCAAGTCCGACCAAAGGACAATCTCTCCAAAAAGCTCAAGTCCGACCAAAGGTCAAACTCTCCACAAAGCTCAAGTCCGACTAAGGGGTAAACCCTCCACAAAGCGTAGACCCAACCAAGGGGCAACCAATCTACAAAGCCCGACCAAGGGGCATCCTTTCCGAGAAGCACAAATCTGACCAAAGGAAAAACTCTCCATAAAGCTTAAGTCCGACCAAGGGGCAAACCAGTCACCCGTCAGGTATCATTCCTATCCCTTACTCTTTCGTGCGATCATACTGACCTGTGGCAGCAGTGATCCCCCAAGGGGTAGCCTATAAGCATAGGATTTTACAGTCCCTCTTGCGAGACGATGATGACGTGTACCCGATTTTAATGCCTCAAAATAAAAGTTCTCTTTAGAATTTTTATTACCAAAATGATATTCCTCGCAAATTTTATACTTGGTAGAATCCAGTTCGGCGTGGCCGATAACGCGTCTAGTAGGAGCTTGAACCGATGATTTACACCCAAATTAAAAAATACCCATTAAACTATCATTAAAAATTAAAAAGATACCTTTTCACCCACTATTAAACCACTTTAGATAACTTTTAAGGCTCCTAGGCCCGCTGCCTGTCGGTATGCTAGAGGCTGATGCCATCAGCGGCATCAGTCACGCCGCCGACAACATCACCATATCACGGGTGGCATCATCCATACCGCCGATGGCATCGCCATGTCGCCAGTGGTATGACCCAAGACGGGTCCCTACACAGACAGCCTTTCGGCCACTTTCGGCGGAATTGGTCAAAAGGCCTCGAAAAACACCCCATTTCACCTATAAAAGCACACCTTGAGCTGCAATGTAAAGGGGGGAACCATCTAACGTTAGGATTTTAATGTTAGAAGGAGAAAATAGATTTTAGTGAGATAAGAATTAGATACGGCAGAAAAAAAGGATTCCAATCCATTTTTCCTGATTTTTCTTCTTTGAATTCTCTGATTGTGAGCTTAAATCAGTAAATCCTATAGTTAAAAATCAACTTAATTGGATTTAGAAACCTGAAACACTTGAATTTACTACTAAATCATCATAATAAGCTCCCCGAAGGCGTTTCTTTTCGGTACACGAAGAGGTGGATTCAAGGCCTAGAGGTAAAAATCCTGAGTCTCATAGCTCTTTGGCATTAATATTACTGATTTGTGCTAATTTTTGTTAATTTATATTCATTTTAGGGTTTTCGGTCATTTTTTACTATTATCCATGCTGCTGTGAGAAATTGAAGTCGCCGGAGACATGTGATGCCACCGTTGGAATCAGCCATGTCGCCGGAGACATCACTGATACCGTCGGTGGCATCATATTCCCTAGAGACCTCATTTTCTTGTGGGACCCTTTCTTTATGCTACTCAGAAAGCCTTGTAGCCTGTGTGTATACTGATGTCACCAGCAATACAATTGATGCCGCCGGCGGCATCAGCCATATCACTAGCGACATCAATCATGTCGCCGATGACATTAACTTCCTCATCGGCGGTATGGCTTTCTGGACAGCAGTTTTGTTTTTCGTTTGTACCCAGATTAGATACTGTCCAAAATTAGGATGTACAGTGTAACAAGAGAGGTCTAAAACCTTCCGAAAACAGACCCCACCACGTGACGAGTGGCATTTTTTTATTTATAATCCGGTTAAAGCAAAGATCAAATCTAAAATTCGGTTAAAAATGGAATTCCTATAAACACCGTTCGAACCTCGTTTTAGCCATCCAATCGAGCTTTATAATATAGTAAATAAAATATGTCATATATGTACTAACCATCCTCTGCAGGTATATGTAAATCGGACATTCAGGTATTTTATTTATCTTATAGAAAAATGTACTGGATTTGAAAGCTTTGTAATAACTTTATTTTCTGCACTTATTTTTGAACGGCTGTAAACATTTTATTCGTCGCTCCAATTGTTTGATAAATGCGAAAATAACAAAATAGCTAAAAACACAAATAAATAGGATGGATTAAATTGATTAAGAAAGAATGAAGTGTCCTAACTTGGCCTAATGAAAAATAGATAACATCATCCGAACTCGGAATCTCTACTTAAGGTATAGTCCAACCACCCGATGGAAAAATCGTACCAAAAATTTCCCGATTAAGCTGAATCGGGTGGTGACTCTATTTTAAGTACGGGATTTTGATCTCGTATCTTTTGAGTATTAAAATGTACAAAACCATTCATCAATCACACATCTCCCTATCATTTAAAGAGGCCGGCCCAACCGGCCCGGCACCGCAGCCATCGCGTGAAACGGCATTCGCTCACACTATCCCTATGGAGGTCGGATTATTTTCTGATGGTTTTCCAAGAACACCAAGGAAAAATCAAGAAACAACACCAAAAGCAGCAAGAACAGCAATAAAAGACAATAAAATGAAATAAAAGATCAAGGGAACTCAGTTTTGTTACCTCTATGCCGTGAATCTAACTCGAGAGACTCGAATCGGACGTTTGGCAAGCTTTTGATGATTTTCCGACGGAATGGTGACAAAAAAAGCGACAAAAATAGTGACAGATTATTTGGGTGGCATTTGAGGAAAAGTCTCTAAAACCCTATTTAATCCATTTTAACCTATGATTTCTAACTGATTTTAGGGTTTAAGCTACGAGATCAAGCCTAAGAACAATTAAGAATCTAGATTAGGGAGAATTAAACCCGGATTCTATGCTTTTCTTAAGCTTTCTCTCTCTAGTTCTTCCCTTTCTCTCTCTTGTTCTTGATTTTTCTCTCAAAAGCGATTTCTAAATTCTTAATCTAGAGAGAAAGTCCTCTAACCTCCCTCTTGGATTGGTTTAAATACTCTCACACACAAAAATCCCCCAACTTAGGCGAATTTTCAGGAAAAATACGTGGCTAAATCGCAAAAGGAGAGAGAGAATGAGGTGGCACGGCCTAAAATAGGTCGTGCCAAGCCCAATGCCACCGTCCCGATGGTGACCGCTATAATAGCAGCCTCCACTGCCACTACAGTGGCAGTGGTGGCTGCTATAATGGAGGGGGGGTGGCGACAACGGGGGTGGCAGTGAATGCCACCACGACGGTTGTGGCTACCAAAAGAGTGACGACCACCGTCGCCGGAGGGCAGGCTGCCACCGCCGCTGCCGCTGGCAGTGGTGGCAGCAAAAGGGGTCTAAAGGGTTTAGGTAATTAGGGTTAGGGTTTGGTCTAGGTTAATTAGGGTTTTATGGATTAGGGTTTTATGGGACAATTAGGGCAGATTTAGGGTTTTAACTTTCAACGCCTATATCTTTCACTACGGTTATCCGATTAAGGTGATTCTTGACATTCCAAAAAGCTCAGAGAGACAAGAATCCAATTGATATGAATGAGACTTGTTGAAAATAATCAGATCTTATAGAAAATCATAAAACAAATTACTACACGTGAATGAAAGGAAACAACTAATTCTAAATGCATGCAAATGATATTAAAGTGCCGCCAAAGGTCCAAAATCATAAACAATGTACTTGCCAAACGTGATTTGACCTTTAAAGATTATAACAACTAGACCATACGAGGTCAGAGCAATAAGTCATCATCGTTCCAAGGGTCACCAAAAAGCCCGTACTCACAGGCTGCCCCTTAGTAGATTACCACTTGGCGAGCCAAGTGTGATCTGACGAAAGAGCAAGGGATAAAGGGTTATACCTGACACGTGGATTCTTCAACCATTTATCTTCTGGGGATGCCAGAAACAGACTTATCAAGAACAAATTTTTGACTTGGATATTTTGATTCTGTATACCTGCGTTGCCCCAAACCATTTTGGGATAGATTGGTTGGTTAGTTCGGGAAAAAGAGGTGTAGGGATTTCTTAAGGCTACGAATGATCATGGGACGCATCATCATCGGACCTATCAGAGCGTAGAGGTTGAATCAGCCATGTCGGACACAAGAGGAATGCCAAGAACGCCGAGGGCTTAACTGAGAAATCCCGAGAACTTCTAGCGAGATCGGACTGGGATTTGCATGGCTTGAATTGCATGCTAAAAATATCAAACGAGATCCCTGGACTGGAATGCACACCAAGAACTATACTGGAAGGTGCCGAGAACTTTTAACGAGGTCGGACTGGGATATGCTTGGCTTGAATCTCATGCAAAGAATATCAAATGAGATCCCTAGACTAGAATGCACACCAAGAACTCAACTAAAAGGTGTTGAGAACTTCTAACAAGGTCAGACTGGGATATGCTTGGCTTGAATCGCATGCCAATAATATCAAATAAGATCCTAGACTGGAACACACACTAAGAACTTAACTAGATGGTGCTGAGAACTTCTAATGAGGTTGGACTAGGATTTTCTTAGCTTGAATCGCATGCTGAGAATATCAAACGAGATCCCTGGACTAGAACGCATACCAAGAACTTTACTAGAAGGTGCCGAGAACTTCTAACGAGGTCAAGCTGGGATATGCTTGGCTTGAATCGCATGCTGAGAGTATCAAACAAGCTCCCTAGACTGGAACGCACACCATAAACTTAATTAAAAGGTGCCGAGAACTTCTAACGAGGTTAGACTGGGATATGCTTGGCTTAAATCGCATGCCGAGAATATCAAATGAGATCCCTAGACTGGAACGCACACCAAGAACTTAACTAAAAGGTGCCGAGAACTTCTAATGAGGTCGGACTAGGATTTACTTAGCTTGAATCACATGCCGAGAATATTAAATGAGATCTCTAGACTGGAACGCATACTAAGAACTTAACTGAAAGGTGCCGAGAACTTCTAACGAGGCCAGACTGGGATTTACTTGGCTTGAATCGTATGCCGAGAATATCAAAAGAGATCCCTGGACTGGAATGCACATAAAGAACTTAACTGGAAGGTGCTAAGGACTTCTAACGAGGTCAGACTGGGATTTGCTGAAAAATGTCTGAGGAGAGACCCTTGGACTAACCGCATTGTACCTGCCATGGAAATTTTGAAATATTAGAGAGAGACATGAGCTGCGCTTGTGTTGCTTAGTTGATTTTGTTGAGATAAAAATTTTTGCCCCTTCAATTAAGCAACAAAAATGGAAGAATAAAACCGAAATAAAGTTGAGATTTTTAGGGGTCCGAAGAGATTAGCGAAGCTGAGCGCCGAGTCTGGTTGATATGCCCCTAGGTATTTATATTAAGGTGCCCCTAGGTATTTGCATTAAGGTGCCCCTGGGAGAAACTTCTGAGTTCTGATTTTTGGATCCATCGGGTTGGTCGTCCTTCTGAATAGCCCCATGGTGTGTCTGTCAAGAAGGCTTTAAAGCATTATTAAGCCATATAAATCTCATTTTATTGCTTAATTGATTTTATGGAACAAAAATATTTTTGCCCCTTCAATTAAGTAATAAAAACGGAAGAAAAAGAAATAAGAGTTGAGATTTCCGGGAGGCCGGAGAAATTGCCAATGTTGAGCATTGAGACTAGCTTATGTGCCCCTAGAAGAAATCCTATCTTTGAATGTGGGACAGAAGACAATTCTGAGATGCCCCTTGATACAGGCTCTTGCTTGGAGGTCGAGCGCATAACTCGAGGATATTTTTCTTTACTTTATTTCCTGTAGAATTCAGCATAGAATAATAGACATGAACATTATGCATAAATGTATGAATGCATGAGATACTCAAACTGGTTATCTTCAAGCTGACAGATTAACTTGCTTGATCAACTTTGCTTAATTCGAGGAAAGATCGACTTGCTTGAAATGGGAGGATACATGGAATTACTTTACAGTACGAACAAGACAAGAATGCCCCTGGAGGAGGATTAGGGAATTTGTGCAAATTAGGTGAGAATGCCCCTGGTAGAGAACTAGGGAAGCTACGGAGATTTGACTGCGAATTGATTGCGGGATCAGGCATGACGGAGACAAAGGGGGTGCACGAAGCAGAGCTCAAGATTCCGGATAACGAACAACCGGGCACTATCACTACCAATGAATTCTACCAAGGATGGCTTCAGGAGATTTGGACATTACGGACTTGAGATGCTCGGTCACGGTCGAGATTAGAGTGGACACGTATAGAGGATGGATTTGAGCCCTTCGAATCTATTAGACTGGTGAACAAATTCTTGCATTTTGATGCTGATAGCGATGATACAGATATCTCGATGTGATCGATGGCAATCGGTAATCTTTATTCTAATCGTCTTAATTTTTGCATAGACCTAGACATTGTGTTGGGCCCCTTCAGACTTGCTTATTTTTACTTTCATGTCCTAATTTTTGCCTGGACAGCCCTTTTCGGGTTTTTAATCCAGCGAACTATCATGGCTTTTGCATAGGCCTCGATTCTTTTCAGTCTATCAGGATTTTTGCCTTTTATCTTTGTTTTTCTTTTATTTTGAGGGATTGGGTTGACTATACAGAACCCTACGTTTGACTTACTTGCAACATTTTACCTTTAGGGCCCAATATATATTCATTCAAGTACAAACATAAGGAATTCAGTAAAAGTGACATTTCCATTAGTTAAATTAAGTTTGAGTACATGATGATGATAATCATTTCTATTGACCCAAACTCTGGTGCTGACTAGCCTATGAAGGTTTTCTAGCTAACATACTCTCTTAGCTCACTTTACCCTGACTTTTCCCTAGACTGCCCTTTTTTTGGATTTTCAGTCTAGCAGGCTATTCTTGCTCCCTAACTTTTGCCTGAATGATTTGCAGAATACCGATCAGCGGGATACACCCTAATTTTTGCCCGAACAGTAGAGGCCCACTCGTCGGGTGATTGACTTATATATTTTTCTTTATGTGCCACTTTTCTAGATTTGATTCTTTTTGGTTAGATATGATAATTCTTCGACTTGATTTGATTGATCGGGTTTACGAACTCATTACCATTGATAATCATGCCCTTTGATTGAGTGCTTTTTTGAATATGCGAAGTCTTAACCAATTTGGATAGGATTTCACCCTTTGGGTCGGTGTTGGCAGGTTTTGCTTGCTTTAGAATCAGATCATTGGCCTTTGACGGATATTCGATGCTTGACATGGTTGTTGTTCAGCCTTATTATGCACTTTTGATATTTTTGAAGACTATTCAAGCTGCTTAGGCTGCGCCTTAGTCCATGGGGGTCTCTTTGATGTTGGGTTCAATACGACTCTCTGTTTCAGTTATCCCACTAGCTCATGGGCAGTGCGATGAAGATCTGCGGGGATCGGACCTAAAATTTTTCATCAATCAAGGGGTACCCCTCGGGATTGAAACCCCAATTACTGTGATAATGTGATGGGGTAGGTTACGCCGAGCAAGGATGCATTTCTCGAGGAACTTGGCCTTTTTCTCGACGATAATTTCGGTGAAAGGGTCGGCTTCCCCCTATGCTGATGAGGGTCAAATCTTGCTGATCATATGCGTCCCCTCGCCAAGAATGGCCAAGAAGGAGAGAAATAGGGAAGGTTTGGAGAGGTGGAAGAGATGGGGTATTAGGAAAAGGCAACGTTGCATGGGAGTGGGAAATTTGAGATGGGTGGGCGAAGAAAAGATAAGCCACAACTCTGTCGAAGATGATCCAGTGATGCTCTTCCTCCATAATCAGCTGACACTTCATTGATAGCTTGAAAATCGGTTTGCATATAGTCGCGAGGCCGGTGTGAGCACGGGATTTTGCAGTCCCTCTTACGAGACGATGATGACGTGTACCCAATTTTGATGCCTCATAGTAAAAGTTCTCTTTAGAATTTTTATTATCAATATAATATTCCTTGCGAACTTTATACTTGGTAGAATTCAGTTCGGTGTGGCCAATAAGGCATCCGGTAGGAGCTTGAACCGATGATTTACACCCAAATTAAAAAATACCCATTAAAATATCATTAAAAATCAAAAAGATGCCTCTTGACCTACTTTTTAACCACTTTTGGCGACTTTTTAGGCTCCTAGGCCCGCTGGCTGTCGGCATGCTAGAGGCTGATGCCACTAGCGGCATCAGCCATGCCGCCGGCGATATCACTATACCGCCGGTGGCATCATCCATACCGCCGGCGGCATCACCATATCGCCGGTGGCATGACCCGAAGCGGGACCCTACACAGACAGCCTTTCGGCCACTTTCGACGGAATTAGTCAAAAAGGTCTCAAAACTACCCCTTTTCACCTACCCCTTTTCACCTATAAAAGCACACCTTGAGCTGCAATTAAGATGGGAGGTGGATCTAAGGTTAGAGGTTTAATGTTAGAATGAGAAAATAAATTTTAGTGAGATAACAATTAGATAAGGCAGAAAAAAAGGATTCTAATCCATTTTTACTGGCTTTTCTTCTTTGAACTCTCTGATTATGAGCTTAAATCAGTAAATCATGTGGTTAAAATAAACTTAATTGGATTTATAAACCTAAAACACTTAAATTTACTACTAAATCATCGTAACAAGCTCCCCAGAGGTTTTTTTTCAGTTCACAAAGAGGTGGATTCAGGACCCCGAGGTAAAAATTCTGAGTCTCATAGCTCTTTGGCATTAATATTACTGATTTATGTTGATTCTTGTTGATTTTTACTCAGTTTTGGGTTCTCGGTCACTTTTTACTGTTCCCTGTTGCTGCTGTAAGAAATTGAGGTCGCTGGAGACATGTGATGTCGCCGGCAGTATCACCCATGTCGCCAGAGACATCGCTGATATCGCCGATGGCATCACATTCCCCAGAGACTTCACTTTTGTTGTGGGACTCTTTCTTTATGGTACTCAGAAAGCCATGTAACCTACTTGCATACTGATGTCACCAGCGACATCATTGATGTCGCCGGCGGTATCATCCATGCCGCTAGTGACATCAACCATGTCACAAGCGGCATCAGCTGCATCGTCGGAGACATGACTTTATAGAAATCTATTTCTATTTTGTTAGTTTCCGACCTAGTTTATTTTCCAAAACTAAGATATATAGTGCAACGAAGGAGGTCCAAAACCTTCCAAAATAGACCCCACCCCATAATGTGTGGCATTTTCACTTATAATCCTGTTAAAACAATGATCGAATCTAAAATTTGGTTAAAATGGAATTTCCGTGCAAACGCTGTTAAAATCTCATTTTTGCCATCCAACCGGGCTTTATAATATTGTAAATAAAACACGCCTTATCCGTGCTAACCATCTTTTGCAGGTAGGTGTATATCAGACATTCAGGTATTTTAGTTATTGCATAGAAAAATGTACAGAACTTGGAAGCCTTGTAATAATTTTATTTTTCGCACTTATTTTTGAATGGCTGTAAATATTTTACTCATCACTTCAATTGCTTGATAAAAGCGAAAATAATAAAATAACTAAAAACATAAATAAATAGGATGGATTAAACCGATTAAGAAAGAATGAAGTATCTTAACTTGGCCTAATGAAAAATAGATAACATCATCCGAACTCGGATTCTATACTTGAGGTATGGTCCAACCACTCGGTGGGAAAATCATGCCAAAAATTTCCCGGTTGAGCTGAACCAGGTGGCGACTCTGTTTTAAGTACGGGATTTTGATCTCGTATCTTTTGAGCATTAAAATATGCAAAACCATTTTTCAATCACATCACTCACATCCCCCATCATTTTAAAGGCCGGCCTGCCGGCCTGGCCCTGCTGCCGCCGCGTAAAACGTCGTCCACTCACAGCCGATGATGGACCGATTGACATATTGGATCTATCCCAAGAAGGACTGAGCTTCTTTTGTTGTTTCAGGCATGGAGATAAGATGCTCGGGAATCCAATGATGAACCCTGGGTGCCTAGGATGACTAGGTGAAAGCATTATCATGATCTTTAAGCACTCGTTATCTCTCATTTTCTTCCAAAGGTTAGGTCATCAAAAAGTGGTTACCATTCTAGATTATCATCTGTACTTAAACTTATTTTAGTTAAAGAAACGTCATGAATACTAAACATATTATGCTTGTGATAAAATGAATGCGTGGACCCATCGGGCGAAACATCAAATAGATAAGCAAAAAGAGAGTCTTTTATTAAATTAAAGTGCCTTAAATGCATAATTGTTCACATCAAGATACTAGAAACATAAAGAAAGAAAATGGCATCATAGAAAAAACATCCTCCACAGGCGGAGGGTCTTAATTGGTAGAGCCGGAAGACTAATCATCCTCGGTAGCTTTCATTGGTGTGTCGTCTAGGACAAAGTCCAAAGTCTTTGTTTGCTCGGCTGATAACTTATCTCCTTCATCCGCTAGAGACCTCGCAAGATTCTTGTTCGTTTTGGTGGCAGAGTTAGTTTGCATAGGGGTATTGGCTGAACTAGAGGTGACCATGGCCAACACAATATCTTCGCAGAGACTAGAATTGGTCACACCTACTTCATCACCCGGGCTCCGTGATGGCTTCTCCTTAGCATCGGTCTTCCTAGCAGGCTGAGCCATTTTCCCTACTCGCACTAGATGCCAAATGGTCCTACCCAAAGGCTTGCACTGATCTATCATGTGTCCTCCCTAAACATGATAGCGATAAAAGTTTCCCCTTTCTTTGGGGTGTGGGAGCACGATATTCACGAAGAGAGGTAAGCAAGCCTATCTCGAGCAACTTGGCAAACAAAACACTAAGGGGAAGCTTCCACAATGACACGAATGTTTTCTGAGCAGGTATGGGTTAAACTGTGAAAACACTCTCTTGATTGACAACTTGAACTACGGGTGTCTTTTCCTAGGTCAGAATCGGAGCGACTTCGAAAGACTGGGAATCATTGCTCTTGTTAAACCAGGGTTTTCCACTTCGTTTGCTAGCCCTTTCCTTTTCTTCCCGACGCTCGATCCTCTCAGCCTTTTCAAAAACTGTTTGATACGAATCGAAAGAGTCGGTATCCATTTCTTTTCGGAGCATCGGGAGAGCCCCATCAAGCAACTTTGGGATCATTTCTTTAAGGCTGAGCTTTTGCTTCAAGAGAACCTGAGTGGCTATCCATCTGTTAAAGTAAGATTTACAATCTTCATCGGGCTTCTGTTTGACTACCTCCATATGCTGAATTGTGGGCTCCATTATAGAATTAAATCTATAATAGGCAATCAAAGCTTCAGATAGGAGTTTCCAATCTAGGATTTTGGACTCCGGAAGAGTATTATACCACTCGAGAGCAGGGCTTGAAAGGGTACACGGGAATAACTGGGCCAGCACCTTATCCCCAATCTTTTGGACACGCATGATTTGCTTATACATGACTATATGGGACTTGGGGGGACCTTCGCTTGAATAAGCATCCATTTGGGGCATTGAGAAATTTTTAGGCACCCAATCATCACCTTTTACTTCTTCCCTATTCTCGCTTCTGTTCAGAAATTGCCTGAAGAAAGCTGCCATTTCGGGAGTCACACCCAGAGGCTACGTGACTCGGTCGCATAAAGATGGCCCAAACTGGGAAGGTGGAAGAGCCGGGGTTTCGATCTGGGGGCGAGATAAAGAACTCTAAGGGTGAGTGGCCTCGCGGGGAGTGACCACAAAGCTAGGGGGTATGAAAATAATCGGCTGTATAGGAGGAACAACAAAACCACTCGAGGGGACTATCATCTGAGGAGAAAATTCCCCTGAGAAAGCAGGGAGAATAGGAGACTGGGGAATGGGCCTCGAGTGCACAAGAGGATAAAAACCAAAGGTTGGTGGAGCAGATGATAAGGATGGCTGAGAAGAGCTCGGACCAAACTAAAATTGGCTTTACTAGAAAGGACGAATAGGAGGGAGCGGTGGTATTGGGAACTGATTCTGAACTGGCGGAGACTGAACTATCTCTCCCGGAGCTTGAAAAATAGGCCCCACTAGCCTCTAAGACTCTCTTTCCTCCCTAAGAGCAGATCTAACATGCTCTTGAATAGTGGCCTGAAACATATCTAACTAGAGGAACATAGCCATAGCATTAGCCAACTCTGAACCCAACTGAGATCGCCCTTGATCATCCGGTGGGGAAGAGACAGGCGAAGGAGTGCCCTTGGTTAGAAACCCGCTAGACGAAGGAATATCAGACATGGTAGGAATAATCGATTCTTACACCGAACGGCGGTCGAGTCACAACCAAAGAAAGCTTTACCGATGCGGATGTCCTGACTTAACTGATTAAATCAAAAGATCATCAGCCCGAATCGAACCATGAAAGAGATGGATGATAACATAAATATTCGAGTGATAAATGCTACACATACGGGTGGTTTAGAGAGGTAGAGAACAGAAGAACTTATATTGCGAAGCTTAACCCTAAAATATGTGAGATGTACAAATTCCTTACTATGCCTAGCGAACTAGGTATAGGTCGTCGGGACTCAAACGATCTCAGGCATTTTGTGAAATTCCCCCTTCAAGCGAGGGGAGAATAGAGGTAAGCAAAAACCAAAAATAAAGGTCAGCCACAGGCGGTCTATGCATGAAGTACGGATGTATGAGCACAACACAAGTAGCACACGAAAGCAAATAAACCTCTTCCAACCTTATGACTCCTGCGTAACGCCAATTTATAGTCTGGGGTTAACTCTAGCGCCAGGAAATAGAAAGAGAGTATGCGACCTAAATCTAGACTATTCCGGTGAACCTACGGGGAAGTTGCTATGGCTAGATTTATCGCGGTTCATAGTCTCAAACTGCTGGTGTCATGAACGACACTTTAGAAGGGTCTTGTTTACCTTGATTCTGTGTAACTCAACCACTCCACAAATGAGTGCGACCGCGGTAATTACACGTTGGTTGAAACGAGTGTTCCACCCACAAATATCCCCAATTCCTAGCGTGCATGAGGTATACAAGTGAGCTTCATGGGGGTGATAAAGATGGCACCGTAAAACTTAGAATCTCACTAAGCGGTAGATCAAAAGGCATAAGAAATAAAATCTTGATTTAAAAATGATTTAGGCACATCATTAAAATCCATTAACCAAAGTTTAAAAATGAGAGCAATTTCGAGTTTTAAGTTAAAGGAAGATCCCCAGTGGAGTCGCCACTATGAGCCGACGACCCCCGATCCCCCCGCCCGCACGGTAAGGTTTAATGCTCTTCGGTGTGGGGCGGAGAAACACCAAGCGCTGTGAAGCTTGCTAAGGTATGATCCTTATTTTAGCGTGATGAAAATGGATAATAGAAGTGATGTTGAAGTTGAAATTTAGTCCGATTCATGGGTTAAGGGATACGAGACTTAGAATCCCATATTTTAAGATACAGTCGCCACCCAGTTAAGCTCCACCGGGAATTTAGGTACAATATTCCCACCGAGTGGTTGGACCGTACCTTAAAACAGCGATTCTAGATTCGGATGATGTTGCTTACTTTTCAATTTTTAAATCAAGCCGATTATATTTTAATAAATATGACCTTAGTTCTTATGCGATTTAATCCGATTATTGTTCGGTGTTTTTGGTTTATATGTCATACATCATAAGGATAGCGATAAATAAACAAAGCAAGGAAATAAAATTATTACAAGGCTTTACGAATACCTATACATTTGCTAATGCGAGAAAATAAAGTGATAAATAAATAAACGGGCAAAACCGGGTTTAAACCGAGCTTATCGACTCAAACCTGGCTCCAAACGAGACAAGAGATATACAGGAATAATCACAAATAAATCAAGAATAAATAAACGCGGAAAATAAACATATAGCATGAAGAAAACATATTTTTGAATTTTTCGGGACAAAAACATAATTTTTGGGCATTTATTAATTATCTAAGCAACCTAAAAAGGTGAAATAAATTGACTAAACCTCCTAAAATTAGATTTAATATATTCAAAATATTTTTGGGATTTTTAGTTGGTGGAAAACGATTTATTTAGATTTATTTAATTAAAAACACCATTTTTAAGCCATTAAAATGCATATTAAATAAAAAAAGAAATAAAATCTAAAAACAGAATAAAATAAAAATAAAACAGTTTTAGAGTAGTCATAAACTTTTAGAAATTTTCCGGGTTGAAATCGGGGTAAAAAACGCAAGAAAAAGGCGAAAAAGGGCTAAAACAGCTTTTAGCGGCAAAGGACTTTGGTGACAACCCTGACCGCCACTGCTATAGCCTTGGCCGCTATAGTGGCAGCGGTGAAGGCTATAGCAGTGGCGGTCAAGGCTGTCACTATAGCCTTGGTCGCGCCAAACCATTTTTTAGGGGGGATACCGGTGTTTTTGCATCCATAAACTCGAAATCATTGAAGTTTTAAGTCGTAATCAACTATATTTCAACAGATCTAGACTTAAAACACTCAAATAATGTTGATTTTATGGATTTGGGTAAGAAAATACCCAAAAAATGTAAGAAATAACGGGACCTCTATAGGGGTGGAGTTCACCTCCATAGCTATAGCCTTCACCACTATAACAGTAGCGGCCAAGGCTATAGGGGTAGAGGTGAAGGCTATCCCTATAGAGGTTGGATTATTTTCCAATGGTTTTCCAAGAACACCAAGGAAAAACCAAGAAACAACACCAACAGCAGCAAGAACAGCAACAAAAGACAATAAAATGAAATAAAAGATAAAGGGAACTCAGTTTTATTACCTCTAGGCCGTGAATCTAACTCGGGAGACTTGAATTGGACGTTTGGCAAGCTTTTGATGATTTTTCAATCGAATGGCGATGAAAATAGTGACGGATTATTTGGGTGGTATTTGAGGAAAAGTCTCTAAAACCCTATTTAATCCATTTTAACCTATGATTTCTAACTGATTTTAGGGTTTAAGCTACGAGATCAAGCCTAAGAACAACTAAGAATCGAGATTAGAGAGGATTAAACCCGGATTCTATGCTTTTCTTAAGCTTTCTCTCTGTAGTTCTTCCCTTTCTCTCTCTTATCTTGATTTTTCTCTCAAAAGTGATTTTTGAATTCTAAATCTGGAGAGAAAGTCCTCTAACCTCTTTCTTGGATTAGTTTAAATACTCTCACACATAAAAATCCACCGAATTAGGCAAATTTTTGGGAAAAATACGTGGCCGAATCGCAAGAGGAGAGAGAGAACGAGGTGGCACGGCCTGAAACATGATAGTAGCCTCCACTGCCACTACAGTGGCGGTGGTGGCTGCCATAATGGTGGGGGATGGCCACAATGGGGTTGTCGGTGAACGCCACCACAGCGATGGTGGCTGCCACAAGAGTGGCGACCACTATCGTCGGAGAGCAGGCTGCCACCGCCACCGCCACCGCCACTGCCACCGGCTATGGTGGCAGCAAAAGGGGGCTAAATAGGCTTCCTAGGGTTTAGGTAATTAGGGTTAGGGTTTGGTTTAGGTTAATTAGGGTTTTGGTGGATTAGGGTTTAGGTAGGGTTTTGGTAGGGTTTGGGTGGACTAGGGTTTTATGGGGCAATTAGGGAAGATTTAGGGTTTCAACTTTCAACGCCTATATCTTTCACTACGGCAATCCGATTAAAGCGATTATTGACATTCCGAAAAGCTTGGAGAGTCAAGAATCCAATAATTATTGCACGCGAGCGAAAGGAAATGACTAATTCTAAATGCATGCAAATGATATTTAAGCACCGCTAAAGGTCCGAAATCATAAAAAATGTACTTTCCAAATGCGATTCGACCTTCAAAGATTAGAAAAACTAGACCATATGAGGTCAGAGCAACAAGTCATCATCGTTCCAAGGGTCACCAAAAAGCCCGTGCTCACACCTGCATCAACAGAGCCTAGCAAATACTTGAGAATTCTCTTAATAGTAGCTAAGTGAGATTCTCAGGGGTCAGCTTGATATCTTGCACAATAACATACAACATATTGAATTTCAGGCCTACTAACAGTTAAGTAAAGTTGAGAACCAATAATACCTCTGTAGAGCTTACTCTCTACAGGTTTACCTTCCTCATCTTTACTCAGAATTGTATCAGTGGCCATGGGTGTTGACATTGGCTTAGCTTTATCCATGTCAAACTTCTTGAGTACTTCTTTGGCATACTTAGCTTGGTTGATGAAGATTCCATCTTTGCCTTGTTTGATTTGCAAACCAAGAAAGAAATTAAGTTCTCCCATCAGTGACATTTCAAACTCTTTCTTCATTTGATGGCTGAATTCTTTTCATAGTTTTTCATCAGTTGCTCCAAAAATGATGTCATCAACATAGATTTGGACAAGCAATACATCTTGATGCTTCTTCTTAATAAACAGAGTTGTATCTACTTTTCCTCTGGCATAACTTTTGCCGAGTAAAACGTTAGTCAGTCTCACATACCAAGCTCTTAGATCTTGTTTCAGTCCATATAGTGCCTTCTACAGCTTGAAGACATGATTTGGATACTTTGGATCTTTAAACCCTAGGGGCTGTCTGACATAGACTTCCTCTTGAATATAACCATTAAGAAATGCACTCTTAACATCCATCTAAAACAACTTGAAGTTCATATGGGATGCAAAAGCACATAGAATTCTTATGGCTTCAAGTCTTGCTAGTGGTGCAAAGGTTTCTCTATAGTCAATGCCTTCTTGTTGATTATAGCCTTAAGCAACTAGTCTAGCCTTGTTTCTGACAACATTTCCAGCTTTATCTAGCCTGTTCTTGAAAACCCATTTGGTACCAATAATTGATTTGCCTCTAGGTTTCTCCACCAAATCCCAAACTTCATTCTTCTAAATTGGTCTAACTCCTCTTGCATTGCAATCATCCAGTTGTCATCAAACTGAGCATCTTCAAACTTCTTTCATTCAATCAATGAGATAAATGTTGAATGGCTTATCATTGTGTTCAGCTGGCCTCTAGTCAGCACTGGATTTTGCACATTATCAAGAATCTTCTCAATTGGGTGATCTCTCCTTGTTTGACTTCTTTTGGTACATCAGGATCAGCTCGCTGAGCTACTGTCATTGGTTGAGCATCTACATCATCACCAAAGTTGATGGATTGGTCCAAGTCAACTCCATCATCTTCTTTTTCTGGTGCTGGATCAGGAATAACAATGGGCTGGATAATTGATCCACTGGCTTGATCCGTTTCTCTTTCATCATCACTGGCTTATTTACCTATACAGTTAGTTTCATCGAAATCTACATCCATGGACTCCTCTAAGATACCAGTTCTCTTAACATACACTCGGTATGCTCTACTGTGTGTTGAGTAACCCAAAAAGATTCCTTCATCAGCCTTAGGGTCAAATTTAGCCAATTGGTCTTAGTGTTTAATATGAAGCATTTACAACCAAAGGCCTTGAGATGACCAACCTTGGGCTTGCGCCCCTTCCAAAGTTCATAAGGAGTTTTGTTCAAAATAAGGTGAATAAAAACCCTGTTTGGAATATAACAAGCTGTGTTAATAGCCTCTCCCCATAAATACTTTGGTAGATTGTTATGACTCAGCATAGAATGACCCATCTCTACAATAGTGTGATTCTTTCACTCAACAACCCCATTCTACAGAGGTGTATGAGGGGCAAAAAAATTATGGTCAATACCATGCTTAGAATAAAATTCCTCAAACTGCCTGTTTTTGAATTCTCTTCCATGGTCACTGCAGATTCTATTAATTTTAAGGTCTTTTTCATTCATGATTCGGGTAGCCAACCTAGAGAATGATTCAAATGTTTCATCTTTGCTTGCTAGCAAGACAATCCAAGTGAACTTGGTCAGATTATCTACAACTATAAGGGTGTATTTCATTCCACCTAGACTTTTTGGCATAACAGGCCCAAACAAATCCATGTGTAGAAGATCAAGGGGACGAGAAGAAGATATATCAGCTAAGGATTTAAAGGTCTTCCTAAATTGTTTCCCAAATTGGCATGCTGAGCAGAGTCTATCTTTATTAAAGGCTAGATTAGGTAAACCCTCAATAAGTTTATTTCCGGCTAATTTGTTCTATGCCATAGCCATGAGTTTTTCCTCCTTCAAAATTAATCATATATCATTGGAGCCAGGGGATAAATCAAACATATAAACATTATTAATTTTAGGAGCATAAAGAATAGTTTGGTCAGAATTACCATCAATGACTGAACAGCCCGCTGAGTCAAATTTCACTTTCCTGACTTTGTCATATAGCTGAGCAACCCTTAATAAGTTGAACTTCAGGCCTTTTACAAGAGACACATTATCAATTGAAGGCTTCACTCCTATAGTGCCATTGCCAACAATCTTTCTCTTTTTGTTGTCTCCAAAACTGACATTTCCATTCCTTCTTCGCTCCAATGTGATGAATTACTTTTTATCACCTGTCATATGCCTCGAGCATCCACTATTCAAATACCACATTCTTCTATCATCAGTGGATCTCAGGCTCACCTGCAAAACAGTTAAGTTTTCTTAGGTACCCATGCCTTTTTCTAGCTGGGTCCTCCCTTGTTAGTGGTGGTCATCCTTGACCAGTCATACTCATCATAGTAACCATTTTTGTGTCTACACATAACTGTTGCATGTCCTGACTTTCCACAAAAATTACAAGCGGCCTTAAGATTAGGCCTGCTCACTTTACTCTTTTGAGAACGCTTCTCAGGGTGGTGAGTGCGGTTACTCTTAGTATTCCTGCAAGGTTGAGGAAGGACCCACGCCTTTTTCAAAGCTGTTAATTCAGCAGCTACCTGATCCAATTTCTTAGTGAGTTTACTGTTATATCCATTTTGGTACTCAGCTTTTTTCATCAGCTATAGATATTAAGTGAGGTAGAAGAATTGACATCTTCTAGATCATCATACCTCCTCTGAAGTATTTTGATGTATTTGGTTAACTTCTTAGTCATATTAATAACATCATTAAGTATTATGGCAATTTCATCTGAAGACAAAGGGGGTTCAGAAATTACCTCCATATGATTTTCTTTGTCTCTGCTCTGGTCAGCTGATTGATTGGCAGCGGAAATAGATGGTTGATCAGCTGACTTTGAGTTTAGTAGATCATCCTTAGCCATGAGACACAGATTGGTGGAATCTTGTGCCTCTTCATCTAAGGATGATGATTCTTGTTCAGAGTCACTCCAAGTAGTAGCAACGGCTTTCTTATTCTTTTTCTACTTGAACTTGTCCTTCTTAGCTTTAGGATAGCTTGACTGAATTTGCCCTTTCTCACCACATTCAAAGCATTTGATATCTTTGTTATGCTCTTTAATAAACTCCTTTCGTGGTCTATCATCTGCTCCCTTCTTATGCTTGCCTGTCTTTCTGAACTTTTGGAAGTTCTTATCTTTTCCCAAGTACCTTCTGAAATTCTTGGTCATTAGTGCAATTTCTTATTTTCTATCCTCTGGATATTCTTCCTTAAAGGAATCTTTTTCATCATCAGCTCTCAAAATAATAGCTATAATTGAGCTCTCTCTTTCCTTGTGCCTTTGCTTCTTAGACTCATCTTCATATTGCTTCAAAGACATCTAATGAGTCAGCAAGGTTTCAATCAACTCATAAAACTTATAGGTCTTCAAATCATGAGCTTCTTCAATAGCACTCTTATTTGCTTCCCACTCCTCAGTCAAGCTTTTAAGGATCTTTTTGACAGTCTCTTCTTCTGTGAAGGTCTTGCCAAGTCTCTTCATCTCATTGACAATATTTATAAACCTGGTGTTCATGTTGGAAATATCCTCCTTAGGTTTCATGCGAAACCATTCATAATCCCTCATTAGGATATCAATCTTGGACTCTTTCACCTTATTAGTATCTTCATAAGTTACTTCCAACTTCTTCCATATCTCTCTGGCAGTTTTGCATCCTGAAATATGATTAAACTCAGCTGCATCAAGAGCGCAATGGAGATAGTTGATAGAAGCTGCATTTTCATTCAGTCTAATCAAGTCCTAACTGTCCCATTCATCAGAATACTTTTCAACCTTTACTACATTCTTCACGATGGTAGGAACATATGGCCCTTCAACACTAGCCATCCAAGCATGCATACTTTGAGACTAGATAAAATTCTTCATCCTGTTTTTCCAATAAGTATAATGCTCTCCATTGAACATAAGAGGCCTGGTGACTGACATGCCTTCTGGCAGAATATAGGGTTGGCCTCTTCCATTGGATTCTCCTTTTTTGTATGCCATGATCTTTGTCTCAAGATTATTAAATATTTGAAATGAGAACGGCTCTGATACCACTTGTTGGTCTCTATGCGTACACTCAATGAGTTAGAGGGGGGGTAAATAACTCACTCAAAAACTAGGTAAACTTTTTTGCTATAATATGAGCTCCGCTGAGTGAGGTCAGCTGGCTGAGTGAATTTGCGGGGAAAAACTGCAAAGTAAAGAACACTGAGATTTTTATACTAGTTCGGCAACCTGTGCTTACATCCAGTCCCGAGAGAGTGTCTTGGCTTTAATCCACTAATCTCAACTCCTTTACCCTAGGCGGAGAAGCCTTTCACAAATTCCCCAATTATAGTAAGTTCCCTTCAAACTGCAATCGCTCACCCGCTGAGTAGAATACCCTCTTCTATTAGCAACTCAATAAGAGTCTAAATAAGACCTGGATTCAACTTGTAAATTGTTGATCCAGTTACAATAATCAGATATTACAATTGAATGGTCTATCCTATTCTCTCTTGTTCTAAAGTAGATTCTCGCTGAGTAGATGCTTTCTTGCTTGAACTTCTTTAAAGCTTGTAAATTGATAGAGATTTAGCTTTTGAGAAATTCAGGTGTAATCACCAAGTTCTAACGCTTGCCTTCTTGCTCCTTTTATAGATGGATTGAGAAAGTAGCCGTTGAACTTAATTTGGCATCTTCTAAAACTGACACCTCATCTATCCACCCATTGCTTCTTCAAATCAATCCATTAAGAGATAGAATTGCACCGTTGTGAGATAGAAAATTAATCCGTTAGATTGAGATTCGAGCTTCAATTTCAATCCTTTGTTGTTTGATTCCAGTCTTCCGTTAGAGAGAACTCGCGCTAACTTGCCACGTGCCTTCTTCCCATTCCTTCTGGTAATCTGACATGTTACAAAGCGCGTGATACTATGTTGTTGATTCTGCAGAATTGCCCAAATTGGCAAATGACTTTTTGCAGCTTGAATGTGGAAGACTTTGTCATTTTCTTCATTAAACTGGGTCTTGTCAAGGCATTAATTCATTTTATCTTTATCTCACTAATGCTCTGTAAAAAGCAACACTAAAAGTAGATATCCCTTTTTACCTTAAACTGTAAAGACAGTAGCTTTGACAGACAGAAAGTAACTCAGCAAAATTTTGTATCATAAAACACAGCTGAAACAAAATCTAAATATCAAGTGCTGAGCGAATATAACTAAGTCAACTACTAAAAGGAATTCTCAGCCCAGATCACTCAAAGTCAAACTAAATAACTAGTTCAGCGGAGACTTGAAATTCTACCCTTGAATTTACTAACTCCCATACATCCAAGATTATTTATTTTAACATCATTATTGATTTAATTAACTCAAACTGAACTTAATTATTATGATCAAAACTTAAGCACTACTGAGTCAGTCCACTAAGTCAGTCAAACTTATGCTTGGTTCAACATTTACTATCATTCTACCATATACCTATCAGGTACCTAGCAGATTAATTCAAAAACATTTTTACTACTGTTCAATATCTGGTAGGAACCTGGTATTTCATTGGTAGTTTATTCAATCCATCAAGCTTATGTTTGCAACAGGTTTCTAAATTATTTCATGACTTTATTAGTATTCTACCATATACCTACTAGATTCATTCAAAAACTTATTTTCAAATGTTCAATATCTAGTAGGAACCACATATTTCATTGTTATAATTCAATACAAAAATTCAAAAAAGCTATAAACAAACAAAATTATGAATTCGGAAAACTACCAACTTCCTACCAGATACGCAAAAAAACGAAAATGCAAAATCAAATACAGATCTAATAAAACCACATCAATATCTTTGATTGTTATCATTCAAAACAGAAATTCAAAAAGCTCTAATCAAACAAATAAGTTATGAATCAAATTAAAAGTGAATCAAATCAAAGCTTTATGAAGTTGAAAGCAAAACTCCAATAACTTTATATCCAACAATCTCACCACCATTCAGACAATTCATCAAACACCTTATGTGCAAAACTCTTTATATCCAAAAAATCTTAAATCATCAGTCTAAAAGATCTTTAGCAGTGTAACGAAATATGAACATAATCCATTCTACAAAAATTCAAACAAAAATCAAAATCAGATTAATAAATAGAGCAAAACCTAATCGAAATTTCAAAATTGAAAAAGAAAATCAGATTTAAAAATATAGCAAAACCTGATCCAGAGAATTGAAATATGCAGAGAAGATGATTGTTGCATAGATGACCAAAACTGAATAGTGCAAAGAAGATGAAACCTAGAAGAGATCACAGACAGAAGTACGGAGAAATGGAGAGAAGCAAGGAGAATAGAGAGAAGCATAGAAGATATCACAGAGCTAATGAAGAAAAAATAGTTAACTCCACTTCTTATATAGAATGTATGGTCTAAAATTGAAAACTTAAAATTTGTTAAAAAGTGCAAAGAATAAACAAGAAAGTAAATATGTAAATATGAAACTTAAATAGTATATTTTTAACAATTTCCCTTTGTTTGAAAGCTCCATTTTCAAGCTTTTCCTAAAGGGAAATTGTTAGAAATATACTAATTAAGTTTTGTATTTACATCTTTAACCCCTTGTTTATTCTTTGCACTCTCTAACCAATTTTAAGTTTTCATTATCAATGAATACGCTCCAGCACTGTTCACGCTTTTTTTTATTATTTTGACATTATCTTTCGAACCATTCATTTTTTTGATATCTCTCTTTAGAGTTTTTTTATTAGTCTCATTTTTATTTTAGAAACACCATTCATTATGATATAGTTTTTCGAAAACTTTTTTCGGTTGTTTGATATCTAGTAGATACCTAATAAGAACCCTATATTATATGTTTGAATTTCTATTTTTAATTCAACATAATCTAGTAGGTATCTGGTAGGATTTTTGTATATATTTATGAAATGTCGTAAAAATCAGGTACAACATAAACTTGGTGGATTGATCAAACTTCCAATAAAATATAAAATTCCTACCTGGAATCGAACAATTGGAAAAAAATGTTTTTGAAGGTATCTAGTAGAATGTTAGTAAATTTATGAATATAGTAGAATCCTGGTATAACATAAAATTGGTGAATTGAACAAATTTTCAATGAAATATAAGATTCTTACCAGATATTTACCATGTAGCTACCATATATCAAACAGTTGAAAATTTTTTTCGAAAAAGTATATCACAATGGATGGCGTTTCAAATATAAAAAATGAGACGAACAGAAAACTCTAAAGTAGCATGTCAAAAAAATGACTTTCAATGAAATGTAAGATTCTTACTAGGTTGCTACTAGATATCAAACAGTCGAAAAAAAGTTTTCGAAAAAGTATATCACAATTGATGACGTTTCTGAGATAAAAATGAGAAGAATAAAAAACTCTAAAGCAGCATGTCAAAAAATGACTTTCAATGAAATGTAAGATTCTTACCAGGTATCTACCAGATAGCTACCACATATCAAACAGTCGAAAAAAAGTTTTTCTAAAAAGCATATCACAATGGATGGCGTTTCGAAGCTGAAAATAAGACAAACAAAAAACTCTAAAGCGACATGTCCAAAAAATAAACAGTTTGAAAGATTATGTCAAAATAAGATGAGAAAATGAAAAAGAAAAAAAAAGCGTGAACAGTATTGTGAACAGTAAGCGTGAATAGTGGAGAGTAAGGGAGGTGAATGGTTTGTTTAAAATGTATTTGTTTTAAATTTTGAAACTTATTTGGTTAGAAAAGTCAAGGTCCAAATGTTGGGCTGGTAGAATACTTAATTTTCAGTAAATTTTTATAAAAACTCGTTTCCTAAAAGCAACAGAATTTATTTTGAAAAAAATAAACCAGACAGTTCATAATTAACTATTATGAATGATCAAAATGTGTTGTTCGAAGACAAAATATAGAGTTGTATTTAAAGTTCATGAGAACAACTTGAAAGATTGGTCAAAGAAAGGGTTCTTCGGACTAATTTTCAGAAAGAGAATGGAGGTCTGCCTTCGCCTGAGATGGTGGCTTCAAGACAATTAGCCGTGTGAGTGGCTTAGCCTCTCTGATGCTTAAGTTAGCGACAGTAAAAAGAGGAGACAAGAGAAATTAGAAAGAGAGAGAAAGTTTGTGAGTGAGAATGTGATACATGAAGATGGGGTGACCCTATTTTTAGTATGTAGTTACCTTGTCATAATAGGAGTGTATTTTCTCTATTGACGGTGGAGAGTCCTCATCAAATAAAGATCCTATCTTATTCAGGCATTGTTTCCTCTATAATAGGTTTCTTCCTATTTATCCGTTTAGAAAGGATAATATTCATGTTTATCTAATTTAGAAAAGGAGAGTTATGAACAAATTTGATCTTTGATTAAGGCGGTGCAGCCTTGGCTCTTCACTCGGCTAGCCGGATAGTAATCCGGTTGCGAGGCCAGTTGGCACTCAGGTGCCACGTGGTTCCTTCATTCTGTATCTGTAAAAAACTAAATTATCACAACTTATTTTGATAGTAACTAAAAAAACGATATTAAATTGGTTAAGTAGTGGATTTTAGTTGATGGACGAAATCATGTATTAGCTAGTGATTTATTTTGATAAGCCAAGTATTAGTGTTGAAGGAACTTCTTCAGATCTTGAAGGTCTTTTATTTGTTTTCCAAACATTGTTTTCTATTGAATTTATTTTATTGTAAATTAGTTTACATAATTTTTAAGAAATTTAATTTATTTAAAATCACTTTAACGAGTCTGTTAAGAAACTTTAAATAAATTGAATTTCTTATAAAAGAATGTTTCCAAACACATTTTATCTTTTTGTAGCATTCTCAAGCTTCGAAATCCCATTAGCCATTTACCATACTCATCGCGGAATACTCAGCCTATTGAAGTCTTGAAATTTCGGTCCCTAAATTGTACTATCCGAATTTACCTTTAGCCACCCATTCGGCGGCAGCGACCATCCGAGTAAGCTCAACTCCCTATCCAACCTTTGGCCTTAAAAATCAGACAGCCCATGAAGGTTCATAGCCTAAGCAAAAACGATAATTCCAGCAGCAACTGATATAGTGATTTGCAATTTTTCATAAGACCCCAGTTGGCAAAACCAAATATAAGTTTTTCATTAGTCATTGTAACTTAATTCTAAGTGGTCCATAAGCACTTACAACATACCACATTTAATTGTATGTAACAAAAGGCATCTCTTTTATGCATGCCATTTATTTTATCATTTCATAGTTCCAACAATTTATAAGTTGTTTATAAGTTATTTCATCAAATAATTCAGTTGCTTATTAAGCCATCGTTAGATGAGAATTCAGTTGCTTACATTGAACCACTTATAAGTTAAAAATAATCAATAAACAATAAGTTTAAAAAACGTTTAAGAGAAGCACCCCTAAACTAAAGTATGGTTTTTATTCTAGCTTTTGACAAAATAGAATCATTACATTAATAGGCAATCTAATCAAGGAACTTAAAGCAAGAGAATGCGGGATATGTTAGAGATGGAATTGGAATCATAAAATTGTAAAAGTCTTGACTTGGAAAACTTAAAATTCATTTCATTTAAAGGTCATATATGACAAAAAGATACAAGAAAAAGAATGAAATTAAAAGTTTTGATAATGATGATTGGTATACCACAATTCAAATATATAATGGCTATGTCTTATGTGGGCAATTGACACATGCATGGCTTAAGCACTTTGACTTCAAATTGAAGACATTTGATTTGTATCCATCTACATATATAGTACTAAATAGTTGTAGTGGGTGCATCATTACATCCTAATAAATGAGGCAATAAAAGTGTAGGGACTTGTCTATAATTATTAAAAATATTAATTGGGGTGAAATGTAATAATTTATAATGAGTGGGTCCCTTTTACAATTACCTCTAAGTGTGAGTGGTGGATAATCATTTAAAATTATTATAAAGTCGCCTCACCTCATCTCCACTTCTTATTATTCCCTTTTTTTTCCTTATCTAAATTTACTTTAGTTTTTGCTTTTTCTTTACATACCACATCAATCATAATTTCACAACCCCATATGAAATTCTCTAAGAGCTTTTATATTACATTTTCACCCAAACATTCGGTTTAGTTGTAAATGTGTAACTCTATATACTCAATTTGAATTATTGTGCTAAAGAGAGCTTTAGTTATAACAGTCGAAGTTTGAACCTCACACCCCCTCACCCATCTTTGATATATATACCACGTGTACTATGTCTGATTAATAACTTTATATACTGAATTTAATCTTTACAAATTTAAATGATTATAAAACAACTCAAATCAAAAAATAACTTGATAGACGCAACATTTACTATAATGGATAGCATATCTATTGGATTACAAGCATGTTTGAAAGAAATTCAATTGAATTCATTTTATCTTTCAAAATCTTATAAATAAGAATGAAATAAATTACAAATTGAATTCATACAAAATAAAAGATGCCAAATACACCATTAACTAGTTAAAGAAATTGTGGAATTCATAAATATTTTTGCTTGGTCATTGATTCGTGTTAACATGCATCTATATATAATCACAAAATGTATTAAAAAGAGTTCTATTATTTCATTGATACAGGCAGCATTTTATTCTACTAGCCAGGAGATGTGGAGTCTCAACACACCCTTACACCCGAGTCATATGAAGTGTGAATTGTCATATGTGTCCCATTGGTGCGGACCCAACAATATTAGCTTTGGCACCAAGTTTGCATTCATATATAACCACACAAAGTACTCATTAGAGTTAAAGACTGTTTCATTAAAACATGTTCTCATCATAGTTAAACAATATAGAATTTTAACACACTCACGTTCAAATCATATAGACTATAAATTATCATTAGGTGTCATACCACCATTTTCTTAACTCTTAATAGCTAGACGATGCATATATAATAAGTTAAAGTAGATTTTTGATGGGTAATGTTGAAATATCAACTTAGAAATAGTGAAAGGAGAAAAGGAGAAGAAAACATAAAAGCTTTACCAGGAGAATATAAAAGTTTAAAGATCAAACTCTCTAAAGTTGTACATTTCAGTTAATTTTAATCATTTATAGAGTTTTAATGGTATAGATTCAATTTTAGTAGTTTGTAGGGTCTACAGTACAATAAAATATAAACCATTAAAACTCAATAAATAGTTGAGATGGACTAAAATATATATAACTTAAAGAATTTGATCCAATCTGAATATATAATATGGGAGAGTGGAGGAGTTGGAGTATTGATTTCAACTTCCACTTCCTTTAATGCTTCCAAAACTATCATTCCATCTTATGTCTCCTTTTATCATTCTCCTTAGCCCATGTCTCTTTCATTTTATATAGCCACCTACTCTACTCTATTCTATTTTATTGTAATATAATTAATGGTCTTAATATATTTTTTTCCAAAATAGTTTAACTATTAATTTTTCATGATATGTTTTAACTAGCTAGTGTCTACAAACATGCCAACTATTGCTTGTTGGCCATCCTTAAAACAACACATTTAGAGTCGATTTGCTTTCCCATGTTCAAAAGCTATTATCCCGAAAAAGCCTTGTAAATGTAGTTTTTTGAAACAATAGTTTTATAGGCATTGGAAAATAATATAATTGGCCTTAAATGAATAGTCAAGTCTAATACACCAATGGTAACAATCTATTTCAATTATAATAAAGATTTTGTCCACTTTAACAAAGTTTTATTCATTGGCCTTTAGGACTTTGAAACATCTTGCATATGTTGAAAATACTTTTTGTTGATATACGTATGAATTATAGCTTATTAAGTGACAACCTAAATTAAGGGTCAGTTTGGTATTGTTGTTTGAATTGCTTTTAAAATAAGTTATTCTCACAAATTTTTAATAATACTACATATTTTGACTTTGAATAACACATTTCGATCTTACATAGTAAATAATTAGAAACTCTCTGATTTATTTTTTTCAAAATCAAATCTCCAACTTTTAAAAAGAAGCTTGAAAATAAAGCTTTTCAGAAAAGTTATTAAAAAAACTACAAAAGCTCACAGCCAAATTAGCCCTAAGAGTCTGAGAAGAGATTAAAGTATAAGTCTCGTTTAATGCTACTGTATGTCTAAGATTCAATATGATTGTTTTAACGAAAATAATTGTAGTTTAAAAATCATGTTTTTATTAATAATCCTGTCACTATCATTTTGTTTGATTGAGGAATTCAAATCCATTCAATGTTTCATTGTAATCCATCCAATTTCGGGATCTAGTTAATACAATTATAATTAAAAAAAAAACTGGCCAGTTGTGTTGCATCTTCAACTACAATAACATTAATATGGTTCGTTAGCAAGTCATTTGTCTACTAAATTGACATTCCCCACCTTCTGTCATTCACTTTCATATATGTTTAAAGCTTTTCCCCTTTTATTTATTCTTTCAAAAATACATTTTTAGGCCTAAAATCATCAAAACAAAGTATGAAAGTCTGAAAGTAAGCATGAAAAACACTAAATTTTAAAGAACATGCATATTATATTTGTACGGAGTTACACACTTAATTGGGAATTGAAACATAAAAATAATTGATACAACCTACTAAGGAATAGATTAATTGGCAATAGTAAAGTATTGCTAAAAAATTAAACAAAGGACAATTGATTAATATTGAGTAGCAGTCTTTGGTATACCTAAATCTTAGTCAAAGTCGAATTTATATTCACGAGTAACAAATTTGATTTCAACATTTCACCCACTTCTTAATTATTACTTACTATGTACTATTAATTAAAATATTTTTATCATTTTTTATATTTTAAAAAATATTTATTCGATTGCGGCACCTTTGGCAAGAAAAACACTGTAGATGTGGAATGAATAGTCAACCCACTAATGTACCGTTGGAAAGGTCTGGTGAAATAGAATACAATGAAATATTTTAAATTATTGAAATCACAAATTTTTCATTAAATTATTATACTCAAAGTTGGTAACAACTCATTTTGTCAAAAACCTTAAATATGATCATATTTCATATACAAATAATTCTATATTTTTTCCTTTTGAAAATCATGTGACATTTGTTATGAAATTACATTTTTATTTGAATATATGTGAAGAGAGAATAAGCTATTTTAATTAATGTTATTAAAATCAGATCGAATCGATGAGTTTAATTAAAAAAATAGTGGTTAAATAATAATTAAATCATGGTTGAATTCGATTGAATTACGGTTAAATTATGAAAATTATGAATCGTTATCTTCACTATATTGGATCCAATTATTTTAATTAAGACTTTAGAATTGAGTGGCTTAAGTGGAAGGAGAAATGAAACTCCGCATTTAACTTTCTCTGCTTTCTTTTTTGGCATATCTAACTACTTGAACTTATTTTAAAAATTTTACTGCTCTCTGAATTTTTAAAGCCACTGTGTAGCTCCCTTAACTTTCAAAAACTGCTCCACTTAGCTCCTTTAATGCCACATGTCAGCTTTTGATAGGTATGACTTTTCAAAGATGTCATTTTTCTAATTTTTTTCTCTCCAATCAGGATCTGACATATGGCATTCAGGGAGCTAAATGGAAACTTTTTCAAAGTTAAGGAAGCTATGAAGTCACTTAAAAAATTCAGAGATAGTAAATTTTTTGGGACAAGTTCATATGCGTAAATATGCACTATGCCTTCTTTTTTTGGTATAATAATGAACTTATGGGCGAAACAGATGTTAAAAAAAGAAAAAAGAAGTCAGCTTTTTACCCTTTAATGCTTTACCTTTTGGCTTTTTACTACCCTATAAGCCTTAGGCATGGCGAAACCAGCAATCACAAGTAAGTAACACGCCAAGATTTCACATTTGATTTGCTTTTTCATGGCAAAGATTAAACCTTTAAACATGCAATCATAAAAAATAATGAAGGTGACCCACAAGGGAGGCCCATTGTTTTGGACAGTTGCAATCTATGATTTTGCACATCGCCTGTTTGACAAAATGCGCCAAAGAACAACTTCACCTTCTCCAACTCTGTCTCTGTCTCTGTCTCTTTCTCTTTTGCTTTCTCTCTGTATTTGCTATTTTCACACTTTAATTCTTTCTTCTACTTTCCTATTTCCATGGACAAGCAGCAACAACAGCTTTCTTTATCCAAGTGTTCTAGGCAGAGATACAATGAGTGGTTCGTTTAATTCTTTTGTTCATACATTTTCTGATTCAATTTACTTCTGTATCAAGTGTTTTCATCCAATCACTGCTCAGCAACATCATTCTTTTCCATTTTCTGAAGTGCTGTTCTATATAATTTGGAGTGTTTTTTGTTGTTGTTTTTCATGTTGATGATTTTTATGCTGTTAGGATTTTTCGAGATGTACCAAGTGATATCACAATAGAAGTAAATGGAGGGACCTTTGCATTACATAAGGTACTAACATTCTCCTTATGTCTGCTAGTCCAAATTTCTTATTTAATTCTTTCTAGTCCTAGTGCATCATAAGCTACGTGAACTTGTCACCTAATAGTCATTGTCTACCTCACTTTCGAAGTGACCCTGTAGCCCCTAAACTTTCAAAAAGTGCACCGCTTTAGGTATCACAGTGATGCACTTTTTTTTATAGTTGATTGAGCTATGCAGTCACTTTAAAAGTTCAAAGAGACAATGGTTTTTTTTATGAGAAATCTGGTTACATGCCGTTTCGGTGTTTCCCTTTCCGTATCCGTGTCCTCGTTTCCCTACAGTTCCCAAACCTATATTTTTTTTGAAATGGCATTTCCCACTTTTCGTATCGGTGTCCGTTTCCGTGCTACATAGGCTGCATTATAAATTTTTGGTATTACAATTTTGAATCTTTGATTGTGCTAATTGACATGGTTTTGGTGAATTCCCAATTCAAAATGCAGTTCCCTCTTGTATCTCGTAGTGGACGAATCCGAAAAGTAGTTGCAGAACACCGAGATTCAGACATCTCAAGGGTGGAGCTTCTTAATCTACCTGGAGGAGCCGAAACGTTCGAGTTGGCTGCAAAATTCTGCTATGGAATTAACTTCGAAATCACATCGGCTAACGTTGCTCAGTTATGTTGTGTCTCGGACTACCTCGAAATGACCGAAGAGTACTCGAAAGACAATCTCGGTTCTCGAGCAGAAGAATATCTCGAGACGATTGTCTGCAAGAATCTCGAACTCTGTCTCGAAGTTCTACAGCAATGTGAGAACCTACTTCCTCTAGCCGATGAGCTCAAAATAGTTAGCCGTTGCATAGACGCTATAGCTTCCAAAGCCTGTGCCGAGCAAATAGCCTCGAGTTTTTCGAGGTTGGAGTATAGCAGTTCCGGGAGACTTCACATGAACAAACAAGCCAAATGTGAAGGCGATTGGTGGATCGAAGATCTATCGATTCTCCGAATAGATCTTTACCAAAGAGTCATCACAGCCATGAAATGCCGCGGGGTCCGTCCCGAGAGTATTGGAGCATCAGTAGTCAACTATGCTCAAAAGGAATTAACTAAAAAATCGAGCTTATGGAATCCTTCTAGCCAGGCAAAAGTCGATTTAATCTCAACGGGGCACGAGAGGCTCGTGGTAGAGACAATAGTCAACCTTTTGCCGGTTGAGAAACTCGTGGTTCCAATCACTTTCTTGTTTGGTCTTTTACGAAGCGCGGTCATGCTTGACTGCTCGATTGCTTGTAGGCTCGATTTAGAGAGGCGAATCGGTTCACAGTTGGATATTGCAACACTTGATGATATTCTGATCCCGTCGTTTAAGCATGCGGGGGACACTTTATTCGATGTTGACACGGTTCATAGGATTCTCGTAAATTTCTCGCAGCAAGACGATAGTGAAGATGACATGGAAGATGCTTCGGTTTTCGAGTGTGATAGTCCACATTCGCCGTCCCAAACTGCATTGTTTAAGGTTGCAAAATTAGTCGATAACTATCTTGCCGAAATCGCCCCTGATGCGAATCTCAAGCTCTCTAAGTTCATGGTCATTGCCGAAACTCTTCCCACACATGCTCGAACCATACACGATGGATTATACCGAGCAATCGATATTTACCTCAAAGTATGCATCTTTTATCATGTTGATTCACTTTTTTCGATTCTTTGCATCAAGAAATGTTCATAGCTGTCAAAGGCGCGCCTCAGCCTCCGGCCTATTCGTCTTAAACCTCCTCACATTCAAAAGACGCGCGCCTAGATGCATAAGGCTCTAGGCTTCGGGCTCTAAAGGCATGCACCTAGGCGCATCTGATACTAAAATTAGGTTTTTTTTTTAGGAAATGTAATGATTTAGGCAAGTTTAGAGTTTAGGAAAGAAAAGAAATTAAGAAATAGAAAATATGGAAGAAAAATTAGGGGGGAAATATTACTTGTGAAAGCTTCTCTGCTAAATGATAATAAAATAACAATAATATTATTATTATTAACGACAAAATGATCACTCCATCTTAGATGAAATGATCATTTTAATTTATTTGAAGACATAAAATGATGATATATATTGATGAACCTTTTATTATTTTTCATGGTTTTACCGCTTGCATAATTTATAAGTTTTTTTAGTTGGTGCGCCTTGTGCCCTCGCCTAGGCTCCAGGACCCCTTGGCGCCTGGGATGCTCCTAGCGTCTTGACAACTATGGAAATCTTAGTTTTTTTAACTTATTTCGGTTTTTTTCCATAGGCTCACCCAGGGCTATCAGATTCGGACAGAAAGAAGCTCTGCAAATTGATCGATTTCCAAAAACTCTCGCAAGAAGCTGGGGCACATGCTGCACAAAACGAACGCCTACCCCTCCAAGCTATTGTCCAAGTGCTCTATTTCGAACAAATACGGCTAAGAAATGCGTTATGCTGCTCTTATGGTGATGAAGATCCTAAACCAATTCACCAGTCTTGGCGAATCAGCAGTGGGGCCCTCAGTGCAGCCATGTCTCCACGAGACAACTATGCGTCGCTTAGGAGAGAAAACCGAGAGCTAAAACTCGAGCTAGCTCGGTTAAGGATGAGATTGAATGATTTAGAGAAAGAACATGTTTGTATGAAGAGAGATATGCAAAAGTCCCATTCGCGAAAGTTCATGAGCTCTTTCTCGAGGAAAATCGGTAAGCTGAGCTTGTTTGGGCATAGTTCTTCGAGGGGATCAAGTTCGCCCTCGAAGAATTCTCATAGAACAGATTCTAGAGTCATTGAAAGAACATGTGCCAGCACTGATTAGGTAATTCCGACTACCACTTGGATTCTTTCTTCTGCTATTGTTCATCTTTATTTGATTTTAAAATTCTTATTTGCCAGATTGTATATAATATATGATGTTTCTGTTAGCAAGATAGAGAGTTCTTGTTTGCGAGTTACGGTTTTTGGAGAGTAGAACTCTTGTAACATGTGAAATGTTATTTGTAAGAAATTGTTTGCAGTTGTTTATATAAAAAGAAATTTTGTATACATTTTTGCATTATTTTCAATGATAAACATACATCTAATAGGGAATTAAAAAGGGCAAAATACGGTACTTTGGCCGAACATATTTGCATGTCATTGGCAGTATAATTCATGTTAATTTTTACATAAAGACCAATATGTCATACAGAAAGATGCAAGCAAAAAGCATCAGATTTATCGAATTCTGAAAATTGGAGCTAACTAACTCATCATAGAGACTTTGATTCTTCTCTGCCACTCTTGTTTTCCTCAGGTAACTCGAAAGATACCCCAAGTCGAAGAAATTTTCGTTGACTATACGGTTTTCTTAAGCAAGATTTTAGCACAGTAACCTCTCGGCTATGTTCGAACTTTACTAGTGTACCACAAAACTCTCCATTCCTTTTAGTGTCAGTAGACTCGAGATCATCATCGAACGATCTAAGCGAAATTCTCGAACTTTTCGCAGGTTTCGGTTTTTCTCTTAGTTTAAGGTTGGTGTTTGGGTTTCCATCAGGCCAAGATCCAACTTTGTTCTGTTTCCTTGTCCGTAAATCCCGATTTTGTTCAGGCTTAGATATCCAGATACACGATGTGGCACGAGGAGATTGGTCAACACGAGCTAGATGTTTCGGCATTGAACCGGCATTTGTCTTGTCTGTAGAATCTTGGTGTTTGTCTTTCTGATAGGTTAGCATCTTCGGTTTCTGGATTTGGCTCGAAGAATCGTGGGTTTTTTTCTCCTTGAAACTTTTCATTAACTTGTAAATAGTTCGGTTTGGGACAACGAAGAACACTTTGCCTAAGGTTAGGACAGATTCGGGCCTAACAACAACCCATGGATACTGGAAGACATCGGGCCGAGTAACAGAATGCCTCGGATATTTCTTCATGATTTCCGCAGCAGTAACAGGTTTTCGATAAATCTCGATATTTCTGCCAGGATGAACTAGTTTTAACACACCGTCTTCAGCAGCTGTACTTGCCATTGTTGTGAAAGAGGGGATAGGATTATGTTTATAGTGTTATATTATTCACTTTCAGACAGGAAAAAAGGCGGTCTTACCGATGAAATCATGAAGATATTATTGTAAATGAATTTGAGGGTCAGAAATTTGAACAAAAAAGACATCCTTGGATGGATTCTGTCTTTTTAGTTGTTTCATATTGAATATGCTATTTTGATGCATACTAAAAATGCTTTTCAACCGTTGAATTACTGGGGGTGCTATTGTTGTTTTATGTAATCAGTAATTTATTATTTCATGGTGGTTTAAAGAGCTGTATTGTGAGGAATTTAGCAATAATACAAGAACAGGAAATTAAATCAAGTGGACTACTTAATGGCCACCAATTTAGATGATTATGATTATGTGTACCCTATTTAGCCCAGAGACTAACCACTTATTTTTTATATTAGGCTTAATGCATATGTAGCTATTTGAATTTGTCCTAAAAAATCTACTGCCTCCGTGAACTTTTAAATGACTTCATAGCTCCCTCAACTTTCAAGAAGTTACCACTTTGCTCCCTAAATGACACGTGTCAACTTCTGATAGGTTTGACTTTTCAAAGATGTCATTTTTCTGATTTTTTTCTCTCCAATTAGAATCTGACACGTGGCATTCAGGGAGTAAAGTGGAGCACTTTTTAAAAGTTAAGGGAGCAATAGGGTCACTTTAAAAATTTAAGGGGGCAGTAAATTTTTTTGAACAAATTCAAGTAGTTAGATATGGATTAGGCGTTAAGGACAAAATCAATGGAAATACTCATCATAATTATCACTTACAATTTTCATGTAATAAAATCAAAAGTTTCTACACATTTTCGTTTTATTTCTATTTATACGGGGCTTTTTATAAAATTATATAGAAATTAAAGTTTTCTTTCACTCCAATATTTGGCTTATAATTTTCTCTGATAAAACAAGTTTAAAAATATCCAGAAATACATTCCAAGGCAAACCTTTCACCTCCCTTACTTTCCACCTTCTTAAACAGTTCAAATTAACATTTCAAGTTCAGGTGATTTTAGCTCTTCAAAGTTCCATCGATTTCGCTCTTCATTCATTCCATAACCGATTTCTATAAAAACAAGTAAGATTTCTGAAAATAAAAAATTTTGGTGTTTCACTAGGTTTTCTTCTGTTTTTGAATTTGATTTGATTTTAGTTTTGAATCTCTGATTTGATTCGATTATCTGGATCAAGTTATTTTGTTTTCAGATTTGTTGGATAAAAAGTTGAATCTCTGATTTATTTCCAGATTTAAATCTCTATTGGATGTAAAGAGTTTGCATATAATGTGTTTGATGAATTGCTTGAGTGGTGGTGAGATTGTTGGATATGAGTTTTGCTTACAAATTCATCAAGCTTTGATTTGATTCACAACTTATTTGTTTGATTAGAACTTTTGAATTTTGGTTTCGAATGATAACAATCAAAGATATTGATGTGTGTTGAACCAAGCACGAGTTTGGACTACTCAGTGGATGACTCAATTGTGCTTAAGTTTTGATCATAACAATTAAGTTAAGAATGGGATAATTAAATCAATAATGATGTTAAAATAAATATTCTTGGTTGTAAGGGAGTTAGTAAATTCAAGGGTAGAATTTCAAGTTTATGTTGACCTAGCTATTTAGTTTATCTCCGAGTTACTTCTGGGCTGAGTATCTACTTAGTCGCTGACTTAGTAATATTCACTCAGCACTTGATATTTAGATTTTGTTTCAGCTGTGTGCTTTACGATGATATATTTCGTTGAGTTACTTTATGTTTGTCAACGCTGCTAACGTTACCTTTTAAGGTAAAAAGGTATCTTTGCTTTTAGTGTTGCTTTTTGCACGAACATTAATGAGACAAAGACAAAAAGAATTAATGCCTAGGCAAGACTCAAAATTATGAAGAAAATGACAAAGTCTTCCAATGCAAAGCTGCAATAAGTCAATTGCCACTTTGGATAATTCTGCAAATCTACCAACCTTGTATCGTGCACTCTGAAACATGTTAAAAGACCAGAGGGAATGGGATAAAGACACGTGGCAAGTCAGCGCGAGTTCTCTCGAACGGAAGACTGGCATCAAACGATAAAAGATTCAAATTGAAGCTCGAATTTCAATCTAATGGATTGATTTTCTATCTCACAACGGTGCAATTGTATCTCTTAACAGATTGATTTGAAGAAGCAACAGTTAGATAGATGAGCTATCAGTTTCAGAAGATGTCAAGATAAGTTCAACGGCTACTTTTTCGATCCATCTATAAAAGGAGCAAGAAGGCAAGCGTTAGAACTTGGTGATTACACCTAAATTTCCTAAACGCAAAAACTCTATTAATTTACAAGCTTTAAAAGAGTTCAAGCAAGAAAGCACAACTCAGCGAGAATTCGCTTAGAATAAGGGAGAATAGATTATATCAATCAATTGTAATATTAGATCATCTGTAACTTGATCAGCGTTTTTATAAGTTGAATCTAGCTCTTTTTTAGACTCATAGTGATTTGCTAATAGAAGAGGGTATTCTAGTCAGCGGGTGAGCGATTGTAGTTTAGAGGGTACTTACTGTAATTAGGGAATTTGTGAAAGGCTTCTCCGCCTAGGATAAAGGAGTTGAGATTAGTGGATCAAAGCCGAGACACTCTCTCGGGACTGGATGTAAGCACAGGTTGCAGAACTAGTATAAAAATCTCTGTGTTCTTTACTTGATCGCATTTTCCACCTATTTGACATAGCCAGCTGACCTCACTCAATGGAGCCATAATTATCGAGAAAAAGTTTTATAAGTTCTTGAGTGAATCATTCACCCCCCCCCTCTGACTCAGTGAATGTTCGCATAGGGGCCAACAAGTGGTATCAGAGCGGTTCTCATTTCACAGATTTCATAATCTTTGAGACAAAGACCATGGCATACAAAGGAGAATCCAATGGAAGGGCTCAAGCTTACATTTTGCCTGAAGGCATGTCAGTAACCAGGCCTTCGATGTTCAATGGAGGGCATTATACTTACTGGAAGAACATAATGACTAATTTCATTCAGCCCCAAAGTATGCATGCTTGGATGGCTATTGTAGAAGGGCCATATGTTCCATCACATATGAAGAATAGAGTAAGTATTGATAAGTACTCTACTGAATGGGATAATCAAGATTTGGCCAGACTTAAAGAGAATGCAGCTGCTATCAACTATCTTCATTGTACTCTTGATGCTACTGAGTTCAATCACATTTCTGGATGCGAGACAGCCAAAGAGATTTAGAAGAAGTTGGAAGTAACTTATGAAGGTACTGACAAGGTGAAAAAATCCAAGATCAATATTCTCATGAGGGATTATGAATGGTTTCACATGAAGCCCAAGGAAGATGTTTCTAACATGAACACCAGGTTCATGAACATAGTCAATAAGCTGAAAAGACTTAGCAAGACCTTCACAGAAGAAGAAATTGTCAAGAAGATTCTTAGAAGCTTAACTCAATGGGAAGCCAAAAAGAGTGCTATTGAAGAAGCTCATGATTTGAAGACCTACAAGTTTAATGAGTTGATTGGAACTTTGCTGACTCATGAGATGTCCTTAAAGCAGTATAAAGATGAGTCCAAGGAGCACAGATCCAAATAGAAAGAGAGCTCAAGCAGCGTTGTTGTTCTGAGAGCTAATGATGATTAAGAAGATTCCTCTGAGGAAGGATATCCAGAGGACAGAAAGGAAGAAATTGCGCTGATGACCAAGAATTTCAGAAGGTTCTTAGGGAAAGACAAAAACTTCCAGAAATTTAGAAAGATAGGTAAGTACAAGAAAGGAGCAAATGATAGACCACGAAAGGAATTCAGCAAAGAGTATAACAAGGATATAAAGTGCTTTGAATGTGGTGAGAAGGGGTATATTCAGTCGAGCTGTCCTAAAGCCAAGAAGGACAAGTTCAAGAAGAAAAAGAGTAAGAAAGCCCTTGCTTCTACCTGGAGCGACTCTGAGAAAGAGTCATCATCTTCAGATGAGGAGGCACAAGATTCCGCCAATGTGTGTCTCATGGCTATGGCTAAGGATGATTTTCCCAACTCAGCGTCAACTGACTAACCAACTACTTCTGCTGCTAACCAACCAGCTGACTAGAGCAGAGACAAAGGAAATCACTCTAAGGTAAATTTTGAACCCCCTTTGTCTTCATATGTGCTTACCACAGCACTTAATGATGTTATTAATGTGACTACGAAGTCAACCAAATACATCAGAGTACTTCAGAGGAGGTGTGATGATATAGAAGATGTCAACTCTTCTACTTCACTTGACATCCTATACCTGATGAAAAAAGTTAAATACCAAAATAGATATAACAGCAAACTCTCTAAGAAATTGGATGAGCTAGATACCAAATTAACAGCTTTGAAAAAGGTGTGGGTCCCTCCTCAACCTAGCAGGAATACTCAGATTAACCGCACTCACCACTCTGAGAAGGTTTCTCAAAAGAGTAAAGTGAGTAGGCCTAATCCTAAGGCCGCTTGTAGTTTTTGTGGTAAGCCAGGGCATGCTACAGTCATGTGTTGGCGTAAAAATGGTTACTATGATGAGTATAACTGGTCAAGGATGATCACCACTAACAAGGGAGGACCCAGCCAGAAAAAGTCATGGGTACCTAAGAAAACTTAACTATTTTATAGGTGAGCCTGAGATCCACTGATGACAGTAAAATGTGGTATTTGGATAGTGGATGCTCTAGGCATATGACAGGTGATGAAAAGTAATTCATCATATTGGAGAGAAGAAGAAATGGAAGTGTTAGTTTTGGAGACAACAAGAAAGGAAAGATTGTTGGCAATGGCACAGTGAGAGTCAAGCCTTCAATTGATAATGTGTATCTGGTGAAAGGCCTAAAGTTTAACTTAGTAAGCGTTGCTCAACTGTGTGACAAAGGCAGGAAAGTGATATTTGACTCATCAGGCTGCTCAGTCATTGATGGTAACTCTAACCAAACTATTCTTTATGCTCCTAGAATTAATAATGTTTATATGTTTGATTTATCCCCCAGCTCTAATGATATATGCTTAGTATCTAAGGAGGAGAACTCATGGCTATGGCACAGAAGGTTAGGACATATCAATATGACCAATCTATCCAAATTAGCCAGAAATGAACTTGTTGAGGGATTACCCAATCTAGCCTTTGAAAAAGATAGACTCTGCTCAGCATGCTAACTTGGGAAATAATTTAGGAAGACCTTTAAATCCATAGTTGATATATCATCTTCTCGTCCCCTTGATCTTCTACATGTGGATTCATTTGGGCCTGTTGTGCCAACAAGTCTAAGTGGAGTGAAATACACCCTTGTGGTTGTAGATGATCTGACCAGGTTCACTTGGATTTTCTTGCTAGCAAGCAAAGATGAAACATTTGAATCATTCTCTAGGTTGGCGAGCCAGATCATGAATGAAAAAGACCTTAAAATTAATAGAATCCGTAGTGACCATGGAAGAGAATTCGAAAACAAGCAGTTTGAGGAATTCTGTTCTAAGCATGGTATTGACCATAATTTTTCTTCCCCTCACATACCTCAGCAGAATGGGGTTATTGAGAGAAAGAATCACACTATTGCGGAGATGGTTCATTCTATGCTGAGTGATTATAATCTACCAAAGTATTTCTGGGGAGAGGCTGTTAGTACAGCTTGTTACACTCTAAACATCATTTTAATTTGCCCAGTTTTGAATAAAACTCCTTATAAACTTTAGAAAGGGCGCAAGCCTAAGGTTGGTCATCTCAAGGCCTTTGGTTGTAAATGCTTCATACTAAACACTAAAGACCAATTGGCTAACTTTGACCCCAAGGCTAATAAAGGAATCTTTCTAGGTTACTCAACACACAGTAGGGCATATAGAGTGTATGTCAAGAGGACTAGCATCTTAGAGGAGTCCATGCATGTAGATTTCGATGAAACTAACAGTGCAGGTAGATAAGCCAATGATGATGAAAGAGAAGTGGGTTAGTCAGTCATCCCATAATTATTCCTGATCCAGTACAAGAAAAAGAAGAACATAAAGTTGACTTGGACCAATCAATCAACTTTGGTGATGATGTGGATACTCAACCAATGATAGAAGCTCAGCGAGCTGATCCTGATCTACCAAAAGAAGTAAGAGCAAGGAGAGATCACCTAGTTAACAAGATTCTTGATAGTGTGCAAAATCCAGTGCTGACTAGAGATCAGCTGAACAAGATGATGAGCTACTAAGCATTTGTCTCATTGATTAAACCAAAGAAGTTTAAAGATGCTGAGTTTGATGACAACTGGATGATTGCAATGCAAGAAGAACTAGACCAATTCAGAAGAAATGAAGTTTGGGATTTGGTGGTGAAACCCAAAGGAAAGTCAATCATAGGCACCAAATGGGCTTTCAAGAACAAGCTAGATGAAGCTGGTAATGTCGTCAGAAACAAAGCCAAACTAGTTGCTCAAGGCTACAATCAACTAAAAGGCATTGACTATGGAGAAACTTTTGGACCAGTAGCAAGACTTGAAGCCATAAGAGTTCTTTGTGCTTTTGCATCTCATATAAAATTCAAGTTGTTTTAAATGGATGTGAAGAGTGAATTTCTCAATGGTTATATTCAAGAAGAAGTCTATGTCAGACAACCCCCAAGCTTTGAAGACCCCAAGCATCCAAATCATGTCTTCAAGCTAAAGAAAGCTCTATATGGACTGAAACAAGCTCCAAGAGCTTGGTATGAGAGATTGACTATCTTTTTTATTAGCAAAGGTTAAGTCAGAGGGAAAGCAGATATAACTCTGTTTATCAAGAAGAGGCGTCATGATGTGTTGCTAGTCCAAATCTATGTGGATGACATCATTTTTTGAGCAACTGATAAAAAGCTATGAAAAGAGTTTCGCCAGCAGATGAAGAAAGAGTTTGAAATATCAATGATGGGAGAGCTTAATTTCTTTCTTGGTTTGCAAATCAAGCAAGGTGATAATGGGATCTTCATCAGTTAAGCTAAGTATGTCAAGGAAGTACTCAAGAAGTTTGACATGGATAAAGCCTAGCCAATGTCAGCACCCATGGCCACTGATACTATTCTAAGTAAAGATGAGGAAGGTATTCTGTAGAGAGTTAGCTCTACAGAGGTATTATTGGTTCTCTACTTTTCTTAACTGCTAGTAGGCCTGATATTCAATATGTTGTATGTTATTGTGCAAGATATGAAGGTGACCCCAGAGAATCTCACTTAGCTACTGTTAAGAGAATTCTCAGGTATTTGCTAGGCTCTATTGATACAGGTTTACACTCTAAGAGGATACACAGATATTGACTATAGAAGAGACACACTTGAAAGGAAAAGCACCACAAGAGGTTGTCATTTCCTTGGTGACTGTCTAGTAACATGGTATAGCAAGAAGCAAACTTCTATGGCTCTGAGTACAGCTGAGGCTGAGTACATGGCTAGAGGAAGTTTTGTAGCACAACTGCTATGGATCAAGCTGCAACTGGAGAATTATGGTATAAAGCCAAATTGTCTTGAAGTCATGTATGATAACAAGAGTGCAATTGACCTTACCAAGAATTTAGTTCAGTATGGCAGGATGAAGCATGTCAATATCAAACATCACTTCATAAGGGATCATGTGCTAAAAGGAGAAGTCAAGCTTACATACATTCCAACTAAAGAATAGCGAGCTGACATATTTATAAAGCCTATCGGAAAGGACCAATTCAACATTCTACGACAGCTGATTGGAATGTCCAATCCAATTTGAAGAAATACATCTCACTCTGACCTATTCTGGAGCTGACCAAATTAGGGCACACTCTAAGCTTCAGTGAATTAGGTTAAGTATTTCTTTTGATGCTTAAATTTTGGACACGTCATTAATTGTCACCGGTTATCTATCAAATTTAAACTTGATAGAAACGGTAGCAAGTTATGAAATGATCCATATTCAGTAGTTGTTATCCTGTGTTTTTCGCGTTCATTAATCCTATAGTATACGTTATGCAATCTAACCATTGAATCTTAAGACCATGGATTGTGAGTCGTACACATAGCTTTACAGGTTTATGCGAAGAGTTTTTGTCTATTTAAGGAGAAATTCAAAAGGAGGAAAGGTTACTTAACCATAATTTCTTTCTCTACAATCTCCTCTATAAATCTCCAATTCTCTAAATCTTTTCAAAGCGATTTCTATGGCGAGTTCATCAGGAAGACTAGCTGAACCCAGTTTTGAGAAGCCATTATTTGTTAGGAACAAAAAGAACACTTGCTGGGTAACTACTCAAGACCATATCATAAAAGTGGCGATTAGATTCAACAGAAGGGAAAATCTTTTTATCCCTTCAGGAACAAAGTGTATTCTGACTGAAGTGCACAATCCAATAGTTGTAGATCTACTGAGCTTCTGTAGTGATGAGAGATTTGGAAAGTGGGCACACCAACATCACTTGAGAGGTTTCTTTGAACTTCCCAATGGCTGTTATAAGGAAATTATTCTGAGATTGTTTCATGGAATCCACCTGGTGGAAGGACAGAAAGATCTCTTTGTAACAACAATGACGGGGAGAAAAGTCTATGTTACTCTCAAGCTGATTGCAGGGCAGTTAGGAATGTGCGAAAGAGGACTCAAACTAAGGGTTATAAAAGATGAAGAGCATGTAGATTTCCCAATAGATCATGAGGTTCTTGAGGATTACAAGGCTGGTGAACTTATCGCCTCTATGTTCACCAAGGAAGGGAAGCAAGCCCATGAACTTATGACAAGAGGTCAGAGTCAAAGATCCTAAGGAAATAATGGAAATGAAGCCAATTCATCTAGATGAAGAGGACTTAACCTTGGATTCTTTTGTGGTAAGAGAGCTGGAAAGAATTACCGAGCTTAGAGCAGAAAAGGGAGAAGAAGTGCCTGAGAAGCAGGGAAGTAAGAAGGAGGCAAAGAAGGACTCCAAGAAGGGAGCTAAGAAAGAGAGCTCAGCGAGCTCAGTTCCAGCAGCTGTTCCTGAGAAAACAAGATCTTCTAAGGGAACTAAAGAAGATAAAAGCAGAGAACTGACTCCCAAGGAGATAGAAGAGGAAAATAAGGTTGAGGAAGAGTTAAGAGAGGAGATGCCTCTGAGAAGAGAAAAGAAGAGGAAAGTTGATGAAGCTAAACTAGATGAGGTGACTACAAAGGGAAGGGAAGCTACATCAGTTCCTATTCCCCAAGTAGGTCAGCCCAAGAAGAAGTTGATGGTGAAGAAAGGGACAGGAGTTGTCTAAGATATTGAAGAGGCTGAGAGAATAAAAGGTACTGAGGAAGAGAGAATTAGAAAGAAGCAGGAGGAAATTGAAGCTACTATCAGGAGAAAGGCTGAGGAAGCAGCAGCTAGAGCTAAAGCAAACACTTAGAAAATACTGTAATCTGTAGTTGTAAATTTATCTAAGAAAGAAGTGCCATAAGTTATGGAGAAAATGATAAGAGCTCTAGAAGAAATTGATAATCAAGAATAGCAGGAAGGAGAGGAAGATGATGTGGTAAAAGTTGAAGCTGTGGAATTTGATGTGCTAAACTCTGACCAGTAAGTCACTTTGACTGCTGATGATGTAAAGGAAGCCTGGAAGGAGAGGAAGAGAGGGTTATTGAAGAGAATTAAGATTGTGATAGATGAGGATGAAGGAGACCTGGAAGATAAAGAGGAAGAAGATAATATAGTTGAGCACGGAGCTCAGCTAACTGCGGATTCTCTAACTCAGGTCAGCGAGTCCGCTGTTGAAGGTGTTGTGGAAGAGAAGAAGAAGGAAATAGAAGAATCTTTTACTTTCCCAAACACATCCACTGAAACACCACTCTCAACTACACTAATTTCAAACACCATCCACATCCAACTCAAACCAAAACAATCAAGCCTCTGACCAAAATAACCCAGAATCTGACCAAATAGCCATCATCCCATATCTTTCCCCCATTGGATCTTCAGTGCATGAAACTTCATATTTGGAAGGACCTCCACCAGTCAGAGGACCTCTAATTATTGAGGAGATTCATGAACAACCACAACAACAACAACAACCTCAATAACCACAACCCCAATTCAACCCGTACATTGAACTGTTGGGAGACATAATAAGACTGGGGAGAGTAAGGTTTCCAGGACTGAGGACTGATTCTGAGATTGATGCTGAAAAGAAAAATCATTGTTGTCTGAGGAAGGCTTGAGGAGGATTGCAAAGGCTATGGAACCAGTGCAAGGTTTTATGGAAGCATTTGAGGAGATGAAAGCTTACTTCAGATCTGTACCTACACAATTTTCACTAGTAAAGGCAATTGTTTCCCATGTGTTGCCTTTATTATCTATTGCAGGTAAGCAGGCTAGTGGATTGAAGTTAGAAGTTGTAGAGCTTAAAAAGCAGATTGAGAAGATATATGAAAGCAACTGCAAGGTGCTTAGTGATGAAAGGGATTTCAGAAACTCAATTATCAGCAAGTTTAATCCCTTATTGGAAGCAATGGTGAAGGTACTTGATGGATACAACATACTCAGCAAGGAGAATGAAGATAACACATCCATTCTGAATGATGTTGTTGATGGACTTAATGCTCTGATCACAGTGGTAACCAAGCATCATAGGTTACATGCTGAGTTAAGGACAGTGAAGGAGGAGATGCTGAAAGGAGTCAAGGACTTGGAGGGAGCTGTGCTTAATGCCTTAAAGAGGCTTAATATTTTAGATGCTCTGAGTAGTGACATAGTTTTGGCAGATGCTGAACTGGAGCCTTCTCTTCATCAGAAACTTGGTTATATTAGAGACCAAATCAAGCAAGTTCAAGCAAATGTCATTAACGATGGAGAAGCCATTGATAAAATTCATGATAAAGTCACTACTCATATCAGGAGCACTCCCATGCTGGAGAGGATTTTAAGAGAAAATAATTAAGCCAAGGCTCTGGCTAGTCTCACCCAGATATCCAAGGAAGGACTGAGCGCTCAATATTAAATCAATCTCTCTAAATCTTGCGACTTGGTAGGCTTATTCACTTTTCTCAGAGAATAAGATGCACTTTCACAGGAAATATATGAGCTGCTTGTGCAACATTTTTCATCTAATGTTTATGGACAGGTTGATAATTTTAAAATGTCTCTAAGCTCATTTGATCTTCAAGCTCAAGCCATTTTGAATTCAATGGCAATGGGGTAGAAGGATCACGAGAAGCGTGAGAAGGAGGAAAAGGTAAGAGAGCAGAGGATTGTTGAATTTTCATACAATTTTTCCAAGGATCTAGAGCGCATACAACGAGAATATCATGAGACAAGGAAGAGGAAAGGCAAGGAGATTGCGCTGCCTAAGGAAAAGATGACCAGATGGGATCAGCAAGATTTGAAGAAAGGAGAGCCAATTTGGGAGCTCCACCTATGCCAAAAGATTAGAATAAAATTCTTGTAATCATTAGTGCTTATTGTAAAACTTAGTATAGATTAACTCATTGTTATCTGTACTTAAGTTATTGATTAATAAAAGATTACATTTTCTGTTCTAAGTTAAGATCTTCTTAACTTCATACATTCTTTGCTATATATATGTATTGATTTCTTGCAGAAATATATGAGAAGAGTTGAGGAATGCTGAACTCAGAAGATTCAAGAATTATGGGGGAGTTAGCATTCACTCTGAGCAAATTGAAGATGCTGAACAAAGACATATCAAGCATGAGTATAAGGTAACTCTAATCTAAATATCTTATTGATTTAATTCTCGCTTAGTTAATTACCATTGATCAAAATAGGGGAGATTGTTGAACCAAGATGAGTTTGGACTGACTCAATGGATAACTCAGTTGCGCTTAAGTTTTGATTATAACAATTAAGTTAAGAATGGGATAATTAAATCAATAATGATGTTAAAATAAATGTCTTGGTTGTAAGGGAGCTAGTAAATTCAATGGTAGAATTTCTAGTCTTCGCTGACCTAGCTTTTTAGTTTAACTCTGAGTTATTTTTGGGCTAAGTATCTACTTAGTCACTGACTTAGTAATATTCACTCAGCACTTGATATTTAGATTTTGTTTCAGCTGTGTGCTTTACGATGATATATTTCGCTGAGTTACTTTATGTCTGTCAACGCTGTTGACCTTACCTTTTAAGGTAAAAAGGTATCTTTGCTTTTAGTGTTGCTTTTTGTAGGAACATTAATGAGACAAAGACAAAAAGAATTAATGCCTTGACAAGGCTCAAAATTATGAAGAAAATGACAAAGTCTTCCAGTGCAAAGCTGCAACAAGTCAATTGCCACTTTGGGTAATTCTGCAGATCTACCAACCTTGTATCGCGCACTCTGCAACAAGTCAGAAGACCAGAGGGAATGGGATGAAGATACGAGGCAAGTCGGCGCGAGTTCTCTCTGACAAAAACTAGCATCAAACGACAAAGGATTCAAATTAAAGCTCAAATTTTAATCTAACGGATTGATTTTCTATCTCACAACGGTGCAATTCTATCTCTTAACAGATTGATTTGAAGAAGCAACGATTAGATAGATGAGATGTTAGTTTCAGAAGATGCCAAGATAAGTTCAACGGCTACTTTCTCGATCCATTTATAAAAGAGCAAGAAGGCAAGCTTTAGAACTTGTTGATTACACCTGAATTTCCTAGAAGCAAAAACTCTGTCAATTTATAAGCTTTAAAAAAGTTCAAGCAAGAAAGCACAACTCAGCGAGAATTTGCTTAGAACAAGAGAGAATAGATTAGATCAATCAATTGTAATATTAGATCATATGTAATTGGATCAACATTTTTATAAGTTGAATCCAGCTCTTGTTTAGACTCATAGTGAGTTGCTGATAGGAGAGAGTATTCTAGTCAGCAAGTGAGCGATTGCAGTTTGGAGGGTACTTACTATAATTGGGGAATTTGTGAAAGGCTTCTCCGCCTAAGGTAAAGGAGTTGAGATTAGTGGATTAAAGCTGAGACACTCTCTCTGGACTGGATGTAAGCACAGGTTGCCGAACCAGTATAAAAATCTCTGTGTTCTTTACTTAATCGCATTTTCCAATTATTTCACTCAGTCAGCTTACCTCACTCAGCGGAGCCATAGTTATCGCGAAAAAGTTTTATAAGTTCTTGAATGAGTCATTCACCCCCCCCCCCCCCCCCGACTCAGTGAGTATACGCATAGGGACCAACAATGTGTTTTTATCATTTTTGTATTTTCGGTTTTTTGTGTATCTGGTAGTTATCTGGTAAGAAACTGGTAGTTATCTAGTAAGAAATTGGTAATTATCTGGTATTTATCTGGTAAGAAACTGATAGTTATCTGGTATTTACCAGATACCTACCAAATACATTCAAAAACTTTTTTCAACTCTTGAGTTAAAAACAGATGCTTATCAGATACCTACTAAATTCTGTTAATTAAAAATATATGAAAATACGATTCTTACTAGTTACTTACCAGATACTTATCAAATATTTACCAGATTCTGTTGAATTAAATATATGAAAATACGATTCTTACCAGATATCGAACAACCGAAAAAAAATTAAAAAAAGTATATCATAATGGATGGCGTTTCGAAGACAAAAATGAGACGAATAAAAACTCTAAATCAACATGTCAAAAAATGAACAGTTTAAAAGATAATGTAAAAATAAAATTTAAGAAATGAACAATAATATAAACAGTAATAAAACATATTTATTTGACAAAAATAAAAGCTTAAAATTAATCATAAAATATAAAAAAAAATTAAAAATTAATTTAATAAATATAAAAATTAAACTATATATTTTTAAGTTTGTCTTTTTTTCTCGAAATAAGAAAAAGTTAAAACACACTCGTACAGCCTATTAGAGATTGGTCTTACTAATAAACTTGGTCAGCAATGTCTATCATCAAAATATATTTTAATAATTTAATAGAAAAATGACTTTTTGATATGTTGTATGGCTACAATGTCATAAACAAACAGTAACTACTGTTCTTTACTGCAAGGAGTACATTCAAATCGAAATTATACTTTAGTAACATAAATCAATTTGAACATATATTCATCAAACCTTTATAATTTCTATGTATAATTGAATAATATAAAATTATGATGAGGAAAGAGTTGAGAAAATTTAGGGGAGGTTTAGTAGTAGAAAATTGGACCTTTTTTTTAGAAATTTTAAAAAAAAATTGAATAATGGAAACTGGTGTTTAGTTGCATAATTTTTCAAATTAGAAAACTGAAAAAAGGTTTTCAGAATTTTCTAAATTATGTCTTGCAGCAGAAAACGTCTTTTTTATGTTTTCTGAATTTTTCAAACTGAGGAAGTACTACCTATATGTAACTAATACAATACTTTATTGATTTAATATATTTTTTTCTAATAACAAAAAAAATCATTTTTTATTAATATACTTAAAATTGATTTATTTAGTTATTAGTCTAATTTACTTGGTAATGTTTTCATAATTTTTTAATAAATGTTATCTAATTTATATAAATTTATTTTAAATTAATCGGTATATTTCTAATTTATAAAATTTAAACATACTTTAATATTATTAGATACTTAACTCGTTGTCGTAGTAAGAAATGTAAATCGAAGGGTTCTCGTGTAAACAATAAATTAGGTTAAATTATAGATTAGTCAACTTCAAATATTCATTTCTTTAGTAATAGGGTGTAGATTTTTTTATCAAATTTGTTAATTGTCGAATTGAATCCACAAATTTTTCCTAAGAATAAATTCATTGTATGGTAATTAAATCATTAGACTTTAATTGCAGTATTAAAGATAAAAATTATCATAACATAGACAAGATTGATTTTTATAACTTGCACACTTCATAAAAGAATCAAAATTGGTGGGCTCAGTTTTTAAATAAAATGAATACTTCAATTATAGTTTTTTTATTTCACTTATTTCAGCAAATAAAATTTAAACAATAATACTAATTATTTTCAAAAATAAAAAATAAAAACTGCCTATTTAAAAAATTAAAAATTTGAAAAAAAAAAGAAAATGGAAATAATTTCCTATAATTAACGGACCATCAATGTCTTAAAAAACTTGTCAAATATCCATTTAACGGAGCCAAAAGGGATAGAGTAGAAGCAACTACTAGAGGAGCATATTTTTCTCAACTGAAACGAACTGATCAAGTATAACTTGTAACTAGAGTGAACTTAACTGAAACTGAAACTATAATAGAAACTCCCTCTTATGACCTGATTGTTCTTTAGCTTGATCTTTCCATGATAGTTTTTGCTATGCAAGATAGTTCATCTCAATGGAACATAAATTTAAAGCAAAACAAAGGGATAAGGACCAACACAAACTTATTTTGATAAATTCTTCTTGTTTCGATATTCTTGTTCCTAGACGCTTATGCATCGAGCGATTTGGTATAGAAGCGAATTCCGAAAGCCAAACCCAAGATTAGAAGGGGAACCAAGAATTGCAGGACCTTGATAACGAATTCGGGTGTCTTGTCTTGGTTGTAATGGGGTTGCTTCGGAGGAGTATAGGCCTTTCGAGAAGGAATGGTCGATGTATCAATGTCGCCTACATAGTATTCTTCCATCATTGCTTTTGCGCTGCTACTGTGCCCAACATCCTCAAAATCATCAGTTGCATCCTTCCCTGTTTACAATACGAGTATTATCCGTGATGGTGTTTTTACAAATAGGTTCAGATAAGACTCTATATGTGTGTCTTAGTACCTGTGGCTGAAAGCAATACTTCATCACCTCCGGGATGATCCTCCAAGAATTTCGTCACATCGTATACCTACAGCAAGATTTAGAGCTTTAGTATTCGTGAATGTCAGAAAAGCGAAACATATCGTGATAATATAACATTTGGATGTAATGCTTTGATTTATGAGTATTTCATTTTAGTCAAAAACAAAAATATAACCTTTGGATGGTGAATAATGGAAGTTGAAGTGCATGAGTATGTATGGCTCGAAAAAGCAGTTCCATGTAGACCTGTTCAATGGGCGGGATGAGCTAGGCTCAGGCCGACACAAATATTGCTCTTTCCAGACCTGACCCAACCCACATGAAAAGTATACATGGCCCAAGCCCGGCCTTGATTTAGAACTTCATTCTCAAGCTCAGCCCATCAATAATTATTAATACATATATTTTATATAATTAATAAATAAATATATTTTTATTGATAATATATATATATATATATATATATATATATATATATATATATTCAGGCCGGGCTTGGGTTTTTATATGAAAACCAAGCCCAACCCATTATTTGTTCGGTTTTGGTGGGCTTAGGCCAGGTCGGGCTTCTATTAATATATGTTTGTCCAAGCCTAACCCATGGATGCCGTGCCTGGGCAGCCAGAGGGGTCAAGGGTCTAAGTTCCATGTGATCTTCTTCATCGAAGATCCTATGTAGCATGAAAACAGAAATTGAAATTGTAAAGGAAACGGACACAGAGAAACGCCCAAACCAGAACCAACGTGAGTTAGGTTTCAGAAACAGAAATTAGTGTGTAACAGTTTCTGTGCTACCTTGTAAGAACTGAAAAAATTTCTGGAAAGTTTAAAAGTGATTAAATGTACCTAAGCATCTCATTGATTTTAAGGTCCAAACAACAAAAAACATGATCAAACCATACAGCAAAACATCAGCTCAAGTTTTTCCATGACCAAAATTCAGAACTCGTAATGAAAAGTTGACTTCAACTTGAGACTTATGTTTAAATAATGAAAACCCCAATCTGACTTCATATATCTACAAGACTAACAGAGCTCCTGATTCAGTATTGAAATATTGATTTGGATGACTGATACTAAATAGGCAATCCAAAAAAGAACTATCCATTGAGCAAATTGGCAAATCGAACCAATACAATCTCTACATAACCATAATATAGAGCAGTTTAGAACTCAGATATTCCACGGTCAAACTGCTTAAATCCTGTAACTCCATCAAAGTGAATTCGAAAACTCAACTCAGGGCTTCGATAAAATGTAAACAAAAACAAATTAAACACAAAAAAATCACATTTCTCTTGAATAGTAAAATAGGAGCATAAATTCACTAAGGGCCAGTTTGGCTAAGCTTTTTCAGCCGCTTTTTTTAAAAGTTCCATTTTCAAGCTTTTCACCATAAGCAACATATTTTGTTTTGGAAAAAACAAATAGTATTAATGATCAAAAGTGTTGTTCAACGTCAAAATACGCAGTGTTACTCAAAGTTTGTGAGAGCAACCTATTTTGACAGCAGCTTAAAAAGCAATACCAATCTGACCTAAGATAAAATTCGCAGTACATGTTCCTCTTCTTTTGTAGGAGGATTATGAACAGTTATAAATTTACACTCATTCAGTTCAGCTCATTCTCCACTCAAAGGATCCACATGCAATCAGATGAGCAAAAAAGTATGAGCTTCAAAAAAGAGATCTATACAACAATACACAAAATTGAACTCGATCACTATCACAAGAAATGCAAAACACAACACAACACGGCGAAGAAATATCACTAAATCAGCTAAAACACCAAAAATCTACAAGAATGGAGGTTATAGACTCAAATCGAGGAGAATAGAGGGGCAAACCTTGCCGTCGATAATAAGCCAGCAGTCTTTGCGGGAATTGTGGAGGGAGACCTCAGACAAAGTAAAAGCCTTTGCTTCCCCACCCATATCTTAATCTGTGTGGTTTGGGGAAGAAAGGAACCCTCAGGACCTAATTAATTTGAACGGAGAAGAGAGTAGGTGAGATGTATCTGTCACTTACCAAATGTGCTTTGCGGAGTTGAAGGTGTCGTTGTTTCATAAATGCGTGTGGTTCGCATGTCGCCCCATTTCCTACCTCATCGTGCGGCGCATCATTTATAAAAGTTGAACATGTGAACTCTAATACATTATTTAGTTTTTTTAATTGTAATATTTCGATGATTCCGTTGAAATTGGTTAGATTTGGATATTTATTTTATTATAAAAATTAGTTTGAGCTTATAAAAGTTTGAAATTTTATGGATCGAATTTAATTTTTATATAACTACTTAGGTCCGACTTGATAAATAAAAATTATATATATTTTATATTATATAAATATGTGTATATTTTAACATACTAAGTTTTCTATGTTTATTTTAACATACTAAGCTTTTTATGCTTACTTTATTCCTTATCACTGTTGGATCAATTATTTCACTATTCATTTAATTGTGATAAAGATAAAGTATTGGTTATTCAAAGTAACCATAAAAGTTGTCATAAAAAATTTTTATTAAAAAAATGTAAGTGTATGCAAAATTTAAAAAAAAATTCATAAAAATTATAATTTTTTTAATTTAATTCAAAAAATATATATAATGTATGGGCCATGGCCGAACTTAGAAATGCCATAGTTTTAAATTATGGGCTTGGACATGCTTAGGTTATTAGTTAAAAGCACGACCAAGTCCGATCCGGTCCGCCCGACGAACAAATTTATTTACAAGTATCATAATTTTATTTGGGGTTTAGTCATAGTTGAGTTAAGGCTTCTCACCCCTCTCAACAAGTGCATTTATTAGGTTTCAAACCTAGTTCTCCACCAACTTACTCAGACTGCATTGCCTACTAAGCTACACTGGTTAATAGATTATTTAGCTGCAACCATGTCTCAAAAGGGCTTTCTTATCTATCCTAGCCTAACTGAACTTACAGTCTCTAAAGATTTTAGATTTGTACTATGTACAAGATAATGGGAGATTTTCATTTCTATTTAATGTAAACATAACTATATAAATTTTTTAAAAAAAAAAATAAAAACGTGTTCCATTATTTTGAACTACTACATTTTCAATAGAATATGCCCGAGTAAAACATTATCTAAGGGTTAAACTTATTAAAATTGACTATTTATTATCTAACATGTTGTACTTTTTAATTCCAATTTTGGAACATTAAAATATTACATTCATTAAGATCAATGTTAAAAAACTAGAAAATACATTAAAATTAAAAGTTGTTCAAATTTTTGGTTTCTTTTGTTATCCAGTTTATATAATTTCCAATGTAATTAAATTTAATTGATTACACATCAGTTAAATAAATACTAGATAGATTAAACGCTAAATATACTATTTTAATATAAGCACAAAAAGTAAAAAAAAAGTATTTTAATTCATTGAAATTGTATTATCTTTGTTAAAAATTGTTTCTTCTAAACGGCAATTCCCAAGGATTTTGCTTTAAGAATCCTTCTGATTTGCAAAATCAATTACCTCCAAGGGCTTGCTTGGGAGCAAGTTTTTGATTGGATTGGAAAGGAAAGGAGATAGATTGTTTTGCTTGGAATTAAGGGATTGGAAATAGTGATGGAATTGTAAAGGAAGTCGACTCCTGTTAACTCCAGCATATTTTGCAGTTCTCAATCCTACCAACAGCTTTATTTTTTTAATTTATTTATAATTCTTTTACTTTAAAGATTATTCAAGTAACTTCCTTCCATCCCTTCTTTTGAAATACAATAATTTTAAAATTTCACTTCTCATTTTCTTTTCTTTTACCTTCTTTTCCTTTAAAATTTCCCTACTACTTGCTCCCAAACATTGCCTAAAGGAATAGTTCCTCTAATAGATTCGATTTTCTTTTACAAAAAGATAGATTATTTTTACTTTTTTGGGATGAACATAATTGTGAACTATTATTTTTCTTTACAAGTATTATCTTTTTTCACCAAAACAAATAATTGAAAATAAAATAATTATAGTTCCAGAGACGCCTAACTAGTTTAGTCAAGCGGGTTTTGCTTGTTCAGACGAATTCCTTACTTGCACACGGATTTAAATCTGTTGTTTTTAAATTAGTGTTCTTTTTCATGTCCGTCCATTTATTATTTGACATGTGGCATATTTGTAGGAGTGATAAACTGAATTTGAATAAATAATAATAAAAACAGACATGTGTCAAATGATGAATGGGAGACATAAAAAGGGACACTAATTTAAGAACAATAGATTTGAATCCAACACAAAATACATGTAAAATAAGATTCGGTCCAAGCAAGAGAGATGAAGGGGAACTAAAACTTAGTGATACAAAAATGTCAAAATGCAAATTTTTAATTGTTTTGCTTTATGTTTCAATTAAGATGGCCAGTGAATGTCGTATGACTGAAATTTATTAAGTAATACAAGAGTATATTATGTAACAAAAAGATATTATTAAAAGTAAAACGAAATTTTTATAGAAATGGGTTAGTGTATTCATACTAAATGGGAGTGAATGTTAGACAAGTGACAATATATTTAAATAATGAGCGTGACAAAATGAGAATGTTTAGATATGAAATGAGTTAGAAATGAACACATGTATCAAAAACTAGTGGGTCGTGTATCTATAATATATAAAGTAGAGAAGTTCTAAATTATTTATTTACCCCTATATCAAAAGAAATATTTTAATTTCATTATTAAATTTATTTTATTTTAATTCCATATTAGTCCAATTTATATTACTGATAACTCACAAATTTAACTCTTTTTCTAATGGTTTAACGTGCTATTTGGAATGGTTTGCTACTGATTTTTGTGCATATGTTACAAACATTCAGGTCTTCAGCGTTGTTTGAGTTAACTTAGAAGTTTTGGCGTTAATGAAGCATTTTGGTAGCTGTTTGGAGCTGAGTTGCAGCTTAACCTAGAGTCCAAGATATGCATTCCGAACTCAAAATGATTAGAGCTTGAATGTACAACGAGGTGCGCTAATTTGGAGTATTTTCATTGACTTGACCTCTGCTGACCAGAACCGAGTTGACAGCCGTTGTTGGGTTGTTTCCTGATTCAAATCGAAGACTGTTTCGGAATATCAGTCTCACTCAATTTCCTCTTCAGTAAATTCCAGATTTACATGGGCTTTATTCCTGAATTATCTCATGCCTATTTTGTCTCTTTGGATTGTTTAGGATTTTATCAGCTTTTATTTTAGTTATTGATTTCTTTTAGGGATCTCTTTCCTTGTTTAGATAGGGTTTGTTTCTAGTTTAAAATAGGCTGATTGTTTTCCAGCAAAGGACGACGGGAGCTGAGCATTTTGGGCTAGTTTCAACTTGTTCATCAGTGTATTTTTTGTGCTTAATTTTGAATGAAAAAATTCAGCTTGTTTGTTTTGCATTATGAGTAACTAAGTTCTTCATTCTTTCGATTAAGGAGTTTACTTGAAGTTATTATCAATCGTGAGGCTCGCTCTCAACTTTATCTTGAATTCAGTTTTTGAATCCAAATCAGTAATATCTTTTATTGTTTCCCTTTTGATTTCATCAATCCGGCCACTTGTTGATTTTCGAAAGGTTAAGCATATTGTTACTTCTATTATGTTTATTCTATCATGATATAATAGAAAATTGTAACAAATGAAATCTTCTAAAAGTTCCGTGGTTAGATCCAAATTAATAAATTTCTTTGTGCTATCATAAAGTTTTGAATTAAAGTTGGTTCTGGCGCTTAAAGCCTTTTTGGAATTAAATCTTGTTAGCTAACTACAAGTGCATTCTGAAATTGAGAGTAATGAATTGGCTATCTAATATCATTCTCAAATCTAAAAAGATCTTTAATTGTGCTATTTCATGCTTAAGCCAACAGATTGAAAACTCAAGAAGCCTATGTTTTATGCCTGTGATCGATTGATTTTATGCTAAAAGTATCCTTAGTCGGAAGAGTCTCAAATCATATTTTTACTTCTTTTAAATTTGTAAGTTTTTATACTTTTTATCAATCAACCTCTCAACCCCCCATTTATTTATTTTATTGCATTCTCTTGGTTGTCACACTAATTTAAGTTGATTTACTTGTTCCCTATGGAGACGATCCCACTTACCACTTCTGCAAATCTTATTTGTTTAGTGTAAACGGGTTTATTATTATTTTTGGCGATTTCGATGCTCGTCAAATTTTGGCGCCGTTGCCGGGGAATTGAGTACTAATTAATTTTCTTTTGTTTGATGACCAGGACTGATCGAGGAAGTGAAAAATTCTTCGATCCTGAAATAGAAAAGACCGCTAGACACTTAAGAAAAATCACGGAGCGGAGTAAAGGGGCTGCAAATTCATCCAACAAAGAAGAACTGAAAGAAAATCTGAATTTTGATCTTGACCAGATGTTTTCTGGCGAGGTGAACAGCCCCAAATCTGAACCTTCAGAGCAATTTAAAGAGGAGATCAGGATGGCAGACAACCGCACACTCCTCGAGCTAGCCATTCAAAGGCCAAATACACCCAATTCTTGCATCAATTTTCCTGAAGCTCCAAGTGACTTCGAGCTTAAATCGGCTATAATCCATCACTTGCCAAGGTTCCATGGAATGGAAAAGGAGGATCTGAATAAGCACTTAAAGGCTTTTTACGGCGTTTGTGCCGGAATGAAGCCTCTGGGAGTTTCTCTAGATCAAATTTCACTACGTTGTTTTCCTTTTTCTTTAGAGGATGCTGCTAAAGAATGGTTATATACTATCCCTGCAGGTACTATCACTTCATGGCCTGCCCTTGAATCTGCGTTCTTGGAGAAATACTTTCCGGCTAATAGGGCAATCGTAATAAGGGTGGAAATCACATCTATTAGGCAAAAGGAGACTGAAACTCTTAATGAGTACTGGGAGAGATTTCAAAAGCTCGTGGAGGCATCCCCAAATCACGACATTTCAGAGAAAGGTCTAGTCGAGTACTTCTACTACGGATTGCTTCCTTTGGAAAGAAAATTCGTTGATGTGGCTTACAATGGGACTCTAATTGACAAGACGCCTGCCGATGCTAAAAAACTCATCTCTTTAATGGCTGCAAGTTCACAACACTTCGGTGACCCAAGCCACACTTTACCGAGAAAAGTCAATGAGGTAAACACTTCATCCATTGAAACTAAGTTGGCTGAACTCACTTCTTTAGTTAATTCTATGCAGGTAGGAAATTCGAATCGAGTAGCCGTATGTGAGATTTGCTCGATTGTTGGTCACACAATGAACAATTGCCCCACTTTCTGTGGTGATGAGCAAGTAAACGCCATTGGTGGATTCAATGGGCAACAAAGGTGATATGACCCTCATTCCAACACTTACAACCCCGGGGTGGCGAGATCACCCAAACTTTAGCTATGCGTAAAGGAGCCAAGTTTCTCCACAAAATGCCCATCCGAGGCAGCAAAATCTTTAAACTCAGCCCAATAAACCAGCAATGTCACTCGAGGAGATGGTGACAACGATGGCAGCCAGTACACTTCAACACCAACAAAAGACGGATGCAAGCATTCGTAACTTGGAGAGCCAAATGAGCCAAATTGCCACTAGCTTGAGTAAGTTAGAAAATCAAGGTAAGCTTCCCTCTCAAACTGAAGTTAATCTGAGCCAAAATGCTTGTGATATAACTCTTTGTAATGGAAAAGAACTCGTCCATGAAAAATCTGAATCTGTCATTGCTAACCTGGAGTCTAGGATAAGCAGAAGTAATGAACCTAATTTAAATTCGACTGGAAATTCAGAGAATGAGATAAGTATTGATGACAACAAGGAAATGGGAACGAAATTAACTGAACCTTTAGTTCGCCCACCCCCTTTTCCGGAAAGGTTATCAAAGACTAAAAAGGAAAAGGAGGATGGTGAACTAATGAAAATTTTTTGAAATTTGGAAATCAATATCCCATTCCTTGATGCCATTAAACAAGTCCCAAAGTATGCTAAGTTCCTCAAAGAGTTGTGTTCTAACAAAAAGAAGTTGAATGGAAATGAAAGAATACAAATTGGGGAGAATGTTTCGGCCGTTCTTCAAAAGAGGATACCTAGAAAATGCAAGGACCAAGGTATGTTTTCTATCCCTTGTAAAATTGGTGAGGTAACTGTGAAAAATGCTATATGTGACTTGGGTGCTTCTATAAATGTTATGTCATTATCTATATATCGAGCTTTGCATGCTAACCCATTGAGTAAAATCGGCATTGTGCTTCAATTGGCTGATTTATCCTTAGTATATCCCGAGGGAGTGTTAGAAGATGTCCTTGTCCAAGTCAATCAATTAGTGTTTCCCGCTGATTTCTATGTGTTAGATATGGGTGATGACATTTCTTCTAATTCTCATAATTTGTTGTTAGGAAGGCCATTTCTAGTTACGGCTAGTACAAAAATTGATGTTCGCATAGGCCTGCTTTCCATGGAATTCAATGATGAGATTGTCAAATTTAATATGTATGATGTCATGAAATTTCCATGTGATACAACCCCTCTTTGTGTTGTTGATGTGATAGATGATGTGGTGAAAAAATTGCCCTTGTATGATGATGAGTTGCAAGTAGTTTTGAGTTCAGATTTTGATGAGTTAGGGGTTGTTTCTGATTTTATGTTAAATGAAAATATGAAAGAGATTATTCGTGAGCTTAATGCCTAGAGATCGTTTTATGCAACAACCCCTAACATGAAATTATTGCCTTCTAACTCCAAGCTTTTACCCTTTGTTATACAGGCCCCGATTTTAGAACTTAAAGATCTGCCCGAGCACTTGAAATACGTCTATTTAGGACAGGATATGATGCTGCCAGTGATAATTTCCAGCAAACTCGGTGTAGAAGAAGAGGGCGATTTGATTCGGGTGTTGAAGGAGCACAAGGAAGCGAACGGATGGACGATAGCTGACATTAAGGGATTGAGCCCATCGATGTGTATGCATCGTATCTTGTTGGAGGAAGGATCAAAGCCCAAATGAGATGCACAACGTCGCTTGAACCTGCCTATGGTGGAGGTTGTCAAGAAAGAGGTCTAAAAGCTATTAGATGTTGATATGATTTATTCAATTTTAGATAGTGAGTGGGTAAGCCCGGTCCAAGTAGTTTTGAAAAAGACGGGAGCTACAGTAGTGCGGAATGAATCCATTGAGTTAGTTCCCACTCGAATCCAAAATAGGTGGTGGGTTTGTATCGACTATCGCAAACTTAATGGATCAACTAGAAAGGACCATTTCCCTTTACCTTTTATCGATCAAATGCTTGAATGATTGGCGGGAAAAACCCACTTTTGTTGCCTTGATGGTCATTCAGGTTTTTACCAAATTCCGGTTGCTCCTGAGGACCAAGAGAAGATGACGTTTACTTGCCCATTTGGAATGTTTGTATATCGATGCATGCCTTTCGGCTTGTGGAATGCCCCTTCCACCTTTCAAAGGTGCATGGTAAGTATCTTCCCTGAATATGTAGAAAAGTGCATCGAAGTGTTCATGGACGATTTTACGGTCTACGGAGAATCATTCAATGAATGCTTAGTTAGTTTGACAAAAATCTTAAACAGGTGGTTGGAGTCAAATCTGATTTTAAACTATGAAAAGTGTCATTTTATGGTTGATAAAGGTTTAATACTTGGGCATATTGTTTCTCGAAAGGGGATTGAAGTTGATAAATCTAAAATTAAAGTTATTAAGTCTTTGCCTTACCCCTCTACTGTGAGGGAAGTTCGTTCTTTTCTTGGCCATGCAGGTTTTTATAGGAGGTTCATTAAGGATTTTTCAAAAATCCCTCAACCGATGAGCCAACTATTGCAAAAAGATGTAGACTTTAACTCCAATGATAAATGTAAATCTGCCTTTGATGAGATCAAAGAGAGGCTGATTTCTGCGCCCATTATGCAGCCTCCAAATTGGGAAAAGCCTTTTGAAATCATGTGCGATGCAAGCAATTATGCAGTAGGGGCTGTTTTAGGTCAAAGGGTTGATGCGAACCCTCACGTCATATACTACGCCTCTAAGACACTTGACAATGCCCAACGCAACTATTCTACTACGGAGAAGGAGCTTTTAGCCATTGTTTTTGCTTTAGAAAAATTTCGATCATATTTATTGGGAACTAAAGAAATTGTTTTTTCTGATCATGCAGCTCTAAAATACTTGTTGAAGAAGAAGGAAGCCAAGCCGAGATTAATCCGATGGATTCTGCTCTTGCAAGAATTCAATTTAGAGATCAAAGACAAAAAGGGAATGAGAAATCTTGTGGCGGACCATTTGAGCAGGTTGGTAAATGGAGAAGAGGTGACACCAATTGAAGATGAGTTTCGTGATGAGAACTTGTTCTCTATCGAGCAAGTAACCCCGTGGTACGCTGATATTGTGAATTTCCTTGTGACTGGTACCTTACCAAAGGAACTAACTCAAACTGAAAAAGATAAAATTAAAAAGGAATCAAAATATTATGTGTAGGATGAACCTTACTTGTGGAAACATTGTTCTGACCAAGTAATCAGGCGTGTGTGCCTTTAGAGGAAACATCATCTATTTTACAATTTTGTCATTCTTTTGCTTATGGCGGTCACTTTGGTCCTAAAAGGACAGCTCGGAAAGTACTTAAATGTGGATTGTACTGGCCTAATATTTTTAAGGATAGCTATATGTTTTGCCATGCTTGTGAAAGTTGTAAAAAACGGGTAATCTGACTCGTAGGGATTAAATGCCTTTAAGGTGAATTTTAATTTGTGAAATTTTTGACGTATACGGGATTGATTTTATGGGTCCATTTCCGAATTCTTTTGGCAATTCTTACATTCTTTTAGCTGTGGAGTATGTGTTGAAATGGGTGGAAGCGAAGGCCACTCGTAGTAATGATTCTCGAGTTATTGCAGATTTTGTGAAAACTAACATTTTTTCAAGGTTCGGGGTACCTCGAGTTCTAATCAGCGATAGGGGGACACACTTTTGCAACAAAATCTTGGCCAATCTCTTGAAAAAGTATGGGGTGGAGCACCGGACTTCTACAGCCTATCACCCTCAAACAAACGGTCAAGCCGAGATTTCCAATTGGGAAATTAAATCTGTAATTGAGAAAACAGTAGGTCCCAATCTGAAGCAATGGAGTTTAAAGCTCGATGATGCTTTGTGGGCTTACCGTACCGCTTTTAAAACTCCAATTGGTATGTCTCCATTCCGTTTAGTTTATGGTAAGCCTCGTCACCTTCCGGTTGAAATTGAGCATAAAGCTTATTAGGCCATTCGCCAGTTTAATTTTGGACTTGATGAGGCAGGTAAGGAACGAAAATTGGAATTACAAGAGTTAGAAGAGTTGAGGCTGGATGCTTATGAGAGTTCTAAGTTGTATAAAGAGAAAACAAAAGCTTTTCATGATAAATTAATTTCTCGAAAACAATTTTCAATTGGACAAAAAGTTTTACTCTATAATTCAAAATTGAAATTGTTTTCGGGGAAGTTACGTAGTAGATGGATAGGACCTTTTGTTATTACTAACGTTTACTCTCATGGTGCAGTAGAAATTTAAAGTCTAGAAACCAGTAAAATTTTTAAGGTCAATGGCTATCGTCTTAAATAGTTCTATGAGGGATTTTAGGCAATTAGGATTGATGACTACAATCTAGACAAACCAAGCTCCGAGCCGTAACGTGGCAGCCGCAATGTTGGGCTAACGACAATAAAAAAATGTGCTTCTGGGAGGCAGCCTAGTATTGAGCATGAACTCATGCTTATCTCTCTATCCTTTTAGCTTAGTTCCTGATTTTCTTTTTAATTTTCAGTTAATTTAGTTTTTAGTTTATTAGGCCATAAAGGTAATTCTCTATTCAGGTTATCTTCAACCTTGGTTTTACTGTGGAGTTTCATTTTGTTTTTACAGGTGGAAAGTTTTGGAGCATGAGATTTTCTTTAAAAGCTATGGGTTATGCAGGACTAGGTATTGGCAAAAGATGGATCCAAGATATTGTGATGGTTTACCTAGCTCACACCACAAGGCCCAACACCCACTTAACCCATCTACCCACATAATCCACCTACCCAAATACCTATATTCCCTTAATTACCATCTGCAAACTAAAAAAAAGAGTAAAAACCTCTCAATTTCTCAGCCGTCACTCCCTCTCCCTCTCTAATAACCATCGTTGCTCCCTCTCCCTCTCTCACAACCATCGTCGCACCGTCCCATAGGTCGAACGAAAACCACTGCTCCACCGGTACCAAAAACCACGGCCACTGATTCCCCTCTGTCGCACACCTCCGGCGAGTCACTTACAGCAAATCCCGACACCTTTGATTCTCTGGTAGATAAGGCAGCCAGTACTACATCATCAGAGAGGGAACCAATTCTGACACTACAAGCAAGTCCATCGGCGACCAGAACGCACTCCCGTTCAGTCCCAACTGAAGTCCTGCCAACAAAGAGTGTTGCTTCCAAACCGAAATAGAAAAAATCAAAAGGGAAAGCTATAAACAAGAAGGCAGCAGCTTCTGATACTAAGAGAAAGGCGAAACAAGTGGCCCCCAATTGCTCCAGAACTAAGAAAAGGGCCAGATTAGCGAATGGTAAGCCGAAAAAATCCCAACCTCAGGTAAGATTCTCCAAATACCTAGATTCTAAATTTTTGCATTATGATACACTTGAGGTATTAGGAATAGATGAGCCTGTTGAGAGATACATAGGCAATATTGGTTGGGAGTCATTTTTTAAAATGCATTTACCTTGTTATCAGGAGCTTATTGAGAAATTTTTTTAGGAGTTATGCCTTCAATCCTGATAATGCTAAAGTTGAGGTTGATATTCCTGGAATGGTCAATTTTTCTGTTTGTGGTGAGAGTTTTAGCTTAAGCATAACGGAATTTAATATTCATTTAAGGTTAATTACAGAATCTTTTGCTGAGTCAGAGAAATATAAGGATGGCATTTGTGATTATCCTGAGGATTTTAGAGATGCTGAGTTTTTTAGGTTTTTGAGTGGGTTGGAGTTTGGTGTTTATAGTTCTAGCAAATCCACTGATGCACGATTCACTGACTATGCACTTAAGTATTTGCATCGGTTATTAGCTTTTGTGTTTTCTGGGTGAGTTACTAACTCTCCTATTGTTTTTAAGACTGAGCTATTATTTTTATGGAGTATGTACCATGAGAAATATATGAATTTAGGCTATTGGATTGCACTTCAGATGAAAACTGCGGCCGAGGGTACTCGTTCTGTTCTTCTAGGACACTTGACTTGAATAGCTTAAGTAGGATGGGATTGGTCGAGAATACCCCGGATGGGCATTTTGTTTTTAAAGTTGCAGGTTCTGATGACGATCCTCCGGTCTAACATCTCCTTGTTGATAGACTAGATAGAGTCATACAACATCAAGAACGAATCGTCACACTCCTACAACAACAAAATGAGCGATAAGACCGCATGCTCACAGTATTGCAGCAGCTTCTGCAGCTCCAGCAGCAGCCTCAATAGGCTGCCCCGAGCCTCCTCCACCGACAGGTTGCATCTTTCCTTAACTGCTTCTTTCATTTCTTTTGTTTGTGCAAAATTGAGGGCATTTTTGCCTATAAGTATGGGGGAAGGATGTGTGATTTGTTGCCTTTATTGTCTTCAAGTGAAAGTAAAAATTTCACGTAAATTTTTCAAATTTTTGAGCAGATCACATGTTAGTTGCACTTTTTAACCTCTATCTTGTTACTAATCGCATTGGTAAACACCACTTAAATTCAATGGGTACACTTAGAAAGTAGATAAGTCATTTTTGAACCATTTTTTCTTATGTTTGAGGGCCTTGAACTAGGATTTTTATGATGGTCGAGTTTGTTACCACTGCTTTTAGGGTCGAGACACGTAACTCGTTGATGTTCACTTGAATCTCTTCCTTATTATGGTTTATTTTAAGTTTTATATTTGTCAAAGCGAAGTGAAGAAAAAAGGGTTATTGAAAAAGAAAGAAAAAGAAAAAAAATAGGAAAAGAAAAAAAATATGTCTACAAAGAAAGAAAAGAAAAAAAGAAGGTTATTCAAAGAAGATTCATTGTTCTATCGTTATAATTTTGTTGAGTTTCTTATGACCTCTCTATTCTACCCCGTTACATTTTGGTAATACCCATGATCCGGTGAAGCTGAGGGATGGGCTCATCTTCACCTTAAGCGGTTTGCGTATGGAGCTCGGATCATAGGGAGAACCACCCTCGCAAGAGCCCTTAAAAGTTCCTACAATTAAGGTGTAACGGGTTGTCAATGTGTTTCATCCACCAAGTTTAGCTGTCTTTATTTTAAAAGCGTTTTAACTAACTTAATCCTCATTAAAATACTCTTTCAACGTTTCTGAAGCTTATTAAAAATGTACAATTATTACTTGACTCTTTCTAAGTTTCTTATTGAATTTAAGTCATGTTGAAATGTGGTGAAAATGCAATATAGTGGTTATTCGGATTGCTTGATTAGCTGTGATGATGCTCATTTTGATTTTTAATGTTTGCTTGAGGACAAGCAAAAGGCAAGTGTGGGGAATTTGATAACTCACAAATTTAACTCTTTTTCTAATGGTTTAATGTGCTATTTGGAATGGTTTGATACTGATTTTTGTGCATATGTTACAAACATTCAGGTCTTGGGCGTTGTTTGAGCTAACTTAGAAGTTTTGATGTTAATGAAGCATTTTGGTAGCTGTTTGGATCTGAGTTGCAGCTTAACCTGGAGTCCAGGATATGCATTCCAAACTCAAAATGATTAGAGCTTGAATGTACAACGAGTTGCGCTGATTTGGAGTGTTTTCATTGACTTGACCTCTGCTGACCAGAACCGAGTTGACAGCCGATGTTGGGTTGTTTCCTGATTCAAATCGAAGACTATTTTGGAATATCAGTCTCACTCAATTTCCTCTTCAATAAATTCCAGATTTACATGGGCTTTATTCCTAAATTATTTTATGCCTATTTTGTCTCTTTGGATTGTTTAGGATTTTATTAGCTTTTATTTTAGTTATTGATTTCTTTTAGGGATCTCTTTCCTTGTTTAGATAGGGTTAGTTTCTAGTTTAAAATAGGCTGATTGTTTTCCAACAAAGGACGACGGGAGCTGAGTATTTTTGGCTGGTTTCAACTTGTTCATCAGTGTATTTTTGGTGCTTAATTTTGAATGAAAAAATTCAGCTTGTTTGTTTTGCATTATGAGTAACTAAGTTCTTCATTCTTTCGATTAAGGAGTTTACTTGAAGCTATTATCAATCGTGAGGCTCGCTCTCAACTTTGTCTTGAAATTCAGTTTTTGAATCCAAATCGGTAATATCTTTTATTGTTTCCCTTTTGATTTCATCAATCCAACCACTTGTTGATTTTCAAAAGGTTAAGCATATTGTTACTTCTATTGTGTTTATGCTATCATGATATAATAGAAAATTGTAACAAACGGAATCTTTTAAAAGTTCTGTGGTTAGATTCAAATTAATAAATTTCTTTGTGCTATCATAAAGTTTTGAATTAAAGTTGGTTCTGGCGCTTAAAGCCTTTTTGGAACTAAATCTTGTTAGCTAACTACAAGTGCATTCTGAAATTGAGAGTAATGAATTGGCTATCTAATATCATTCTCAAATCTAAAAAGATCTTTAATTGTGCTATTTCATGATTAAGCCAACAGACTAAAAACTCAAGAAGCCTATGTTTTATACCTGTGATCGATTGATTCTATGCTAAAAGTATCCTTAGTCGGAAAAATCTCAAATCATATTTTTACTTCTTTTAAATTTGTAAGTTTTTATACTTTTTAACAATCAACCTCTCAACCCCTCATTTATTTATTTTATTGCATTCTCTTGGTTGTCACACTAATTTAAGTTGATTTACTTGTTCCATGTCCAGACGATCCCACTTACCACTTCTGCAAATCTTATTTGTTTAGTGTAAACGGGTTTATTATTATTTTTGGCAATTTCGATGCTCGTCAATTACTATAATGATTGTATTTAAAATTGGTTAATATTCATACTAATCATAATAATACTAAAATATAAAATATAAAATTGAAATAAAATCAAAGTAAAATTAAAATAACAACAACAACAGTAGTAATAATAATATATTTGATGAGTATTTAAAATTGGTTAGTATTCATACTAATTATAACAATACCAAAATATAAAATTCAAATAAAAACAACAACAACAACAACAACAATAGTAATAATAAAATATTTGATGAGTATTTAAAATTGGTTAATATTCATACTTATCGTAACAATATCAAAATATAAAATTAAAATAAAATTAAAATAATAATAACAACAGCAACAACAATTGTAGTAATAAAGTATTTAATAAGTATTTAAAATTGGTTAATATTCATACTTTTATGTTGATTATAAAATTAAAATAACAACAACAATAATAATAATGATAATAATAATAATAAAAAAAAATATTTGATGAGAAAAAAGGAGTCACGTTAATTCTTATAGAGTCACATTAATTTTAAATTATAAACCTGTTTAAGAATAAATTATATATTATACCTGTCAAAAAATCCGTGTATTTAATTAATTGCATATTAAAGCTAAAAAATAGGAAATTTTTCTTTATTAGGATTATAATCAATATAATTATATTTTGGTATTGTTATGATTATTATAAATATTAATCAATTTTAAATACCAATGTTATAGAAATAAATTAAAGTAAACGTACAGTCAATTAAAGCAATAATTACACCATAAAATAATTCATAATTGCTGATAAGAATTATATTGTAAAACATTATAGTAATTAATGATTATTTAACCTTTAAAATAATATACAAACAAACATATATGAGGAAAACTTATCGAAAGAGTTAACATTTCACTTTTACTATAAATACTAATTAATTAAATTTTTTTGATTATAATCCTATTTAAGAATTAATGTGACTCTTTTTTCCTCATCAAATATTTGACAGAGAATCATAATGTAATTGTAAAAAAGTATAAATTATAAACTTGTTTAAGAAAAAATTTGAATTTTATGATGCTACTTATTTCTATAATGAAATATTTTAAATTATTTGGTCAACTAATATATCTCATAAATCTATTTATTTAAAATTTAATTTATTATTCTTGATTTTATTTAATTCTATTGGTTATAATCATATTTAAGAAAAAAATTGAATTTCGTAACAGTACTTACTCCTTATTTAAGAATCAGTGTGACTCCTTTTTGCTCATCAAATTTTGATAGGAAATCACAAGATAATTGTAGAAGAGTATAATGTTCATTATGTTGAAGCAGAAACATAATTCGGTAGAAGTAAAGACTATCGCAAAATTAGTGGAATGTAAACAAGTAAATACAATATTTTGGCAAGCAAATTTGTTCTAATTAATTAAATATTCTCAATTAAAATGTAGTAAACAATTTCTCTTTTTTTTTTGCCTCAAATCATGCATAAATTAGATCATGCTTCACAATTATTTTTATGATGATTTTTGAAATTATTCAAGATTTTAGATTGTGGTAAAAATTGTTGATTTAGAGTGTCAAAATAGTTGGTCATATCCGGGGTGTAGAAATAGTGAATGTTTCAAAAAGGTAGAAGTAAATATGAATAGGTACTTTTGCTAAAAGTGTAATCGTTTTGATTATTCGGATTTCCACCGGTAAACATTGTGCATCTAAAATTTGGCTTTCAATTATTCAATTAATATAGTTAAAGTATTTCGATATTAAAATTGTAATGAATTAAACATTCAAATTGGTTTCATAGATATAAGCTTCAAGTTCGTGAAATGGATAGCACATGGTTTATTTCTTTACTAATTTTGGGACCGTGAAGCGGAACAATTGATTGAAAAAACTGCAAATGAATTGAGGGATACAGTAATTGAGATAAATAGTTTTCCCATATATCAATAACATATCTTCTTTTAATTCTAATTAGTTTTAGTTTTTTCTCCACTAGTAATGTTTTAAACAAATTTTATTGGTTTTTGTCTTTTAAAATTATATTAGATGTCTGTTGCCCTTGGTGAAACACCTATACCAATGGAATTGGAGAACATTATTGGAAGAGAAATTATGTTCAAACTTTCAGTTAAGAGCAGCAATATTATTGCACATGATGAAGTGTATTATGTGGTTAAACTTAAGGAGGATGAATAACTTCTGAAACAATATAATCTTTCTCTCCCTCTAAATTCATTGACTGTAAGTTTAATTTTATTTCATATGTAACTTCAAATTAGTACGTTGTATTATTTGCATTTTAGAGCATCTCCAACCCTACACCCCTTTTTTCACACCAAATCTCATTTTCCTCTATAATTTGGTATTGCTACAGTGTACACATCTCCAACCATTCACTCCAAATTTTTACACCAAACTACAATATTATTATTTTATTACTTTCTCCCTAACTTTTATTATTATTATATTTCTAACACAAAACAAAAACTAACAAAAACAAAATAAGAATTCAAAAAGAAAAAAAAATAATATAAAATATTTTTGGAGGAGCTACACTACCCCTCCCATATTTGGAGGAGTACTCTACCTCCCCCAATGTTTGGTGTGGATTTATAGTGCTCCATTAGAGGACTATAATCCCTCCAACCCCACATTTGGCTCAGGGTTAGAGACACCCTTAGTTTATATATATTTAACTTAAATTTTTTTTTTACAATAGGGACCAGATTTCAATGTTGACCTATTTCTATATGCAAATGAAAATTTCAAGGTACTTCTAACATTTATATTATAAGTACGAATGATTCATTTACTATCTACTATGATTTGAATCAGGTCTTTTATTTATTTTTATTTGCCAGGATTCGATATTGGAAAATGAGGTCAATTCTCCTGTCACACCTGTAGAGATAAGAAATGAAACTCTGACACCGTCGATATTATAGATGAAGATAATGCACAACTTTCGAGCAATGAAGCAAAACGGATGAGGATTAAGAAAGGAGAAGAATAATTGATATGTATCTCTTTTTAAAGAAAGATTAATCTTTGTTCTTCAATTCCATTGGTATAGGTGTTTCACCATAATGCAAGAGACATCTAATATAATTTCGAATGACATCTAATATAATTGAAAGCCAAATTTTAGATATATCATTGTCAAACTTGGCAGAACTATTATTTGTTGTTATGTATTATTTATTTTGGATTGTTGGATTGTTTCATTTTAAACAGGTGTTATTTATTCCTATTTCTACCTTTTCAATTTTTTGGTAAATTTTGCAATTCCTATATAAGCTCAAAAGTGGAAAAAAACATTATTGATTGATTGATTATAACCCTATTGAAGAAAACATTTTAATTTTATAATAGTATTTACTCCTTATAGATAATAATAGAATATTTATGATTATTTGATCAAGCAAAATATTTAAAAATATTCCATTATTATCACAATAAATATTTAATGAAATTACAACATTTAAAATTTTGAAAAATAGATTTCGAAATTAATGCTTTAGGAATTATATTTTGAAAAATAGATTTTGGATAATAATGTAATATTTTTAATTATTTGATCAACTAATATATCTCACCATAAATATGTTTTAAAAATTTAATTTGATGTTCTTGCTTTTATTTAATTTTATTCTATTGATTATAATCCTATTTAAGAATTAATGTGACTCTTTTTTTTATCAAATATTTGACATGAAATCACAAGATAACTGTATAAAAGTATAAATTATAATCCTATTTAAGAAAAAAATTGAATTTTATAACAGTACTTACTCCTTCTTATGAATAATGATGAAATATTTTTAATTATTTGATCAAGTGAAGTAATTAAAAATATTCCATTATTATCACAATAAATATTTAATAAAATCACAACATATTTTTTATCTTTATATTTTCTATATATATTATAAAATAAACTTATCATTGATATACTTATTACAAATGACCTATCCGTATATCGCACAAATACTATACTAGTTGATTATAAATTAAACAAATGTCAATTAAAGTAGTGTTAGAAAGTGTGAAGACTTTAATTATAAATGGAAAAGTAATTGGATGGGAGAAACTGGTTGCACTGTCGGTTTGTAGGGGTAGTTGGCAAGTGTGACCGCTTACAGTTTATAATTAGAAGGGGTTCAAAAGCATTTTTTTATTTAAATTTTTATTTTTTGTTCTTGAAAAGATAAAGTTAAACACTAATAAATGTTCAATTAATTGGTAAGACCCTTGATAATATTGTGAGGGGTTAAGAGTTTAATTCATACTCTTACCAAAAAGTAAGTTTTTATTACATTTTTTTTATTGAAGCCCCATTTTACTACATTTTTATTATTAGATAATTTACAATATTAGGAATAATGTGTATGTTCTTAAGACATTTAATGATGGAGTCGGAGTTTGATTTAAATGTCATAAGATGTATATTTATAGCGTTTACATGAAAAGACATGTTATTTCATGGAAAGACATGTTGCTTCATGAAAAGACATTATGTTTCATGAAAATACATAATGGTTCGTGGAAAGACACGTTGTTTGACGAATAGTCATCTTATTTCATGTAGGGGCACGTTGTTTCATATTTAGGGACATAACGGTTCATGATAAGTCATATTATTTCATGAAAAGTCATATTGATTCATGAAGAGTCATGTTATTTCATAAAAAAATGTTGTTTCATTTATAGACACATTGGTTCACGAAGAGACTTAACACTTCATGAACCATCATTCCAACTCTATAAATAGGGCTCATATGTGCTTTGATGCACAAAGAAATTTATATGTAATTTCTAAAATTTTAGAGGAAGTATTAAGAAGTTTTTATTTCCTAACTTTACATATATAAATTTTTATCATACAACAAATGTATTACAGTTAATTCACATACGAAACAGGTACTGAATTGATATCCTCATTGTATTTCATAAACAAATTTTCAGTACATTCCTGTTGCTTTGTAGGGATGAATATTGCTTAAAGGAAAATGATTAGCATGCTTTGGAGATTAGTTATTAATTTAGTAATATTTATTATGATCAAGATTACAACAGATTATTTTCTACGTTTGTGAACGGTTTCCTTCCTAACATTTCTTCTACCCCAAATCATTATTTTCCAATATTTATGTCATTTTACTTAGGGCTCCCAAATCTTCAAGACCTAGCCTTACTAATTGTATGGAAAAGAATTCGCATTACAAGATATCAATATAGATGGATATAGAGTTTCATAACTATGTAACCGACTTTAATGCTCAATTGTTTTTATATTTTTGATGAATTTTATTCAAAATAAAACACATTAGAAGTTTAAAACTATAAAAGTCCTACTTTCATGTTAGTATAAAATTATTACTCCTAAAACGACTGAGAGTTGATTAAATTAGATGAAAGATATAAATTAATAGCTTTTAATTATTTTTATAATTTTAATTTATAAATTAAAAATAAAATAATAAAAATATTTTATAAGACTTCTTATAAATTAAAAATTCTTTATAAAAAATTTTAATCAAAGAGAAACACCCAAAATAAATCAAGAAAATGAAAATTCAAGCTAATTACATCTTCGTTCACAATGCATAATTGCGCCGGGAGCCCATATACACAGTCTAGATCTTAATAACCCAAAGCTCCAATTTTGTTCTTACGTGGCAGGTTTTCATTGGCGAACTCTTCTGTTATAGTGCCCTATCATGCATCCGGTGCATTATTCACCACACTCTGTATTAATGATAAGTGTTTCATAAATGAATAAAATAATAAAAAATAATAGCATAAGATAATTTCTAGGACGCATACATAATAATTTCTGGAATAATTATAATTCATATATTGAGTAAAAAATAATAAAAAAAGACCAATCAACCTCCCCATATCTATATCCAAAGGCAAGGCACTGAGTGAGTTTGTGCGCAATAATGGTGTCCGAGTCAGGAATCTACACGAAGAATGCCCATGGAGATTGTTTTGCCAACTTACTTATTTTAAAAGTTTCATTTTTAAGTTTTTTTATAAGCAGTATATTTGATTTAAAAAAATAAGTTAGATAGTTCTTAATTAATTAGTATGAATGACTAAAATATACTGTTCAAATTCAAAATATATAGTTCAATTCAAAGTTTATGAAAGCAACTTATTTTAACAGCAATTTAATAAGCAATACCAAATCAGTCTGAACGGAGTAGTAGACTTGCGCCTCCATTCAACCTAGTTTTAATTGAGGAAAAATCCAACTTCAATTTGACGAATTCTAATTTCAAATTCATAACATTTAATGACTAGCCCTAATTTTATTATCAAACAAATATTATGTAGACATATTTTCAATTGCATTTTTACAGCACCAAACAAAATTATAGTTGTTGTTGATGTCTTAAAACTGAAACTGTGTCTATTAAATTCACATGTTTGAATTACATCTGAAATAAATAGAAGATTTTTTTTATTTTATAAAAGCAAACAAAATTATAATTATATTTCAAATTCTTAAATTTTATTTTAAATGAATTATACCTTAAACATAATTTCATAAATTAATCGATCTAAACAAGTCGAAGTAACTAACCTCAAAACCTGATGAAACTCCAATCAACAGACTACAACTCAATAAGTAGAATGTCTTAGTCCAGTGGACAATGTGGAACAAATGACATCTAGAAGTCACACGTACTAACCACATTTGGGATTATTGGATTTTAGACCCGATTCACCCGTATCAATATAGGTATGAATAAATTCGATATTAGTTTTAGACCCGATATACCCATATTAATATCGGTATAAGCTAAAGTAAATAATATATATAAATACATATTAACTAAATAATTAATTAAGGAATCAAAAATTTAATAATAATATTACTGTATGGAGCGGTCTATTAAATTGCACCTACAGTCAGTGCATTAAATTGCACCTACTGTATACAATAGATGATGCAGAGTCCGGACTCATTTTCTCTGCAAATGTAATTCTCTCCCTACATAAATATTATATGATTTTGTCTCTATTTTACTTTAGTTCATAGTTTATATAACATTTTCCCATAGGAAGTAATTCATTATCAACTAGTAATACGTAGTTCTCAATCATACTCTTTCCGCTGCGTTTTCTAAAGACATTTTCTGTATTGAAAAAGGTACTTAACTGTCTTTTACTCTATATATAATAGATTGATATTATATTCCAACATTGATATCAGAGCCATATACTATGTATTCGGTCATTTTTCGAAAATCTGTTTCAAATTATATATTTTAAATTTTGTATAAAATTATTTTTTTGAGAAAAAATGATTTTAGAGAGATAAATTTTGGATTGATTTTATGTGAAAATCAGTGTAAATAAACCTGAAGAGTTTTTAATTATATATATTTATTTATATAACTTTTTATTTTTATTCCATTCACAGGTTTAGGAGTTTGTATGTCAAACTCCATCTTCCGGCTGTCAAACAGACAAACAGACACGACCAACGATTTTGTAGTACCCAAAAACATAGGGGTAGCCGGAATCCGGCCGCCTGAAAATGTCTAGAGGATGGCGAGTGGATCCCACTCTCCAATGAGGTGGAGAATGAAGTCGTTTCCCGGCGACGTCCGGCCATCGGTTTTTGGCAGTTTTACAATTTTGAATATTTTGGATTTTTTGGTGAATTTTATTTAATTTTTTTATGAACAGAAAATTAATTCTTAATAATTTGATTAACTAAAAATTAATTTAAACTTATTTCTGTTCAATAAAAAAAATTTCCAAAAAATCATAAATGTTTTTAAAATATTTGAATTCGATGGACGAGTACTATTCCAATTTTTGGATTGATCGAAATATGTTTTGATCATAAATAATACGTATAACTACGTTAAATAAGTGTATTTTTGTAAATGAGTTGCGAAATAAAAACTGGAATAAAATATTATTCTTTATTGTGATAAAGAAATAATTATGATTATTTGGACATTTATTGAATATCCAATAAAATTGACTAGATTTGTCTTATCTATTAAAATTCCTATAAATTTGATTATTAAAAAATAAACATATTATTATTACTGAAACCTTTCAAATATTGTTGCGTACTTATTAGTATGCACCCTAATAAATCATAAGATTTTTCTTATGGTTTGTTATAGACAAGAAATTATGGATACTCATATTTGAAAGTTAAATTTATGCAATATTTATTTAAGATTGAAATAAATAATGCTTAGTAATGATATTTATTAATAAATTGTGTATAACCAAATTTTATAGTACAATTAAATTTATAACATAAACATGAGTGTTATGTTGATATTAAGAATGGGTTCTTAATTAAAATAAACATATTTTGGTCAAGTTAATAACACCATGAGAATAAGTTTCTCTGTTAAAAAGTTAGGAATAAGTTCTTACTTAAAAATAAATATTTGAGTATATTTATTAATTTTATAATTTATTATATGAGTATAATAAATTGTATGTACTTAAGATGTAAGCACTAATATATATAAAATTGAAATCTCTATTTATTAAATTGTTAAGAACAAGTTCTTAATTTAAAATAAATATTTGAGAATATTTATTAATTTTTTTATCAATTTATTATATGTGTATAATTTATTGCAGGTACTTAAAGAAGAAGTATCATATGAAAATTTTGAATGAGTTTAAAATCCATGTAATAAATATTTGTTAATATTTATTAATAAAATTTATCATTGTACAATTTATTATATGAGCTTAATATATTGTAAATACTGTACTGTAAATACTGTATTGTAAATACTGTAAGTGACAGTATTAATGAATTTTTATTCTTGTAATAAGTTATAAGAATATTGATATTTAATATGCATGTATATGAATTTAGCAAACTTTTTCATTAGAAAAGAAACGGTGATTAGAGCCTATATGACTCTTTTTCGAATTGAATTCTAATGAAAAATTTTGCTAATAATTTATTAGTTGCATGTTGAATATTCGTGTATTGTTCATATTAAAAAATCGTGCTCATGCAAAGAAATTGTAAGAATGATTTCATACAATATAATTAATATCAACTGTGGTTGGATTAATTAAATAAATAAAATGGGACCTAAGTGCAACTAAGAGAATGTGCATTAAAAGATTATATGTGCTATAATGTAACATGTTCTAGACTCCTACACCATAGTTGTGGCTAAAGTTCAAGGAGGGCACAAAAGTTTAGCACAGATCGGACAAAGGTCCATGTGGGCTAACAAAAGGGAAAATTAAAAAGCTGTTATGTACTTTTTGCTAATATCATAAAAGAATATAGGATGCTCATAAATTATATCAAAATATTAGTATTTTGATTATAAAATCCACCCAAATAAGTTGGAGGGTAAGAGTCTAATATTGATTATTACGTCATTAACGAGACATTTTATGTATATATTGGAAATAGTTTCAATAAACATGAATAAAAGCATAAGCGCTTTTATTAATAAAAAAAGGCAAAGAGGTAGCTTATGAGCCTAATGACATTTGAAATGAAAGAAATAGATACATATTTCAAAAGTGAAATATTTTAAATTCTAATTAAGATTGTGAATTCAATATCAAAGATATATCTAATTCACTCAAGTGTGAGTAAATTTGTATCTTCAATATATCATACAGAATACAATTCATTTGTGAATTGTTGACTCAAGTATCGTCATATAGTGAGGACAGAGGATCCTTTATATTTTTTCAAGTAATCTTGTATAGATAAAAGTATCTATGTAGAAATCAACTTAAGAGTTGAAATCACAGGAATTGATGTATTGTTATGTCTATAAAGTTAGATGTACAATGATTATACATGATATCCTATTTCTTTCCAGATTTTAACGAATCTCATTTTTGTTACAATTGTGTTGAATATAAGATTCAACTTGTACTTTGAAAATAACAGTTCAAAGTTGTGTTGGAACATATTTTAAATGATTGAATAATTTTTTCTTTTGGATATTGATCCAAAAAGAAATAATAAAGACATATTTTCAATTGTTTCTACTTCTATATGTGATTGAAATAGTAATGCAATTTAATGACATATTACATTAAACTGTGTTGACTTAATTTGAATGAGTCGAATAAGTCAAAGAATGTTTAATAGTAAATTCAAATAAGTTTGAATTATTTATTTTTGTCATCTATAAGAAAATATGTAAAGATTATTTAAAAGGCAAATTTCTTTTTATAATAAATCCATTAGTGATCTGATTGGAAGTGAGGGCAAAAAAAGGGTATGTGGCCTATTATATTTTATCACTCTCATTATATATTATATAATGTATAGTCTTGATTCATTGATATCTCATAAGATTGGAGCTCTGTACTGCTTCAAATGGTTTATGAACCTTATTGAGAATCAACTAGTTTAAAATTAAAGCTTTGAGAACTGACCGTAGTCAGATATATTTTATTATGATAAAATTCAAGCTTTATGTGATGAAAATGAAATTGAACATAATTTCTTTCACTCAACACAACGGTGTTGTTAAGAGAATAATATGACTCTTCTCAGTGTGGTTAAATCAATGGTGGTTGTAACAGATTTATTTATCTTCTACTGAGGAGATATCCTATTAACAACCACATAAGGTTTTAACCAAGTGCCTTCTGAATTTGTCACTACCACTACTTATGAGTTGTGGACATGTCAAAAACCTGATTTTTGTAATCATAACCAAGGAGGTTACAAAGTTTTTCACCCGGGGTACATTGAGCAAGTATTAGTTACTACACTCAAGATGCAAAAGTGCACATTTTCTAAAGTATCATAACATGTCAAAAGGACATGTCACAATGGGAGAAACACAAAGTGATAAAATTCAGATCAAGTATTGTTATCTTCTTAGAGAATAAGTTCACTAAGTTAGATGAGTTGAATGATTATTTAGTATACCATTTTCCTTAAAATTGATGAACGTATCTCTCCATTCGAGTGGGAGAAATTTTGAGGTCCATGAATATGTTCAAAAAAGTTAAAACATTACGAATGATCGAGATCAAGGTCTTGACCAATTTTCTATATTTTTGTTAACTAGATAGATCCAAACTTCAGTGGGAGTATGGAATATGGCTCAAGTGGGAGCATATAGAATTTTGAAAAATGTATAAGATATTTATCAAAATTTGGAACTGCGGAAAAATAGTTAAATATCGTCGATTGATGTATTGATGACATGACTATTTTGCTTTAATTATTCAGTTCATAATACGATGATGAGAGAAAGAGAATCTCCCATTCCCACACAAGAATAATGGATTAAAACCATGAGAAAAAAATAATGGCTTCCGTGAAATCCAACAGAGTTTATGAAATCGTTGGTTAGTCATAGGGAAGAAAGGCTATGAAGAACAAAAGGATTCTCAAGCATTAGGTTGATGACAATATCAATCGATATTAAGTTCGCCTAATTGCAAAAGTACTACACACAATCCATTAGACGATCCATGCTATTATAACAAGTCGAGATCTAGAACTACATCAAGTGGATGTTAAGACTTTTTTTTTCTCTATTATGAGAAGATAAATAAATCTGCAAGGAAACCTGTAGATTTGTAACTAATGTGAGAAGATAAATAAATCTACAAGGAAACCTGTAGATTTGTAACTAAGGCATAAACAAAAGGTTTGTAGATTGAAATGATCAATTTATTACCTCAAATAGTCTTGCAAGATCAAGAAATGTTCGATTTTATAATAAGATCGAATGGATTTGTTGGTATGCCATTACATGTCAATGACGTTCTGATAGTTGGAAATGACATGGAATGTGTGAATTAGATCAAAGTTTGATTAATATCAAATTTTGAAATGATAGTTCTAAGTAAAATTGCTTATACTCTTAGAGTTAAGATTCGAAGAGAATACTCATGAAGTTGTTAACTTTGTCTTAAGAGACATAAACTGACAATGTTCTTGAGTTTTCAATATAAGCAATCTTAAGCCTATATGTATAAACAGATGACTAAAGGTCAAAGTGGAAAACACTTGCATGCGTCCCACAACACAAATGAGAAAATGAACGAATGATTAATTTTCCTTATATGAGAGCTTGTGAAGCCTCATATATACACTATAGTGTGTATACAATATGATATTTGTAATGCAGTTGGCATTATAAGCATATATCAGCCAAATCCAAGAAAAACACATTAAAAATTGCGAAAAGGATACTGAGGTACCTTAAAGGCGTTGTAGGCTATTTTTGTGTTGTCAGTTTGCAATAATATGCAATTAAAAAGATGCACAAAAGGCGACTCGGTTAGAGACATGGATAAAATAATATCCATATTTTAGTTTTATCTTGTTAATTGATAATAGTGTCATGTGATGAAGTAACAAGAAATAAACTTATACCGCCCTATCCATTATAAAAGTAGAGTGTATGTGATACTCTTATTTAGAAGCTAATTGATTAAAAAGGTTAATGAACCATCTTTATATTACTTCTACAAATGCTCAAATTGTAATTAAAAAGGAAAATGATAGTCAATCTAATATAGGTTTTGCTATGAAATTGAGGTTCCTTATCAAGTTAAAGCATATAAAAGATTAAGTATCATTTTTCTATATAGCACGTAAAAGGCTCAACATTAAAGATGTTTATGTTGAATATGCTTGATCTACCGGATCTAGGTCATATGTTTAAGAACATATTATTCAATAGAGTTTGAATTTTGCAATACACGAGTGTGAATATTATTTATTAATATTTACTGTTATTTGAAATGCATGTAAGACAGAGAAATAGCTCACTCACACGAGCGTGTACCCTTTTTCTGTTATTAGGTAACAGATGGGAAGGATGAGGCTATTTTTGAACAAATGAGGGCTTGTTCAATAATGGAAGCCATCTTGCTTGAAATATGAAAAATGTTTTCATGAAAGTGCAAGAATCACATATTTGCAAAAGTCAAGTATGTAAGAGATTATATGTAATCTACAAATGCACTTGTTACAAGTAACATACTCCTATTCTGTCTTTACAGCCAAAAGTAGTTCATAAAGTAAGCGAACTAAAGTTAGATGTTTTGGCACATCTAACTGATGCTTTTGTATGGAGTTAGTGAGACATGCACTTCTTTCAAAAGAAAAGAAAAGAACATCATAACACATTATTTCATACCATGTATGCTTATCGACCATGAGATGGAAAAGAAATGATCTCAACTTTTCCTAGTGTGAGACTCGCGCAACAAAACTATGGTTTTGTTAGCTTGCTATCCTCAGGACCCTAACTTATTCTGAAAGTATAGTCTAATGTGGTAGTTTTGGAAGGAGACTCTGAAGAGGTTAGGTATGATTCGACCTTGAATGAGCCCAACTGGACAAGCAAGTTAGATTATGATGGAAGGAATATAGTAAAAGGGGAAGATTACAATGTGTTTACATCTTAAGTTTCTATACTTCACAATCCGGGTAGCTATGTATGTGTGCATAGCTGTGATGATAGAAAACTGTAGAGATCAAATAATTACAGGAGATGTGATGTGGAATCTAGGATAAGGCATACGATGCTTCGATAATTTTTTTTTCATCGAGCCGCTATATATCTCCAACGAGTGTATAGCATTAGAGCTCTCGAGGTATGCTAGTCGCACGAACTATTTGCAAGTATAAAAGAGACAAAAAGTGATAGATCTATTCTGTTACGTGCGAGTCGGAGATGTTGGATTTTAGACCCGATCCGCCTGTATTAGTACAGGTGTGGATAAATTCGGTATTAGTTTTAGACCAGATATACCCATATTAGTATCGGTATAGGCTAAAGTGGACAAAATGTATAAGTACATGTTGATCGAATAATTAATTGATGGGTTAAAAACCCAATAATAATATTACTGTGTGGAGCGGTGCATTAAATTGCACCTGCTCCACGCAGTAAGTGCAGTCGGTGTATTAAATTGCACCTACTCCATACAATAGATGCTGAGTCCTATAAAAGGACTCATTTTCTCTGCTAGATGAGTAGAGAAAATGTATTTCTCTCCCTACAGAAATATTATATGGTTTTGTCTCTATTTTGCTTTAGTTCGTGGTTTGCATAACGTTTTTCCATAGGGAGTAATTCGTTATCGACTAGTAATATGTAGTTCTCGATCATACGTTTTTCGCTGCGTTTTCTAAAAATATTTTCTGTATTAAAAAAGGTACTTAACTGTTTTTTATTTTATATATAATATATTAATATTATATTCTAAGAGGGATGAATGAAAATTTTCTTTATTTCGTATTTCCTTGCACAAATTAAAGAAAAATCAGAAATGCAAAAACAATTGGATGAAAATAAAAACAAAACGAAGAAGAAAGTGAAAACTCGAAATGTGGCGGGAACAATTGCCCATTGGGACCACAAACCATGTCGTTTGCATTGGCGGTTTATTTAGTCCCTATAAAAGACGATTCATCGTCTTTCCCATTGGGGGTTTTCAGGGTTGACAGTTGTGGAGAAGCTGCAGAAATCGGTTTCCGATGAAAATCAGGGGAAAACCGGCGGAGTTTACATCCCTCCGTTCAAATCGTCCGGCATGATGAAAGACGTAGAGGACAAGAGCAGTGTAGAGTATCAGCGATTAACTTGGGACACTCTTCGAAAGAGTATCAACGGCCTCGTGAATAAGGCCAATGCGACAAATATCAAGAACATCATCCCTGAATTGTTCGCTGAAAACTTGATCCGAGGGAAAGGCCTTTTCTGCAGATCTGTTATGAAGTCTCAAATGGCGTCTCCTAGTTTCACCGACGTTTTTGCGGCGTTATTCTCCGTGGTAAACACCAGATTTTCTGAGGTCGGCGAGCTGTTACTGAGGAGGATCGTGTTGCAGCTGAAGAGAGCTTATAAACGGAAAGATAAGGTTCATTTTAAGCCTGATTTCTCGTTTTTAGACTGTGCTCCATGTATTGTATAATGAGTTTTTCTTACTCTGCGAACATATTGTTTTATGGACAGCCTCAATTGCTTGCTGCTGTGAAATTTGCAGCAAGTGGCTCATGAAATCATTGCTTTGGAGCTGCTTGCTGTTTTGCTGGAGAATCCATCTGATGATAGCGTTGAAGTGGCTGTGGGGTTTGTTACAGAGTGTGGATCTTTACTACAAGATGTGTCACCCAAGGGCCTTGATTGTATGGAGTTTTACTTAGTTGTTTATCTAGTGATTAACTGATAATTATCTGTTTTTTTCCTTTTGTAGCTGTTCAGTTTGCATATGTATGAAAAGAATACCATGTTTGTATATGATTGTCTTTTTCTTCTTGAGAAGAATTAACAAATTGATCTTGTTAATATATTCAATGCATGTGTACCCTGATCTGATCTGGTAAAAATGTGTATTCTGGAGTAAATCTTGAACATTAGGCTTAGTTGTTTGAGTAGTGACTGAAGCTCTGAGCCTCTGACATGTACGTTAAAAATGATTAAGTGCTAATTTTCAGTATGATGCTCTATACTGCTATAAATCTTGTCAGTAATAGATTTAAACCATATAAGGTGACCATTGGCACTGTTTGGCAGTGGGTGTGATTTATGTGATAGTAGCACGGTACATCTATTTTTCTTCTTAATTAAATAGTTCGTTCACTTCAAGTTTGCCAATGGTTTCATGACGTAATTTTGTTCAAATTTTTTGTTCTGGATTCATTTTATTAGGAAATGCAGTTTGATTGGGGCCTTTACTTTTTTGGTCTGCACGAGCTTTTGAACGGTTCCGTGGCATTCTTCATGAAGGAGAAATTGATAAGAGGGTTCAGTTTTTAATTGAGGGCCTATTTGCCATCAGAAAAGCCAAATTTCAGGTCTGCCTCCTTGGATTTAACTCTATATGACTTATATGGTATACAGTTGTCTAAAATGCTTTATAAAAATAAAATGTATTCTGCAGGGGTACCCAGCTGTTCGTCCGGAATTGGACCTTGTTGAGCACGAGGATCAATTAACACATGAAATATCGCTCCAAGAGGAGATTTATCCTGAGATCACCCTTGGTACGCCTCAGATTTTATTGTTATTTTTCATAGTTTTCTATTGATGCACATGGTTATTAATTGTTGTTTTTCTTCTTGTTCAGATATCTTCAAACCGGACGATGATTTCCTGGAGAATGAAAAAAAATATGAACAACTGAGGAAAAGCATATTGGGTGAAGAGTCTGAGGATGAAGACGGTTCTGCTGCTGCTGATGATGAAGAATCCAAGGAAGAAGAAGAGCAAATGAAAATGGAAGATGAAACTGAAACAAATCTCATCAATCTCAGAAGAACAATTTATCTAACTATCATGTCCAGTGCAGATTTTGAAGAGGCGGGACATAAGCTGCTCCAAATTAAACTTCAGCCTGGACAGGAGGTAAGAGCCCCCATACATATTCTGCTTTTGAGATTATTCTATGAATATAGTTCACTACTAACTTAATGTTTAGTTGTATTCAACAGAATTTAATAACTGAACTGTTACGGAACTAGAAGTTTCATGTTTAGTAATGTGACAATTTTGTTTCTGCCTCTCAATGGTGATAGTTTGGGCATTTTGCATTTTGTTTATTCTCTGCTGAGATGAATGTTGTTTTTGGTTTAGCACGTTAGTTAAATGAATAGTGATCAACTAAGTTAAGGAATTGTGAACAGTAAGGTAACTCAAGTTATTGACAGTTACAAACAGCATTAAATATGCATGTCCTTTTTTTGATACTCAACTCAATACGTGGTATTTGGCCAGTTTGCTTTTAATGACATGAAAGTTGGAAGTTCTTTCATTTTTTCCTCAACTGAGCTCAATTGCTTCAACCTAATGCTTCTTCCTTCTTGTACTAGCTAGATGCATATCCTGTGATTCTTTGATATCTTTATTGGTTATTGTCATTACCAGCCAAGGACCAGCTTACAATTTTCCAAAACTTAAGCCTATAGCCCTAGTTATCTACCATAACTCTGGTTCTATTACTCATAGGTGAATACAGATTTCCTCAAATATTTTTGTAGATCTTATAAACATTAAACTTGTTGATTGGGGTTTTTTTGTGCTTCTGTGAGGATTGTTATTTTTTAGTTGGTTGTTTTGAATAAAATAATATGACATATCTGTAGAGTTCTAATTTTAATTGTTATTAATGTGTATTATAATTTAATACTAATTAAATTTTATGAAGTAGCAGATGATTGTAAACTGTGATTGGTCATTCATGAATACATATGTATGATGTGCACTAACAAGTATCCACCTGCAACACAAGAGGTCTATCATGATAGATTCACCAAGTCAGCTGTATTTTTGCACAACTATATGTTTTGCTTGGCCATATCTTGTTCTCTTTATCGTATAGTGTCATGGGTTGAATTCTGTTTTTAATGCAGGTTTCTTGAGCTAAATAAAGAACTTTTTACGGGCTAATTTATCCAATTGTTCTCCATGCTCCCACTGGCTACATTATAAAATTTTGGAATTCAGCATTTTTGTTTTAATTCAATTGGACGGTTGCTCCATTTGTTGCTTAATTATATGTTTTGGGCATGCATGAGTTTCAACTTATATTTTAACTTGTACGTTTGTTATCTGGAGTTACTTTTATTTGGGATTTATTGTTTTTGTGAATTGGATATGCACATGGAAGTTTGTATCATGCTTTTGGAATGTTGCAGTCAAGAGAGAACTTACTTGCGGTACTGCGGTCTTTTGGGACAGAGATTTTGTATGATCAACAAAGTGTACCAGGAGAACTTCGAGAAATGCTTTGTTCAGCAGTATTCCATGATTCATTGTTTAGAGACAAATAAGTTGCGTAATGTTGCCAAGTTTTTTGCACACTTATTGGGTACCCATGCTCTGCCTTGGCATGTGCTATCTTATATACGCTTAACTGAGGAGGACACCACTTCATCTTCTCCTATATTCATCAAGATTCTTTTCCAGGGAGTTGATTGTTTTATATTGCACTATTTCTTCTTCCTAATTGTATATATAGTACTAGTATATAGGTCGAATTGTCGTTACCTAGCTAGGTGATCTCTACTCAACACTTAAGTCTTGTTCTAATGGTTAAGGTTGGGTGAAACTGAAATTTACGGGGTCTAAAGTTGTGATTATTTAAAAATTGGCATAGTATATGCATCTAGATATGTATGCACCAAAAGTATCGAATTTGCAAGAAGCCAAAAGCAATTTTTTCTTGCAACAGTCAGTGAGAAGCAATATAGACACTTCCCTTGTTTTGTTTATATATATCACAGAACCTCCGTATATCAAACTATTTGCTTTTACATGCCCTTATTTGTAGCAGTCAAGTTGTATTAGAATTTTCCACTCATTAAATGAACTGAATTAAGAGTCAAGATAAGAACAATACAGGTAAGGTCAACATATTAACAGGCATGATGAAGATATGTTTGAACTCTTCTCTGTTGAATGTGATTGTGTTGTTACTTGTTAATTAATTTTACATAACCTGGTGCAAGAATTGTCTGAACATCTAGGCATCGGCAGCTTGAATGAGCGGCTCACGGATCCTGTTATGCGAGGCTCGTTTGAGTCGATTTTCCCGAGAGACAGTCCAAAGAACACAAGATTCGCCATTAATTTCTTCACGTCGATTGGGCTCGGTGGTATAACTGAGAATTTGCGGGACTACTTAAAGACTGCCTCAACTCAATCCGAAGCCAGGCGATGAACTTGAAAGTGATTCATTGATAGTTCCAAATCAGAGTCAGAGTTAGAGGGATGAAAGAAGTAGGAGAGATTAGGGGCATCATATTTCTCTTATTTTCTTTCCTGTAAACTTGCCAGGGGAACGTGGAAGAGACACCGAATTGGGGATATGTGATTTTTTTTCCAAATGCCCATTAGTAAATATCTAACAAATGCATATATTTCAAGATAGTTTTTTCTCAAAGTAATATTAGTTCTACCTTACTTTGAGGGTGTTTCTCAAAGCTTATAAGCAAATTACGAGTTAATTTTGGTTTTTAAGCTCTTAACTTAAGTGTTTCTGAAAGTTTAACTTTTGATTTTTAAGTGGTGTTTAAGCTAAAAGCAAAAAAACTCCAAGTTGGAGTTTTTTGAAAGTCTCAAAAAGCTAAAAAAAACCAAAAAGCCATAACTTCAAAAAACACCGTCTTTCTCTTCTTCCTTTGTATGTTAATCATGATATTAAATTTTATACGACCATTAAGGGGCAAATAATAATTGGTTTGTAAATTTATTTGAAAATGAATTACATAAATAAAATGCAATTATTCCAATCAAGTCTTTAGTTTGTAAGTTGTAACAAACAAAATTATCATAAAAGCCACCCAAATACTTGGTGGAGTATGTTACAACATAATATGATATGATCTTTTTAAAAGAAATTGTTTAGATATAATGTAAGGTATGATTTAGTTTTTGTAAAATTTTAGTTTAATTTGAAAGGGAATCATGAAGACTTATCAATTTCATGGTTCTAATTTCATTGTTTTTAGAACCATGAAAAAGCCATATCACAAAAAAAAAATCATGGAATTAAACGAGTGACTTTAAATTGAACTTATACTATATCATAAAAAAACCATGAACCAAACGACCGCTTAGGAGTTAGAAAAGCGATCAGTATAACCGGCTTTGTTAGCAGCACAACAAAATTGTATTAGTGTTGCTATTAAGATTTGAAGACTAGAAAAGTTAAATCTTTGCTTTAGGCGAAAGAAACATGATAGTTAATGATAAAGTATGACTTCAAAAGCAAAGCAAACATATCAAAGACATGATTGTATTGTAACCATTTTCAACTGGCCAACATGTTGCCAAGACAACAAGTATTCTTTCATGATCTTACCTTTTCTAGTGTTGAAGTTAATGACTTTTAATTGGTCTGTGAATGGTTCTTAAACTTTAAACGACAAGTCGCATCATTAAGGCCGACAACATAAAGGGCTCGTTTGGTTCGCGGAAATCCTATTTCATGGAATAAAAATAGAAATGTATGGAAAAATGTCAAATATGACATATTATTCATCTAGAATCCGTAAACGCACGAAAAATTTTCCTAGTTTATATACATCTCATAGAAAAGTTATTCATTTATTTAAAAAATGAATAGCTTTTCCGTGAGATGTATATAAACTAGGAAAAGCTTTTCAGTGCGTCGACGGATTCTAGACATATACTCTACTATATTTGACATCTTTCCATACATTTCTAATTCTATTCTACGTAATAGGATTTCTGCAAACCAAATGTAACCTAAACGTTTTGGGCATCATTACATTGAACTACCATCACATGACAAAGTATTTTATTATTATTAGTTATAGTCATCATTTATGTTTTAGAGTTCTTTTACATAGGACCGGGTATTTAATACCCTTTTCGTTGGATGTTTGACACATATATAATTTATATATTATAATAATAAAAACTACATATGTGTCAAACATTTAACATGAACGGTATTAAATACTCGCTCCTTTATAAAATTTGCTTTATGTCTTAACCCACTTAATTATCAGTATAATTCATTCAAACCATATTTCCACTCACGTTATTATTAGTTATAGTCACTATATATATATATATATATATATATATATATATATATATATATATATATATATATATTAATTACTTCATATTTTTTAAAAAAATTTGCACGATTTCACGTAAATTAAATTACAAAGAAACATGTCAACTCATATGACTCTGAATTTAAAAACTCAAAAAATCACAATTTGAGTTTTAAGTTTTAACAACTAGCATAAACATTCTCACATTAATTACTTCGTTGTTCACTTTACTAATATATTTTTATAATTAGTCAATTTTAACTAATTATTAAGTGGATATTTAAGAATTTCTTCCGTTTTAACTCTTCACTCTTTTATCTAACTTATAACATAGTTTCGAGTATTAGGTTATAATTTAAACATTTTTTATTAGTTACAGAGATAAAAAAAGTTATCATTAACAAAAAAAAAAATGTTAGTTACTGCAACAACAAACAATATCAACTAAACCAAATAATTAAAAGATGTTAACACTCATAATTTATTTTTTTAATATTGTCACCCTCGGGTTGCTCTATTCAATCATTAAATGAGACCCATAGTTCATTAATATATAAGGCCAATTTTGCTGTCAGTTTTTGTATTTTTCAGCAGCTTTCCTGAAAAACTCCATTTTCAAGTTTTTTTTTTTAAAGTTACAGATTTGATTTTGGAAAAAATAAATCAGACAGTTCCTAATTAATTAGTATGAAAGATCAAAATGTGTTGTTCAAAGCCAAAATATGTAGTACTGTCAAAAGTTTGTGAGAACAACTTATTTTGAAAGCAGTCCAAACAACAATGCCAAAATGGCCCATTGATAAATAGAAACAATTATTCAGGCGTACAAAGATTTTGACATTTAAGGGCAAACAACAGCAAAACACAAATTAACAATATATTCAATCGGCCATTGATAAATAGAAACAATTATTCAGGCGTACAAAGATCTTGTGGGTTTATAGAGGTTTCTTCTTCTATGGCACTCAAATGCTTATGGATTCCATTCTTCATCTTCTTTAATCTATGGATACAAGCTTTCTGCAACAATCAAAATGGTATATATCCTTGTGTTATTCTATGTTCATCATTTTTCCAATCAGAAATATTTGCCATTAACAAAGCTGTTTTCTTTCTCTGTGTCAGGTTTTTTGAGCTTATCTTGCGGAAAAACTACACCTTTCACAGATTCATCCAACATTTCATGGATTCCTGACACTCCATACATCAACACAGGCAACATTTCATCCACTCTTCCTGTCAGGTTTTTCCCTGATAAAAACCGCCGAAACTGTTACCATCTTCCATTGAACAATTCGTCGCCTTTAGCTCTCATTAGAGCTCGATTCGTGTACAACAACTACGACAATCTTCAAAACCCACCTGAATTTACTCTTTCTCTTGGCACAGCCATTGTTGCAAGTGTAAATCTGAGTAAAAACGATCCGTGGATCGAAGAATTTGTGTGGCCTGTGAATAAAGATCGAGTCTTTCTGTGTTTGTACACAATTCCTGATAAAGGGTTTCCTGTAATTTCATCAGTCGAATTCCGGCCGCTTCCTAGTGGTGCTTATGTGGACGGTGTTGGAGATTTTCCAGCCAAGTCGCTTCGAAAGGCTTATAGAATTAACAGTGGCTATACTAATGGTTCATTGAGATACCCTTTGGACCGATTCGATAGAATATGGGATGCTGATGAAAATTACACACCATTTCATGTGTCAACTGGGTTCACTATGTTACTTAACTTCAACTTATCTAACCTTGTTGAAAGTCCACCTCTTTCTGTTCTTCAGACAGCTCGAGTCTTAGCCAAAAAACATGTCTTGACTTATGATTTCACGCTTGATACAAAGGGTGACTACTTCATTGTGCTTTACTTTGCTGGGATACTTCCTGTCTCTCCTTCTTTTGATGTTTCAATCAATGGAGATTTGGTTCAACCGAATTACACGGTTTATATGTCGGAAGCTAAAGTTCTTCGCTTTACTCGAAAGGGCATCATGGGCTTGAATGTTACCTTAAAAAGTATCGATTTTTATCCACAAATTAACGGTATTGAAGTCTATCAGATTGTTGACATTCCATTGGAAGCTTCTTCTACTACAGGTAGCATGATTGTAGCCATGCATTTTTTTTAATAAAATCGGATTTTTTCTTCTAAATATTGGTCGATTTTTTTCTTGCAGTATCAGCACTTCAGGTTATTCAACATTCAACTGGGTTGGATCTAGAATGGGAAGATGACCCGTGTTCTCCGATTTCTTGGGAACATATTGGATGTGAAGGAAGCTTAGTCACATCATTGTAAGCTGTTACTGTTGTTTGATTTTTAAGTCATAAAATTTAAATATTTACTAATGGGTTTTTCATTTCGCCATTTAGGGAGCTGTCGGATATCGATTTGAGGTCTATTAGTCCAACATTTGGTGATCTGTTAGACCTCAAAACACTGTAAATTCGCCTCTTTTATACTGCTCTGATAATGTGTATTGTATTGTTTTCTTTCCCTTTGTTTAGACTAAATGTGATCTCAGGGATTTGCATAACACGTCGCTCACTGGAGAGATACAGAACTTGGGAAGCCTGCAACATCTTGAGAAGCTGTAAGTCGTAAAAGATTTCGCAGTTCTTTTGCTCAGAAATCAAGTCACTGGTTAAGTTTTGTTTTTACAGGAATCTAAGTTTCAATCAATTAACATCTTTTGGGACTGAACTGGTCAGCTTAGTTAGCCTGCAGAGTTTGTAAGTTCAATCATCTCTTGGACAATTCCTGTATGGATTTACTTCTTTTGAGAAAAACCGACATTTTTTTCTAATTTTTTGACATAAAGGGACCTGCAAAATAATAGCTTAGAGGGAACAGTTCCTGATGGATTAGGACAACTAGAGAATCTACATCTTCTGTAAGTAAGCATATAAGTATCAGGATTAGATTTGCCATATACTATTTGTACTGTTTTAAATAGGACGAGATTTTGTTGCTTTGTTCTTCAGGAACCTCGAAAACAATAACCTGGAGGGAACCCTGCCAGGGTCTTTGAACAGAGAAAGTTTAGAAGTCAGGTATACTAGTTTTTGAACTACAGTTTGTATTTTTCGATTGATTCTGATGAATTAAGTCTTTTATGATAGGACATCGGGGAACCCGTGTCTTTCGTTCTCTACATTGTCGTGCACTGATGTTTCATCTAATCCTTCAATCGAGACTCCACAAGTTACAATCTTTACCGTGGAAAAGCCTAACAAAACCAATCATATCGCAGTAATACTCGGTGCAGCTGCAGGAACAATACTTGCACTTATAATCATTTCTATTTCGGTATTCGTCTACTCGAAGAAAAAACCCGCTGAAATCCCATTATCAGAAAGTGAGCAAAGTGGTACCATTAGCCCGCTGAAAGCAATATACATAGATTTCTACTGATTTATGAATCTATTTTATGATTAGGGACTATATCGGAAATGCGAAATTGGAATGCAGCTAGAGTATTTACTTACAAAGAAATCAAAGCAGCCACAAACAACTTTAAGGAAGTTATTGGTAGGGGTAGTTTTGGATCTGTTTATCTTGGAAAACTTTCTGACGGAAAACAGGTTGCTGTCAAAGTTCGGTATGATAAGACTCAACTCGGGGCAGATTCTTTTGTTAATGAGGTCTGTTTATGATTTTCAATACTTGAAAGGCTGAAGTAGATCTATGTAAAGTAAAACCGAAATAATTTCCTCTATGTTCTTCCTACTTTTTTCGTTTTTGTTAGGTGTATCTATTGTCACGAATTCATCACCAAAATCTTGTTGGACTTGAAGGATTTTGTTACGAGTCAAAGCAGCAAATACTGGTGTATGAGTATTTACCTGGCGGATCGTTGGCCGATCATCTTTATGGTCAGAAATAAATCTATTTCTTTTCCTCCATCTCATTAAATGAAGCATCATTGAAATTTATTTTCCGTTTTTATCTTCTTGTAGGTTCAAATAGACAGAAAGTTTCTTTAAGTTGGGTTCGTAGGTTGAAAATAGCAGTTGATGCTGCAAAAGGTAGTTTCTTTAATACTTGTTCTTAACCTTCAGCTATAAATTCTTATAATTAAGAGGTTAACGTATACCGAATTTCCATGTCAAACAAAGGGTTGGACTATTTGCACAACGGGAGTGAACCGCGAATAATACACCGCGATGTGAAATGCAGCAATATCTTGCTAGACAAGGATATGAACGCCAAAGTTTGCGACTTTGGCCTTTCCAAGCAAGTAATGCAGGCAGATGCAAGTCATGTGACCACAGTAGTAAAAGGCACTGCCGGCTATCTTGACCCTGAGTAAGTAGTCTTCAACGTCTTGTAAAATTTCACTAATTTTCGATGAACGACAGCTCATCAAAATTTACGACATCTTCAGGTACTATTCTACTCAACAGCTCACTGAGAAGAGCGATGTCTATAGCTTCGGTGTTGTTGTTCTAGAGCTCATTTGTGGCCGAGAACCGTTGCGCCACTTGGGCACTCCAGATTCTTTCAATTTGGTTCTATGGGTATTCCAAAGTTCTTTCCTTTAGGGTCTAATACATTGGGACCCCTATAATTGTCCCTAGACACCCATTTACCCTCTGAACTTTCAAAAGTTCCACGTGATCCCTTTGAACTTGTTAAAGCGACCTCATAACCCCCCGAATGCCATATGCCAAATTCTGGTTGAAGAGAGAAAAATTATGAAAATGACATCTCTGAAAAATCAGGGTCTAATGCACATCTAGCTACCTGAACTTGTCCCAAAAAACCTACTGCCCTGAACTTTCAAAGTGACCCCGTAGCTCCCTCAACTTTCAAAAGTGCTCCACTTAGCTCCCTGAATGTCCCGTCAGATTTTGATTAGAGAGAAAAAAAATCAGAAAAATGACATCTTTAAAAAGTCAAACCTATCATAATCTGACACGTGGCGTTTAGGGAGCAAAGGGGTGCACTTTTTGAAAGTTGAGGGAGCTACGGGGTCACTTTGAAAGTTCAGGGGGCAGTAGGTTTTTTGGCTCAAGTAGCTAGATATGCATTAAGAAAAAAATCAGACCAACCAAAATATGACACACATGGCTTTCAGGAGGCAAACTGATACACTTTTTCCTAGTTCAAGGGGATAATTGGAACTTTTGAAAGTTCAGGGGTAAATGGGCATTTAGGGACAACTATGGGGGGTCTCGATGTATTAGGCCTTCCTTTAGACCTCCGATGTTTCTTATCAGTACTCTGTTCATATATACAAACTGAAAAAATCAACGTTTTTAACAGGCCAAGCCCTACTTACAGGCGGGTGCTTTTGAGATAGTCGATGACAGTATAAAAGGAACCTTTGATGCAGAAAGCATGAGAAAAGCTGCAACAGTTGCTGTAAGAGCAGTAGATAGAGACGCCTCGCTGAGGCCTAATATAGCACAAGTATTGGCAGAGCTGAAAGAAGCCTACACCATTCAGCTTGCTTATCTTGCAGCTAGTGACATGTGAATCAGTGTCTAGTAATTCCTTATAGATCATGTGAACTTTTTCGCATAGCAGTTATTTCCAGAAAGGAAAAGAATTTGAAAGAAATCACCTAGTCTTGTGAGTAGGCGAAATATTTATACCTATACTGTATCGGTATAGCCAGTTTTCAAGAGATTTTTATGATTAATTTATTAAGTGGACATGTTTATATTCACTACCACTCAATTAATAAAGTGGCTAAAGCATATGAGCATATGCATCAAATAAATCTGAATATTTAGAAAAAATATAAGATCAAACTCTATGTATTAACTATACTAAATAGGCAAAAAAGAAAATTATAGTAAAAATAATAATGAATAAATAAACTGTGATTTGGTTTCCATGCCTATATATTGCGAATTTCTTCATTTACTTTAAGACAATCAAGTCAGTTAAGAACCTGAGACTAAGTAGAGTAGCGCCGTCTGACGTATAGGAATAATGCTGTAAAAGCCGCTACTGCATAAGGAAACACAGTCCAAATTCCCTGTAAAACTTCAGAAATTAGGTAGAATACTTGAAAAAGGAAATGAAATAACCAAATTCAGTAAGTATTTTGTTTACCACAATGGATGCAACAGTGGCAAGGGCGATCATAGGACGTTCCCTCAACAGAAACCCGATCCCCAGCTGCGATTAAGCAAAAAAGAGTACAGCTGGTATTACATACATTGTATTTACACTAAAAATGAAATGGTCACATAGCCAGGTGGAGAAAAACGATTTGAAAAGGTTTGATTGTATGGTAAAAGTTGTGTTCCTAGGAGAAACATTAGGAGCCAAAATAAAGTTCAAACCAGATAATCAAGGTGTTAGCTTGATATACTATTCTCCGTCCATCTGCTGTCTTTGTTATTGATGTTGCTGTGCTCTACTAGTTATGTTATTTGTTGTCATAATCTGATGTCTGTGAGTGTAAGCTTATTGCCTATCTCAAGAGAGATAAAAGTTGTGTCAGTAGGTTTACCTAGACATAGAAGTTTTTCATCAGCCTTTTTATCAATCACTTTAACACATAGTTACCCTTTAAAAATGGCGCTATTTTGGTGTTCCCGTTGCTTCCAGTCATCTTTGCAAGTTATATTAAAATTCAAATGGTAATTGATGCTATTTACTGTTAATAAGAATTTATCGTTCTATTTTGAATGTTTTAGTTTCCTATTCACAAACGTGAAGTGCTTATATGTAAGCCTTAAACTGGTAAAACACTAACTTTAAGCTCTTCACGATTGATTGACGATAAATTGAATTAAGTGGTTTTTTATTTTCTTTATGCCAAGTTAATTTGTCATTTCTACAATAAATGATGCCAGAAAAGTATGGTGCCAGTTTTTGCCTTTTGTATCCCAATTTCTTGGATAAATGTAATAAATATATCTTTTAACTGCATGAGTGAAAGAAACCAAGAAGCTTTAGAGAGAATAGTCATTACAATTTGACGATTTTTTGGATGAAAATAAGGAAATGAAACGCCATATATTAAATAGAAGCATGCAGATATGAGTTCACATGAACGAACAAAAGTGAAACAGCATGACAATGGAACTAGACAGACCTGTAGAGGAAGGGTGATCAAGCCACCAAAGCAAACTCCAGCAAAGAAATACTTGGGAGATATACCCTGTTCAGATAACAGGCACAATGGCAACGAATTCAATTTTATAACAATCAAAGGAGAAATGCACATAAGATGAATTAATCAACAGTAAAACACACAGAATAGATAATTCTTTTTGCCATAAATATCCATTTGTGGCATTTGTATATTATCTATTATCTATTATTTGCGTGCACATTTAGCAACCAAGTCAATGCATTTAGGGGTTCTATAAGCATCTTGTTCATATAAGACTGTTCACTGTCTACTTACTGACAGGGAAAAACACTTAAAATTCCAAGTTACTTGCGATGCATGACCTCTATCTTTCGAAAGTCAAAACCAAAATGAGAAAGTAAATGTCCAATTTCCAAGTAAAAGTTTCAATCAAAATCAAGTGGACTTAAGTTTGGCTGCTCAAAGGTCCACCTAGAAAAGTCGAAGTGTTCTAATGAAGCGAACGCCAATCTTAATTAGAAGACCACAAAAAGAACATAAATAACCAATCCCATAGATGATTTACCAAGTATAACAACCAAATAAAGCTTCTAAATCTTGATTCAAACCAGCAAGCTACTCACATATGCAGAACATAATTGTTGATAAAAACTCGAAAAGGGGAAAAACAATCCAAGACAGGGATGAGCACTGACCAGTGACCCTGCCACAAAAGCTGTAGGATTTCTCACTCCAAGAGAAAGTCTTTCCACTGTAGATCACAAAATGCAAAAGCATGAGGAAATGACATTCAAAAATGGTAATGAAGAAGAGCTCAAAATTTAATAGTAAGTTTTATTGAAGGAAAGAAACAGCTAAAGAATGGGGCCCTATGTAAAAAAAATGTAAAACATGTAATGTGACTATGTAAAGGCACAAACCTTTGCTAAAGCAAAGAAATGTTTGGAAATCACCATTACTGTAGTATATCCATGTTTTAGAATTCGACCATATCTTAATATTTCAAGTACATTTCATTGTGACAAGCATGTTACCAGCAAAAATTTGGGTATCTATAACATTTTATCACAAGAGATAATGCTGATGTCACAAGTTATAAAACCAAATCCCTTACATGATTAACAGTTCAAACTGCTACATAAATCTCCAAATAATGATCCAAAATCCAAATATTATCTAATTATATCTGCTTTAGTTGTGGAATTGTCGCACTTAATCAGAATCAACCTTAGTTTTGTCCTAGCTACATCCACATACAAGTGTTGCTGGTCAAATATATCAGTGTAATAGCCACTCCTAAAATAAAAAGTTGTTCAATAGTTATAATCTGACAACCAACCAAAGTACCATTTTGATGGCTAACCAAATCTTAAGCTCTACAATTTTTGACATAGGGGATTCAGAATCCAATAGTTTGCATATCAATAAACCTAGTTTGACATACAAAAATGTGATTCTGCTCTTGTACTTACCAACACCTGCAAGATTGCCGTAATTTTGCACAACCTGAGTAATACTCAACACCTTCTCTTCACCGATGCCTAACTGTATCCATCACAAAGATTAGTTTAACGGGAAATAATAATTTCAATCAACAAAAAAGAAAGATTAGTTGCAAAAGCTTCTACTTCGCTAAGCTTCTAATACATAGCACGATCTCTATCAGAGAAAAAGCATGTAGAAGTAATTGATTAGAAAATACCTTAGAACAAATGTCATCAGTTGCCCCACTTTCCCTGAAAAGCTTCCCCAGGTAGAATGGTATCATATCACTGATACAGACTCCCCTGAAATCCATTGTGTGACACAACAACACAATAATATCATTACACTTAGGTAGTGCCAAAGAAAAGAGAACAAGGAAAACCGTATCCACAGCCATCGTTGTAACTATGTTTTCCTACAGATGATTAGCTTTCATATCAAAATCTCTAATGAACTTGATTGCTGCACATCATTACCCCTCATTTTAACTAACACTCAAAAAATTCCAATAGAGTCTCACCTCTAATGTTTTGAACTTTGGTGGAGGGATATAACACACAATAAACAAACTTATTTATAGTAATTAATATTACAAGCTACTTAATTTGCACACCGCCCTTCACACGTTGACACTCACAATACAATTGCTCTTAATTGTATTTGGACACTGCTCAATGGACACTCTCTCATTGGACAAATACACAATCCCCCACACTAGCTATTTATAATATGTAATGTTGGTTAACTCACTAATTAACAGCCATAAGTTTAGGTCGGTTATTGTTCTTTCTAGAGTTCAATTATTAGACATTTCTAGATATTTTAGTCTATCATCTTCTTTCAATTTCTAGAGCCACCTAAGCCGGTGTTGAATGTTCAATATAATAACCCTCAAGCTGCAAGCTTCATAAGCTTTTGAAATTTTCATTTGCATGTAAAACTTAGCCAGAATACTGAATACTAAAATTGAAGATTACGGTACAGGAAAAGATGCGAAATATTAACTAACAATGTGGAGTTGCAACTAACCAGTATACCCACAGAACTGTGGACATGATATGTGGAGCATTTTTGGAGAAAGATCCAGCAAAAGATTGCCACGTCCCATCCAGAGTCAGCAAACGAGATAAAGTTATGCCTACCTAAATCATAAAGAAGAAATTCATCAAAATGACTAAAAAAACAAAACAAAATAGAAAAGGATAAAACACACTTCTGCCAAACAAATAATATAATATGGCCAAACAAATGCATGGGGTAAGCAAAACTGAAGTACCAGTAAGAAGGACAGACCCAAACATTTAATGCCTCTTCACTGATGAACAGTCCACAACCAGCAGCCATAAGCAACCAAAAATATATCCACCTACAAAATTCACCGAGAAAAAACCTCATCTGGTTCATGCTTACTGAACCAACTAGTGAACAATACATAAAAGGTTTATTATCAGTGCATAAACGCGCTGATATTGTCATTTTTATCACTTTTACAAGACTGCAAAAGTAAGAAGAAAGTAGAAACTCACCCTGGAGCGTATTCAGGAAGTATAATTCTGTATCCAAAAACTTTGAAACTGAATCCCACAGGGGATGAAGCGATCACTGAGGACTGTGAATTTTCAGCTAGACATTGAACGCCAAAAAATGAGCTGAGACTATTCCGCTTTAGATAAATTGAGTACATAGTAAACACGGCAGCTAGGCCCACTGCAACGGCTAATATTGTAAGAAACGAATTTCCGTCATCAAAACTATTATCCTTCTGATTCCCAAAAATCTCTTTGGCAACTCTCCTTTGTCCATCCAAATCACGGCTCGCTTCTTCATAACTTCCAGCATCTTCACTCTGATAGCTTCTAATCCTGTATGTATGAAACAAATTAAAAACGCAAATTAATTCCTCAATTAACTCATTTTAACCTAATTCAGAGCAAACAAGTACTAATTTCCATCAGAATTCTAAAACTAAAGCAGTCGAGTCAGTTCAAGCTGCCAAATGCAAATGTTTTTACAAACTTCAATACACGAAAATAGCCGAAAAGGAAGCCGAATTCAAAAATTACCTGAGAAGCGATGTTGTAAAGAGTTGGGGATAAGGCGGTAAATTTGTAATGCGGCGGGGAAAGAGAAAAGCGCTGTTCCTGGAAGGAGGATTGAAGGTAGAAATGCGGTTGAATGGCCGGCGATTCAAGAACGGAGGCGCGTGACTGTGGAGGTTTAACGATATAGTAGGGGTAAGAATCGACATTAATGCCATGCTTGTTGGAATTGAACTCTGCGAGATCATCACAACTGTACTGACAGTATTATTAATATTATATTGTGGGGGATTGTAGTTTTTATTTGAAGCGGAGGTATTTCCACGTGGCAATTAGTCATTTGTTGTTGTTTATCGTAGGACTGGAAGAGTCCCAGAATATTCTATTTTTAAATACTTGTAGTCGGTGTTACTAATATCGGATCGGTTGATTCAATCCAAAAAATCACAAACTACAATTGAATTCAATTGAATAATAAAAATTGTGGCTTTCATTAGTTTAATGTTTATAATAAAAAATAAAAAATAATATTAAAATAATTAACCTCAAAGTTAAATATAGAGTAGGGTATAAATTATTTCAAATTAGAATAATTCATACTCTACTCCAAATATGACATTTAATTCATATATAAAGTATCATTAGATTTGCCATTAATTTTGTTTATAATAACAAACTGATCTAATATAGCAGTTCAAGCCGTTAACACTTGAAAGATCACATAGAATTATCGAAATTCTGGCAAAACATTTCTGATGCTTAAATTAGCTCGTGTAGAATAACATCACAGTTTAGTTATCTTATTGATGGACCATTTCAACGTTAAAAAGGTAATTTTGCTGAGATTTCTTTTAATATAGTTTGAGGAGATTAGTATGCTTACAATAACGTTATTTGAAAAATAGAAGGAAATTGTCCCATTAAAAGATACATGAACCCATCCAATCCAATTATTGCTTTAAAGTGGATCCCATTTTCTTCTTCAGGAGAATTTGAATGAGTTAAGGTTAGATTATTGGTCATTTTCACTTATTATTGGTGGATATATCAATTATATTAAGTTTAATTGGTAAAATGAATTTGATTTAATTGATTTTTTTTTCAGTAGTTTTTAACCATAAACTATCCTTTTTAATTAACTTATGAAAAAGTTGTTTTATATGGTTTATGGTACAAAATATATTTTTTTATGTCTTTCATTCAAACTTTTCACAAATATCTCATTCATGAGATAGAAAAACCCAAGTAGGAGAAAATAAGAAAAAAAATAAAAACTAAATAAATTGAATTAGAGATATTAAATGAAAAAAAAAATTAAAACAGCATATTGTATTTTGTATTAATCAAATTATAGTTTTAGAAAATAGAACGTGAAAAAGAGAAAATATTCTTTTGTTCGTTCCTTTTAATAATGAAAACCATACAAACTCAAAAAAAAGAGGTTTATTAATTTATATCTTATTTGTCACTGATGAAAACTATTCGCTTAAGTATCGATCTTAAAAGTATTTGCACGTGCAATGAATAATTTAGAATCATTGAATTTTTATTTTTTTTTTATCAAAGAATCATTCAAGTTTTGATATTAATTAAAACTTCCTTTTACGAACATTATAAAAAAATAATTTTTTCCTTTTATAAAGAATATATTTACTATATTCGACAAGTAAAAAATGTCAATCAAATTTATACTTCTAAGGTTTGAGATATTAGGTATAAAAATGTACCTAAGTTAGGGATTGCTGTTCTCAATTGTGTGTCTTTTTCCATGTCCCTCATTCAGATTTTACCATGCGTTGGATATATAGGAGAGAAAAAAAATAGGAAAGAAAATCTGAATATAAAAAATTAAGTAAGAAAATATAACACATGACAAATTATGAATGAGGGATTTGGAAGGGGGATACACAATTGAGGACAACAGATTTAAATCCCTGAGTTAGTTGTAATATGTAATTTTATCAACCGTAATCTAAGATCACAAACCGAAATTCCCACCACAAGTATTTTCGCTGATACGTACTTTTTATAAGCATTGTGTATTGATGTTTTCATAATGCTAATTTGCTATCTCCCTAGTTAAAAACATAAGTTATGTATTTAACGAGTGGAAATTACTCCCCAAATGCATATAACACATGAGGCTATACAAAAACTCAACCAAATTTAAGTATTCAAGTTCGCCGGATGAAATAAATTAAAATAAAAATATAAATTAAATACATTATTTATCCACCACATTTAATATAAAAGATTGGACATTATATTAAAATTTTTAAAGTTTTAATTAACTCCTTAAATTAATATAAATGAGTGAATTAATCCCTTACTATTATATATTAATCGGACGGAGAAAAAATAAAAAATTATATAATTTAAAAATCAGATTAATTAGATCGTGTCATAATGGATACAATTTTTCTAAAATGTAAGAGACTGTTCAGAATTTTAACAAGTCTATTACAAACATGCTGGACACTGTCAACATCAATGGAGACACAAGAAATTAGTGGCTATTCATCTGCAAGACTGCCGAAACCGGCGGCTCGTTAGACAAATTTGACTGCTTTCAGTACACTGTAAACTTCTCGACCAAATTGGACTTAAAAGCTTTGTTGTTAAGTCTCGCCTCTCAAGTCTCAACGTGTTCATTACCGGAAAAATCGCATGCCATTTCATTGCTTGATCCGCTCATCAATTTCTTCTAATTCCAGGTTGTACTTTCTTCCTTTCTCACCTGCTTACTTCACTGTGATTTTTCTACTTCTTTGACTTTTTTCGCTTTCTGATTGGCTCCTTTTTGTTATGCTTATCAATTCAGCTTTTGTCTTTTCTCTCCGCTCTTGAGTTTCTGTTTTTTTGTGCTTTTTTTGCGTTTTAATTCTCTGGTTAAACAGCTTTCTCCACTTCCCCGATTACAAATTGCATACAGTTTCACTGATCGGTTTCTGTAGTAGCGTTTCTACTGTTAGGTAATTGTTCTTCTCTGTTCCTTCGCAGGTTTTGTTTTTGATTTTAATTTTAAAAGGAGGATATGGCTTCCAGAAATGTAAATTATTGGACTCTTAGTGGTATAATTATGGCTTTTATTGACCTTGCTATAGTTTATACCCTGCTATGTGGATCTGCTTTTGCGTTTTTCTGTTCAAACTTGTTGAGTTTTTTTCGAATCAATCTTCCGTGTCCCTGTAGCGGGGTGTTTGGGTATCAAAACTATGATTTGTGCTGGCATAAACTGCTAATCCATTGGCCAATTAGAAGGATTATGGCTGTTGAGGAGTTTATTAAGAGCAGATTCCCCTTTGAGTCTATTGTGTTTGAGAAAAAATCCAGTGATCTGCACGTGGAAGGGCATGGAAATAGGAAATTTGCTAATGGGATCTCTGAATTTGAGGGCAAAGCTTGTTCTACCTCACTTTCAGGCCCAATACCATGTGAATCTGTTGATAGAGAAAGCGGTAGTGAAGCTAAGGGTAAAAAGATTATGAACCAGAAGAAAAAGTCTGGGATTCGGCGGCGCAAGAGAGCTGCAAAAGTCTTCCCTGATTTGCCTTCTAATAGCTCAGATACTGTTGGTGTAGGTGTTCTTCACCCTTTTTATGATTGCAGTGGATTAATAACAACATTCAGTGAAAGCTTGGATGAAGATCGTTTCCCAGGTGAGTGAAATAATCACTCAAGTCATATGTTTTTGTTTATTACTTTTTCAGCTGTATGTTTGCCGCAGTGAACTTGCTCTAAATGGTCTGTGCTCTTTGTTTCTATCTTATAAATTATCATATGCCTATCTATAGTTTTTGATTTAAAGTTGGTTGCTTGATTGAATGCCTTTCTGTCGGAAATTTCGCCTCAAAAAGGTCCTGGATAGGGTTTATTGATTCTATATTGGGTTCTTACGAAATTTGAAGCTGTTATTTCATACTATCGAAATTTTCAACCAAAATACAGTCTGATCATTGGTAGGGATGATTTAGGTGATCGAAATGCTCCAAACATATCAGCCTTTGTTATAAATTCAATGGACTTTATAGAAAGCATAAAGACACTGATAGGGATCATAATCTGTTTAAAATTTTGCAGTTAATTATGGAGATAGGCTGGGCAGTGCTGGGTATGAAGAAAATATGATCCAAGTGTTGAAACGTGCGCTTGAAGAAGAAAAGGCCGCTCGTGCAATGCTTAACCAGGAGTTGGAGAAGGAGAGGGCTGCAGCAGCATCTGCAGCCGATGAAGCCATGGCCATGATACTACGGTTGCAAGAAGACAAGGCATCGATTGAAATGGAAGCGAGGCAGTACCATAGAGTGATTGAAGAAAAATGTAATTACGACGAGGAAGAGATGAAAATTCTGAAAGAGATTCTTGTTAGGAGGGAAAAAGAGATTCATTTTCTGCAGAAGGAAGTTGAAGCATACGAGGAGATAAACTTTCCAGGAAATCAGCTGGTGGAAAGTGATTTAAGTGGCTCATCCATTCCACAAGGTTTGATGTATAAGAAATTCAGTATAGAAGGAAATGAGAAAACAGAAAAGGACATGTGCAGTTCCGTGATTGATACAGAATCGACTGTTTATGATGTTCATGTAATTGATGATATAGCTGTTCTCTCTGTTGAGGATCATGGAAAAGAAAATGGACCGTGTGGTTCTGGTTCCTTGGAGTCTGGCTGTCAGAATGCTAAATATAGGTGATTGTCCGAATATGGGAACAGCTGAAATCGACACTTGACAGCATTTATCGACTGCAGTTGATTGTGGGAGGTTGAATATAGACAATGAAGTTGAATGTCTTAGAGAAAGGCTGCGGCTAGTGCAAGAGGAAAGAAGAAGCCTTGCGGCTGGATTCTAACTTCTAGGTGTGTTCTAGAGTTCACTTCAGTGTTATAGTTTTCGTCCTTAATCTCATTTTATTATACCCTGGTTCGTTACTGAATGATTGTTTCTTGTTTGACTAGGTTATTCACATAAGATATCCAACTTATTCCAGGAGTAAAAGGTTTGACTTTACTAAAGGTATCAGACTACAAGTTTAAGAAGAGGTGAGCACAACAAAATTACTTCTTTGAAAAATTTAGAATCTGAAAGTTAATGTTTGACATCGGTGTTACTGCAATATTAGCTTTCTATTACATTCTAATATCTATCCCATTGCCATTCCATCATATCAACGTTAGCATATGATAGAAAACTGATATAGATTTAGGGAAACAGAAAAGAAGAACTTCTTTTACTAGATTAAAATAAGAACAACAAGGATTACAACCTAAATAAAAGAGAGACAACTAAGATCAAGATATTAGAAAAGAAAACCCAGAGCTATGGCTCCTCACAAGGCACTGCCCCCTTCTCAACTCAGGTGAGACCCAAATACAAAATATCAAAAGTTGCCCATCCCCTTTATTATCTATCCTGTATATAGCCTTTTAAAACCCTAAACCCTTAAGTATTTCTCTAAATTATTATTCTAACCTTAACTAGATTATTCTTTCCTAACATTGCCTACCCCTTTTAACAGTCTTGTCCTCAAGACTGGATTCTGGAAACGAAGATTAATTTTCATCCTCCCACAAAGCCTCCTCGAACTTGCCATTTACCCACTGAATTAGTTTCCAAGTGTCTTCCTCTAATCCTTTCAACTCCATTTTTCTCCACTGCAGTTTCAGCTTCCACTAGAAAAATTTCTCCTTCAACATGAACATCTTCATCATCCGCTAAAAGGAGCACTCTGAGTTTTCCTTCAGGGCAACGATGTTGAGGTGTATATGGTTGAGCGCACCTAAAGCAAAGGACTTTCCTTCTTCGTTCATCCCAATACTTTTGGGAGATATGCTTTTTGCCTCTGTTACGCAACACAGACTGATGCTCAATTGCTGGAGAAATTATAGAGGACCTTGGGCTTTCTAATGGATTAGTAGAGGAAACACAAGAATTGGGCCCAGCCTAACTCTTATTTTCAATTTGAGTTGTATCCCCATTTTTAATTGACCCTCCCCATGTACTTGAGATTACGTGACTTGCAGCAACACCTTTTCTATTTTTTGACACGATTTCACACTACTAAAATTCCCCCCTTTGCCCTCCTCCTGTGTCAGAGCTGCCTCGGCCAACCTGGCCAATTTCATGGCACTGATTCTAGTTGTCGGGAAGTGGATAACAACCTTACTCACCTCTTCTTTAAGTTCCGACATGAAATAGCCGACATATTGCATCTTTGGCTGCCGGGGAATTACCGCCGCCACCATCTCAAAGTCTTCCACATACTCCGTGACTGTTCTAGTTTGCTGGATGCTGGCCAAAACCTGATATGGGTTAGCATCGAAATGCCCAAATCTCTGCAGGAACTCGATTTTGAACACTTCCCATGTTAGGTTTGGTGTTGATTCAAAGAGCAACTTAAACTAGTGAATAGCCGCCCCCTCCATACAGATCTATGCGTCGGCAACCATAGCTCCGGTAGGGTCTGATTAATCCTGAAGTACGTCTTAGCCCTAGAAATCCACCCCCTTGGATCGTTACCATCAAACAGAGGTAGCTTAACCTTCCTTCCAGCCCAAGAGCCCCCATTGTTGTCTCTGCCCCCTCTTAACGATTGATTAGGACCACTTCCCCCTATTTTATAGGTATTCTCCATCTCTAGTTGACGCCTTGCTACAGGGGTGAGTATAATCCTCCGTCCTCCATTCTGAGGTATGGAACTCCCTTCAATCTCCATTTCTCCTTCGATTTGGGCATTTTATGAAAGATTTTCCTCCTTATAAGGCTTCTTTTCCGATCTTCTTAACAGAGTAGAGAGTTGAGTTTGAATCCCTTTCATATCAGCCCGCATCGCCTTTATAGAGTTACCCAACTTAGTCACCTCTTGCTCTATCTTGGTGAGTCTTTGGTCATGTGCCTCAAACTGATTTTGGATCCTTACATCCATCTCCCCACTGTTCTTAGTGATCCGGCAGGTCAGACCAACTGATAGAAAACTGATATAGATTTAGGGAAACAGAAAAGAAGAACTTCTTTTACTAGATTAAAATAAGAACAACAAGGATTACAACCTAAATAAAAGAGAAACAATTAAGAACAAGATACTAGAAAAGAAAACCCAGAGCTATGGCTCCTCACAGGGCACTGCCCCCCCTCTCAACTCGGTTGAGACCCAAATACAAAATACCAAAAGCTGCCCTTCCCCTTTATTCTCTATTCTATATATAGCGTTTTAAAACCCTAAACCCGTAAGTATTTCTCTAAATTATTATTCTAACCTTAACTAGATTATTCTTTCCTAACATTGCCTACTCCTTTTCACAGTATTGTCCTCAAGATTGGATTCTGGAAAAGGCTATTTATATATTCAATCCTTGCATTTTCCACCTTACAGAGAAGGCTTAATGCATCATTCACCCCCTGAATTTGTCCAAAAAAGCCAGTTGCCGGCCTGAACTTGTTTAAAGTGCACTATTTTGTCCCCTCAATGCCACACGCCAGTTTCTGGTTGGTTTGACTTTTCAAATATGTCATTTTCTGATTTCTCTCTCCAACCAGAAGCTGACACATGACATTGAGGGGGCAAACTGGTGCATTTTTTGTAAGTTCAAGGGGGTATTTGGAACTTTTGAAAGTTTAGGGTGATAACTGACTTATTTTTGACAAGTTCAAGGAGTGGTTGATGCATTAAACCTATAGAGAAATTAAATCATAAGTTTTGTTATGTAACCGAGTAATTTGATAGTTCTTATCATAATTGAATTTCCTCCATTTTCAGGCGAGAGCTTGATGACGAAAAAACACAACCTAGGACATCATAAGAAGAATTCTGTAAGAAATTAGATCATGTACAAAATTAGCCTTTTCTTTACGTCTTGAATCCTATAGTCTCAAGGCCAGCTTGGCATTGCTTTTTAAGTTGCTTTCAAAATAAGTTGCTCTCACATCATTTTAATAGAACTACATATTTTGGCTTTTAACAACACATTTTGATATTTAATTAGGAACTGTCTGATTTATTTTTTCCAAAATCAATTCTGCAGCTTTAAAAAAAGCTTGAAAATTGAGTTTTTCAAAAAAGCTGCTGAAAAAAGCTGTAAAAACTCACAGCCACACTGGCCCTTAGATGTAGGACTAAGGGCACTTCCAATGATTCCATTCCTCAAAATGGGGAACACATATGGAGAATGGTTGAGTCCAACCATTCCCTATATGTTATGTCTCCAAAGGGAACCCCATTTTGGGGAATCCATTATTTTATTATTACTTTTTGTAGTTTTGATTTTTTTAGTTGTTTTGTTAGTTGACTATATTAGAATTGATGTCGAGAAATTAATATAATAATAATAAAGTATTATTAATTTTAGGGAATCTAATATAGGGAATGGAAAATGGGGAATATGGTTGGAGCAAAGACATGTTAAATTCCCTAAAATAGAGTTTGGAGAATGAAAAATGGGAAAAATGGTGTTACTTGCTCTAATGTCTACTTATGTCCATATGAATCTATATATCCACTTCAGTCTTTCTCAAAATCTTACATTTTTAGTATTGGGTGTTTGCGAGGAAAAAAACATAAAATCATTGGGTTGTAAATATACAAGTTGTATTTGAAATAAAATTGGCCCTTTATTGTATAGGGCTAGTTTAGGATGCGGTTACTAATTAATTAGTATTAAGATTCAAAATCTTTTATCCAATGTCAAAATATGTTGTTTTATTAAAAATTTTTAAGTGGAGTTAAGAGCAACTTGGCTTGTTTTCCGTGTCTTTTTCTCGTTCCACCAATTTTGGACAATGACAGTTTGTGAGGAAACAATGCAGATATTCTTTCCACAATTTGATTTTAATTAAAAAAATTGTATTTGTCTGTTATATGAACTTCTTTGTAATTTAGGGAACTAAAAGAAAATTTCTAGAACTTCACCAACAAACAATTAAAAGAATAGGTGAAGGGTTACATCACCGTAGCTGGAAAGTAAATCTGTCAAGAGGCTTAAATTTTGAAAGTTTTAACTTGCCTCTTAATTTGATAAAAGTGAATCAGTTTGCCCCCTGAACTTGGTAAAAGTATATCCCTTTCAATATTATGTGTCAGCTTTTGATTGGTTTGACTTTTTGAAGATGTCATTTTTCTGATTTTTTCTCTAATTGGAAGCTGACACGGGGCAATGATGAGGCAAACTGGTGCACTTTTGTCAAGTTCAGATCGGGTCATTTTTTCCAAGTTCATGGAGCATACTGGTTCATTTTAAAGTTCAGGGTGACACTATATAGCATGGACACTCCAAAACCTAGAGTGTCCCCTTGTCGGACACCGATACTCTCCGGACACTCCTCGGATACATGTTCGACACTCCAAATTTCAAATGGACACTCTACATAAGATGGACACTTCTCGAACACTCCGAGGACACACCTCAGACACTCAAAGTGGAAGTTAATGAATCTTCTTTGTGGAAATATGTGACAAAAATAGAAAACCTTAGTGGGGGTGGGGTGATATGGCATTTAAATGCAATAATATGGGCAAGAAAAGTAAGAATCATACACGAGAGTTAAAGCACATTTGTTGTACATAGCTGATAAACGTATTGGCATGTGCAATAAAGTCACAACAACTATTTCAGATTTTTTTTATTCTTTTATAATTGATCAAATGACTATGGATGTTATCGATTTTATTATATATATGAATATTTATGTTTGACAATTTATTTTTGTTGTCTTGTCCCAGCTGTATCCAAATACATATTTTTTTCAAATTGTCGAGTTCGCGTGTCCGTGTCGTGTCGAGTCGAGCATTCGAGGCGTGTCCGTGCAACCTAGGGGTGATATCTGATTTTTCGTGTCAAGTTTGGGGAGAAATGATGTGTTTGGCCAATTTGAAAATGATAACTTGGTATGATGTGAGTATATGATTATGGTGTGTGTTAATGATTACTAATCTTAATTCTTAATTTTACTCGGTGGTTGTGTGCACGTGGTTGAAAAGTTCTTTGATTGGAATTTTCTCCTATTTCTTATGTTGCTATTGCCATCATTGAATTGGCTTTTTAGATTGAATTTTCATGTTACTGCCAATTCACACATTTGATTATGAATCATTACAAAAAGTTAACATATTTGGGGCATGTGTAGTAACTAATAACTGGCCCTACTCATCAATCCAGAATTTGATTGCAATCTAGTATTGACATATTTACTTGATGAAATATGAGTTGCTAAAACTATAGTAGATATGTCATTTTTTTATTATATTCTATAATTCAAGCGTGTTCACTTATTGAAATTGTATATTAAATTATCAGAAAAAAAATTGAAATTGCATAGTAATCCATATTTTGTTCAATTTTATTATATATAGGGATTATACAATGGAAGAGTAATGCATTTGTATTCACGGGTAATACAACGTTAATTTATGGTGTAGTCTAAGTTTATATAATTTCTTAATGCAAAATTAAATAAATTAAAAAAAATAGCCAATTTCAATAAATTAAATACCAAACTTTGCAAATTGCTGGCTAAGTATCGTATTGGGATTGACATATTCAACAACAATATAATTACGAGTTTTTATGAGGAAATGAAGTTATTTATCTTTGAGGAGTATTATATGTTGACTTAAGTTTTTGCAAGTTATTTTTATCTTTTCAACATAAAAATTATTATTTAACTCATATAAATGTTATTAAAATTGGACCAAATCGATTTATTTAATTAAAAAAATTATAATTGAATTATAATTAAACTGCAGTTTAATTCGATTAAACTAAGATTAAAATGTTAAAACCGTGAACCGTTCAATTCGATATTCAATTCGGTTTCGATAACACTACTTGTTACAAAGTCAAAACAAACAATTGAAAAACTTTTTTAACGGAGTGCGCGAAGCGTAATAAGGGGAAAGACGGCACCGTGAACTGTTAACAAACGGCGGTTTAAGGTGACGACCACTGCCACCAGCCTTCACGTCGAACAAAAACCGCGCAGCAATAATAATCTATTAATCATTACATAAAAAAGATCCGAAGCGCCAAATAGAAACGGTCGCCGGCGACGGCGTCACGCGACGGGAGCAGCATACTGTTTGGCTCATTTGGCATATAAAAACGCTCGTGATTACGACATGCCTTTTGTTCCGGTTACCTGAAAGCAACCTCACCAGCTGCGTTCTTCAGTTAGTGCCAATATTCTATTCAATTTCGCAATCTAGACAAAATTAATCGTAATTTGAAAGCAATTTCATTTGTTACAGATCGAAAGAGATAAAGCGATCCTGTTTATTGTTATTTTTTTTCACCATAAAGCATTGCATTTGCTCTGGCATCACTCCGTTACACGTGTCTGTGTATATCTGTATATGTATATATATGTCGATGGAAACAGTGTTGATTTGAATACTAACTAGCGTGAATTTGATTTGTTGGAATAGGTATTGATATGATCAAGAATGTAGTTTCTCTTATTTCTTATATCTGATTTTTTATTTGCGATCTTCGTTTTTGGATCTGGCCTCTCATTCCAATTCATATCTAATCTGTGAGATCTGTTAGGTGTTTATGATTTCACTGTTTTATTTATATCTAATCTTTTTTTTGTTGTTTGATCAGATTTAATCAGAAATCTGGTCGTATTCAGCGTTAAACAAGAATGCGAGGTAAAATTAAGGAGAAACCTGTTCAAAATTGAGCTGAGCAAATGTGATTTGTTGTTCTTTGTGTAATCTGTTTGTTTTGTTTTTTTAGAGGGGGAAATTTTGATTCAGGAGAATGAGAGGTTTAATGGTGTTGACATGGAGACTTCTGAGGACGATAAACTGAGAAGGAAGCCCAGATCTTTTAAGAAGAAGGCAATGAGTGCATCTACGAGGCTTACGTATAGTCTCAGAAAGCGAGGCAGGCGGGTGGCTGATTGCCGGTTTACGGCGATTTCGATCAATGATGTAAGGGACGCTAAGGAGGAAGCCGCCGTCAATGCGTTTCGTCACACATTGATTGCAAATGACCTGCTTCCGCCTCGCCAAGATGATTACCATACCTTACTGAGGTGATTTATTGCTTATTTGATGTAGTATATGATTTCTATGTCCTGTATTCAAATGCTGAAGAGCACATTCTCAGAACTCCAGGAATTAAATTTTGTATGGCAAATTAATTTGTTCATTCAATCAATTAAGAACACAGTTGTAGGAAAATATTTAACATAAAGTATTTGGAGTGTAAAAATTCGGTTATTTCGAGACATGGCAGGAACCAATACTGCAAAGCAGTACTGTTTTTTTTGGAGAGGATTTTCACTCAATGGATCTTATATCAGCATGAACAGGATGGTTATAGCTAGAATAGAATTTTGGGAATAAATAGGAGTTATAAGTTCTAACAACTTAATTTTTCTGAGATTTGACAACTGAGATGCTACCACAAACTAAAGTATGATATGAACACCAGAGAAGCACCAACCAACCAACCAATCAACTAAGCCTTAAATCCCACGCTAGGTGGGGTCGGCTATTTGGATCTTCCGATGCCATGAAGCTCTATCAAAAGCCCACTAAAGTATGATAGGAACACCGGAGAAGCACACATTTAAAAATTAAAACTGGAATGTAATGCATGACCTTGAAGTTTTTAAATTCCTTCACCACATGCTAATGTAGGTATATAAATAAAAAATGAACTTGTCTTCTTAGTGTTGTTATTATTAAGTTCAATTGTCCCACGCAATTCCAGATCATAGGGTAACTTAGTTATAGCTTAATCTAAGTTTATTTTCTAGCAAACTAAAGTTCTACTGAATAGTAAGAACCATAGTTGTCAAATCGGGATTCGAATCGAAAATCGAAATCCAAATTTTGTGAATCGAGAATCGTGAATCGAATCGAATCGAATCGTAAGATTCGGGTTCGAGTTCATAAAATAATAAACTATAACATTTAAAATGTTTAACTTAAAGATACTATTGAATTTTAGTCTAAATATGCAAGTTTAGAATTCAAAGAGACTTATTTTCTACTCTTCGTAAATTAGAGACTAATTTCAAAGTAAAGTAATGACGCGATTTGCTTTAGTGCACAACTGCTCCACCGCTTAGTCGTCGCCGGAAGGCCATTGCTGGCAGCGTGGCGTTGGGTTCCTCCATCCGACGACTAATTGGTGGAGCAATTGACTTTGGCAACCTTGAGTCAAATCCTTAATTTTATCTTCAAAATGATATGCTTCTACCATGCTTTAATTTCTTATGGTTGATGAATCGACCGAATCGTAAGATTCGGCTAATTCGCCACCGAATCGGTTTTTAATCGTACATTCAGGGTGAATTTAGATTCACCCCATAGATTCGAATTGATTTGAGGTTGAATCGAACCGAATCGTAAGATTCGTATCGAGAATCGTAAGATTCTGATAACTATGGTAAGAACTGAATCTCCTTTATTGCAGGTTTCTTAAGGCTCGGAAGTTTGACCCAGATAAAACTCTCTTGATGTGGTCAGAAATGCTTAACTGGAGGAAAGAGAACAACGTAGATACTATCATACAGGTAAAGTTCTGTTATTTTTTAATTGCTGTAGAATTATTTGAATAGTTTTGGCTAACATCCTAATTTTCATACTTGCACAATGTTGCTTGGTCAGGATTTTGTATATGATGAATATGAAGAAGTACAATGTTATTATCCTCATGGTTACCATGGTGTGGATAAAGAAGGTCGACCTGTTTATATTGAAAGACTGGGAAAAGTTGAACCTAGCAAGTTAATGAGTGTGACCACGGTGGATCGGTTCTTAAGATATCATGTTCAGGGATTTGAGAAAATGTTTGCTGAGAAATTTCCCGCATGTTCAATCGCAGCCAAGAGGCATATAGATTCTACAATCACAATACTGGATGTACATGGGCTGGTATTCTCAGAGACTACACTAATCATTTTTCTCCAATTTTGTTTACTAAATGTCTTTTACTTAATGTTGTTCCTTGATATTTGATTTGTTATGCAGAACTGGATGAGCTTTGGGAAGGTTGCACATGATCTGGTTATGCGAATGCAGAAAATTGATGGTGACAACTATCCTGAGGTGGATTCATCATATAAGTAGAATTAATAGATTAGTTGCCCAAGTTATTGGCGTATTAATCTTTGGATCACTTATGTTATTTACAGACATTACATCAGATGTTCATTGTTAATGCTGGTAGTGGATTCAAACTGCTATGGAACACAGCGAAAGGCTTTCTAGACCCGAAGACTACTTCAAAGATAAATGTAAAAGAATTTGTATTTGACCTTCTTTTAGTATAGGAATTCCATAACTGACATATTCTGATCTCGGTTTACAGGTTTTAGGCAGTAAATTCCAAAACAAGTTGCTTGAATTTATAGAATCAAGGTTGGAAAATTAATTTCTATCGATGCCATTATAATATTTTTAACGTGGCCATTCTAACTCATGCTGCAAATTTCTTTTGGTAATTCTTGCAAACAGCCAATTGCCCGAATTTCTTGGTGGATCTTGTTCGTGCCCAAATGAAGGCGGTTGTCTTAGATCTGACAAAGGGCCCTGGAATGACCCAGAGTTGATGAAAGTATGATCCTTGTCAGTGTTAAGCAAATAATGAGCATTTGATGATTAAATTTCTGAACTTCAATTGCTCATATGTGAACTAAAGTCATCAACATTATTTGCAGATGGTACATGCTGGAGAAGCCATGTATTTAAGGAAGATAAAGAATTCGGATGATGATGAAGATATAGAAATAAAATTTTTTGCCTCTAAGGTGAGTTGCAAAGAAATTATTCTTAGTTCACGTGATTTTCTCTAAAAGCATGGGTTCGTGATGATTGTTTATGCAGATTTCAAGAAGTGAAATATCTTTTGCTGGCTCAGACTCCGGTATTAAGCGTAGCACTTCTAGCTTCACTGAGCAAATGCCACTTTCTTATGAAGTAAGTTTTCAGGAGTTTTCTCAGTTTCTTGAGTATTGGAACCAATCCTATCTTATTTTGCTTTTCTTCCTATTAGAGATTGTTCACTGTTGTTGTTTGCTGAGCTGCCTTGGTGTACTTGAAGTTAGTTGTTCACTGTTTTTCTCTAAAATAAATAAAAATGTTGGCTTTAGAATGTGATATCCAGTCGTCAAATAGTCTTTCAATCATGTTGGTAACTGGATTATATTGAAATAAACTTGTACGTGATAGACTCAAACTTCTTTTTCATTTACGTGGTTTGAAGTACTATATTTTCTATCCCTTTCCTGCACAATCTAGGGACAGAAGCATAGAGATGAAGGACCTCCCTGGTTTTGATGATGCTTTAAAAATCTAATGAAGTAACTTTTTTAGTTTTAAACTATATAAATGTCTCTTGTTAATAATTTTAGTTAGTAATTAAATTATACAACTTAAAGGAATCCTGGCTCTATTCAAACCTATAAATTTTTCATGTTAATTCTAACAGACGTGTTCGTTTGCTAGCAGAATACAACGATATGGAAATGAGAAGAAATTTGAGCTAAAAAAATGAGTCGGATATATTTGAGGGGAAAATTTAAGTTTGACATTTTTGTAAACACTAGCTCTGTTTGACTAGGATGATGATATTTGGTTATGTAGAACTGATTTTCTTGGATTGCATGCTTTTGATATCTTGATTGAAGCATTGGTAATTATGGAGAGCAAGGTGCTAGGCGACTACTGAAGCACTGACCTGTAATAATTTTGAAATTGTTTGATAATTTTTCAAAAGTATTTTTCGCTGTCCAAAACTTCATACTTTTGAAATGAGAAGCTTATTAGAAAATCGATGTGTAAAATGACGCCATTTGTATGGTGAGAGGAATTGCTTAATTTAAATTGTTGCAGTTGAGCTGATTATTGGCCCGACGTACTGATACTACATCTTTACATGGCTAACATGCTAACTTTATTACTTCTGTATGTTCTACTGACTCGTCATTTTAGTGCATAAATGTGACACGTAATGTGCTTGTGTATTTTACAGGGAAGGACGGGTGATCCAGCTTCTGTTCGTAACCTGGTTGAACATGTTCCTGCTAGGGGTGAAGATTCTAGTTCACCTTGTAAGTGACCTGACAATCACATTGAATGAAGCAATCATATTATTTTGTCTTAATACTGGCTCCTCCAATATGTCTCATTCCACCTACTGCCCCTCTGAAAAATATCCCAATAGCTCCCTCAACATTCAAAAAGTGCACCAACTTGCCCCCTTATCGCCACATGTTAGCTTCTGGTTGGTTCGACTTCTCAAAGATGTCATTTTTCTGATAATTCTCTCTCCAATCAAAAGCTAACATGTGGCATTCAGGGGCAAGTTGAGGGAGATCGAGCATATTTTCAAAGTTCAGGAGGCAGTAGGTGGAATGGGACAAGTTGGAGGAGCCACTGATGCATTAGGCCTAATAGTTTTGTGAGAAGCTAGTCATTTTGCTTAAAAATTTTCGGTCGTTCCTTACCTGATACATTTTGCAGATGATTCAACTGGTAATATCAATGCAAGAGTGCAGCAGAAGAAGCTCATTCCCCATATGATAAGTTTTGCTGTTCACTTCATATACAAATTGTTAGCATGGGCATGTCTTTTCGTTCCAGTATTGGGAAGATATTTTGTAGCACAAGGCAGACACAGACAATTGGCTATCCCTCAGAGCCCACAATTGGCAGAGTCAAGTAGTTCTCAAGAGCAAGAGGAAATAAAAGAGGAGTCTCTCGATCCGTGTTGGCAGAGGCTGGAGCATTTAGAAACAATGATAGATGAGCTGGCTGACAAACCTAACAATATTCCCCCTGAGAAGGAGGATATGCTTCTCGAGTCACTTAGTAGGATTAAATGTATCGAGCACGATCTACGGAAGACAAAGAAGGTAATACATCCATAGTTTCCATAGAACATTTCGGCCAAATACATCAGTAGCCCCTCAAAGTTGACACATTACACCTACTGCCTCAACTTCGAAAATATCCTCGTAGATCCCTTAACTTTAAATAAGTGCACAATTTTGCCCCCTTAATGTCACGTGTCAGCTTCTGGTTGGTTTGACTTTTCAAAGACGCCAACTCTCCATTCATAAGATGACATGTGGCATTCGAGGGGCAAATTGGTGCATTTTTGCCAAGTTGAGGGAGCGCTTTGGGGACACTTTTCAAGTTCAACGGGGTAGTAGGTGGAACGTGCCAACTTGGAGAAGCTGTTGATGTATTTGGCCAAACATTTCACTAAAAAAATGCACTTCGCTCAACACATTGTTCATCATTATCTGGTGTTGAAACTTAAAAGTAAGCTTTCATTCTGCAGGCGCTGCTTGCAACTGCTTCAAAACAGGTGGAGCTTGCTGAGACCCTAGAAACTCTTAAAGAACACGCCTTAAATGTAAGTTCCTAAACTTATCTATAGGCCTAATGCATCTCCGAAAACCTACTGCCTCCCTAAACTTTCAAAGTGAGCTTGTAGCTCCCTCAACTTTCAAAAAGTGCACCACTTTGCTCCCTGAACGCCACGAGTGAGTTTTTGGTTGGTTTGACTTTTCAAAGATGTCATTTTTCTGATTTTCGCTCTCCAATCAGAAGCTGACACGTGGCATTCAGGTAGCAAAGTGGTAACTTTTTGAAAGTTGAGGGAGCTACCGGTCACTTTGAAAGTTCAAGGAGGCCGTAGGTTTTCGGAGACAAGTTTAGGTAGCTATTGATTCATCAAGCCATCTATATAATGAGTAGTGGAGACAATAGATGAATTTTGACAATTCAAAATCCTTTGGCAATTACAGGGGATGAACTCCTGTTGGCCAAGAACCTGCAGATCCTTTCCAGTAGAAAGGTGAGTGCCATGCCTAGTGACTCTGCAGAATTAAGTCATTTTCAGATACAAATTGATTAACTCAGCAAATTTATAGGTATGCTTTCGATTTTTTTTTTCTTCAAGTCGTTTGCGCTCTAGAAACATTTTTCTTATTTCAATTTCTTTTCTTCAGGTTCTTAGAATACAAAAGAAAAGCATACAACACTGCTTTCCACATTCCTATAGATACACACAAAAAAAAAAAATACCTGAGGGAAACTCTGAACATGACATACATGTACAATTTTTTTTTGTTTGTGTACATAGTCAATAGCATGATCATTTGATTTTTTACTGATCAACAATAGATGTAACCATTGATTTTCATACCAAAATGATGATTTTTGGGAAGGGAAAGTAAAACAGTTTTCGGATTAAGGCAATTTTGATGTCTAGCTATACATGTTTCTATCAGTATCTGTTTTTATCCTTTTGCTATAAAGACAAACTCTGCTCCTTACAGTCAATTGAACCTGTTTGAAGCACCAAGAAATAGAACAACACATATTGGCAAACACACAGGAATTCCTATTGGTCCAAATCAGGTATAAAACCACTTGAATGACATCAACAAACACTGCATTCTCAAACTTAGAACAGTACTATGCAACCATGTTAACCACCGGGAGAAATCATAGAGCAGAAAAATTTCCCCCAGGCAGTTACTAACTTCCTGCAGTAGATTATGAGAAAAAAACAACAGTTAAAGAAGAGGTGGGCATGGGTCCCGGCTTCTGCGTCACAAACTGGGCAATTCAGGTCCGGCAGATGCAACCACTGTGCTAGCTGGTCCCTGGTAAGCAAATAGTCTGAGTGGCAAGCCAGAAAAACATGCGGTGCTTGGAAGGTGCCAATGAACACCGAACCTACTTGTTGAAACTAAAAATGAGACATGGGCTTAGAAGTTCCCTATAACATTTGGAAATCCGAAACCTCCCATTACAAGTGCAGCTTGCTTGTAAGTTTCGATTCAAAGTCCCACGAAGCCATCACATTGAAACACATCTGAACAAAATTCTCTAGTCGTTATGTAGATATAATGAATCCACTTAACTCATAAAGAGTCTTGTTTAAACATAATAGCACATGACTATTTGCGAAGAGATGCTATATTCCATTTCGATCTCTCTTTAAAGCCTAATCCCCCAAACTGCTTAGGCCTTCACACTCTCTCAATGAATCTTATTGTTGTCCTCTCTATCCCCCAAAGAAATCGCCTACAAATTTTATCAATGTCCTTGATCATCGACTAAGGAAGACAAAATGTACTCATCTAGTATGCTCGGATCCCAAAAAGGACTGAAGAAATCAACTGGATGCGACCAACAAACGAGAGATGCCGAGTGCCCCAACAGGTTACAATCTGTCTCATTTTATCCACCACGTAAGCATAGTCGTGCCTACTCTAAATATCTCATGGGATAGTTCCTTTACCAACACCAACCATATCCAATTAGGAGTTTTGCATCTCCTCCATAACTCCACAAAAATAGATACTAGACTTGCGCTTATTAATTTGCAGCCCAGATGTCGAGAACAGATGAAGCACCTCAAGCAATAAGGTGATTGCATTGTTGTTTGCTTTACCGAGTAAAATGAGATCACCTGCGAAGCATAACGCATAAGGCCAATGCTCCTACACCCAGGATGGAATCTTAAATCATGCTACAATTAGTTGATATCGAAAAATCTTGCGGAATTTTGTTGCTAGTGGCAGCGACAACATGGTAAACAAAGGAATTCGAATATTACACATGTTTAACACATGTACTATTTCACCCGTTACATGATATGTTTATATACATATCTATTTTAATTCTCAACATCCAATATAATTAGTAATTACAGTACATAAATAACAAATGAATTACAGTTCATCATTCCATAGACTCCAAACTTGACTATCTATTCAGAAAATTAACAAATAAATTCAATATGAAGTCTTGAAACTATAACTAAATATACCATACAGTAATACATATTTAACTATATATAACCGACTATCCTAGTATTTATCCATACGCTACCAAATTCCATGATGATTTTGAATGTCTTATTCTTTTTTTTTTTGGTGGGGGTGAGGCAACTATAACATAAAAGCGATTATCGAAGACCCTAATAAAAATCTATTGTAGTGGGGCTTCCTCCTAAAAAAATTAATTTAATATCGTGTGGGAAAAAGGTATATCTTTATGTACAAAATTTACCGTAGTTTATGCACCCATGAAATTAATAATTATTATATCCCTCACTAATTTACTCTAGTTTTCCCACAAAATTGAATAAAAAAAAAGAAATTGCTAAACATCACCATTTTACTAGGTACCTCTGAGTTGAGATTGATAGTTCATTACTGGAGTGAAGCAAAAGTACAAGTAAAAGGATAAATTTTCTTTGTGGTATTTAGGCCAGTTTGACATTGCTATCTGAGCTGCTTTTAAAATAAATTGTTTTCATAAACTTTCAATCGTACTATATATTTTAACTATAAATAACATATTTTAATCTTTCATACTAATTAATTAAGAACTTTCTAATTTATTTTTTCAAAATTAAAGCGACAACTTAAAAAAAAAAAACTTGAAACTTTTGAGAAAACAGAAAAAAAGGTCACACCAACCTATCCCTTAGTATGGATGGTGTAATTTCAGTATAATTTAGTTGGGCTTGAAATGGGCTAGGGTTGGGGCCCATTTTAAATCACAACTCGACCGGCTCATAATATTGCCGGTTTCACTCAGTTGCCAAAAGAAACTATAAAATTCGATTGGCTAAATCACCAGTCACCACCGCCACCGCCCCAAAACCCTAACCTCAATGTCCACCCCATCGACGTCCCCCTCACCGCCGCCGAAATCAGCCTCCCACTCGCCGTCAACTCTCACCGCCAAGAAACCCCAACCAGTCCCCTGGACTCACCAAGAGACTCTCCACCTAATCCAAGCGTACCAGGAGAAATGGTACTCCGTCAAACGCGGACAACTCAAGGCCAACAAGTGGGAAGAAGTCGCCGCAACCGTCGCCGCCCGCTGCGCCCACGACTACGACTACAATCACCCGGCGAAATCCGTCATCCAGTGCCGCCACAAGATGGAGAAGCTCCGGAAGCGGTTCCGCGAAGAGAAGCGACGGGGCTCCTCTCTCTGGCAGTACTACGATCTCATGGAATCCCTGGAACGCGGCCCCATGCCTATATCCGCGAAACCTCTGGCTTCGGTTGATGCTCCTAATTCAGACGAAGAAAATGAGGATATTGAAATCGAAGACGAAGAAGAAGAAATAGAAGCGGAATACGAATATAGAAACAAATCGCGGAGCGTAAACTATATACTCCGGAAACCTAGTGGATTTGTTGGTGAGAAGAGGAAGCGGGAGGAAAGTGGGGGAGGAGAGATGGAGAAGAGGATAGCGGGGGAAATTAGGGCGTTTACGGAGAGGATAGTGGGGATGGAGAGGAAGAAAATGGAGGTGATGAAGGAGACAGAGAAGCGGAGGATTGAAATGGAGAAGAAGAGGATTGAGATGATTGTTGATTCTCAGAGGAAAATTGTTGGTATGATTTCTGCTGCTTTCAGTTCTTCCCAGGATGAGTTGAAGGTTGAGGATCGTTATTGATTGATCATTTTTTGCAGAAATGTCGACCCGCACTTACAGGATCTTTTTTACTTATTTGATTCATATTATGGTAACTTTAAATGTTGTTTTTGTCATCATAACATTACTGGATTTTGCTGCTAGAGGTTGCTTCAGAAAGATTATGGAATATGGATTATGAGTTATGGTCGGAACATCGGTTGTTGATCTTGCGAAGAGGGAGAGGGTTTATGAAAGTGAGTTTTGAAAGCAACGGTATGATTTGCTATGGAAGCCATTAGAACAAGGATGATATCAATATTAGTGAGTTGAAGACTGACTACTGGTATTGAGCAGCTACTCGGTAGAGATGGAGGAAACCGGAACTATAGGGCAAGTACGGGATCTTCAGTTTAATTTCAATGTTATTTTACATGCTCCACAGATGAATTAAAATTTCTCATTTTTAAGCAATTTTCAGAATTAGTGCTGAGGAACTTACATACCTTCTGTAGCTTAGTAAAACTAAAAAGAGTCACAAGGCTATTTCTTGGATCGCGCGGGATAATTGATGCTTTGCGAAGATTGTTCAGACTACATAATAGCATCCCAACACGCCCCAATCCGATTTGAACCTGCCACATGGAGGCCAAGTGTACGGCTGAAATTATTCTCCTTAAATGAGTATGAATTCCCAAGAAAATAGAGAAAAAACTGGACTAGACTGAAAATAAAAAATTGAGTTGAGGCAGAACTTAAATTGAAAAATCGGACTACGAGGTGTCTAGATCAGTCAAGGGCCTCATAGCGCACAACTAAAGCTAAAGCTGATTCAACAGTAACAAACACCTGGCCTCATATAGGACTAGGCATGCCCTTGGCCTAGGCCGCCCCATTTTGCTAGTTGCCGCTTGATTTTTGCTCCCATTGCCCTATGGGGCCCTTGGCCGATCTAGGCTTTCGATTTTTTTGGCTTGGCCTAATCCCATTTTTTGTTTTTCGTGTAGTCTGGTTTTTGCTCTCTTTCCTTGGGAATTATTCATATTGATTTGGGGAGAATAATTTCGGTTGTACACTTGTTTCTGCAGATATGCATGTGGCGGGTTTGGAATGGGGTTGGAGTGTGTTGTGATGCTATTATGTGGTTTGAACAATATCTGTAAAGCATCGGCTTTCCCACGCGATCCAAGGGTGCTTGAGCCATGATTTTTTTTAGCCTTGTGACTCTTGTAGTTTTACTATGCACTTGAGAATTGTAATTTCGATGATGTATCAAAGTAATCTTCAGAAGGTCTAAGTAGTTTACAAGACTTGAAACTCACCGATGTCAATGCAACACTATAATGCAGAAGAACTGAGGAAGCTTTAACTTTTCAAATTGTATCTGAACCAACAAGATGGGAAACAAACTGCATAGAAAACAGGAACTTGGACGACGATCATCACAAGGAATAAAGAGCACATAGATAGTAATCATTCAAAGTCGCAGTATAAAAATATGAAAACTCTTGCCAGGTAAAAAAGGATGGTTCAGACCATTCATTCTCAGAAATTGTCCTACTTACCTCTACAAAAGTCATTTTATGGTGTCCTGTAGGGATGCAAACGAGTCGAGCCCAGCCCAGACGGAACTTATTTAAGCTCAGCCTAGCTTAAAAATAAAAATGATTGAGTTCGGCTCGGTGTAAAATTGTTGATATGATTTCTTCTGCTTTCAGTTCCGAAGATGAGTTGAATATTGAGAATCATTATTGATCTTTTGTTGCAGAATTTCTGTATATAATCGAATGAAACCTGCAAGATTTGTTTTCTTTTTTTCTTTCAATGGATTTATTTGCCTTTTATTTTCTTCCCTACTTATGTGGTTCGAAGAACATGCGACTTCTATGGCAATATTTTAAGGGCTTTTTAGCCAGATACAAAAAAATGAGCTCATGAAACTTTAAATACCAAGCATGTTTTTTTTTTAAATGGCAAACTTCAATTTCACTTTTATAAATACCAATTTATTTTCAAGTTAATTATACCATGTGTAAGAGTGGTAATCTAGATCTTATACCGGATACTATATCAAAATAATGCTCTATGTATTGAAATATATGACAAACTTATCTAGAAAAATAATTAAATGAAATTTTATTGGTGGGATACATTGAACTTAGGCATGAAATTTCACAAACCATGTTCCTTAACTATCCACATATTTTGAAAATATAGTTATTATAATTACAGTTACCTCCGTTGCCCTCTTTCCCAATTCACTCATATTGCAATCCAACTTTTCCAATTTCTATTTGTTTTGATAAGTGTCAAAACCGAAAATGAAGCCAGGAGGAAAATCATCTCTGCAGAAAGCAGAAGGGGCCGAAAGTGATAGAATTAGAAGGTGCTGAATCCTCAGTTAATATCATGTTTCTGTTTCAATCCTTAGTTAACATCATGTTTCTGTTTCAATTAAGTTGCTATATTGTAAATTACTTCATTCTTGTTGAGGCTTTCCTTGACTAATGTCTAGTTTTCATATTTCAGTTTCCACCAAAGAAAAAGGGAAAAGAAAAGGCCAAAACTGCTATTGCCTTGATCAATCGAAGACAAAGCTTTCAATGGACTGTCACTTTCATAATAAAAATTCAAGCAACAAAGAGTACCATGTAGTTACGGGTTTATACTGATTCGCAGGTGCTTTGCAAATCGGACACCAGTTCTTTAGCCTTAGCCATTGACATATGCTAATATGCCGTGCTCACACTGCAACATCCGGAGATAAGTCAAAGGTGAGGTGAGAGACAGAAAGGGTGAAGATAGGTTTGAGGAGACGGACTATTATTTATTACATGAAATAAATAAATAAATAAATAAAAGTTAAATATACTCCCACAACAACTCCTCTCTTTTTTGGGGTGATAGGTTGTCATAAAAACCACTTGATAAACATAACAAACTTACTTTTCAATACACCTAAAGATGCATCCAACGCAGGACTAAGGAAACTTTTCAAATCGTAACTAAACCAACAAGACAGGAAACAAACTACATAGAAAATAGGAACTCGAACAACGATCATCACAAGGAATAAGGAGCACCTAGATAGTAATCATTCAAAGGATTTGCTTAAAAATATTTGTTACCTCTTCAAAGTAGCGGTATAAAAATATGAAAACTCTTGCTAGGAAGATAGAAATATTTGTTACCTCTACACAAGTCACTCCATGGTGTCTTGTACCAAATGTTTTACATAGTGGCATTAAAAGAACATCTAACCGAACAGTTTCGAGTACTCCATTGTTAGATATAATACAGTTTGCCACAATATATGCAGATTAGATGCAAGTACCAAGTCAAAAACAATCGGGTCGACATGGCAATGATAGATCGATATGGACTATAGTTTATACAACCAGAGACCGACTTTGTATTCACAAAATTGCGAAGGCTTTTGCCCATAACAATGACGACTTTCAACATTAACTGCAAGTCTAACAAATACATGCCCTAACCTACCCGAGGCATACAATGGAAATAGGCCTCCCTGCAAAACATGGGGAAATGTACAGAAACGGACAGATATGAGACCCTGTACACCTATATGTGTCTCCATCTTCCGAAAGCCCTACAAAGTGGTAATTTACATGATTTCCCCATATTTTGATATTAAAATAAAGACGAAAAAAGGGTCAGCAGACTACGCTTCAGTCAATTTTTTATAGAACATGCGAATCAAATCAGCACCTGTTTCCATTTCCTCGTGTGGAGTAATCGGTCTCATCTGCATTAAATTCAAAATGATTTATTTCTCCATTTAAAAAGTTTAGTTGTCTGACATGCTGCTGAGATAAAACGTCTAGAGAGAAATCAAATCAATCCCAAATAACCTAAGGCCTAGAAGGTGTGTTATAGAAAGAGCAGAAAGCAAAGCATCACTTGACACATACATCGGCAAGAACTTTTTAGGGCCCTCTATTATCATTAGTTTGTCCCTTTGATCCTTGTGCTATACATGTAAACTATTTGGTCTCTGTGCTATTCAATATGTTACTTTTTTGTCCCTCTAGTCAGATTATGTGAAGGGTAAACTTCAAAAACATGCCCTGTGGTTTGGTCGGTCTTCAAAAAGGTGCTTGTGGAATATTTTTTTTCAAAAGGGTGCTTGTGGTTTCAAAAGTTTGCAAAAAGAGGATTTCCAAAATTTTAAAACCACATTTTGAAGGGTAATCTTGTCCATTTTGAAGTGAAATTTTACAGCTTAGTTAATGAAAATATAATACACCTTATTGATAAATTTTAGAAATTTTTTGAGAAGTATTAATATTTTTTTAATAAAAAATTGATTATTTAAAAAATCATAACAAAACGAAATTTTTTTGAATATCACGCTAATCTTCATATATAATTCTTAAATAATATAATTAAAATATAGGAATGTTAAATTTATTGAAATAACTAGTGTAGCAGCTAATTTTCAAACCACAGGCACCCTTTTGAAAAAAATTATTCCACAAGCACCTTTTTGAAAAATGACCAAACCCCAGGGCATGTTTTTGAAGTTTACCTTATGTGAAATATCACTAATAAAGTCTCTATCGTATGGGGTCCAAAAAGATAACAAATTACATAGCACAAGAACCAAATGGGTAACGATTACATAGAACAAGGACCAAATAGTAATGATTGAATAGCACAAGGACTAAATAAGTAATATAACCAAATGGACAAAACATTTATAGCACAGGGACCAAAACTATATCATGTATTAATGGATCCTAAGAAATTTGAATCCAGTCTCATAGTAGTAAGGAAATATACAGGCTTGAGAAAGTATTGAGAACAAACACATGCCATCTATATTTCTCAACTACGAGTAAAATAGGGAAAAAGTGCTAGATTTACCTGTACATTGCTGCTACACAGGGCATCCAAACCCAAGCCTTAGCAGCACCGACTCCTTCTGGAACTTCTCATTCCAATAACTTGCTTCACTCCAGCTGAGAATTAGTGGGCCTACTATACAAGCTGCCTTGAGCTGATTGAAGATGAGGCGTTTGCTGTTGCTGTTGTGGCAGCAACTGTTGCTGTGATGACTGTTGTTCTGGTAGCTGCTGTTCTAGAGGTTGGAACAGTTGCTTTGACAAGGGTTGTGGTGGCGGTGGCGGTGTTGATTGTGATAGTTGTGGTTGCCGTTGTGTTCCAGCACTCACATGTTGAGCCATGTTTCCTGATAACTTCCTCTGGCCTAAACCCGAACTGACTGATGCCACTGGCTCATTTCCCGCCAACTTTATATGAGAGGTTGGATTTGTCATCACAGTATCACTGGGAGGTTCCGGATGTTTCCACTGGGAAGAAGCAGACGGAACATTCGGTAGCTTATTAGCAGAATCATGGCAACCTTGAGAAACTGATGTTGTATTTGTGCCCGTCTGTGAAACCTTGGGAGTAATTACTGGCTGTTTCTCTAAATCACCCTGATCAGATTGCGACTTGTTTTGCATATCAGAATTCAACTGACGATTCTGTTGTATCCTCTGGACAGCTGGCTGACCAGGCTGTTTTGACTGTATCTGTGGAGTTGGCTGCATCGACGAAACCTGAACTTGTTTGCTACTATCAGAATGACATGGCATCTGTTGAACTTGTTTTGGTGGGGCCGAGGAAGAAAATTGCTTTGATGGTGGCTGAGAAGTAGCCAATGGTTTAGACGGTTGTACTGAATGCAAGCCTTGACCTTGCATCATGTGCATGACGTGCTCACCCTTCTCCACACTTTGGTTATTTTGAGGCACGGAAAGGCCATTTAAATGAGAATGATCGACGCCGAGATTCTGATGCACCGTTATGTTCCCTCTTCCTATTCCCTTTAGAACTTTAGCTTGCTGAGATTGTGAAAGCTGCTGCCGTTGCTGAGGATGAACCCTGCCAGTTTGTTGAAATTGCTGTGGTTGTCGAGGCCTTTGCTTTCCCACTTGATTTGTTAACCCAGTTGCAGCAGTTTGCGAGCTTCGACTGATCCCCTGATGTGGCAAGTTATGCTGTTTCTGCTGCTGCTGTTGAACTGTGACAGGTGTCAATGGGGAAGATGGTGTTGGAGTTTGTGGCTGATTCTGGGAACTATTCTGCATAGAAGATGATGACACGGGGAGTTGGGGCTGTGATGTGACATGTGGCATCAGGACACCAGATGCAGCTAACTGCTGCTGCTGCTGCTGCTGCTGCTGTAGGATTCGCTGCTGCATTTGCCTGTCTTTAGCCAAACGCATAGCATAAGCTTGCTGTGGTGAGGCTGTAGGATGAGTGGGACCCTGAAGATGAGAATGATGAGGATTGCTCGTCGAATGAGGTTGTTGTGGAGATATTTGATGACCAGGATATCCTTGTACAGCTGGAGGCATAGTCTGGTTAGCAAATGGTGAGTTCAGGCCATTATAAGCAGGGACGCCTTGGCTGGTCCCTTGCGAGACCTGCATCTGATGTTCAGGAACCATCACTTGTCTTTGATGCTCTGAGTTATTCCCAGTGCACCCACTCTGTAATGGAAATGCACATTTTGTCATATCATATTAAGGGAGTGTTTGGAAATATTCTTTTCAAAGGGATTCAATTCAATTTATAAAATTTTTGAATCTGGTATGTAAAATGATTTTAAACAAATTGAATTCTTTGGAAACGAATGTTTCCAAACACAAGATAAATTATTTATGCATCATGATTCACTTATAACATCTGAGGAAGTACAAATGTATGTGTTGAAAGGTGGGAGTAACGACTTATCCACCCAATGAGTATTTAATGCTATATGAAGAGAGAAAATACAACAATGATACAATAACAACATTATCCCAATGCCTAACAAGGCTCCGACACAAGCGGGGTAAGGGGGTCGGGTGTACCCAGCCTTGCCCTTGTAATTACAGAGAGATTTTCGATGGACCCTGAAGTGGAAAATACAACAACATTACCCCCAATGCCTGACAAGGCTCCCGCACAAGCGGGGTAAGGAGGGGTCGGATTTACACAGACTTACCCCTCTAATTACAGAGAGGAAAAATACAACAGTAACAACAACAGCAACAACATTACCCCATTGCCTAGTAAGGCTCCCGCACAAGCGGGGTAGGGTGTACGCAGACCCTGTAATTACAGAGGTAAAATACAACAATAACAACAACATTACCCCATTGCCTAATAAGGCTCCCACACAAGCGGGGTAAGGGGGGTTGGGTGTACCCAACCATACCTCTGTAATCACAGAGAGGTTGTTTCCAATTGACCCTGAAGTGGAGTTGCAACAGCTATCCGTGACTTCACAACATAATACAACAATGATAGAATGCAAATAAATTACTAGAAAATTGTTGCATCACTATAACAGTGTGATATGTATGACATGCGTGTAACAACATACTTGTCAACTTAAATGAACTACGAATCAATGTGATCATTGATACAAACGGATTTCGATACTGAAGAAGACTAAATATGCATTGCACAATTCGTTTACTTATTTAGAATAATACAACTTACCCGCACCACATGTATACCATCACGAGATCTCATCATTGAATTTCCTTGACCAGAACTACTTCCAGACTGCATACTTACAGGGCTTGGCATCCCAACCATACCAGTGGAAAGCATGCTAGTAGAATTCAGCATCGGTGACGAGGCCTTCCCCTGAAAACCTTGCCTTGGCAGTGACATGCTCCTGTTCATTCCAGGCATCATGCCCACGGTGTTTCCACCGAGAACCATGCGAACACCTCGATCACCTCCAGAAATTGGCCCCGAAACAGGCAAGTTAGATTGCTGCAAGTTTCTGTTGGATAACATTTGATTATAATGTAATCTCTGCTGTTCATCCATTGGTAAAGATGTTCTTGGAACACTATATCTACCATCCCTGACATAATCGCAATAGTCCCACATCCGGTAAAAATGAATAAGGCATTGATGATAGCAATAACAAGCAGAAAACACATAAACCTAATAAATTACAAGAATGACCACCTGGTAGGAGGATTAAGTGGGCCAGATGGTGATGAATTACTGCCGTTCACACTGCCAGGAGATGGGCCAGAAGTAGGAAGCGATACAACAGCACTTTGATTTGACATGGGTACACCGGTAGCATGAGAACTTGGATACCCATTAGGAAGAGTTTCTGGGCTTGATGTAGTTGTATCACAGAAATCAAGAGGCCTATATTCACATAGAATAACAATCATTAGTACAGTTGCTAGCATGAGACAAAAACATCCAGATACAAGCCAAAGGGCGGCAACAATGAACAAGAACAACATTACCCCAATGCCTAACAAGGCTCCCGCACAAGCGGGGTAGGGGGGGTGTATGCAACCTCACCCCTGTAATTACAGAGAGGTTGTTTCCAATTGACCCTGAAGTGGAGTAGCAACAACTATCTGTGACTTCACAATAAAAGAAGCTCGGACAGTTAACGAGTCATTTTGCTTTAGTCCATTATAATCTAAAGCTGAAGAATGGTGAATCTTTGGCCCCATCGAAAGGTAAACACTGGTCTTGCGTATACTGAAAGCTAGATGGAATAACAAGAATACTTACGTCAAAGCATCTCCATTTGGGCTTGTAGGTACTTGTTCCAGAGCAGCAAGATGAGAATTGTGAATGGGAACAATTTCTTTAGGAGCCAGTTTATCGTTCTTTACGCGGCAAAGAAAACAGAAATCAGAGTCAGGAAAGGATAACGCAGACAACGAGAAATGGCAATCTTTCTAAGAGGCATAGTAGTTAATGCACTAGGCGCACCCAAGGCAACAGGGGTCCTGTCGCCTAGGTGCGAGGCGGAGGCGGAGGTGCAAAAAAAGGCGCACGAACTTAAAAAAATATAAAATAAAATTTTTTTCACTTCACTCTAAGGAAATTCAAGAATTCAAAGTTTATAACCATAAAACCAATTCCTATCAATCCAAAACATAATTAAAGAAAATTCAAGAATTCAAAGTTTACTCATAAAACTAATTCCTATCAATCTAAAATATAAATTATCAATCATCAGAATCATCAAGATCAACGAATCTGATCCTACATCTTCTCTATTTTGTTTTTTAAAATTTGCCTCATATGGGCTTACAATAATAACAAAGGAAAACCTTACCCCACCCCGCCCGAGAGTGGACTCGAACCTGCGACCTCTAGGATCACAGCTTCACGGCCCAACCACTAGACCAAGCCTTTTGACATCTTCTCTATTTGTTAAACATGAAAAACTGTGGAGAAAGTTGACACAAGTTCAGGTTTGAATTAGACCTTCACAGTGGAATTAGGGATGGTGAAAATTGAGCAGATCATAGGCTGATCTCTAAATGCCTATATTTTATGCTAGTTAAATCCTTAAAAACATTGTCTAGTTAGTTGAGCTGAAATTTTTGCTAGACCCCAATCAGGAATAAAGGTTGAAAACTGTAGGCAATAAGTAAACTACTTAAGTTAGCAATAATATCGGTAAAGCAAGGAAAGTTGAAAACAAAGAACAGTAAATTTTTTTGCAGTAGTTCAGATCTGTGCTTGTGCATCAAGTTAATTAGGAATAAATAAATGAGAGTTTAATAGGTTTTAATTACTAAATAGCCAAATAGGAAAACTAAAAGTAGTTGGCGGGCTTTAGAGTTTTAATAGGTGTCAATCAATATTAACCTAATTTAAAAAAAAAAACCTAAAAATTCAATTATTTGAGCCTCGCCTTGGGCATTACACACCTAGGCGCACGCCTTCGCCACATACACCGCCTAAGAAGCTTGGAGGTGCCAGGTAAGTCGCCTCAAGCGTGCTTTTGACTAGAATGCTAAGAGGTAAACATAGTTACTGCTTTTTGAGCTTAACTAATTACCTTTAAAATAGTTATCATGACAAATCAAGTAAGCGTTATTTAACCTTCTTTAGGTGACATTCACAGTAAAAATCAATATGGTTCTGATTCTAATACAGCAATAATGGCAAAAATTTTCATAGATCAGCAGAATAACACAATCGGCTCATGCATGCTAAATTTTGATCATAGACAAACCTGAGTTTTTTTAGAGTGATACTTCTTCCCAATCATAATAATCTTCTCAAAATGAGACCTGAGAGTATCTTCTTCCATAGGCCCTTGCAAACGTTGAAATAACTGCCTGGCACTGCCCTGTATTCAATACAGCAATGTAAAACAATGAAAGCAGAAAACAAAATCACATAAACAAATTTATAATGTTCAATTATCAGAAAAGAGAATAACTATATGAGTACCCATAAAAACTTGCCTTTGGGATGCCGGGCAAAGTTGATGGATAAGATTGGGAAGATCCTGAATCATCAGCACTATCAGCCCCATCACCAGCACCCTTATCCATCAGAATTTTGTGACGTTCTTTGCATTCCATAGGCTTGCGAAATATGCACTGAGCAATAGTCTTACAAAGGTAAAATCGTATGCCAGACAAATTTAACAAAACAATAATATTGCACATATTGTCTTTCAAACCTAGATTGTGTTTCTATAAATACAAGGATGCATAAGAATTTCACCTTGAACTGAAGGGTGCTGTTAATGGCATCACTTACAAGCTCCCAGTTAAGACCCATATCATGTACAAGGACTACAAGTGCCTGAAGTATGAAAAGAATAACACTTCATTTACTTGGCACAGCTTTGGCAAAAAAATAACTAATAGAAAAGATAGAGGTAAATCCAACCTGGTCCTCGAAAAGTGACCATGGACTTCCAGACCCCGACTGTCCGAGAGTCACCTACAAAAGAAATCAAAACCCAGTGTGAGATGTAAAATGAATAGATAAGGTTGACAATATAGGTAGTCACAACAAAGCACCTTCAATGATTTAGATTTTCTGCCCCTATCCTTATTACCAATGATTTTCACCGATTTACTAGTGCTGGGCATATTACTCATTTGAGAAGCTGCAGGAGAAGGAATAGACCCTATCATTTGGGCCATGTTATCCAATGTGCCATCCAGTGATTGTTTCATTAGTTTCAGCTTCTTTGCAGGATGTTGCCCATATAATAATCCTTTAAAAGAAAAAAAGGACAATGTAAATAAACCTAAAACATTACTCAAACATATCAAATGACAAACAATTTGGGAGGAGTACGGCATTACCACTGGCTCTGTTGGAGTCAAAATTATCTAGTCTCTTCTTGGAATGATCCCTCTGGCAATATAACCATTAAGAAACATAAAGATCTCAGTAAATGTTGTAGATTGCAAAATTTTCATGATAAAGAATACTGAAAAATATTTTAAAAAGAAGGTATTGATCAATGAACAAATGCATCATTGATAAAGAAAATGTAGCATTATAACAATGTGCATCTGACATCTGCTGAGGAATAGCCTCTAGTTCCTCTACCTCAAATCCAAAGGGATGCATCATGCATATTTAAGAATTCCTTCCCAACTAATATTGTTAAGGAACTCAAGCAAGGCTATCAATATATTTACTTTACCTTAAATAAACTAACAAGATATTCCTAGTTGGTAAGGCTCATAAGTTACAAACAAAGACAATTCCAATCCATCAATATATATAACACCTCTTAGTCAAAACGCCTTTTGAAAATAACTAAACTTTTCTACTCAAAAAAATTTATTGAAAAGAATGCTGCATGAGCAAGAAGGTCAAATGAGATGCAGAGCCTAAGACATCTGAATTTCTTAACTATCAATTCACGTGTAGCATATCCTATTTTTCTCTTACAGTCTTACCAACTACTTGTCATCTGTCACATATATGGCTAATTAGAATAGTAGATTAGCTATGGTATTAATATTAGTTACTAAATAATATTAATACCATAACTAATCTACTATTCTAATTAGCCATATATGTGACATCATCCACTACTACTTAAAGGAGAAATGAAGATAAATATTCTAGAAAATATTAAAAAAATCGTGTGAGAAATACAGAGAAAAACCGTAAACACCTGCTCATTGGGAACAGTGGAATCTAGCTGCCAACCCTGATCATAAGCATAACCCTGCAAACAAACAGTCATTCAACTCAATCAGCAGTATAAAAAAGAAAAAGCAACGAGATTGATAGTTTAATTAAAATAACTGCAGTGTTTCTATTAAAAAAATGGAAATTTCCCTCGCACCAGGTTTTTAGCCTTCTTCTTTTTCTTCGGTTTTGTTGTTGTCTCGGCACTGTCATATGGTAACTGCTTGTCAAAGTCCCCAATAGACTCAACCTCAATGCCCCTCTGGATATGGGATCCACCATGCAAAGTACTCTGGTCATCCTGAAAAGAATTAGTATCTCCACTGGAAGCATCTGTCTTCGCAGGAATCAGCATGGCCCCAGAATTAAAAGGACTAATAAACCTCTGCCTGGATGCAGAACTGCGGACACGCTTTGTTGGAATTGAACCAACGTGAAGATTACTTGCAGGCCTTTTTCCGATGACACTATTTGGTTGAGATGTTGCTGCATAGTGTCCATAAGTCGAATCAGCTCCTAACTCATACGATCTCAAAGAATTTGTCTTCATTAAATTCTTCTTTCTCTTCTGTTCATGTATTGTAGACCGGATACCATCAAAAACTCCGTGCAAATAATATGTGCTTGTTTCCCCTTCTTCCTCATCATATGTGTTCTCCCGATATCCAAACTCTGGATTCAAAAACAAGGATGTAATAGCACAGAAGAAAATTAAAAAGAAACACATCAGCAGAATAGCCAGAATTCAACCTGCTGCAGGATCATACATGGAGGTTTCTACTTCCTCTTGCATGCTAATGCCTGTCTTCTGAAATGGAAAAAAAACGAACAATAAGAAAGAGGACAAAAAAGGAACCAAACATGAAAGTGGAAAATTTCAGAACAGCTAATATTAGAGTATCAATTCTAACATTCTTCTCAAAAAGCATAATATCACACACCAATATAAATTTTTCTTCTAAGTCAGATGAGTTTCCCATTGCTAGACAAAGAGAAGGAATAAAAACTTTTATCAGTTGATTACCTCACACTGTGCCAAATGAGATTCAATGGAGACTCTGTAAGTATCCATGGCACCAGAGGGAACTGCGTAGAACAGGCTTTCCTGCCAAGGAAACACATATCTAAATGAAAATAGGCATGATAAACCACATGGTACAAAGCACATAGAAGCAGACATCTAAAACTAGGAGAAACGATAGCTGACATCAATCTTGATCAGCAAATTTATCATATAAAACTATAAAAGCAACTTGAAGTAAACAAAAAACTATAAAAGTAACAAAATACTTCCGTACTTCAGTAAGGTGATCTTCCCATGACCCGATAAAGCCTGAGTCAGTCACTCTATCAGGAGTAGATGGTGCTTCTGCTAGAAGAGAAGGAACAGCGGAGGTGTTGCATTTCAGAAATCTAACTGCATATCCCTGAATTGGTGATGCACAATTTTGAATCTCAAATTCTTTGCATTTCTCCTGCACACAAAGATGCACATGTCAATATACTAATCGCATGCATAAAATCAAAACTTCTGCAGCTTAGTTCATTTACAACTCAACTATGAATCTAAAAAAAATCACCAAATCTAATCACAGTAAAATAGAACAATACTTCAAATTATTCCACTTTCAAACACTTTCTGGTTTATCGATGTAATGGCTCAACAAGGCAACAAAATAGTACCTTCTCAAGTTCTTCAAACTTGTACTTGCAAATATCTGCACCACACCTCCTTGAGTTGTCTGTGCAGCTTTTCAGGTTGGTGCATTGTTCATCCTTATTCAAAAGTATCTCCGCTGAGTGCCAGAACTGCATAACAGCCTTTGCCAAATCATAAGCAACTCTTTTAAGCTTCCAACATTGGTTCTGTTCTTCAACCCTAAGTCGAGAGGTAAAAGCTGCACGGTGACAAATTTGAGCAGCAGCTGTCATTTTCCAAAGACGCTCCTACAGAGAACAGCAAACAATTGAGAAAAAAAGACCAAAGAAAAATTGGAGTTGAACACAGGTACTAGTAGCATGATCAGCCACTAAGGATGGATGGAAAACCTTCAAGTGCAAACAAGCATAGAATAATAAAGTTAAATGATGTCATTTGTCAATAAGGACAGACCTGTGCAAAATCATTTGCCAACCATTCCATTTCTTCGAGCACGAAATCCCACTGAGATTTTCGGCGACTTTCCAAGGGAGTAACTCCTACAGATAACTCAGCAATCCTCTTACGTTTAGCCTGTTTAAAAAATTATGTTGACCGTCAAGACTTTACTAGTAAGGAAATGCCTTTTAATGCTTGAACAACAAATTGCAATTAATATTGAGAGTTTCAGGAACCTACCTCAACAAGCCGTGCCTCTACCAAGATAAAATCTTCATGGCCCTTGTCTGCAACTAACGACTGACTACCAGAACAACATTGAGGGTCAGGAACAGCAGCAGAATTTTTCTCTAGCAAAGTAGTTTCACGTGGCTCTTGCATAGATGAATCTACGCAGTCCTTGGGCCCAGCAGAACTTATGATTTCTTTACTAGAATCGGGACCATCACCCAACACACTATACAATTCTTTGTCAGCAAGAGATACAGCATTATTATTCATTTCTCTCTCCATTTTGAGGAAAGAATCACTGCCAGAATGATTTTGACGCTCAATATCTCTATCTTCCTTGCTGAGGGAAGTGCTTTCTTTTACCTTGATATCATTCTTTTCATTTATCATTTCAGCATCCCGAGATTTTTGCATTTTTTCGGACTCTGACAATGGCTTCAAAAGAACTCCATTAGTATCAATACTTTTTCCATTAATACACATATCACTCTCGTTATTTGCATCTAAGCATAGACCATTTTGGGTGCAAGAGGATTCTGTGTCTAACCCCTTTGCTCCTGTAGTAGTGTTCATGTGTTTCCCTTCATTTTTACGATCATCAAAACCATTTAATTCAGCCGATCCAACACCATTCTCAGGTTTGGCTACATGTTCTTTTCCTAAAATTTGGTCACTCTCAACAGAGGCTGCGCCACTGGATCTTTTCTTAGCATCAATTTCTAAAAGTTGATTGCACTGATTTTCCCTTAAAATGCTGGTATCTAATGTATCCAACCTATCTTCAGTGGTAACAGCCTTAGATGGGTTGGCTGTTGTATCGATGGCCAGATTACCATCCAGCTCCATGTTAGACTGAGTATTTGCAATTTCAACGTGAGTTGCCATGTCCCCATTCGAAGTAGTGGACTTTGGATGTAGAAGAGAAGGAATGACCCGATCCTTCTTATTGTTTGTTTCAGGTATTGGTCCCTTCACATTCCTCAAGGACCCAGGAACCTTTAAGAGAGATCCATGACCGACAGAACTCTGAGCTATATCCGTTGAGCTAGATCGAGCACCATCACGATTCGGCCTGGACCTATTTCTTCTAGCATATGGACGAACAATAGCAGAATCTTCTGATTCCTTGGCAATTTGAGCCCCTCCCATCCGAGAAGACTGTACTGATGGAGCAATATTACTCCTCCTTTTGGGACGTTTAAGGTTCCTTTCACCATCAAGAATCTCGTTCTCACCGTCAAAATTATCAGCACTGTTAGGTTCACATATTGTAGGAGCCCCTGGTCTACCACTACTTTCCACAGAGTCCCCATGAGGCGAAGCAGTCAGCGCGAAACTACCTTTTGCTTCACTGTAATCAAAGAAGTAAAAATGGGATACATGGGGAAAGTGTTGGATCCTTATTAATTATAATACCATATTAATACATATTTCTTTGACTGTACAAATGCATACATGGAAGGTAAAGAATATACCTAGTCACAATATGTTCTGTGTTATGATCAGTCAAAGATGTAGACTGGACACTAACTGAAGCTGCATTACCAAACTTAAAATCTAATGGATTGCCACCCTGCAGAGAAGTAAACACTTAAAGTAACCAACAGCATACAGAGAATAAAAACACCAAGCAGAGGACTGAATTGACATACTTTCTCGAGAAAATCTAGCTCCCTTCTCCTTTCCTCACGAACATCATACTCCTGTCTGTTACAAAGAATAACTTCCTTATTCGTAAAGAAATAATAATTTATTACAATGTCATGCCACAAAAGAAGATAAAAAACTGTGAGATATTACAAACACAAGAGAGCATGTTAGCATCACCTGAGCTCTGCCTGAGCCCTCTCAATAGCTGCTCGGCGTGGAGAGGTTTTGATTCCGATTCCACTGTCAACAAACCCTCCCATGGAATCAACCTCAGCATTTACTAGGAGAGCAGATCCTGAATCACATCCATGCATTCCTCCTTAAATGATACTTACAAGTTTACTCTAGCCATTGGTTCCAATGCCTACCCAATTCACCCACCAAAATTATATACCAAGTATGTGACTGAAATATAATTCGCCAACAGATAATATAGCATTCCTCTCCTTAAATAACTAAATTACAGTGACATTAAATAATGCAATGGACAAATTTCCAAAGAACTAGGCAAAATGGGTGAAACCAACTAAAAATAAAACACTGCAATAATTAATAAAACAAATTTATTAAACTTCAGATGCAAGCAACACTACAATATTAGGGTTATAACATTATAAAAAATAAAATTGAAGGATTTACCTTGCTGAAAAAAGAACTTATTCAGAATGTATGCAATTATTACCATGCCTTGACAATTATGTATCCTATAATGCATATGAGAGCTCTAATGTAATCAAAGTCAAACATATTAGATACTAAATTATTTATACAAGTCAAAAAGATTAGAAAATAGGCTTGCACTCTGAATCCATGACATATGTCATCCCACGACCACAAGTCAATGAGCCAGACAGCATGGTTTTAAGAAGAGTATTTCATATATAGACAAAGAACAAAGATACATGTACCTCCAAATGAGAGCGGGCCAGGAAAAACGATGAAACAAAGGATTTAACTATCAAAGAGGACGAGACTTTACACACAAGATAACTGTAGGGAAAATGACATTCTATTCAAACAATGTCTCCAGTACCATGCCAATTTACAGGCATTTTGCCTCTTGAAGGCATTGATGATGAAGTATTTAACTATTTTAGCTTTTCAAGCACAAACCAATACAATTAGTGTTCATCCCTATAAGTTCATAAAACCTTGAAGACATTACTTTGACTCTAATCAAATGAGAAAATTTGGACAGTTAACTTTGACTTAAAATTTTGCATCCATTGTTATCATAAAACTAAACAGAAGTTTGAATAACCAGCAAATCATTTAAGAAAATACTATGTTATTTAGTTGAGGATGACAGGACGATTCTAACAGTTGAAGTATCAAAATTTTGGAAAATTACCAAGTTATCCATTGAAACAAGCAGGCGCCAGCAGTAATTTGAAAAGTTAGTTACAACCGAAAATTGTTCATCCCCTGAATAAACTTGTTAGGTACCATTTGCATGCCCCATATGCAACAAGAGCGCCAAAATGTTTAGCGCCTACAAGTAAGTTCAAATTCTAACATAGTCACTCGTTGAAAGACTAGTAATCAAAAGCTTAACAGCTTAATCACGACATAAACTAAGTTACAGCTTTTAATTCCCTCATTGACATGAATAATTCAACACACTGCATGAATAAGCTAGCACTGAAGGAAAATGCACGACAAAACCACGACAGAAATGAATTATATCTGTTGCCCCAAACAAAGAAACCCGAGGTTCATATAATCAATGCATAATTTGCCCAAATGAACCACTGAATTCCAATTCTAGGGTTTCCAAGGCAAGGCAAAATAAACCTAAAAATTGGAGCAATAATCACCTGAATTACAAAATTGGATAGCTAGGGCACAGCACTGAGACAATAAATAAGAGTTCCCCTCTTCCAACAATTTCTCTCTCCTAGGGTTTTGGAGCAAAAAAATTCCTCAATCAGAAAGGGGGCAAAATAACCCTAGAATTAGAAACGTCGCAGCAAATGTCAACCATAAAAGACGTGAAAAAAGGAGTTCCTGTAATTCTCTCTGAAAAGTTCGTCCTCTTTTAAAATATTACGAGAATTTTGTAATCTCGCTCTGAATTTTTTTGTAAATGTGAGGAAAAATGCTCTCTCCTTCAGGCTTGGTTCTTCTTCGAAAGAGATACTATGCAAGAGACCTCTCTCTGTCTCTGCGAATGATGGGCTTGGATTTGACGCGATGAAGACGACGATGATTAAGGCCTTTTCCCATACATTTTGGGCTTTTTATTATATTTTGACTTCTTGTAAAAATTAATAATTGTGCTTTTGGCAAAAATAACACAAATTATTTCATACACGACAACATATGAAAAAGTTAAATTTTATAAAAATATAAAGCTTAGTTCGGCGAGGAAAAACCTACGTTTTATAATATTTACAAGAATAATTATATACATAACACAAATGGCGAGTTTGGAGTTATTATTATCTGATTTCATGTGTTTTTCTCAAAAACTACGTGAGAATATATTTTTTAAAAAAAAACAGAAAAAAGAACTGTAGTTGTGGAAAGCAATGTTGGACGTGTACATATTCATGTGCCAATTTATGTAATAAGACCATCACAGGTATAGTTTAAATAACTTTGGTTCGTGTTTTTTAGATCATTGACTTACAATTAACAAGACAAGAATATATAATACGAGTAACGATTTAGATAAAATATTTGGTCAATTTTTTCGAGACCTGAGAAGATAAACACTTTGTTACCGCCTATACAAACTTTATAAAGTCTTCTACTACGCTATCAATTCAAACAGCAGCTGATTAAAAGCTTTATTTATGGTGCCCTTTCATTTACTTAAAATGCCATTTGTCCCTTTCATCTTGAAAACCCTCCTACACAATGCACATTAGACATGTGAATATGATGTTTTGCATTATGCCATGGCCATGATTGGTTAACATAGCATGCGCTCATCCATTTGGTTATTTGGTCGTCTTAGCATAAAAGTAATCTTCATATGCAAGGAAGTATTTGTGTCTTGTCGTGTTCGATAAAAACATTTAAGCATTCGGCCGTGTTTTGATTGAAGCATCTGAATATAGCAAGTCAGTCTTGTGTTCTTACAAATCTTTACAAATGGTACAGCTTAAAACAACCTTACTACCAATTAAATTGCAAGTGATGGGATGAGAAAACGCATTGAGCAAATCTCGGATAGACACAGTCATATCATATTGTATTGGCATTTGCTACTGGCGTAAATCAATGACATCGCGCATGACCCGTAACTGAAGTTATGCACCTTGTTTTGGTTAAGCTTTTATACTACCAATTCACAATAGCTACGGAGATATGTTGGCATCAATAATAGAGTAAAATAGATTCTGATGAATGTTGAACTTGTATAAATGTATGTATTTTTTTTGTGAAAGATTACAAGCATATGGACGTGCTTCGAATACCAACCAACTAAAAGCCTTAAACCCACACTAGGTGGAGTCGGCTAATGGACGTGTTTCGAATAAAAGAATTATTTGGTTTCAAGCCCTAAACGTTGTTTGAACGATCGTCTCACAAGCTTTTTCTTGGACAAACACCTTTTTTGGCCATAGAAAACAATCTCAAATCTGCCTACATATAACACAAATCTCCCAAAAGTTGTTTATATGCAGTAAAAAGTCTTTCCCAAATATTTACTATCCCCTTATTTCATCAACTTTGAATTGAACATAAATATTTCCAAACTATAATCACAAACAAATACATAATGTACAAGAAAGGCATAGAGTTACAACACCTGACGAATTCGTCGCTAAAAGTCAGGCTTCTTCCTCCGAATTTGAGGCCCTTCAACTAATCTGATTTGTTCTTTCAGTTCCTCCACATGTTTAATCATTCCTTTGCTTAAATACGCCTTAATCATCGTTTTATACGTCACTTTATCCGGCTTAATTCCTTTGCGTTCCATTAGCTCAAGCACTCCCTTCATCTCAACAAAGCATTCCAATTTCCCATAAGCATCAACCAAACAATTAAAAAACACAACATCTAATCTCATCTCCGAGTTCTCAATAAAACGCAACACCCCTCCAATTTTCGCAGCCTTTCCAGCTTGTCCATAAGCCCTCACGAGCGAGCAAAGTGTAACACAGCTTGGCTTGATCCTTTCCGACCGCATTAACCGAAAAAGATACTCCATTTGTTTCAAATCTCCAGCACGCCCAAATGCATCGATTACCACATTGTAGGTTACAATTGTCCATGAATATTTGTATTTCTGCATGTATTCCATTACAGCACTCATTTTCTTGTAATCTCCGGCTTTTCCATAGGAATCTAGAAGTATGTTGAAGGTTAGAATAGTGGGTTCGATTCCTGATCCTTGAAACTTCTCGTAACACTGCTCCATCATTTCGATTTGTCCACTGCTGCCAAAGGCTCGGAGTATGGAGTTCATAGTCCAAACATCAGGCTTACAGTCTTTCTCGCTCAGCATCTTGACTAATGTTGCTTCCATCTCTTGAAACCTATAAGGAAATAGAATGTATGAGTTATGTCCTTGCTATTAATATAACGCTCCATCTTGTTTCCAAGAACATAAATAGCATTTTTTTGGCAGAACCAACTTTTTGGTCCCTGTGGTATAATCCATTTACCCATTTGGTCTCTCTGGTAGACAGATTACTTATTTGGTCCCCGTGCTATATGCAACCTATAACCTTCTTAGTCCCTTTAGTGCATATTACTACGCATTGTTACATCTATAGAGATTCTAAAAATGCAGGGCCCAACAAGGTAACAAATTGCATAGTATAGGGACTTAATGTGTAATGGTTGCATAGCACAGGGTTCAAAAAGCTAACAGATTGCATAGCATAGGGGGCAAATGGAAACATGAATAGTAGAGGGACCAAATGGCAAATGAGTTATACCGTGTGGACCATAAAGGCCCTTTTGCCGCATTTTTTTCAACACCGATGAAGAAACTGCACAAAGAAACAATAAAGAAAACCAAGAGCAGGAGGCAGAAAATAAAAAGCAGAAGAAAACAGTTAAAATAGCAGCCATCATAAGGTCTAGATGATGGCTGAAGAGACTATTCTATCAATTAAGGATATCAACTTGCAGAAATTAATATTTGACTGATTTTTTTCGCCTTGAATTCATAGCAACCAAATCAAGCATTCAAAATATTGAAAATGGATGGGGTTGAATAGTTACATTTTTGCTTTGCCATAAGCATCAATGAGGGTGTTGTAAGTTATTGTATTTGGGCTGATTCCTTCAGATCCCATATCAGAAAGCAGTGCCTGCGCTTTATCAAAGGCATAGACTTGGACACACGACTTTATAAGAATTGAGTAGGTCTGAACATCAGGCTGACAGTCAGGAATTTTCTTCATTTCCTCCAATAGCAAAAATGCTTTGTCAAGGAGACCGCTCCTACCATAGGCAGATACTAAAGCAGTAAAGGATTCTTGGTTCACTTTACAGCCTTCACCAATCATCTCTTGAAAGAGCTCAAAAGCTTTTTCAGGTTGCTTACACTTTCCAAGCATAACAATGAGCTTTACGTACATACCAGCATATGGCCTGTACCATATTTGCTCTCGCAGTAGTTCGAAAACCTGGCAACATATACAAGTTTTTCACTCGGTAAAGGCTATTGTTCAAAAAATGAGAACAAAATATGTTTTGACTTTGCTGAATGAATGAATGTGCTGTCTGAAAGTGGAAACTCATCCTAAGGACCTAATCACTGAAAATACTCTAAAACTCAGAAATCCATTATGACAATGTTTCCCTGTTGCACAATTTCTCAGCATCCAAACACAACTTTTCTCAGCCAACATAAGCCACTCAACTGAAACAGCATGAGAGATTGTAGTCTAAAGTAAAAGCAGGATTAGTTTAAGTGAAATTAACAAAACCTGACACTTGACAGAGAAAATGCAAACCAAGAAGAACATTTTGTGTTGTACTTCTGTGCCATATGTAAGAAAGGGCCAAATTCAACTACCAATCACTCAAATCGCTCACAAAACACTTCCACTATCACACTAAGCTATCTGTTGTATTATAACAAGAATCCCTACTTCCAAAAGAACTGCATCTGATCATTCACATAATTCACTAAATGGAAAACAAAACACTTGATTCGAAGCCACATCCTAATTAAAAACGCAACAAATTTTTCCTCTTTCAAATTTTCTCACCATCCAAACGCAATCCTTCCTCTTCACTCAAAGGTGGCGTTTGGTCCGCGGAGCGTCTATTCCGTGGAATAGAAATAGAATTGTATGGGAAAATGTCAAATATGATACACTGTGCAGCACGGAAATGGAAACGGAAATCAGAGACGCCATTTCTAAAAAATAAAGGTGTGGGGGAAACGAACACAGACATGGATACATATCCGGAAATGGAAACGCCGAAATGTTATTTAACCGGAGTTTCCGTGCGTGCTTCGTAGACGATACATTATTCATCTAAAATCCGTAGTTTACATCTCATGGAAAAGAAGCATGTAAACTAGGAATTGCTACACAGATCAAAACAACCACAAATAAACTGACCTTAAGAGCAGATTCCCAACGCAGAGCAGTGATTCTCTCATGAAGAGCTTCAAGAACCGTTTTCGGGAGCAATTTCTTCGAATTTGTAGGACCTCTCTTGTTCTCAATAATAGCTTTAGTAGCCTCTCGTCGGAGAATCACAGAAATCGCCTTCCTCGATGCAAGCTTGTTGTATCCTTCATCTGTTCTCCCTCTCGCGTATTTCTCCTTCAGCTTTTCGAACTCTATCTCCCCTCTCCCAGGTCCTTTTAGCGCCACGGGGTCACTGTCTGCTTGGAGCGGAACTGGAAATGCTGCCTGTTCGGTTACCGGTACGCTACGCGATGAGTTTGGGTTCTTCGGAAACTGATGTGGCGGATGAGTGGAGCTGGATATTGTAGCCATGGACATTTTTTAAATTCGGTTTTCAATTTTCAGGGGAGTGAAAGAGAGGTTGAAGACAAGAGTTCATAACAGAAACAGGCCTCCAGGGCCTGATAAAGATTTAGGCCCATTAAATTTGGGTTCACAATGTCCAATCAATCCAATTTCCCAACATTTGGAAAACAATATTCAAAATTAGAGGAACTTGTCTCTCGGCAATTGTCTGTGAACTCAACTGTTTGTTGAGGAATCTCAATTGAATTTAACATAGCTGACATAAACGGGAAATATATAGAAAATGTCGTTTGAAAATTACATGGAGCATTATGAAAACTTATAAATTATTATTTAATACTGAAAAATGATAGAGGATTAAATGTGTTAAATAGAGATTTAATACATGTAACCACCACATATTTATGGTGACAAAACCACACGTTTTTGAGAAATTTCATTGAATAATTGTATTCATACACATTCAAAATTGTACAAAATTAGTTTGCAAACTCAAAAAGTCTAACTATTTGTTCTAATTACGTTAAGGTGGCTTTTGATTCGTGGAATATCTATTCCGTGGAATATAAATAGAAATGTATGTAAAGATGTTAAATATGACACATTATTCATCTAGAATGCGTTGACGTACAAAGTAGTAATTCTTAGTTTATAGGTATCTCATGGAAAAGCTATAACTTGTTTTAAAAAAGGAATAGCTTTTCCATGAGATGCATTTAAGCTAGAATTGCTATTCCGTGCATCGACAGATTCTAGGTATATACTCTACTATATTTGACATCTTTCCATTCATTTATATTTTTATTCCACATAATAGGTATTCCGTGAACCAAACGGGTACTAAGAGTAGTAATTGGGTGACATGCCTTATAAGGCTATTGTTTCTGCCTTGTTGCTTATCGTTACCGTTATGCTCAATGTGTGTGGTGAGTGTGAATTCCAAGTCGTGGGGTGACAGATCATCATTTGTGGCATGTATGGCTCTCCAAAATTTTGAACACCAATTTCAGATTTATTATTAATTCAATTTAAAAATATAAAATATCGGTGGAAAGTTTTGAAATCGTATTATACAATAACACATTTCAGCTTATTCAGGTTGAAACTTTTGTTTAGTATAGATAAGCACAAAATTAACAATATATAGCATTATCAATATGATATACTTAAAACATGTGTTATTGTATTTGTTCTTTTATCAGTGGTAAACAAAAATAGATGTCAATATCCCTTACAATTAAAACAATATCATTATGTTCTGCTCAGAAATTCAGTTTTCTATGTTGTGAATTTGCGAGCTTTGGTAAGATTCAATGAAAATATCGTACCTAGATCCGATATATCATAATTGAATTATTACGAACTTGCTTGAATCTATAAATGAATTCCTGCAAAACAATACACAAATTTGGGGGTGATTGGTGTTACCCCGTGGGGGACCCTCCGATGCCTAAGTCAATAAAGGATTCTGAGGAATATAATGAAAATAAGTATGAGAATGTTGAGATACCTGTTGAACTGACCTAGGGGCCTATTTATAGGTGCAGGATTTGCCCTATTCCCAGTGGAATAAGGAGTCTGAATTGTGATGAAATTAGAACTCTTCATACATATCTGATCCTTGTACCCCAAGGTGATAGGGATAAGGATAGAGGAGAGAATACAGGAACTAGAGTCCGACCTGGATTCTCCTTACTTCAAGGGCACGGAGATGCCCTCGAGCCGGTCATGAACCGTCTCAAGACTATAACCGTTCAAGGCATCTCGTGGTCTCCAGTTTTGTATGCTCTCCGGCTGGAATGCGATTCTAGCATGCTTTAGATTTTTCTAACTTAGTTGATGGAGCGAGCCACATGGCCCTTTATTGACCCGATCTCTAGGACGAGACAGGCGAGTTATATTTAGTAAGTTATCAGAAGCCCCCCCACAAGTGTGAGAAGTTCTTTAGGGCTTCTAGCGGCATAAACCAGCTCAAATTCCGAGCGGCCTAACGTTTAGGGCTACGTGGCTAGCTGTGGCCCAAGCATTCTCGAAGCTTCTTGAAAAGCTCTAGTCTTTTCATATCCTTTGGCGGTAGGCGTGGTTTTTCAAAATTTGAAACCATCCCAACCTTGATTGACACGTGGCACTGTGCTTCTGCTCTTTAATGATTGTGACCCTTCGCTTTCATTTTTCTTCCTATTTAAGCGTTTTCTCCCCCTCATTTCACCACTTTCGCTTGCCTGACTTTTCTACTTGACTCCGGCAATTTCTGTCTTCAAGTTTTCAAGGTTGATTTTCCGGCGATGTCCGCTTCTTCAAACCCTTCACCTCTCGCAAGTAAGTAATCTTCACAATGCTTCTTCCCTTCGTGGATTCTGTGACTTATTTACGCTTTTGACTTTGTGCCACCATAGCTTGGATTTCATGCTAGAAATTTTAACTTAACGAGTTCTTGTCAAACTGCCTTCTATGCCATTTCTGATATTATATAGCGGTGTATCTGGAACCTTTAGGCTAGGTATATTTGAATTTTTGAATGCCTTTGCTTTGGTTGTAATTTAGTATTGCCGGAATCTGGGTTTCTTTTGGCCGAATTCTGGGTTCATGCATGAATTTTGATGAATATAAAACTGCTTAGATTTTGATATTTTCCCTCCCAGCCGAAAAAGTGTTTAGATCCTTTAAGGTAGATTTTTCCTGAGTCTGACTTGTTCTAGGCAGCTTCTTTTTCTAGGTGACCATGTCTTCTACTACCTACATAAGTACCCGGCTCGACCGATAGGTTGTTTGATGAATATTGTGTCGAGTTTCCTGACTCGGTGTCAAGGTGCTACGTTAGTATCGACCCAGCTAACCTTCGTTCTAACATTAGGGTTCAAATAACAGCTGGGAGGATGGACAGGGTAGGAAAGAGTGCTGATGACAAGAGGAGGGCATCCCACTAGGCGTCCTCAAGCTTACAAATACATTCATCAGACTCGCCTTAGGCTGGGGAAGACGAGCAAGAAATTCATCAGCCGGCCCAACAAGACACCAATGCTTCCATCCCCAAAGGTTTTAGGGTCAAAAGGGCAGCAAACAAGGGGAAGGCCAAAGTCGTTGCTGGGGAGCCGACTGAGAAAGGACTACCTAAGCCAAAAAAGATGACTCCTAGGATAGAGGACATGATTCCCATCGTCCACCCGGTGGACATTGAGTTCAAAAATGCGACCTTCCCTTGGATGAGAAGGTGTAGGATCATGCTCCCATTTGAAAATCAGCGAGTTCATAAACCGCCTCCCGGGTGGTTTAGTATCTACTTAGAGCAGATTTGGTCAGGGTTCCTCTACCCGCTACCCCCGGGGATCTGCGACCTGTTGACCCATTGGAATATATGCCCGGCTCAAATACACCCAAACGCTTGGGGTGACCTTGCCGGTCACAATAAAATTTGTATAGACTTAGGGCTTAGCTTTGATGCTAATTTTTTCAAGCGGGTGGCATCCTGCAATCTGAACAAAGGTGAGGACCACTTGCATTTCTACCATAAGAAGGGATCCTACTCTTTTTCCGGGATATCCGACTTGGTGAAGAACTTTAATCAATTTTACATATTCATCAAGTTGCAAGATGGGTTCCCCACCTTTCTGACTCAATGGTTTTTCAAAATACCGCCTACCTTTACCGTCCCTAAAGATGAATAGGACATTCAGGTCGGGCTATTTGACCGGTTAAAGAGAGGGGTTTGGACTTTGGGCAATATTTCCTATGCCCTAGTTCATAGGCATAGGGTGATAGACTACGCCCTGAAGTCGGATGATGGCTTTGAATATCATCCCGACCCTTAGCTACATGGTGAGTTACCTTAACCTCTTTTTGTTTTATATTTTCAGCTATGTCTGGAGTTAGGGCTAAAATTTCTGGTGCCGTAGCCAAGCGGGTCAAAAACTTGCAGCAAGAGAATTCTCGATCGGCTCCGGTTGAGTTGGCAGCTCAATCTAATGAAGCTGTTGATCCAATTTTGCTAGGCAAAAGTGCCGTATGGAAGGCTGTTAAAGGGAAGCGTGCTAGCACCCAGGATTCGGAGCCGGCCAACAAGAAGCAGAAGAAAGCCGAGGGGGCTAGTGAGGTAATACTACATTTTTTTGAGCTTTGTACTTTGTGTTTTCGTTATTGGTTACTAAAACTTGTTTGTCAGGCTGCTCTTGATTTGGTCGTTGCACCGAGATAGGATGCTGATTCGGATCCGACTGCTCCTCCCTCCATCCTACTCGTGAGGGAGGCTTTGCAGAAGGTGGCAGGGGATAGGCCGGCTATCACTCTTCCCCTAGTGCAAGAGTCTCTTTGCGAGGCTTTTCATTTAGAGCGGGGGCTCAATGTTACAAAAAGGAAGATTTTCTTACCCTATCGGGTTTACTTTTCCAATCCATCAGCCATGTATGCTTTTTTATTTTTGATTAGTGTTCATGTTTATGTCAACCTGTATTCTGAGCAATGTTTCATCAGTCTTTGTCTTAAGGAGCCAAGCTTTACCACAGAGTAGAGGCTGAGGAGATCAATGTTGAGAAACTCTCTAAGGCAATTGACATGGGCAAGAGCCTAAAGAGCCGGCTAAAGGAGTCGGATGAGGCCAACAAGAAGCTGGCGGATGCACTTACGAAGTTAAAGGGAGAGCATGAGTTGCTCCAATCGGCCAATGAAGCTACCTCCAGCGAGCTTATCAAAGTAAGGTAGACCTAACCTCTAGCCGCCTAGAGTGTCAATCCATTCTAGCTTCCAAGGAGAAGGATGAAATCGAATTTATCCTATCCATTAAGGGCATGGTGGATGACGGCTATTAGTTTTGTCAGATGGTTTTGGATGCATGTCGGCTCCTTTATTTGGATATTCCCAAGACTCTCCTACAAACGCTAAAATATCCAAGATCCAATGAGCAGGAGGCAGTTGAAAAGGACCCAGGCGGGTTGGCTGAAGATGTACAGATAGAGTCAGGGGGAAGAGTTGAAAACGTATCTCAAGACTCTAATCCTGTAGCTTAGTTTGCTTTCATTTGTAAATTAGCTTTATTTTTGCTCTTGTAAGTACAATTTGGTTTGATTGAAGCCCCTTCTTGAGGCATTTTATTAAAGTCTTATTTCTGTGCCTTCATTTTTTGTCTGAATCAATCTTATACTTTACTGCCGATTAGATGATTGCTTAGGTCTTACTCATATCGTTATCCCTCAAGTATTTTATTTAGTGCCAGTCTTAATTGTGTTTTAGGGGTGGGACAGCCTAAAAACTGTTTGTCGTAGTTTTAACTAGGTCTTATGCGAGCAAGATATTTAAATCGGTCTTATGTTGTGCCGGGGATATGCTATAAAGTGTGATCAATACTTTTTGAGGCAAATGTATGAATAAAAGAATGCTTTTATTAATAATTTGAATACAAGTCCTGGAATTCTATGCATCCGGATATCTACTTGAGGGGAGCCGCCTCGTTAAAAACTCCCTTGAGGGAAAACCCAGTGGGAAAAATTCCCAAGGAAGGAAAAAGAGTGCGACTGCTAGGATCCCTAAGTACTTATTGTATAGTAGGGTCTAAGATTAGCAATGTTCCATGTATGAGGAAGCTCTTTGCCTTTCATAGTCCCTAGCTTGTAGGTGGCCGGCTCGATGACTTTGGTGATCTTGTAGGGGCCTTCCCAGTTGGCGCCCATTTTCCCTTCACTTTCTCGGGCCTGTGAGGCGGCCGAGTCTTTGAGAACTAGGTCTCCTTCTTTGAGATGGACTTCTGATATGAGCCTGTCAAGGTATCTAGCGATTTTTGCTTTATAAGCTGCCATGAGAATCCAGGTTCGCTCTCTTCTCTCATCCAAGTTGTCCAAGTGGTTCTTCATGTTGATGTTGTTCTCTTCTTTTGTGTAGTATGCCACCCAATCTGATGGGGTTCCAATCTCGACTGGAATAACTGCTTCGACTCTATATACTAAAGAGTAAGGGGTTTGGCCAGTTGTTCCTCAAGGAGTGGTTCTGTAGGACCACAGGACTTTGATCAATTCATCCGGTCATCTTCCTTTACAATCCAGCACTCTCTTCTTCAACCCTTATCCTAGGGTTCTATTGGTGATTTCTATTTGACCATTCTTCTGCGGGTGCACTACGGAGGAAAAACGATTCTTTATCTTCCATTGCCTGTAGAAATCTTTGAATTTTTCCAAGATAAACTATAAGCCGTTATCTACTATTATTCTCTCTGGTATCTGAACCGAGTTATTATATGCTTCCAGACGAAGTCAATGATCCTCTCGGCTATGACCGAGCTAAGTGCTTCCGCCTCAACCCACTTAGAAAAATGGTCGATTGCCACTAATATGCACTTCCTTTAGCCGGACACTTCTGGCATTGGTCCTACGATATCAATACCCCATAACGCGAATGGCCAGCCAGCAGTTATCGGCTTTTGATTGGCTTTTGGGATGAGTGATTTCCTTGCATGTATTTGACATTGGTGGCAAGTCCTCACGTATTCTTCTCTGTTGGCTTTGATAGTTTCCCAATAGTATCTGGCTAGGGTGATTCTCCTAAGTAGTGTCTCCGCTGCCTGGTGGGATCCACGGCTTCCTATGTGGATTTCTTCTATGATGAGCTTTCCTAGCTCGGGGGTGATACATTTGAGCCATACGTCCGAGTAGAATTTCTTGTACAATTCATCGCCCACCAATACGAATTGTATAGATTTTCAGGTTATTTTCTGTGCCTTGAATTTATCCCCGGGCAACTTATCATAAGTTAAATAGTTGTACAGATGTTGCATCCATCCGAGAGACTTCTTTTGGATCTATAGGTTTCCCCCCTGTTCTTCACAAGTTGGTCGAGTTAAGACCTTATAGGGGTAACTTAGCTCTTTCCATAAGTCTTTTCCTACGGCCGCTTTCACCAATTCATTTGCTTTCTCATTCTGAGTCAGATAAATATACTCAATCTTCCACTCGGTTCCATTGGCCTTGAGTTTTTCTAATAGCTTCCCTACTTTAGCTAGGTATTTAACCATTTCGGCTTGCTTGGTTCCATACTTCAGATTGATCTGATTCACAACTAGCCTGGAGTCACTTTTAAGCACAACTATATCGGGTGCAATCTCATTAGCTAGCTCCAATCCTTTAATCACCGCCTCGTACTCAACCGTGTAGTTGGTAGAAGGGAAAGCTAACTTGGCGGCATACGATAATCTGATCCTTTTAGGCCCTTGAACATAAATTCTGATGTCGACTCCTTCTATGCAGGAGGAACCATCTACAAAGATTGTCCAAGTTTCAGAGGGGATGGTTTGTTCCTGCTCGATGCCTGCTAATTCCACCATAAAGTCGGCTAACGCTTGAGCCTTCAAAGCCTTTCTTGCCTCAAATTATATGTCATATTCTCCAAGCTTGATGGCCCACTCGGTTAGGCGGCCAGAAGTATCTAGCCATTGCAACACTTTTTGTAGAGGAACACTAGTTCTAACAACGATGGTGTGTGCCTGAAAGTAAGGTCTAAGCCTCTTAGTCGAGTGAATGAGGGCCAAGGCTAGCTTAACTATCTTCGGGTATCTTAGTTCTGCATTTCTCAATACTTTGCTGGTGTAATAGATGGGATACTGCCCTTCTTGATCTTCTCGAATCAGGACGATTCCTACCGCCTCATCTGTTGCTGCTAAGAAGAGATAAAGTGTGTCCCCAATGTTGGGGCGGCTCATGAGAGGAGGTTTGGCTAAGAAATACTTCAGTCTATTAAAGGCCTCTTGACAATCTTTATCCTACTTGAAATCTCGATCCTTCTTGATTGCTTTGTAAAAAGGCATGCACCTCTTTGCTGAGCAAGAGATGAATCATCCCAAGGCATTGATCCTCCCGTTGAGACATTGAACTTCATTTAAGGTGCGAGGCGGTTCCATTAGGATAATGGCTTATATTTTTTCAGGGTTTGCCTCGATGCCTCTCTTTGAAATCAAAGAGCCTAAAAAATTTCCACTCTTAACCCCAAAGACGCATTTCTCCGGGTTGAGCTTCAGTCGGTAGGCCTGCAATGTTTTAAAAACTTTCTCCAAGTCATCTGTATATGATTCTTCATTTTTGCTCTTCACTATCATATCATCCACGTAGACTTCAACTGTCTCACCTATCATGTCTTTGAACATTTTGTTTACTAGCCTTTGGTAAGTTTCTCCAGCATTTTTTAATCCAAAAGGCATAACCATGTAACAATACGTCCCTTTGTGAGTAACAAAGGATGTCTTTTCTTCATCTGCTGGGTCTATGGGAATTTGGTGGTATCCGACCTTTGCATCTAAAAAGGAGTAACAATATAACCGGCTGTAGAATCTACCAACTAGTCAATACTTGGCAACGGATAACTGACTTTTAGGGTTGTCTTGTTCAAGTCCATGAAATCTACACACATGCGATAATTTCCATTTGGTTTTTTAACCAACACAACATTTGATAGCCATTTAGGGTAATTTACTTCTTTAATGTGCTTGGCTTTGAGCAACTTGTCTATCTCTTCTTCTATGGCTTTCTGTCTTTCGGGGGCATGCTTTCTTCTCTTCTATACCACTGGGGTGGCCTCCGGGTCAAGATTAAGGCTATGTTGTATTATTTCTGGTCGGACTCCCAACAAGTCATCGTGGCTCCATAAAAATGAGTGCTACTGTCCAACCAAGACCGCGTTGATGATAGCTTTTATGTCTACCTTCAAGTCTTTAGCCACTTTTAATGCTCTACCCGGTCCTACCATTAGTACTTCTTATTCGCCCACTGACTCGGCTATTGAACTGTTACCATCAGAGCTAGTATCTTCTCGATCTTCCTCCGATCTTTCATGTTGAGGCGGCTGTCTGTCTCTTTTTAACGAGGCTATATATGTTTCGTGAGCCACCAAGGGGTCTATTGGCACTATCGTCCCCTTTTTAGTTGGTATTTATAAGACCAAGTAAGCGGGAGATATTGAAGCAAATGATTTGCACGAGAAGGGACATCCCAATATGATGTTCAATCCAACTGAAATTTCGACAATGGTAAAGTCTACCTCCGCTCGGTATACATGCTCTCCGTCACCTATTTCCACATTTAACCTAACTTCTCCTAAGTAAACGATGGTGTATCTGCTTAAATCATACATTGTGGTATAGCCCGGCTGGACCCTATGATTATTTACTTTCAACTGCTCAAACGCCGATCTAGTAATCAAATTTACAGAACTTCCCATATCAACAAGCACCTGGTATACTGTGTAATTTTCTACCATAGCTTCGATGACAAGTGGGTCCGAGTGGGGCTTGGTTACCATGGTTGTGCTCCTATATCCGTCGCTTAGCGTAAGCGGATGGCCAAAAAGATGTCTTGCTTTCTTGGAAGGCGGCTCTCTATCTCCGCCGCCATGTATCACCATTACCTTGATTCCCTTGTCCTAGCCAGCTTTCTTTGTTTCTTTGGCCTTTTCCTTCGAATCGTCAGAGTCATCATGCCTATCTAACCTTTTTATCACCCCTTTAACGAGTTGGCTGAACTTTCCTACTCTAATCAGGGTGTGTACTTCCTCGATTAGGACTCTACAGTCCTTTGTATGATGTCCTCTAGCCTTGTAGAATTCACAATACCTATCATAATCTCTTCCCAAGGTTTTACCTTCTGGGATGTTTAGGAACTGGACGCTCCTCCTTTCCGGCCTGCTCTTGATAGCTACCAAAATTCTACTCAGCGAGGTATTTAGTTTTGGCTTATCTTCCTCTTGATCATATCGGCTAGACCCACGATTATCGCCTCGGCTTTAGTCCCTCTTTCTCTTCCACTTCTTGTCATCCCGCCTGGGATGGTCATTGTCATCAGAGTTCCGTTTGCTAGGGCAACTTACCTCGTCCACCTCTACCAAGTTTTGGGCCATGCCAATCATCTGGGGGAAGTGATTCGATTTTCTAGTAATGATTTCCTGCTTGAGGCGGTTGTTACGGGTTCCTTTTATTAAGGCCACCTTGGCCATCCCAAAATCCAAATCAGCAATGCCTACGCAAGCTTCGTTAAACCTTTTTAAATAATCCCGCAAGGATTCATCCGATCTTGTACTACGCTGTGAAGGTCACGGCTAAAGGCAACCGTTTGTACATTCCAGCCTGGGACAACTTAAGGCGGGACATTCTTAAGGAGTGCCATGATTCGAGATATGCCGGCCACCCAGGTACTTATCGCACCTTAGCTCTAGCTCAAGAGCGATTCTATTAGCCAAACATGCGGGACGACGTGGAGGCATATGTGAGGACATGTCTTGTGTGCCAATAAGACAAGGTGGAGCATGAGCACCCGCATGGTTTGCTATCACCACTACCGATTCCGAAGCGTGTATGGGATAGTATCTCGATGCATTTCATTGTGAGCCTGCCCATATCCGAAGGTTGCACAAGTATATTCATAGTGGTGGATCGATTGTCAAAATATGCCATCTTCATTCATGCCCCAAAGGAATGAACAGCTGAGATCGCAGCCAAGCTCTTCCTCAAGCATGTGGTGAAATATTGGGGGCTACCGATGCCGATTATGAGCGATAGGGATTCATGATTTACAGGGAGGTTTTGGCAAGAACTCTTCCAATTGTTCGATACCGAGTTAAAAATGAGCACCATAATGCACCCTCAAACGGATGGCCAGACGGAGCATGTCAATAGTTTGCTCGAAGTCTATCTTCGACATTATATGGCGGCCAACCAAAAAGATTGGGTAAAGTTGTTAGACATTGCCCAATTCTCATACAATCTTATGAGAAGCGAGAGCACGGGCAAGAGCCCGTTCGAGATTATCTTGGGGTTTCAACCAACAACCCCCAAGGACATTGTCAGTGGCTACAAGGGGAATAGCCCGCCAGCATACAAGTTTGCCAAAGATTGACAAGAGAGGGCCGATGAAGCAAAGCTTTACTTAGAGAAATCGGCCAAGCGAACAAAGAAGTGGGCCGACAAGAAGTGGATGCCCCGTGAATTTCAAGTAGGCAATCAAGTCTTAGTGAAGCTGTACGAGCATGGCCGAGTGCGTGGACTTCACAAGGGACTTATTCGACGATACGAGGGGTCGTTCGTGGTTATCAAGAAAGTAGGCTCAGTAGCTTACAAGTTGGAGTTGCCCGAGGCATACTCGAAGCGTCACCCGTTTTTCATGTGAGCCTACTCAAGCCTTACTGCAAAGATCCCGATAACGAGGAGCGGAATGTCAACACGAGGGCACCCGCCGGCATTTGGGAACATTTTGAAAAGCAAGCCGAGGAAATCCTTTCAAAGAGGGTCTTTCAAGCGCGCAATGGAGTTGCCACCAAGGAGTACTTAGTAAAGTGGAAAGGCATGCCAACAAGCGAAACTAGTTGGGAGCCTGCCGAAAAACTTTGGCAGTTTTCAAACTTGGTTGAGGAATTCGAAGCACAAGGGTCTGTAAGCGCAATACATGGCAACGAGGGCGTTGCCACCTCAGGTGGGGGAGAATGACACGGCCCAACACTTAGACATGCGGAGTTTCTTGCGGAACCTCGCAAAGTCTCACAAATCGGCTCGCAAAGGAGGTTTTACTCGGTAATATTCTAGTATTTTGTAGAATTGTATAGAATAATCTATACTTAGCTATATGTTTCTAGAATTCTCTTTACTTGTGTAGAAAAGTCAAGTAAGATTTGTATTATTGTAGAAAAATCTAGAAGGCAAATATTAGCCATTAGATCATATAACATTCTAGATGAATCGATCTCAACCGTCGGTTGAGGAGGTGGAAATGACTATAAATATGTAAGCATCCCTCATTTGTAAATCAGCAAATCACACTTGAAAAGTAGTAAAACAAAGCTCACTTGTGAGTTCCAAAAGCTCTCCTTTCTCGCATTACTTAGCTTTCGCATTTCTATCGTAAGTGGTGTTGAGTTTTCGCAAAGGCTTTGCTAGCATAATCGTCAGTTATTTTGTGCTAGTGCCGCACGGTGTTTAAGTCTGAAAATCTTAGCCCGTGACAACTGTCACAAAATGTTTATATTCATATATTAATTTTAAAGAAATTAGTTAACCGATAATAAACAATGTTTCGGAGTCTATACCGATGAGTATGGCGAATTCCGACCAAATTGACGACAAAGATCATATGTTAATGAGTTTTGCTTTACTTTATGATGTTCTAATCAGGCAAGGACCAAACTATATTCTTTCCAATCGAGTGAAAATCGATCTCTGTTCTTTGCGTTGACTCCGATTTTCCTGTAAAACTAGGCTTAACCGAGAGTTTGGTGAAGGCCCTCCGATGCTAAAGTAAAAAAGGTGGATTGATAGTTGAAAGTAATAAATAAGAGGGTTAATGTAGCTAGATGTAAGAAAAGAAGAGTTTATATATGAGATTTGTGTAAGAAAGGCCTAATGGGATCCATTTGTCCTAATCTAGGTTATAGCATACGGCAGAGCCATACTTGGGTTAACCTACACTACCTGATTAGTTGAATCACCATTAATATAGTTATTGTAATTGACGTGGTTTCTCATTCGCCGAACCTGAGTCCAATGTTGATGACATGGTGCGTCCTCTTCTGCTAAGAAGAACCAAAGTCTACCACGCCACCGCTTTCTTGACTGGGTCGGTTTCACCAAGAGTGTGATATCCTTCTTGTTATCACCTTATACATTAACACTTCATAGCAATAATACTCTCTGATAGTTATTTGCTTGGTACTAAATTGTTCAAAGGAGCCGAAGGTATGGATTTAGGAGTGTATTTTTGCAATTCACAAATTAGCAATGTGTGACTGAAAAATCAGTGACTAATAAATAATTATTTGTCTATCTTATGATGTAATTTTATCTCATATCAAAACTAAACACAAATATAGCTCAAAACTACTATCTCAAACTTTAAAAGTTGTCATTTTAATAAAAAACACTTTTCACTAAGATGAAATAACTTTTTGGCTTGGGAAAAAAATGTCGCTCTACTCAATTTTTATTGTTTTTCCAAGAATGATTGTTTTTTTTAGAAAGGCCAAACTTTATTATCAACTCTTTTAATTTGTCTCATTTCGTTTATTGTCCTTTAGACTTAAAAAAGGTTCATGTATCTCTTAAACTTATAAAAAGTGCATAAGTTTGCCCACATTTCAACTTTTAGTTAAAAAAAATAAAGAAATTAATATATTTAAAAGTCAAACCAACTGACATTCAATTTACAAATTATGTATTGTTTTAAAAGTTAAAGGAGCTACATAGACATTTTCAAAGTTCAGCCCACAATAACTAGGGTTAAAAGTGGGACGGGGATTTCCCGAACCCGATGGGGACGGGGAATCCCTAATAAGAATCCCAACGGGGTGGGGATGGAGATTTTTTAATCCCCGAATCCTTAATGGGGATGGGGATGAGGACTATATCCCCAAACCCGGTAAATCCCCGAATCCGATAAGAAAAACTAATTTTTGAATTTTTATAGATACTATTAATAATCTTACAGAAGTTTTTGATTAAGCTTAGAAGTAAATTGTAAAATGTAATAATATAATATTTATAATTATTAATTTCTATATATTAATCTTAAAAAGTGACAATATACTTGAAAACTAATGTTCAATAATTAATCATCTAATTGATTTTACAATGGAATTGATATTAATTATATTGTATTATTTTTTATTTTATTTAATTATTTTCACTAATTATATAACTTATATCAATTTTTTTGACGTATCAATATAAAGTGATATTAGTTTATGTTACTTTAACAAAAAAAAAATTAGCATATTTTTTAATTAACAGGGAACTAATTCTCTGATGGGGAATGGAGGATCCCCGATTTGGAAACGGGGAAAAAATTTTCCCGGAATCCTTAATGGGAATAGAGATGGGGAACATTTTTTACCCGAAACCTTCATGGAGATGGATGGGGAATGCATTCCCCGTCCCGATAAGCCCCACTTTCAACCCTAACAATAATTGGCCCGGTCCTGACAATATGAGGGCCCTAGGCAAAAATTATATAAAAATAATAAAATAGGTCTTTTGATAAAAAAAGTGCATTTATGGGGATTTGAACACATGATCTTTGGGTTATATTTATTTGTAATTTACCAATCAAGCTAACATTAATTAATGTTTATTAGTACTTCAACATTAATTTACACTTCTCACTTTAATTACTAAATGCTTAAACAAAAAAAATATTTTTAAACTCCTCCCAACTATAAACCCTAAGCAGTCGCACTCCGTACACCTCCTAAAAATGAGCATAATACTGGAAACAAAATGAGAGAATTAGCAAATGCATTACAAAATCAACCTAAGTTTTGATAACTTTTTTCCAATTTAATTTTTCCACTATTTATTTTTACTGAAATGAACATGGCATCCACTCTATTGACATTCCAGAACCACCCCACTAATCGAGGACAGAATGTCACAATTTGTATTTATTCTATATAGTAATGTTTCTCTATTCTACCTGTTATTCTCTATTTCTACAACTCAGCAAATTCCAAAATGAAATTTACCAAGACTACAATAGTAAAAGTATTATCTTGTGCACATATCAATTATTTTCTTATCACGAGTATAAACCTCAAACAACATATTTTTTTTAAAAAAAGAATAATTGAGTTGTCAACTAAAATAAAATACAGAAAAATAATTGACTTGCCAACCAGAAAATATATAAGAAAAACGTATTCAATATTATCCTTCATTATACATAAAAAAAATGTCTTTTAGTTGATTAACATAATACTTTCTTTTCTCGTCCGGTTCACCAGCGCTTTGCTCCGACTATGTCCAAATCCAATTCGGGTAGCGAACCTGACTGTGGTGAGCGAGTCTCCCAATGAGGATTTTCTGCATTCACTATGATTCAAACTCAAAACCTTACTTAGATGATACCAAGCCGCTTACCGATTGCGACAACCCTTATTGGTTGATTAATCATAATACTATAATAAGGGGTTTGTGGCTTACATTAGATTAGGTTTAGTTAATTATATACATTGCTCAAAAACGTTAATGGTGAGTGAAATATCATAACCAAAATCACATTGCAAAGTGATAAAATGGAAGGTAATAAATGTAATCTTGATTGTGGTAATCTTGATTGTGGCAAAGGCTCCGATCTTATAGATCGCAGATTTGAGTCCATATTTAGACGGGGTGGAATAAGGTTGTCCTTTATTGTTATTGTAAGCTTAAATGAGACAAATTTAAAAAAAATGTAATTCTGATTTTATTCTTATGCATCAGATTGTAAATTTTATAAATAAAATCAAAATGAAACGAATTAGTATTTTTTAACTAATGATATCAAGTATATAATAATTGAGACGATCTCGAAATGCTCACGAAACTGAATTATTGTTGTTGGGATACTCAAAATATTTCAATAACCAAATTTCCAATCATTTGAGAGTGCTTATAATTATTGTTGTTGGGATTTCTCGGAAGAATTTAATGGCAAATATTGAGGAAAAGTGGAATAAAATAAAAGAAAATGGAATTAATTTCACCTAGATATATAAGATTATTTTATTGTTATTTTATATATACATGTTACTTTTGCATTTAATATATAATTAGCTCCATTTTGTCATGCTAATATAAAAACCTATATCAGTTCCAACAAATATCAGCGACGACACTTCTTGAAAAAGATGATAAATTTAAAATATTCTTACAAACAAAAATGTTATTTTAATTCATGTTATTGGATGTATTATTTCCAAAAGGAGTTCATCATTCTCTCGCTTGAAGAGCTCACTTTAAAACATAATGAAATGTATTTACAGTTGACCTCTATTCTAATACTTATTGTGTGTTTCTGTTGAATGAAATATTTTTCTTATGTATAACTAAATTGTAAACCTAACCAATAAGGTGTAGCTCAGTGGACAATGCAGATTGAGTTTGTTGAAGAAGAATAAGGTTCGAATCATACTAAATACACTTGTTAAGACTAAACTCCGAATAAAATTATCTCAATGAAAATACTTATAAATATTAAAAAATTTGTAAACTGGAAGATTTTTTTTCAACTAGAATATTAGTTCTTTTTTATGAAAGAAATAAGGCAGATATAGATAATTTGAATTAAAACAAGATAAAAAATATTTCATTATTTTTCATTAAAATTGTCAAAAGTATTCATGTCTTATTAAAATATTTATAAAATTGACCATCAAGTCAAACTAATTATATATCTGCAATCCTATTCTAAACAATTTACAAATTAACAAAAACAAGAGAAAATAATTATATGAATACGGTCCGGTATTTACCTAGTAATTGTCTAGTAGTTATTTAGTAAATATTGTTATGAGATTGTCCTATGCATACATACATATAGGTGTCATTAGATCCATAAAAAGCTGTCAAAATTAAAACATACTAGATAATAACTAGATATCTAACAGTGATCTACTAAATAAATACAAGATGTCATATCTTATGTATATTTTAGAAATTTATTTCAAGTTATGATTTACTACTAGATAACTAGTACTAGACGATTACTAGACATTTACTACTGTATTTATGTAATTATTTCCTCCTGTTTTGTGAAAGAGCAAGTCTAACCATTTTCCCTATTTTTTATTCCTATTTAGATTCCTCAAGAACAATAATATTCTATTACTATTATATTAATTTCTTTACATCATTTCAATTTTAATCAACTAATAAAATAATAAAATAAATAAAAATTAAAAAGAAAAGTCAATAAAATAATGGTTCCCCAAATAAGGTTCCCACAAGAACCTATTTTAAAAATATACCATATAAAAAATAATTAAACTCAATTACTTTTTTATGTATGTTGTCTATTTTAAGAAATTTCCCACATGGAAAACCATTATAAGTAGCGTTTTGTGCTTTCACTATTGTTTCTGTACCTCTCTTTTAAGTAGAAATGAAATCAATGTAAGAAAAATATATCAAATATACAAAAATTCACAAAACAAATATAAATATACTCATTTGAAAAATACCCGCAAATAGCGGATTCAGCTTGTAGCCCAACAGATATTCCCACAAGAATCGTTCTACCATTTCAGAAAAAAAAAAAGAAAAATTCTTAAAATTTATACAAGTGAGATAAAAAGGAAAATGAACAATAAAATTCAAAATTGAAAATTGAAAATTGAAATCTCCCTCTGTTAAAGAAGTAGTTCGTCTTTTGGTGCGTGCCTTGCCTCATCTTATCTTTATTTATTGTCTCTTCTGCTCAAAATCATCTCACTTTTGTTTTTTGAATTTATCAGATTCTATATAATCTGTAAAGCTGCAGTTTGTTGCCATCTCTCTTTCACTCAAGGTATCCAATGCTCTATAACTATTTTCACTTTTCAATTTCATATATTTGTACGCCTTTGAATCTTTAGTTTTTGTTTGATTCTGTTTGAAATTCGGGTTAGATCTGTATTTTTTACATTTTGTTGGCCTCGATTTGTATGTTTTGAGATCTCTGTTCGGTTCTAGAAGGATGAATTGAATTTTATAGTATCTTCATCTTGTTTTATGTGATTATAATTTATGTTTAATGGAAGAAGGCGGTGGTGGTCGCCGGAGACTCTCGCTTTTCGAACAAATGTCAGCTGTCGATCATAGCAGAGGCAAAAATCTAGCCGGATTAACACTGGAAGATGTGATTGGCTCTCAGAAACCGCCTGCAGTAACAGTTACGCACACGCCGGGTCCGGCGAACAGAACGCTTTTGGATATAATTCGTGATGAAGATCCGAACGGTGGATCCTTGTTTGGTCACAAGGATAAGAAGTCCTGGAAAGCTTTCCGGGATAAGCTCCGGCTTAAGCGTGCCGGCGCTGCCTGGACCTCTTCGGTTCCGATACCGGCTTCTGATGTTCCTATTCAGAATTTCAATAATCAAAGTAAACCGTCGATGTCCCGCCGCGGTTCGGTGCGATTCACCACCATTTCGGCGGTGAATGACGGCGACTCCACTCACGATGAGGACTCAGATGATCAGCCAGTCGTTAGTTCTAGACCGCAGATGACTCGCCGGGCCTCGTCTCGGTTCGGAATATCGGATAACGCACCGTCCGATACTTCGCGGCCGGATAATTCGGCTATGGATACCAACGCCGTCGGGGATGAACCTCCAGCTCGTTCTTTCAAACCGCAAATGTCGCGGCGCGCTTCAACTAGATTTACAGGAAATCCGGCGATCGAGAACGACGGAGTACCGATTCCAGAAGGTAGCCGACCACTGGCTGTAGCATTAGCGGAGGAGAGATCACTCTCAGCGAGGGAGGCAGTAGCGGCACAGGAAGCGGCGGAGGCGGAGGCATCAGCTCAAGCGGCGGCGGAGCAGAATTCGCCGGAGGAAGCGCATTCAACGGCGGAGGGGGAGCCTTTGAGGATGTCGTTAATGGACTTGCTGGAGGAGACAGATCGGCAGATGGGGGTGGTGGGGTCCAGGTACACGGTGGCAGATGCGGTGGAGTGCTGTGATGAAGAGGAGGAAGAGGATGATGGAATGGACGGTGGAGATGGGATAGAGCACACTTGCTGCGTGTGCATGGTTAGGCATAAAGGCGCGGCATTTATCCCCTGCGGCCATACCTTTTGCAGATTGTGTTCAAGAGAGCTTTGGGTTCAAAGAGGTAATTGCCCTCTCTGCAATGGTTATATTTTGGAAATTCTTGATATTTTTTAGGTTTTTCTTCTTCCTTTTTAGTTATTCTTGTTATTTTTGTCTAAGCAAATTTTCAATTACTGTAAACAGTTTCTTTCTTACTGTGTTTAATTTCCTCTCTATCTTTACTTTTTATCCGTGTATAATAATAGTTCATAGGTTCGAGTCTACATACGACCATGATAGAATAATGTTTTTATTTATTATTATTATAATTCTTATAAAATATTTTTTCATGAAAGAACTCTTAAGCTTAGGACTCAATGACTTCGAATTTTAGAGGTTTGAGAAGGAGTTTTAATGGTTTTTTTGAGACCCTCGATTTAATTTAATTAAATCTCAAATATTAAAATTGAGTAAATGATATAATCCTAAAAATCCAACTTTTTTTTTTCAAATTCTTAAGTCTCTTTATCTCCTAACGTTGTTTGCATTAACTACAGACAGCCTGTAGTTTTTAGTCAAAGATGGATGAAGTTAAGAAAGTGACAGGTAATCCTACTTGTAATTGAAAAGCAATAGTAAATGGGATCAAACAAGTTCACCATCACACTTTATCAGAAGAATTGGAATCCCATTTCTTTATTAAAAGATGGTTCAATGAGACAGCTGACCAAATTGTTGGAGCTTTAACAAAAACATTCCACTTGGGCTGTAAATTTATAGTTTGCTCCATAAAATTGCTATTTTAATGAATGGAAGAAAAATGAATGAAAAATAGTTAAAAATGGAGGAGTTTTTGCAAAGAATCCTCCATTGGAATAGCTAATGTACTTTTTATGGAATACATATTTCACGAGCTGTCTATTAGCTAGGAATAATAGCTAATAGTTTTTTTAAAAAAATTTGCCACCAATGTCTGAGTGTGGACTCATACCTGCGATCTTTAGGATCATAGTTTCAAGGCTCAACGGTTAGGCCAAGCCTATGCCTCATTCCTAGCTAATACACATTTCAGAATAGCTATTCCTAGTTAATAGACATCTCTCGGAATAGCTATTTCTTCATTTCAAATAGGAATAGGTATTCTATGAGATGTGTATTAGTTAGGAATAGTTATTCGATCCAATGATGGATTCTAGACAAAAACTCTACCATTTTTAACTATTTTTCATTTATCCTTCTCTTATTCTATGAAATAGCTTTTCCACGAGTCAAACGCCACCTTAGCATTTATATTCTATTGCATATCTATAAGAATGTGAGATCTTCAATATATTCATTCATTGACATGAGAGAATAACATTTTGGTAAAAATCTCATGATACACACAATGCTATTACATTTTGGGGGAAAACGGATGTAAAAAGAGCTGATACAAGACTCATGTTTAAATCTTTGTGTTTATCAATTATAATGCAACTTGGAAGGGTAAATTAGTAGGATAAAAATTAAATTAATAATTTAAATTAACAAAAAGCATCAAAATAAAAAAGATTAATGGAAATTTATTTAAAAGTGGAGGAAGTATAGGACAAGACAATAAAGGTTGATACCTGTTTAAGTGATAAGCGGTTTGGTATCGCTTAAGCGAGGTTTTGAGTTTGAGTCTTAGTAAATGCCCAAAATTCTTATTGGGAGACTCACCCACCATAGTCAAGTGCGCAATCCGGATCAAATTTAAATGTAATTGGAGCAAAACTCCGATAAATCAAATGATCAACGAAAAAAAAGATTCGTATAACTTGGAGGGGGTAGAATTTGTAAGTTGTATCAATTGATCCATGTTACTATCAACTTTAATTATTTATTTTCAAGTCTTTGATGCATATAATCATTTTCATCTCAAAGAAAACAAGCCTAGTGGTACTGAAACTTAACTCCAATGTTTTTTATGCATGCCTTACCTACACAATTTCGAACTTTTTGTCAGGGGTATATTTTTAATTATGTTTACCATTTTGTTCCCTCTCAAATTATTCAAATTTGATAATAAAATAAAGAAATAGAGTGAAATTATCATTAAAAATTGTTACTCCTTGCTATTTATCTTTTGTTTTTCTTCTAGCCCTTTTACTTGTAATATATCAAGGGTGCACCTGACACTGCTTTTTGCAATCCAAAATTACTCTTTATCTGTTTTCTCATATACACAGTATAATTTACAATGTTTTAAAAAGCGCTATATATGTTAGTCGGACGGTCAGAACTTTAAATATTTAGGCGGGGTTTAAGCGAAACCTAAGAGAATTTGTAATTTTTTTATTTTTTATAATTATTAATAGATAATAGTATAAATTTAACTTAAAAAATAAATTATAATATAATAATATTTTACAAAAACATAGTTTAATATGTGAAAAGTATAAGTCTTAGTTAATTCTTACATAAAAATACATCAACAATAAAATCAATTCCTTAAAAATAAATATCCTCACTAATTTTTTTTTATGTTTTATAGCGTACTATTTCTCGATTTGAGATTCAAAATGAAAATTATTTGGTGAGAATATTTTATTGTAAATTAGTTTTATAAACCGAACTACCTTTCTTGAATTGAAAAAATTGAAATATAATTATTATAAGTATCAGTATCTTAAAAATTACGGAAAAAATCGAATTAGGCGGTGCCTAGACGAAAAAAATCGGACTAAATGGTAATATATCGATCAAATGCCTAATAGCGTCCGAGGAATGAAAAGTCAAACGATAACCCTAAAATAATATATAAGTAAGGCCTAAACAAAATTAGGCGGAGAATTTCAAAACACTCATAATTCAACCTAAGTTTTTGGAAAGCAAAGTAACAATAACTCAAATCTCGCCCCAAAGCTATCTACATTAATTTCTCAAATAAGGTTAAATAACCAATGTTTTGGTACATAATTAGTTCATATAATATAATAAAATAAAATAAAATAAAATAATGTAAAATATAATAGACTATTTATCTTTAATTAATCATATCTATCCCACATATTTCAATTACCACGGAATAACTATTAAGTAAAATGAAGGAATGTGTATTCCACCCTTCATTGGATGTGTATTCCATGAAAGCTCATTCATTGTCTATTTAAAATGAAGCAAATCATAATTATTACGCTTTTTCATTTATTTAAATTCTATTTCTATGACATTTATTCTGCAAATCAAATGAGTTCTTCGGAGTTTTGATATACAAATAAAAGTTTTATGACAATTTACTAATTATCAATAGGTTGTGTTGATGAGAAACTCAATTCCTTATACGTTACCCGGGTTAAAACCATGACATTGCGTATGCAGCGAACTGGATTATAAGGGTCGCCCCTTAGTTAAGCCTCTCGAATACTAGAGTCCGGACTGCGTAGAATTCTAGTGGTGAAAGAAAAAAAAGTTTTATGCCAAGTTTTTCATTTTTTATGTTCCAGTAACCATTGGTCTAGTTATCTCATTAAATTGGATATATTATATATGGCATTAGGCTTGATACAGACATCACTTGTTTTTAGGTTATATGACTTGACTTTTGCTTCTCATCTAATGCTATCTCTTATTTGGTTATGGATTGAATTTTAGCATTTGTTTTTGGAATCTTAAGTAAGCCTAATTTGCTACCATTGCTTGCCATTTTGCACTTAATATAAAGAACAACATAACTTGCTTTTCTTTTTATTTTTTTTTCCCATTTGTACTCATTGTCTACAACATCCATGAAAGTCAGATTGATTGCCCTGATTTCTCCAATTATTTCCGTTTTAATATCCCATTTTAAATATGATGCTTTTTTATTGGTTTTATCTCCTGTACAGTATATGGTCAATTAATGTAAAAAAAAAACTCTCCGCACACATTTTAACATGTAGTTGGTGGATCAAAATATTTAACACTTTATGTCCTAATAACACACATATAAAAAATGAATAATAATGATAAGCTTTTCAAGTGAAATGACTGGTCTTTCTTTTTTATACTAATGTCTTAACATTGGGATTTTGTCACGAAAAATATGAAAAGGAAAACGTGTATGGTGTCTATGCACCATTATTGTATGGCCTAATTAATTAAAGCTTATGTCATAAAGATGGATGCGCTAATTCATGAAAAAAAAAAGGGCTAAGGGCTAGTTTGGTATTGCTTATTAAGATGCTGTTAAAATACGTTTTTCTCATAAACTTTGAATAGAACTACATTTTTTGGTTTTGAATAACACATTTTGGTCATTCATACTAATTAGTTAGGAACTGTCTGACTTGTTTTTTCTAAAATCGTATCTGCTATTTATAGGAAAAGCTTGAAAATAGAGCTTTTAAAATAAGCAGCTTGAGAAACCAATCCCAGACTGTCCCTAAAAATGTTAAATGAAAAACTTGGGATGGTGTTTGATATTGCGAGACTTTTTCAACTTATTCTTGTAACAATTTATAAGAAGCTTTTGGTTACATCTAGTGGATGAAAGTTTCTCAGAAAATGGGCAGCTGTTAGAACATAGTTTAGTATTCCATCAATGGGGAGATTTTGGATCCTCGTTGTGCTTCATTAGAGGGGAGCAGAGACTCAGAATTAGCAGAGGCTTTAAATTGTAAAGAGACGCTTTGTTGATTGGAATATTATAATTATTGTTAAGTCAAAATCAATTTGGAGGCTAATTAATTCAATTAATTTGGAGGTTAATTAATTGTCAACAAATAAGGTGAGAAGATGGTAGTTAGTAATTGGCATATTAATTGCCAATTGGAAAGTTGATGCAACTTTTTTTTGCCTATAAATAGACATTTCCCATAATCCAAATTTATCAAGCAAAATTTGAGAGTTTCCTATTGTAAAGAGTTATATTTCCTACAAAAGAGCTTAAGAGAAGTCAGGGGAGTAAATTGAGTACTTTGGAAAATACTACACTATTGAGTGTAAGGGTTAATTTGAGTATTCCAATTTTTTCCCTAAAATCATTTTATACCACAAGCTTGGGTATACTTGAGAGAGCTTATTGTATTCCCATTATTTATTAGTGGAGTTGTTTTGGTGCCCCTTAGTTTTTCCCTTTAAAGGGTTTTCCATGTAAATCTTTGTGTCTCTTTTATTGCTCTATTTATTTTTATACTCGTTGTTGCCACATCTATTTTAGTTAATACATATCACCTTGCTACCGAATTGATATACGGGACCCAATAAGTGGTATCGGAGCTGTTGGTTCCATAAAGGTGGTTGTGTTAATTAAAATGGAAGGTTCTTCAACATCCATGATCAAATTAAACGGTTCGAATTGGTCAATTTGGAAGCCCATGTTGGAGTATATATTGTACTGCAAAGATATGCATGAAGCAATCGAAGGAGACACCGCAAAGCCGAGAGACATGAAAGATCCAGATTGGAGCAAGTTGCATAGAAAGACCATCGGTACCATTCGCCAGTGGCTAGATTTCAACGTGTTCGGCCATGTCTCGGAGGAAATGTCTGCCCATGAACTATGGAAGAAGCTGCAAGATCTTTATGATCGAAAAACTGCTGGAAACAAGTTGTTTCTAATAAGGAAGCTTGTCAACATGAAATATAAGGAGGAAACTCCTGTTGCCGAATTTTTGAATGAATTTTGAAGTGCTATTAATCAATTATCTTCTATGCAAACAACACTTGAAGATGAAGTCCAATCCTTATTGTTGCTCTGCTCTCTACCTGAAAGTTGGGATACCTTGGTGGTGTTTGTGACCAATTCGGTTCCAGATGAAAAATTATCCTTAAACCACGTTGTTAGCACTTTGCTCAACGAGGAGACAAAAAGGAAAGCTACGATTGTCAAAAGTAGCCAAGCTCTTGTCATAGAACATAGAGGTCAAAGTAAAAAATTGAGGTCCCAACAATCCTGACAAATCCAAAGGAGGAGAAAAATTCAGAGGCAGATCTAACTCTAAGGGCAGGGTCAAATGCTACCACTGTGGACTAGAAGGCCATCTGAAGAGGAATTGTCGAAAGCTAAAGAGAGAACAGACGGATGGCAATAACCAGGAGGAAGATAAGAACACCACTGCAGCAACTGAGGAGATTGTTGTTCTTTCCTTAAGTCTTGAAGAATAATGTCTGCAAGTCTCAAGTCAAGATGATACAGAATGGGTGATTGATACTGCAACATCTTATCACGCCACTCCCAACAAGGAGTTCTTCACCATATACAGAGCAGGAAATTTTGGCATGGTGAAGATGGGTAATAATGGCCATTCCAAAATCATTAGAAATGGTGACATTCGTATTAAGACGAACACTAGCTGCACACTCATCCTCAAAGAAGTTAGACATGTTCCTGATTTGAGGCTCAAATTAATATCATGTGGTGTCCTAGATCGTGAAGGCTTTGAGAATTTCTTCGGGAGTAGGAAATGGAAGCTTACCCAAAATTCCTTTGTGATTGCGAAAGGTACCATGTGTTGTACACTATACAAAATAAATGCAGTCATTTGTAAAGATAGAATGCATATTGTTGAAGAAGAGTCTTCACCAGATTTGTGGCATAGAAGATTGGCTCACATCAGTGAGAAAGGGTTGCAGATTCTAGCCAAGAAGGCGCTCGTACCTTCAGCTAATGGTACACCATTATCTCCATGTGATTACTACCTATTCGGCAAGCAATATAGAGTGTCATTCAGCAAGTCATCAAGCAGAAAGTCAAGTGTTCTCGACTTGGTGCACTCAGATGTTTGTGGCCCCTTTGAATAAGAGACCTTGGGAGGTAACAAGTATTTTGTTACTTTCATTGACGATGCATCCCGGAAGCTATGGATGTATTTCCTAAGAATAAAAGATCAAGTATTCCAGTCATTCCAAAAATTTCATGTTATGGTGGAAAGAGAGACAAATAAGAAATTAAAATGTCTTCGATCTGATAATGGAGGTGAATACACATCACACGAGTTTGAGAACTGCTGTTCCAGACATAGAATTCGACATAAAAAGACTATATCTGGAACCCCACAACACAATGGTGTAGCAGAAAGGATGAATCACACTATTGTGGAGAAGGTCAGATGTATGCTCAAAATGGCTAACTTGCCAAAGTCGTTTTAGGGAGAAGCAGCATGCACAACCTGCTATCTCATTAATAGGTCACCATTTGTAGCTCTAGATTTTGATATTCCAGAAAGAGTATGGACTGGAAAAGATGTTCAGTACTCTTATCTGAAGGTGTTCGGTTGTAAGGCATTTGCGCATCTGCCTAAGGAGCAACGGTCAAAGCTTGATGACAAAGCAAGTCCATGTATCTTCCTTGGATATGGAGATGAAGAGTTCAGGTACAAACTATAGGACCCAGAGAAGAAGAAGACCATCAGAAGCAGAGATGTAGTCTTTCAAGAAAATGAGACTATCGAAAGCTTAAAGAAGAATGGCAAGTCAGGACTTGTGGATGACGTCATTCCCATCCATGTTCCTTCATACCATTGGTGGAGATGAGGAACAAGTTTAGAACAATGATGAAATTCCAGAGCTAATGAAGGATCATGAGCAAGAAGATGTTGATGAGCAGGGGGAGCAACCCACCCAGCAAGCTGAGGCTAAACAACAGCTTAGAAGATCCACTAGTGATCACCAACCAATTTCAAAGTATCCTAGTTCTGAGTATATTCTCCTCACTGATGAGGGGGAGCCGGAGAATTTTCAGGAAGTTCTAACTTATGTAGATAAAGAATTTTGGCTGGAGGCAATGCAAGATGAGATGAATTCCTAGCAGAAAAACAATACATATGAGTTAGTCAAACTTCCTAGATGAAGAAAAGCCTTGAAGAACAAATGGGTTTTCAAGCTCAAAAGAGATGGCAATGCAAAGCTAGTGAAGTATATGTTGGTCCCTATGCGTACACTTAATGAGTTAGAGGGGGGGTGAATGACTCACTCAGTAACTTATAAAACTTTTTCGTGATAGTTACTGGTCAGCTGAGTGAGGTCAGCTGGCTGAGTGAAATAGCTGGAAATTAAGAGTAAGTAAAGAACAAAGATATTTTTATACTGGTTCGGCAACCTGTGCTTACATCCAGTCCCAAGAGAGTGTCTTGGCTTTAATTCACTAATCTCAACTCCTTTACCCTAGGCGGAGAAGCCTTTTACAAAATCCCCACTTACAGAAAGTACCCTCCAATCTGTAATCGCTCATCCACTTACTAGAATACCCTCTTCTATCAGCAACTCAAAAGAGTTTAAAATAAGAGCTGGACTTAACTTATAGAAATGTTGATCCAGTTATAAATGATTTAATATTACAATGGTTTGATCTATACTATTCTCTCTTGTTCAAGCAGATGTTCGCTGAGTTGTGCTTTAATTGCTAGAATTCCTTTAAAGCTTGTAATTGGATAGAATCTTTGCTTATAGGAAATTCAGGTGTAATCACCAAGTTCTGACACTTGCCTTCTTGCTCCTTTTATAGATGGATTTGAGAAAGTAGCCGTTGAAATTGCTTTTGCATCTTCTGAAATTGACAACTCAGTAATTCACCCGTTGCTTCTTCAGTCTAATCCGTTAAGAGATAGAATTGCATCGTTGTGAAATACATTTCAATCCATTAGATTGAAATTTGAGCTCCAATTTGAATTCTTTGTCTTTTGATGCCAGTCTTCCGTTAGAGAGAACTCACGCTGACTTGCAACATGTCTTCATCCCATTCCCTCTGGTTTTCTGACATGTTGCACAGTGCGCGATACAAGGTTGGTAGATCTGCAGAATTGGTCAAAATAGTAATTGACTTGTTATAGCTTTGCTTTGGAAGACTTTGTCACTTTCTTCATGAGTTTGAGTCTTGTCAAGGCATTAATTATTTTTGTCTTTGTCTCATTAATGTTCCTGCAAAAAGCAACACTAAAAGTAAAGATGCCATATTACCTTAAAAGGTAATGTCAGTACCTTGAATAGACTTAAGTTAACTCAGCGAAATATTTCATCGTAAAGCATAGCTGAAACTGAATCTAAATACAAAGTATTTTGAATGAGTAATACCAAGTCAGCGACTAAAGTGACTACTTAGCCCAGAAACCACTCAGGGTTAAGCTAGATAGATAGGTCAGCGGAGACTAGAAATTCTACCCTTGAATTTACTAACTCTTATACAACCATAGACAATTTATTTTAACTTCATTATTGATTTAATTATCTCAATCTGAACTTAATTGTTATGATCAAAACTTAAGCACTACTGAGTCATCCACTAAGTCAATCTAAACTTGTGCTTGGTTCAACAATCTCCCCCATTTGATTAATGGCAATTAACTTGAGCTAGAATTAAATCAATAAGATATTTAGATCAGAGTTACCTTATACTCATGTTTGATATATCTTTTTTTCAGCTTCTCTAATCTGATTAGAGTGAATGCTAACTCCCACATAATTCTTGAATCTTCTAAGTTCAGCATTCCTAAAATTTTCTTCACACATTTCTGCAAATGATTAGAGCATATATGTATATCAGAATAATATATGAAGTTAAGAAGATCTTAACTTAGAATAGGAAATCATAATCTTTCATTCATAATGACTTGAGTACAGATAACAAAGAGTTAATCTATACTAAATTTACAATATAACACTGATGATTACATAGATCCTATTCTAGTCCTTTGGCATTGGTGGAGCTTCAAGATTAGCTCTTCTCTCCTCATTGGCTTGTTGATCCCACCTGCTCTTCTTCTCTTTAGGCAAAGCAATCTCCTTGCCTTTCCTCTTCCTGATCTCAGAGTATTCTCGCTGAATGTGCTCCAGGTCCTTAGACAGATTATATGAAAACTGAGTAATTCTTTGATCTCTTTCCTTCTCTTCGTTTTCTCGCTTCTCAGGATCCTTCTCCCTCATTGCCATTGCATCCAAAATGGCCTGAGTTTGATGATCAAATGAGCTCAGAGACTCTTCAAAAGATTCAAACTATCCATAAACATTAGTAGGAAAAATTCTGGACTAACAGCTGGTAGATTTCTTGAGATATGGCTTCTTGTTCTCTGAGAAAAGCAAAAAGGCCAATAAGAGCATGAGATTGAGATAGATTGACCTGATATTGAGCATTGAAACCTTCTCTGGATATCTGGCTGAGACATGCTATAGCTTTAGCTTGGTTGTTTTCTCCGAGTATGCGCTCTAGCATTGGAGTGCTCCTGATATGAGTAGATATTTCACTATGGACCGTATCTAGGGCTTCTCCATCATTAATGACATAAGCTTGAACTTGTTTGATTTAGTCTTTGATATGACCAAGTTTCTGGTGAAGAGTGGGTTCCAGTTTGGCACCTGCCATTACAATATCACTACTCAGAGAATCAGAAATATTAAGCCTCTTTAAGGCATTGAGCACAACTCCCTCTGAGTTCTTCACTCATTCAAGCACTTCCTCCTTTGCTTTCCTTAACTCATGTGGATTCCATAATTCTTGGTCGCTATAGTAATCAGAGCATCTAAGCCATCAACAACTGTATTGAAGCGAGTTATATTTTCATCATTTTCCTTGCTCAGAATGCTGTAGCCATCTAAAACCTTTAGCATGGCTTCACGAAGGGGATTGAACTTATCTATCATTGAATTTCTGAAATCCCTCTCATCATTCAGTACTTTGCAGTTGGTCTCATACATTTTCAACATCATCTTCTTCAGCTTTTCAACCTCCATCTTCAAACTAGCTGCGTGCCTACGTGCAATAGATAGCAAGGGCAAACAATGGGACACTATTGCCTTTACCAATGAAAACTGTATAGGTACTGATCTGATATGGGCTTTCATCTCCTTAACTGCATTTACAAACCCTTTTTCTGGCTCAACAGCCTTAGCTATACTTCTTAGGACATCCTCAGACAGTAAGGACTTTACAATTTCTGCATCAACTTCAGCATCTATCCCTAGTCATGGAAATCTTTCCCTTCCCAACCTCCTTATATCTCCCAAAAGAGCAGCATTTGAATTAAATTGGGGTTGAGGTTGAGGTTGTTGTGCTGGTTGTTATTGGTCCAAAATCTCTTCAATGATTGGTTGTCCTCTGACTAGAGGAGGGCCTTCCAAGTATAACACTTCTCGCACTGGAGATCCTAGTGGTGTGAGATAGGGAATTATAGCTATTTGGTCAGTGGGTTAGTTAGATTGGCTTGAGCTTGGTGTGGATGGTGTTTGGCTTGGTAAGGGTAACGCAAAGATAGGTTTAGGTGATAGAGGTGTTTCGTTGGATGTGTTTAGGAAAGTGAAAAAATCTTCCTCTTCCCTCTCCTTTGCATCTTCCTCACCTTCAACAGCGGACTCGCTGACCTGAGTTTGAGAAACCTTCAGTCAGCTGAGCTCCGTGCTCAATTTCTTCATCCTTCTTATCCTCTAAATCACCTTTATCTTCATCAATAACCACCTTCATACTCTTCAATAATCCTCTCTTTTGCTCCTTCCTAGCCTCCTTAACTTCCTCAGAAGTCAATGTGACCTGTTGGTCAGAGTTCAACTTATCTACTTTAATTGCTTCGAGTTTCATAACTTTATCTTCTTCTTCCTACTCTTCTTGCTTATCTATTCCATCCAGAGCCCCAATTACATCGTCAACAACTTCATTTACCTCCTTCTCAGTCAAGCTAGCTATTGCCTTCTGCAAAATTTCTTTAGAATTATTTTTAGCTTTCCTACTGCTGCTGCTTCTTCAGCTTTTATCCTGATGGTAGCCTTAATCTCCTCCGACTTCTTAATAATCCTTTCCTTTCAGTAGCTTTAACCTTCTTAGCTTCCTCAACATCTTGGACTACTCTTGTCCCTCTTTTCACTATGAGCTTTTTCTTCGGCTGACCTACTTGAGGAATAGGAGCTGATGTAGCTTCCTTTTCTTTTGTAGTCACTTCATCCAGCTGAGCTTCATCTGACTTTCTTTTTCTTTTCAGGGGCATCTCCTCCCTTAGCTCTTTCTCAGCAGCTTTTTCTTGTTCTTCAATTCCTTGCTCTCAGCTTCCTTAGAATCCTTTGAGGATCTACTCTTCCTAAGAATAACAACAGGAATTATGCTCGCTGATCTCATCTTTTTATCCTTCTTGGAGTCCTTCTTACTTTCTTTCTTTTCTTCTTCTCCTCTCTTTTCTCTGAGCTTGGTGATTCTCTCAAGCTCTTTCTCTACAAAAGCACTCAGAGTGAGATCCTCATCTTCTGGGCTGATTGGCTTTAGCTCAATTATAGCTTTAGGATCCTTTACTCTTACTTCTCCCATTTTTAGCTTAATATACTTGGTGTTGGATGGCCTCTTATTACACTCCAATCTATGAAAATGAGCATTGCTGAGTATTCTAGACTCAATTACTTTTAGCTGAATGTTTCTCCTCATAGCCCAACCTTCTATATCTAGCTCATATGCCCTGCAAATCTCCATAACTATTTGACCACATACCTTGTGCTTGCTGACCTTTAGAAATCTATGAAGAATGGCCATGGGCCAATTAATGCTCATGCCATTGGTTAGCGTATATACAAATACAGGCTTAAACTTTGAACAGCTCACTGTAGAGCCTGTTTTTTGCAGTAACACCTTGGTTACAATCTCATGAGCCTGTTTCCCTTCTTTTGAACATAAAGGCAATTAGTTCACCTGCCTTACAGTCATGGGGTAGCTCATAATCAATCGAAATATCAACATGATCTTCATCATTGTTGACTCACAGCCTTAATCCTTTTTCCTTCATTCCTAGCAACCCAGCAATTAGCTTGGGAGTGACATACACTTTCCTTCCTATTATAGTAGTCACAAATAGGTCCTTCTGACCTTTCACTAGATGAATCCCATTGTAGAATTTGTCTACTATCTCCTTATAGCATCCATTGGGGAGTTCAAAGAATCCTCTTAAGTGGTGCTGACGCGCCCATTTTTTGAACTTCTCATCACTGCAGAAATTGAGCATATCTACAGTAGTGGGTCTATCTACCTCCTTCTTTTCCATAAAGCACCAGCCAGTTGGAATATACTTCATTCCTTCAGGAATTCTGACTTCTTCTATCTTATCCGTACTGATTACCATATGAGTTATATGATCTCTAGTAGTAACCCAGTGAGTATCCATCTTATTTCTCACAAATAGATCAGAAATTCTTCCTGAAGTGCTCGCCATTGAATTAGCTTAGAGAGAGATGAAGAATTTAGGTATATGTAGAGCAAATTGCAGAGAAAAGAATTTTTGGTAAAGTAACTTTTCCTCTCTCTCAATCTCTCCTTAAATAGCTAATGACTCCTTGCATAAACATGCAAAGCTACGTGTACGACTCATAATCCATGGTCTTTAAGATTTTATGGTTAGATTTCATAACCCATACTTTAGGATTAATGAGGGCGAGAAACATGGGATAACTGCTCTGACTGAATATGGATCGTTTTATAACTTGCTACCGTTTCTATTAGGTTTAAATTTGAAATATAACTGGTGACAATTTAATGACGTGTCTAAAATTCGATCGGTAAAAGAAATACTTAACCTTTTTACCGAAGCTCAGAGTGTGCCCTAATTTGGTCAGCTCCAGAACAGGTCAGAGTGAAGTGTATTTCTTCAAATTGGATTGGACAATTCGATCAACTGTCTTAAATTGTTGAATTGATCCTTTCCAATAGGCTTTGTGAATATGTCAGCTCACTGTTCTTCAGCTGGAATATAAGTGAGCTTGACTCCTCCTTTTAGCACATGATCCCTTATGAAGTGATGTCTAATATTGACATGCTTCATCCTGCCATATTACACTGGATTTTTGGATAGGTCAATTGCACTCTTGTTGTCACGCATGACTTCAAGACAATTTGACTTTATACCATAATCTTCCAGTTGCGGCTTGATCCATAGCAGTTGTGCTAAATAACTTCCTGCAGCCATATACTCAACCTCAACTATACTTAAAGCTACAGAAGTTTGCTTCTTGCTATACCATGTTACTAGATAGTCACCAAGGAAATGACAACCTCCTGTGGTGCTTTTCCTTTTAAGTTTATCTCTTTCATAGTCAGCATCTGTGTATCCTCTCAGAGTGAAATCTGCATTACTTGGATACCACAAACCTGCATCAATAGAGCCTAGCAAGTACCTGAGAATTCTCTTAACTGCAGCTAAGTGAGATTCTCTGGGGTCAGCTTAATATTTTGCACAATAACATACAACATATTGAATGTCAGGCCTACTAGTAGTTAAGTAAAGTAGAGAACTAATAATACCTCTATAGAGCTTACTCTCTACAAGTTTACCTTCCTCATCTTTACTCAGAATTATATTAGTGGCCATGGGTGTTAACATTGGCTTGGCTTTATCCATGTCAAACTTCTTAAGAACTTTCTTGGCATACTTAGGTTGGCTGATGAAGATTCCACCATCACCTTGCTTGATTTGCAAACCAAGAAAGAAATTAAGCTCTCCCATCATTGACATCTCAAATTCCTTCTTCATCTTATGGCTGAACTCTTTACGTAGCTTCTCATCGGTTGCTCCAAAAATGATGTCATCCACATAGATTTGGACTAGTAACACATCTTGATGCCTCTGCTTGATAAATAGAGTAGTATCTGCTTTCCCTCTGACATAGCCTTTGCTGATCAAAAAGTTAGTCAGTCTCTCATACCAAGCTCCTAGAGCCTGTTTCAGTCCATATAGAGCTTTCTTTAGCTTGAAGACACGATTTGGATATTTAGGATCTTCATAGCCTGGGGGCTATCCGACATAGACTTCTTCTTGAATGTAACCATTAAGAAATGCACTCTTCATATCCATTTGAAACAACTTGAAGTTCATATGGGATGCACAAGCATAAAGAATTCTTATGGCTTCAAGTCTTGCTACTGGTGCAAAAGTTTATCTATAATCAATGCCTTCTTATTGATTGTAGACTTGTACAACTACTCTGGCTTTATTTCTGACAACATTCCCAGTTTCATCTAACTTGTTCTTGAAAACCCACTTGGTGCCAATGATTGACTTGCCTTTGGCTTTTTCTACCAAATCCCAAACTTCATTTCTTCTGAATTGGTCTAGCTCTTCTTGCATTGCAATCATCCAATTATCATCAAATTCAGCATCTTCAAACTTCTTTGGTTCAATCAAGAATACAAATGTTGAGTGACTCATCATTCTATTCAACTGACCTCTAGTCAGCACTGGATTTTGCACATTATCAAGAATCTCATTAACTGGGTGATTTCTTCTTGTTCTGACTTCCTTTGGTAGCTCAGGATTAGGTCGCTGATATATAGTCACTGGTTGAGCATTAACATCATCACCAAAGTTGATTGATTGGTCTAGGTTAGCTGTAACTTCTTCTTTTTCTTGCACTGTGGTCTAGGTCAGCTGGAACTTCTTCTTTTTCTTGCACTGGATCAGGAATAATTATGGGCTGACTAACTGATCCACTGACTGGATCTTTTTCTCCTTCATCATCACTGGCTTGTCTACCTGCATTGTTAGTTTCATCGAAATCTACATGCATGGACTCCTCTAAGATGCCAATTCTCTTGACATACACTATGTATGCCCTACTGCATGTAGAGTAACCCAGAAAGATTAATTCATCAGCCTTGGGGTCAAATTTAGCCAATTGGTTTTTAGTATTTAATGTGAAGCATCTACAACCAAAGGCCTTGAGATGACCAACCTTGGGCTTGCGCCCCTTCCAAAGTTTATAAGGAGTTTTGTTCAAAACTGGGCGAATTAAATCCCTGTTTAGAATATAACAAGCTGTGTTAACAGCCTCTCCCTAGAAATACTTTGGTAGATTGTTATCACTCAGCATATAATGGCCCATCTCTGCAATCCTGTGATTCTTTCTCTCAACAACCCCATTCTGCTGAGGTGTATGAGGAGCAGAAAAATTATGGTCAATACCATACTTGGAACAGAAGTCCTCAAACTGTCTGTTTTTAAATTCCCTTCCATGGTCACTGCAGATTCTATTGATTTTAAAGTTCTTTTCATTCATGATCTGGGTAGCCAACCTAGAGAATGATTCAAATGTTTCATCTTTGCTAGCTAGCAAGACAATCCAAGTGAACCTGGTCAGATCATCTACAACCACAAGGGTGTATTTCATTCCACCTAGACTTGTTGACACAATAGGACTAAACAAATCCATGTGTAGAAGATCAATGGGACGAGAAGAAGATATATCAGCTATGGATTTAAAGGTCTTCCTAAATTGTTTCCCAACTTGGCATGCTGAGCAGAGTCTATCTCTATCAAAGGCTAGATTGGGTAAACCCTTAACAAGTTCATTTATGGCTAATTTAGACAGATTGGTCATATTGATATATCCTAACCTTCTGTGCCATAGCTATGAGTTTTCCTTCTTAGAAACTAAGCATATATCATTGGAGCTAGGGGATAAATCAATCATATAAACATTATTAATTCTAGGAGCATAAAGAATAGTTTGGTCAGAGTTACCATCAATGACTGAGCAGCCTGCTGAGTCGAATATCACTTTTTTGCCTTTGTCACACAGCTAAGCAACACTTACCAAGTTGGACTTTAGGCCTTTCACCAGAGACATATTATCAATTGAAGGCTTTACACCTACAGTGCCATTGCCAACAATCTTCCCTTTCTTGTTGTCTCTAAAATTGACACTTCCACTTCTTCTTCGCTCCAATGTGATGAACTACTTTTCATCACCAGTCATATACCTCCAGCATCCACTATCCAAATATTACATTTTGCTATCATCAGTGGATCCCAGGCTTACCTGCAAAACCGTTAAGTTTTCTTAGGTACCCATGCCTTTTTCTGGCTGGGTCCTCCCTTATTAGTGGTGGTCATCCTTGACCAATCATACTCATCATAGTAACCTTTTTGTGCCTACAAATGACTGTTGCATATCCTGGTTTACCATAAAAACTACATGCGGCCTTAGGATTAGGCCTACTCACTTTACTCTTTTGAGAAACCTTCTCAGAGCGGTGAGTGCAGTTACTCTGAGTATTCCTGCTAGGTTGAGGAAGGACCCGTACCTTTTTCAATGCTATTATTTCAGCAGCTAGCTCATCTAATCTCTTAGTGAGTTTACTGTTATATCCATTTTGGTACTCAGCTTTTTCCATTAGGTATAGGATATCAAGTGATGTAGAAGAGTTCACATCTTCCATATCATCACACCTCCTCTGAAGTACTTTAATGTATTTGGTTGACTTCTTAGTCACATTAATAACATTATTTAGTACTACAGCAAGCTCATCAGAAGACTAAGGGGGTTCAGTATTTACCTCAGAATGCGTTCCTTTGACTTTGCCTTAGTCAACCGATTGTCTAGTAGCGAAAGTTGTTGGTTAGTCAGTTGACTCTGAGTGAACTCGATCATTCTTAGCCATGAGGCACACATTTGTAGAATTATGTGCCTCTTCATTTGAGGATGATGACTCTTGTTCAGAGTCACTCCAGGTAGCAGCAAGGGCTTTCTTACTCTTATTCTTCTTGAACTTGTCCTTTTTAGCTTTAGGATGGCTCGACTAAATATGCCCCTTTTCACTACATTCAAAGCACTTTATATCCTTGTTATGCTCTTTGTTGAATTCCTTTCATGGTCTATCCACTGCTCCCTTCTTATACTTGCCAATCTTTCTGAACTTTTGAAAGTTCTTCTCTTTACCCAGATATTTCCTGAAATTCTTGATCATTAGAGTTATCTCCTCTTTTCTGTCCTCTAGATATCCTTCCTTAGAGGAATCTTCTTCTTCTTCATCATCATCAACTTTCAGGACAACTGCTCTGCTAGTGCTTTCTTTTTCTTTGGACCCGTGCTTCTTGGACTTATCTTCATATTGCTTTAAGGACATCTCATGAGTCAGCAGAGTTCCAATCAGCTTATCAAACTTGTAGGTCTTCAAATCATGAGCCTCTTCAATAGCACTCTTCTTGGCTTTCTAATCTTGAGTCAAACTCCTCAAGATCTTTTTAACTGTTTCTTCTTCTGTGAAAGTCTTGCAAAGTCTTTTTAGCTCATTTACAATATTCATGAACCTGATGTTCATGTTAGAAATATCCTCTTTGGGCTTCATATGAAACCACTCATAATCCCTCATAAGGATATTGATTTTGGATTCTTTCACCTTGTCAGTACCTTGATAAGTAACTTCCAACTTCTTCCAGATCTGTTTGGCTATCTCGCATCTAGAGACACGATTAAACTCTATAGCATTAAGAGCACAATGAAGATAGTTGATAGCAGGTGCATTTTCCTTCAATCTGACAAGCCCTGACTATCCCATTCATCAGAGTATTTATCTACTTTAACTCCATTCTTCACGATGGTGGGAACATAAGGCCCTTCAACAATGGCCATCCAGGCAAGCATACTTTGGGACTGAATGAAATTCTTGATTCTGTTCTTCCAGTAAGTATAATGCTCTCCATTGAACATTGGAGGCCTAGTAACTGATATGCCTTCGGGCAGAATATAACCTTAAGCCCTTCCACTGGATTCTCCTTTGTACGCCATGGTCTTTATCTCAATGATTGTTAAATCTAGAAATAAGAATCGCTCCGATACCACTTGTTGGTCCCTATGCATACACTTAATGAGTCAGAGGGGGGTGAATGACTCACTCAGTAACTTATAAAACTTTTTTGCGATAGTTACTAGTCAGCTAAGTGAGGTTAGCTAGCTGAGTGAAATGGCTGGAAATTGCGAGTAAGTAAAGAACAAAGAGATTTTTATACTGGTTTGCAACCTGTGCTTACATCCAGTCCCGAGAGAGTGTCTCAGCTTTAATTCACTAATCTCAACTCCTTTACCCTAGGCGGAGAAGCCTTTCATAAAATCCCTAATTACAGAAAGTACCCTCCAATCTACAATCGCTCACCCGCTTACTAGAATACCCTCTTCTATCAGCAACTCAAAAGAGTTTAAAACAAGTGCTAGACTCAACTTATAGAAATGTTGATCCAGTTACAAATGATCTAATATTACAATGGTTTAATCTATATTATTCTCTCTTATTCAAGCAGATGTTCATTGAGTTGTGCTTTAATTGCTAGAATTCCTTTAAAGCTCATAATTGGACAAAGTCTTTGCTCATAAAAAATCCAGGTGTAATCACCAAGTTCTAACGCTTGCCTTCTTGCTCCTTTTATAGATGGATTTGAGAAAGTAGCCGTTGAACTTGCTTTGGCATCTTCTGAAATTGACAACTCAGTAATTCACCCGTTGCTTCTTCAAATCAATCCGTTAAGAGATAGAATTGCACCGTTGTGAATACATTTCAATCCATTAGATTGAAATTCGAGCTCCAATTTGAATACTTTATCGTTTGATGCCAGTCTTCCGTTAGAGAGAACTCGAGCTGACTTGCCACGTGTCTTCATCCCATTCCCTCTAGTTTTTTGACATGTTGCACAGTGCGTGATACAAGGTTGGTAGATCTGCAGAATTGCTCAAAACAACAATTGACTTGTTGCAGCTTTGGTTTAGAAGACTTTGTCACTTTCTTCATAAGTTTGAGTCTTATCAAGGCATTAATTCTTTTTGTCTTTGTCTCATTAATATTCTTGTAAAAAGCAGCACTAAAAGCAAAGATGCCATATTACCTTAAAAGGTAATGTCAGTACCTTGAATAGACTTAAGATAACTCAGCGAAATATTTCATCATAAAGCATAGCTGAAATTGAATCTAAATACAAAGTGTTTTGAATGAGTAATACAAAGTCAGCGACTAAAGTGACTACTCAGCCCAAAAACCACTCAGAGTTAAGCTAGATGGCTAGGTCAGCGGAGACCAGAAATTCTACCCTTGAATTTACTAACTCCTATACAACCATAGACTATTTATTTTAACTTCATTATTGATTTAATTATCTCCATTTGAACTTAATTGTTATGATCAAAACTTAAGCACTACTGAGTCATCCACTGAGTCAGTCCAAACTTGTGCTTGGTTCAACAGTATAAAGCTCATCTAGTAGTGAAAGGATTCCAACAACCAAAAGGAATTGATTTTTGATGAAATCTTTTCTCCGGTGGTTAAAATGACTTCTATTCGAGCAGTTCTAAGCTTGGTAGCAAGTTTGAATCTTGATCTTGAGCAGTTAGATGTGAAAACTGCCTTCCTTCATGGTGACCTAGAGGAAGAAATCTACATGGTGCAACCAGAAGGCTTTGAAGTAAAAGGAAAAGAGCACATGGTTTGTAAGCTGCAAAGAGTCTATACGGGTTGAAACAATCACCCAGGCAATGGTACAAGAAGTTTGACTCTTTCATGAGTAGTCATGGCTACAAGAAGACCCAGGCGGATCTGTGTGTCTACTTTAAGAAATTCTCTGATAACAACTTCATCATATTGTTGTTATACGTTGATGACATGTTGATCGTGGGACAAGATGTTTCTCCAATTCATAAATTGAAAGAGCAGTTAGCAAAGTCCTTTGACATGAAGGACTTGGGTCCAACACAATAGATTTTGGGCATGAGGATTGTTCATGAGCAACAACAGGTTGTGGCTGTCACAAGAAAAATATGTTGAACTTGTGCTACAACGTTTCAACATGTTGAATGCTAAACTAGTTAGCATTCCTCTTGCCGGACATCTGAAGTTGAGCAACGAATCTTGTCCTACAACTAAAGAAGAGAAGAAAGACATGACAAAGATTCCATATCCCTCTACAGTGGGGAGTTTAATGTATGAGATGGTTTGTACAAGGCCAGACATTGCACATGCTGTTGGAGTTGTAAGTAGATTCTTAGATAATTCGGGAAGATAACACTGGGGAGCAGTAAAATGGATTCTCAGATATTTGAAGGGAAGTTCTAACAAGTGCTTATGTTCTGGTGGATCTAAACCAATCATAGAAGGCTTTGTTGATGCTGACATGGTAGGAGATCTCGACCATAGAAAGTCAACTTCGGGATACGTGTTTACATTTGCCGGAGGAGCAATTTCTTGGCAATCTAAATTATAGAAATGTGTTGCACTTTCTACGGCCGAAGCGGAGTACATTTCAGCGGCTAAAGTAGGAAAAGAGATGATTTGGTTAAAGAGATTCTTTGAAGAGCTGGGTCAAAAACAAGTTGACTGCATAGTATATTGCGACAGTCAAAGTGCTATAGACTTGAGCAAGAATACTATGTATCGTTCTCGAACAAAGCACATTGATATCCGCTATCACTGGATACGCGAGCAACTGGAAAAGGGGATTTTTCAGCTTGAGAAAATTCCAACAAAAGAGAACCCCTCAGATATGTTGACAAAAGTTATTTCTCGGGATAAGTTTGAGTTGTGCAATGAGCTGATCGACATGAGCTCCAAGTAAGAGCTTATTTCATACCCCATTGGTTTGGAGGGGGAGAATTGTTAAGTCCAAACCAATTTGGAGGCTAATTAATTCAACTAATTTGGAGGCTAATTAATTGCCAACAAATAAGGTGGGAAGATGGTAGTTAGTAATTGACATATTAATTGCCAATTGGAAAGTTGATGCAAAGTTTTTTGCCTATAAATAGGCATTTCCCATTATCCAAATTCATCAAACAAATTTTGAGAGTTTCCTTTTGTAGAGAGTTATATTTCCTACAAGAGAAGTTAGGGGAGTAAATTCAGTACTTTGGGAATACTACACTATTGGGTGTAAGGATTAATTTGAGTGTTCCAATTTTTCTCCTAAAATCATTTTATACCTCAAGCTTGGGTATACTTGAGAGAGCTTATTGTATTTCAATTATTTATTAGTGGAGTTTTTTTGGTGCCCCTTGGTTTTTCCCTTTAAAGGGTTTTCCACATAAATCTTTGTGTCTCTTTTATTGCTCTATTTATTTTTATATTCATTGTTGCTACATCTATTTTAGTTAATACATATCACCTTACTATCGAATTAATATACGGGACCCATCAATTATCGACATATTATTTCAATGACGATGGAGGTAATTATTAATATTGTGCGCACAATCTTAATTCAACGGTTGATTTTTGACATGCCAAGCCTAATGATATAGTTTGCCTTTTGATTATCAAGTATTTTCTAATAAAAATATTAGTTGAAATATCTTTTTAAGTTGTTTTAAAAAGCTTATAATCACTTGAAGTGTGTTTGTAAAACTAGCTTATAAGCAGCTTAAAAGTTGCGGAAACTATTAATGTGCTAAAAATGTACATGCATATAAGAACGATTTTTGGTATCCAAAATTAAATGGAAATATATTTTAACTACTTCAACTTAAATGCTTATAAGTTGTTTAAAAATAAGTTACAAGAATTATTTTATAATTTTTAACTTATAAACTACTTATAAGTTGAAATATAAGCAATTTTATACGCTTCAAAAAATGTTAATAAGCTAAAAAGAAGTTATAGATTAATTTAATAAGCTAATTGATAACTTAGTAAAGATGGGAAAAGGGAACCTTTGTTTTGGAGGAGTGAGAACCTCTCCATTCTCACTAAAAACTAAGGGGAAAACAAAGTTGAGGGGAGAGATCTCTCTCACCTTTGTTTTCTGAAAAACCTATCCTATAAGTTTGCTTTTAAGTTTGTTCATTCAAGCTGGGTTAGATTTCAAAGCTTGTTTTTCAAGCTAGGTTATGTTTGTAGCTTGTTCTTTCAAGCTCTCCCCACCTCTTCTCTTTTCCTCTACCGGGAATGCTGGGTGAATAAGCGTCGGAGGAAGAAAGGGAGGTAGTTCATAGAAAAATCGGTTGTCAAAGTCGGTCTTCGATTTCCAGTTGGTCGGATCGGTTGACTCTTGAAGAAAGGCCGGTATGCTTAGCGTGGTCATCAACCTCCTTTTCGAAGTTATTTCACAAACTCATTTCCATGGGTCATCAACCAAAGCTTTCTCAAGCTCTATTCTTTTTGACTCCGAGAAAATATTTTTCTTTGGTTTTGTATCTAAAGCCTACCGCCTAGTGGTAGCTCAACATGAAGACGGTGACCCATCATCACCGATCAGTTGTACTTCCTGCCGGGGGAGGCCCACTGATCCCCGTCGTTTTAATATTTGGGGCAACAAACACTAAATATGTGTTGTTTCCTTTAGTTGATGGTTCTTTTGCTATGTGTGTGGCTTGTTCTATGATTTTGCTTCTTGTAAGCTTCATCTGTTTCTTTTCCTTTTTCATATTTTTTTTGTACACCTTTTCTTTTCTTCTTAATAATATTCGGGATCGGATTTCCGGCCTCAGCTTTTACGTAAAAAAACTTAGTAAATATGCTTGTCGATCTCGACAATAGAGACTGGGTCAACTAAGGCTGTTTGGCCAACATCCTTGAGAAAGGAATAACCAACGCTCAGTCTAAAGGAGCCTGACTCAGACAACAATCTAGCCGGTAATAACAGGACAAGCCAATGACATGTAGCACGCATATGCTCGTAGCGGAGATGATCTCAAACCGGCTTTGTGTCGGCTAGAGATGGATTTTGTCCCGCATAGATAGGCATAATCCAATTAGGATTCCGAGCCCTAGATTCTCAATTCTAGAAGACCCAATCCTAATACAACAGAGATTCTAGATTCATATATATATATATATATATATATATTAGAGGAGTCATAATTTAATCAGGATTAAGACTCTCTTTCCCAATCAAATTGGGACAACCTCAAAGCCTATACAGGGCATCTTCAGTCAGATCAAACGTACACAATTTTCAAACTCACAATTGAACTATTTTCTCTCAACGGTTGCTGACTTAGGCATCAGAGGGTCCCCCAGAGGCAGCCTCGATCCCCCCAAGCTCTTATCTATTTTGTATGAACTTCAACTGTAGATTAGGACCATATTCAAGAAGATCCATTCTGAAATATCGGTTAGATATTTCACTTATAAACAATTATACTATGACCAATTATACTACAAAATACTATTCATTATAAAAAAAAGTTAGAAAAAGTTAGCTATTCATTATGGGATTTTAACTAACTTTTATAAAATCAAAACTAGAATTCATAACAAATTGCAAGGTTTGTTTTTCAAATATACAACAACATGATTACATATTGCTTCTCTTTCTCTCTCTATATATACTACCCCTCATCACATTACAAAATGGGATAGTAATTTTCTGTTCTTTACCATGAGTACATTGAGAGGTTAACTATGTAGGCCTTCATCTTGTACAATGGTATAATACTTTTATCAATTACAAAACTTCAGCACAATTGCCGGTTAAAGATCAGCATACATCGGTTTAGTTACTGTGCTACCGATAGGGCATTTATCCGGTTGCCTCACTATATAAATTTGATCTCCAACTGCACTACTCGAGTCTTGATTACGGTGCCATGTCCATAACGCCCATGTCTCGTTTTTCACCTGCAATATGGTTGTGTGAGTCAGATTTATAGTTCCATATAGATTCTAAAGATTAAAATGTAAGTTCCTCACTCATGTGAGAAATAATATGAACAATTCTTAAAGCTGACAAACAGGTAGAAGAGAACTTGAAGACTCTTATGTATGTGCATATCATAGTTGACAGAGGCGTAACGTGCACTAAACGCAAGGGAGCCAGGCGTGCTCAAAGGCGAGGCACGTTCGTGAGGCATACTAGGCACAAAAATTTTACAAAAAAATATTTGCTTGGAAAGAAAAGATAAATGCAACAGCAGTACCAGAAAAAGAACAAAGAGAATTGTTAGATGTATATTTATATGTAAAGTTCACATCTTGCATTAGGAATATCAAGCCTTTGAATTGATCTATCCTTCATAGGAATTGATTGAATTAGGAATATCTAGCTTAGTTTTTTTATAAAAATACATGGACGACACATATTAAAGTAAGTTGAAACCTTGAAAAAATGTCCTTGAGGAGCGCCTGGGCGCACGCCATGGCGATGCCACCTCGCCTATTATACAACGAGGCGCCTCGCGTTGCGCCCTTCGTAAGGCGCACCCCCAAACAACTATGGTGCATATGTGTCAACCTTCGCATTTAGGCTGAGAATTCTGAGAATTAACCATGATGCAACAACAACACTAAACTCAAACATGGAGCAACTCTGAGAGTTCTAAGAGAAGTATATAAAACTTTTCTAGAGAACAGAGAAAAGAAAGATATACCTCCAAAATTCCGTGGCCAAAGCTACTTTCCCTGAAGGCACTATATTCAGGTTGCTGATCCCAACAAAATTTACCGGCTGCTGGACCTGTCGTGAAGTTCGATGCACAAAAGCCGCCCATGTATGGATCAGGCGTACTTAATGGCTCCGGGCAATTGCCAGGTTCATCAGCATGTTCAACCGCCATTTTCTCTCGGTTACCTCCATCTCCAACTGTAATATGCACAGGACCACATGGATCTAGCGTGTAGTTATATACTCGATTGGACCTCTCGTATGCATGAACCTAATAAATGATCATATCCATAAGAGCATCAATAGGCTTGATAACTAACCCCTTTCGGGCTGAAGTGAAAGACATTGTTGATATATCAATAGCTTCAATACTTAGATATGCAAATGAAGTTTATCTGAAAAAAACTAACTATTACTTACATGTCCATTGAAGACTATATCAACACCATACGAGTAGAGCAATTCTTCCATTGCTAATCTCATACATTCTGCTTCTTTATAATGAGCACTATAAGTATTATACCAAGGTGGATGCCATGAAGCTATTAGCCACGGTGTTGTATCTCGGTCAACATTGGCCAAGTCTTTTGCCAGCCACTTGTATTGAGCACCTGCAATAAAAAGCAGCAGATACATGCCATTAGAAGAGCAAAATCTTAAGCAGGTTTTGTTTGCAATTTGGAAACTTGTGCCTTTCAAAATACATGATCAGTACAAATCTAACAATGCCTTAAACTAGAGTCCATTGAGATAAGAACTAGATTTTCAGGCTTACAATTTACATATAATTTAGTCCGAATTTGGCTTTTGTGTGATGATTGAAAAGCATGTAAAATCACTCAAGGACTGAACATAACAACAAAAGCATTATGAATAGTAATACATATGATGGCAAAATATAGATGAAAAGGACATGCTTACCTGATTTTTCATAATCAATGTAGGCTCCAAGCATAATAAAATGTATTCCCCCAGCATTGAAAGAGTAGTAGAATGTTGATGAAGATCCACTTTCTACAGATGGAAATGCAAATCGAGAACTGTAAGCAACAAATGTTTGGTTTCCAGCTTGTTCTTCAATTTCATGGTTTCCTTCCACTACCATTATTGGCACTTCAGCTACCAACTGTTGCATATACCTACGAAGTATGAACCGGTCCAAACAACAAAAGATGATTTTAATCCTTAGGAAAGCTATCAGGCCAAGGAAATAGGGAATCAATACCAACCAACCAACCAAGCCTTAAATCCCACACTAGGTGGGATCGGGGAAATAGGGAATCAATATAATAAAGAAAAGAGGTTCTAAATATTACCTTCCCCAGTAATCCCAACGAGGCTGATAAGTCTCGTGTATAGGTGATTCTGGAAATGAGCAAGAATAGCAATCAGAGCCAGTGCCGTTTGTGAGGTACAAATTTGCATAAGTTACATCCCCCACAAGCAGAAGAAGTTCAGGTTTGTTATTGATCACATGGCTGATTGTTGCAGTACTATTATATGTAAGACCAAGATCACCTACAACAGCAATTCTGCTAGGGTAGCTTCTTGGTCCAGAAACTGGCATAGTCTTGAAGGAGTATATAGCACTCATGGCTCCTATAGATGGATCTCCACATCGATAATAATATGTTTTACGATGTTTCAGCCCTATAACACCCAGAGAGGGAAAAAATTGTATAAAAAGAACAAACTTTGCTATGTTTCTAATTCTATTTCTTCTCTAATGTTAAATGCAAAAGGGTCATGTTTAACATTCAGTTCACATATGTATAGGTAGGATCACTATGTAACTAAAGAAACAAAATTTAAAACTAATGAGCTTAAATTCAATGGATAATCATACCAGTAAGACGAACATGATGAATTATACCAGAAGTATAATTCTGGAGACCATCAAAGGGATAAAGCTGATTATAAACAAGAGAATAGCCTTTGGCCTCATGAGACAATGGATATCTTAAAGTACCAAAACGAACTACACTTGCAACCTGCTTTGGATCCAGCGGTTTTATATCATACCCAATTTGAAACTCGCCTGAAAAATCAAACGCCAACACATTCACACATTTAACTCGGAAACAATATAAGTTTTTTCATTGACGACTTTCATCAAACACATAGTCTGCATTACAAAAAAGATTGTGCACCCTAAAGGCCAGTACCTGTAATCCATGAAATCCAAACAGAATCGTAATCAGAGGATAAAGAAACAGAAATCTGCTCCGGCTCGAATCCTTCAACAGATCGGCGAACCCGAGGATCAGTGTCAGGCAAATCAATGGCGTTACCGCGAAAATTGGAATCAAAAGGAACAGTAACAGGCTCAAAAGGGCCATCTAAAGTCGAAGGAATTTTGCCATGGACGAAATGAAAAAGAGCAGCAGTATATAATGAAAATAGAAACAGAGGCTTGATTAGAAAAGAGGAGACCTGAAACGCCATTGTTATGGAGTTTCCATAAAAATAGGAGGAGGAAGAGGGAAGGGAAAATGCAGAAAACAGCGGCGGAGTTAATTGAAGAGAGCAAAAATGGAGGAAAAAAGAGAGATGAAAAAGCATATTCCAATTTATATGCGATTAGTAGTTAAGAAAAGCGGTTGTGTTTGGTTTTGTCTGAAATAACGACCTTACCGCCTTCCATTTTTGCCGCTTGGCTTAATTTGACTTTGTATGATATGATAGGCTAGCTGCGCTCCCACTTTTTTTTTTTAAGAAAAATTTATTTTTTAAAAATTATAGATTTAATTTTAGAAAAAATAAATTAAATAATTTTTATTAGTTAGTATATAAAGTTATATTGTATTGTTTAAAGTTAAAATATATAATATTATTAAAAGTTTGTTAGAATAATTTATTTTAAAAAATACTCAAACAGTAATGCTAAATGGCCCATAATATTTTTTAGTTTGACTATATTCATTTCAAGTTATAATCCATTCAATTTAATACTTATCAATATTATATACATATAAATTTACACTCAAATAAATACTTATAAATTTAATTATATTCACTACCGCTGGTTGGAAAGAAAAAGTCCTAAATTTTATTTCAATACCCTATCATAATGCGTATGATAATGTTACTTTATATTACTAGCCTACAATTTGACCATAATGTATTTAATTCTATGATGCTTCATTATCTACTGTATATCTAATTAGAGTCCTTTTTCAAGCTGAATCTTTTTTGAGAGAGTGGTGTGTTGGGAAACATTATTTCCTTTAAGTATTTCAAATCATTTCATTTATAAAAATTGAATTTCATATGTAAAATGATTTTTATATAAATTCAATTTCGTTTGGAAAAGAATGTTTCCCAACGGAGAGAGTAAGTTTCGAGGGCGAGCATTTAAGTAGATTTATAGGCATGCGAATGAAATTGATACTCATAATGGCGTTGATTTCAGCTGAGGGAATTGTAATTGCGATTTCAATTTGATTCTATCATTACTTATCCTTGTAGCGTTGAGCATTCAGTATCGTCAAAGCAGCGTGAAATGATTGTTTCTTTATGGAAACACTTGTTTAACAAAATAGTATCTTGAATTCATGATCTCTATACTCTTTCGAATACATGACATTCTTATAAAAGAAAATAAATCATACTATTATCACAATAAATTAACACTCTATGGTCGCTCTATACTATCGACATCAGCAAAAGCTGAGCTCCTATTCTATATTTGTAGCATACAAAGTGTAGCTTTAGAACAACATAAGTATCTTGCTTCCATAAAAGAAATAACAAAGATGTTATATGGTTGTCGAAAAGCGCTCAATTAGTTGGTAGAATGGGGTATTTGGAAACCCAAATCTAAAATTTTAATTCATTTTACATACAAAAATTTTAAATTTTCTATACAAAATGAAATATTTTCCATTAAATTTCTTAAAATTCGAGGATTTCAAACACACCTGAAATAAGTAATCAAATGTTGATTTGTTTGGATTTTACGAGTACATAATCACAAATTGATTATCCTATATTACTTCTTACGGCCTATATCTGAGCATAAGTTTTTAGGTAGTGATTGGTCTACGAAAATTCTATTTAGTAGAATAGAAATAAAAATGAATGAAAAGATGTCAAATATAGTAGAGTATATGTCTAGGATCTGTCAACGCACAGAAAAGAATTTCCTAGTTTATATACATCTCACGGAAAAGTTATTCCTTTGTTTCAAAAAGGTATAGCTTTTCTGTGAGACTTGTATAAACTAAGAAAAGCTTTTCCGTGCGTCGACGGATTTTAGATGAATAATATGTAATATTTGACATCTTTCCATATATTTATATTTATACTCCACGAAATAGCAGTAAAAAAAAAGACACACAGATTTTTATGTGGAAACCCCAAATGAATTAGGGAAAAACCATGGGACCAACTCCGAATAATTCTTCCACCATGAAAATAATAGTAGGTACACCAAGAGATTACAAAATAGTGGCACTCAAGTATTTCCCAAAACCTCACTATTTTTCTCTCTTACCCAGCTCTTACGAACCCTTTTCCTAGGGCTCTTTACACAGATTACATTTTTATCTGCGTTTCTTTTCTTTTGCTCTCTTCTGCTCTCTTTTCTTTTAAAATGAGCAAAACCTCCTCTATATATAGGAGATTCAAAACGCGTATGGCCGAATTGTGCACAGTAATTTTACTGTGCACTTTTTGAAAAAATACGCTGTCGACATGCCTCTTTTTCTTTTTTTTAATTAATTAATTTAATGGGTCCCACCATAAGGAGGGACACCGCTCAACAAATCTCCCTCTCCCGACTACATTGTGGGACTCTCCATCCATGTTGCTTCAATGCACTGGTAGAACTTTTCTTTTGGTACGACCTTCGTTAGCATATCAGCAACATTATTGTTGGTATGAATCTTCTGCAACTTAAACTCTTTTTCTTCAATGGCAAGTCTGAGCCAATGATACCTTACATCAATAAGTTCCGTCCGTGCATGGTACATAGTATTCTTGCTCAAGTCTAATGCACTTTGACTATCACAATAAACTACGTATTCTTCTTATTGCACACCCAATTCGGTAAAGAATCGCTTTAACCAAAGCATTTCCTTTCTTGCTTCCGCTGCTGCATTGTACTCTACTTCGGTTGTTGATAACGAAACACATTTTTGTAACCGTGATTGCCATGAAATAGCTCCCCCCGAGAATGTAAATAAGTAACCTGATGTAGATTTTCTTTCATCAAGGTCACCAGCTATATCAGCATCTGTGTAACCAACAAGTGCTAGTTTTCCACCTCCAAAGGTTAAACATAACTTTGAAGTTCCTCTCAGGTATCTAAAGATCCATTTTACTGCGTCCTGTGTCTTCTGGGGATTTAACAGGAATCTACTCACAACTCTAACTGCATGAGCGATGTCTGGTCTCGTACACACCATTGCATACATCAAACTACCGACCGCTGAAGAATATGGAACATTTGACATATCTTCTTTATTTTTCTCTGTTGAAGGGTAGGATTTCTTAATCAACTTTAAATGAGCGGTAAGTGGAGTACTAACAGGTTTAGCATTCTTCATATTGAACCTTTCCGGTACCCGTTCAATATATTTTTCTTGCGATAACCACAGCCAGCAGGACCTCTGATCTCGAGTAATCTCCATTCCGAGAATTCGCCTTGCCGATCCTAAATCCTTTATGTCAAACGCCTTAGACAAATCACACTTCAACTTACTAACCATTTTGGCATATGGTCCAACAATTAGCATATCATCAGCATATAAGAGAAGAATGATAAATTTTCCATCGGGGAATTTCTGGACATATACACATGGATCAGCTTCTGTCCTCTTGTATCCTTGATTCACCATGAAGGAATCAAACTTTTTATACCATTATCACGGGGCTTGTTTCAACCCATACAAACTTTTCTTCAAGCGACAAACCATGTCCTCCTTTCCCTTAACCTTGAAGCCTTCTGGTTGTTCCATACAAATTTCTTCTTCTAAATCCCTATATAAGAACGCGGTCTTTACATCAACCTGTTCTAACTCAAGGTTCAAGCTGGCTACAAGACCTAGCACAACTCGAATGGAACTCATTTTCACAACTGGTGAAAAAATTTCATCAAAGTCGATACCTTTCTTTTGAGTAAATCCTTTGACGACCAATCAAACGTTGTATCTCACTAGGTTTCCATCATCTTTCTTCAGCTTGTACACCCATTTGTTCTTGAGTGTTCTCTTCCCTTTAGGAAGTTTCACCAGCTCGTACGTGTCATTCTTCTTCAAAGAATTCATCTCCTCTTGCATGGCCTTTATCCAACAATCTTTATCTTTACAAGATTGCACATCTTGGAAGCTTTCAGGCTCTACCTCATCAGTGATTAACATATAATTAGAACTGGAGTATTTTGTAGATGGTTGGCGTTCTTTGATTGACCTCCTTAATTGAGGTTCTTCTTCTGGTAGAATGGGGTTCTCTGGCTCCCCCTGCTCAATACCCTCTTCATTCGTATCTTCATCTACAATCGTATCTTGATCCCTCACAACTGGCTCTTCTTCTCCATCTTGTTCTGATTGATGCATTCTTCTTTCTGTGGCATCATCTAATAGAATGCTCTCTGGTGTAATATCGATAACACCATCACTTATAGATCTTTCATTGATGATATCATTCTCATGAAATACAAGAAATTATCTTCTTTCTCTAATGGATTCTGTATCCATGGGACCACAAACGTCAGAGTGTACCAACTCTAACTTATTATTTCTCCTTCTAGAGCTTTTCTGAAATGAAACTCGATGTTGCTTCCCAAATAAATAGTGATCACACTGGTTAATTTTTCCTCTGGCTAATGGGATGAGGGACTTCTTAGCCAGTATATTCAACCCTTTCTCACTAACATGTGCCTGTCGCCTATACCACAAATTTGGTGAAGCATCATCTCCAACTGTATTCAGTTGACCCGCACATATTGTGGCATGCGTTTTGTACAGCGAGCAACACAATCTTCCTTTCGCTACCACCAACGATCCTTTGGTGAGTTTCCAATTTCCATCGCGTGTATGATTGCGATAAGCTTCCTTGTCCAATACACCAACAAACAATAGGTTCAACCAAAGATCTGGAACGTGTCGCACATTTTTAAGTGTTAATATGCATCCGACACTTGTCTTCACGCAGATATCGTCGATTCCCACCATTTGCGAGACACTATTATTTTCCATTTTAATAGTACTATAATCACCCGCTTTATAGGTTAAAAAATATTCCCTTTTTAGAACATAGTGGTATGAGGCACCATAATCTACAATCCACTCGGTATCTGCATCTCCAACATGACAACAATCTACATCATAAGATACTAAAGCCACCTCTCCATCTTCTTTTGTGACTGTAGCAGATGTATTTTTGTCTTTATCATGACTTCGATTTGCATTCTCTTGTTTAAAGAAACGACAGTTCCTTTTGAGATAACCCTGCTTTCCACAGTGGTAGCATGACCTCTTCTCCTGGGACTTGGATCTATCTTTCGATTTTCCATTCCCATGACCTCTACTCTTGCTTCGGCCCCTATTCTCTGTGACAAGGGCTTATGAACTGGTACTGGCAACGTCCCTTCTACAAAGCTCTTCATTAAGTAGACTATTCTTTACCATAGACATTGTTACCACACCATTTGGAGCTGAGTTACTCAATGATACGACAAGAGTATCCCAGCTATCTAGTAGAGTTCCCATCAAAAGACATGCTTGCATCTCATCATCCAAGGACATACCTATGACTGCTAACTCACTTACGAATCCTTCAAAGTCGTTCAGGTGTTGTGTGATTGATCGTCCCTCTGTCAGTTTCAAGTTCATGACTTTGCTAATCATGAACACTTTTCCTTGAGCATTTTTAGCCTCGTACATATCCTCTAGCTTCTTCCAGAGAACTTTGGGATCTGTTTCGTTCCTCACGTGATTGTACAGGCTAGCATCTATCCATTGGCGTATTGTACCCAATGTCTGCTTCTTCAACTTTATGCATTGTTGTTCTTTCATATCCTTCGGCTTTGCGTCGTTACCCTCAATTGGATCATACAAATTTTTGCAATTGAGGTAGTCCTCCATTCTGGATTTTCACATTGAATAATTTGTATCCGTCAATTTGATCATTACACCATCATTCGCCATATCGAAACTTTAAAAATAGCAAAATTTTACTATTCATAAATTTTACTATTCATATAAATAGTGTCTATATATGTGACTAGTGTCGTATACCCAAATAATACTTGTATATTGGAATAGTAACAGTATGCCGCCCTTATACTTAAGTAATACTATTCATAAAATGATCAAATATGAACAGTATTATTCAAGTTACTACTTTACTAAGTTACTATTTTACTATTCACTTAAATTGCGTATCTGCGATGGTTTTTCGAACGGATTGCGCCACTAGATTTGCCGTATTTTTCTTGTCGTCGTGGTATATTTATTTTTTAAAAATATATCCACAAATTCTACTGATAAAATAACCTTCGGCTCTGATACCACTTGTTAGGCCCAATAATAGATTACGAGAAAAATAATAGCAGCAGAATAAAAGACACGTAGATTTTTACGTGGAAACTCCAAATGAATTAGGGAAAAACCACGGGACCACTCTGAATAATTCTTCTATTATGAAAATAATAGTAGGTGCACCAAGAGATTACAAAATAGTGGCACTCAAGTATTTCCCAAAACCTCACTATTTTTCTCTCTTACTCAGCTCTTAGGAACCCTTTTCCTAAGGCTCTCTACACAGATTACATTTTTATCTGTGTTTCTTCTCTCTTGCTCTCTTCTGCTCTCTTATTTTTTAAATGAGCAAAACCTCCTCTATTTATAGGAGATTCAAAACGCGTATGGCCAAATTGTGTACTGTAATTTTACGATGCACTTTTTAAAAAATACGTTATCGGCATGCCTCTTTTTCTTTTTTTAATTAATTAATTTAGTGGGTCCCACCACAGGGGCACCACTCAATAAAATATTCAACTTAATCGATTAGTGTTGTCCAAAGTAACTTTCAAAAGACATATATCTCTCTTGTACTTTATTTGAAAGTCGTTTCAGAAAAACATAATCCGTGATTGAAACCCTTTTAAATCCTTGATTTGATAACATTATTATCATCACCAATTGGTTGTTCTGTTAACATATTGTTCATCTCCATGACAAATCTTTCCATTGCTTGTTTGGGCAAACAAAGTGGCAATAATACCTCATTTTGAATGGAAAATAACGCCCACTAAAGGGTGAAAAAACAGCATTCCCACCATACAAAGCTACACCCCATCCAAAATCCACATTTTCAAACCCCATATATCTCAGGTTTGTCTCTATGTAGTAATTCATACTAAAGAGTAAACGACGTTTACGGTTCTTAATCACCATTAAATCTAATAAAGATTGAACATACTCTTTACTCACTTTATCCATAACATTTCTTACCACTCGTAATGGATTCTCTATTATTTCTTTTACAGTTGAAGGCCGCACTGCCATAGTAACCTACCGGTATTATTAAGTCCTTCAACTTACCACGCAAACTTACTGCCCGTATCAAACCCGTCTCTTCTTCGGGATGTGGTTGAAGAGCAATAGTGCAACATTTCAAAACGCTTGCAGTTATTATATCGAAAGAGGAAGATCCTTGGAGATTAGCATCAGGGAAATGTCTATGTAAAGTCAAGACATCAGTTGGCCCAAAGAAGAAAGATTGACAGCGCAAATCGGTTGTTGTGTTGATCGTAGGGTTCACAATATTTATGTCATATTCTGGAAGAGGACATGTGAGTTGCGGTGGGTTACGTGAGCTCAGGACATGTCTTTTCCATGTTGGGAGGACAGAGGGGACGGTTGCACCTTTAGCTATTTCTCCAATTGCTGATAAGAACTAAACTATACCGGCAGCGTCACTTATAGTATGGTTAAGACTATAAGCGAATGTGAAACCTCCACACTTTAGTCGTGTGACCTATCAATTACTTTCAACTACATCACTGATATACATTCACAACATAAATACCATAATTCATGGTATCTCTCAAGTATTTACTAGCTTTATCATGGTTGGTCAATGACCACGAGTTCTCTTTCATTGAATATTATAATCATAAGGGATATACACAAACTTCTTAAAGAAGTTTTTCCAACGTATGTGGTTTAAGATATCATCATCAATCCTTATGATTCTCATTCCCAAAATCACATTAAACATGTGAGATATATATATATATATATATATATATATATATATATATAACATTATATATGTTCAACTCAAACAATGAACATACAAGCTAAGGTTTTTGAACTTTATTACGATACCCCCACATTTTCAGATATATCGGTTATGTGTAGTAGAGTGTGCTCTACTCTCACTTCATCACCAGGATCACCGCTCATCAATTGGAACAAAACTGTTGTCCCTCAAACCATTGCCATTATAAAATCTGTCTTACAAAGAATAAATTCCATTATGACGAAGAACCATAAGATTGTTGGAAAATAATTACAAAATAAAAATATATAAATATATATTTGATCCTTGTTTTCCTCTCTCGGATGTGGGAGTGCCAAGCTAGTTGGAAATATCCGCCTTATAGAGTTATTCCACCTCCACTTAGTTGATATGATCACCTTATAGAGTTTCTGTTACCCACCTTCAATCAAAAGATACACGTAATCAATAGAAAAACATAGAAATATAATGCAAATTATAAACAAGTTAAAGGAAAGTAAACACCGATAAGCTGTGTCGTATGAAGTAATGTTCTTAAAGGATACTTGTAGTTCCTTCCAAGATTAAACAACTTCTTCAACCGATCGGTTGGAACAGGAACGGAAATGCAATAATATATCCAGAACTCAAAAATGGGAAAGTAGAAGGAACAAAAATAAATCAACAATCTATTTATGTAGAATAAAAATGAAGTAGTAAGAATGGTTCTCAAAACAACCATATTTATAGAAAAGAAATTATGGAAATTAATAATATTGAAACGTATTACATTAAAACAAATAATAAAAAATCATTAAAGAGCTAACAGAAATTATAGTTTTTGTAATAAAAATTAAAACTCATATATAAAGAATATAATAGTGCCATTGAATACTTGAATGAGTATTTAAACTCATTAAATTGAAAAATAATAGTAATAACCTCATTATCAGAATATGAGCATTTTCTTAAAAAAATTCTCAAAAATAATTATAAAACTACTCTCATTAAATTATTTAAAAGTAGCAATAAATATATTTCTTTTAAAATAAAATAAATCACATTTTCCAACACTTTTTTAATCGAATTGCTCCATCAAGGTTCCGGAACAACAGAATACATCAATTAGAAGTGGATGGGAATGTATTGACGGATTGTGTTGTTTTATTATGGGACCCACTGATTAATTAAAAAAAATAAAATAAAAAAAATAAAAAGAGGAAGGACGGCTGTATGCGTTTTGAATCTCCTATAAATAGATGAGGGTTTTGCTAATTTTAAGAGCAGACCAACATAGAGAGTAATAAAGAAGAAACACAGATAAAAATATAATTTGTGTAGAGAGCTTTAGGAAAAGGGTTCCTAAGAGCTGGGTAAGATAGAAAATAGTGAGGTTTTGGGAAACACTTGAGTGCCACTATTTTGTAATCTCTTGGTGTACCTACTATTATTTTATAGTGGAAGAATTATTCGGAGTTGGTCCCGTGGTTTTTTCCTAATTCATTTAGGGTTTCCACGTAAAATTCTGCGTGTCCTTTATTCTGCTGTTATTATTTTTTCTCGTAATCTATTATTGGGCCTAACAATTGGTATCAGAGCCGAAGGTTGTTTTATCAGTAGAATCCGTGGATATATTTTTCAAAAATAAATATAACACGACGACGAGAAAATTACGGGGAATTCGATGGTGCAATCCGTTCGAAAAACCGTCGCACATACGCAATTTAAGTATATGGGAGACATACTGTTACTATTCCAATATACAAGTATCATTTGGGTATATGATACTATTCACATATACAGTCACTATTTATGTGAATAGTGAAATTCGTGAATAGTAAAATTTTGCCATTTTTAAAGTTTCGACATGGCGAATGACGGTGAAACTGACGGATACAAATTATTCAATGTGGAAATCGAGAATGGAGGACTACCTCAATTGCAAAGATTTGTACGACCCAATTGAGGGTGACGACGCAAAGCTGAAGGATATGAATGATCAGCAGTGGATAAAGTTGAAGAAGCAGACATTGGGCACAGTACGCCAATGGATAGATGCTAGCCTGAACAACCACATGAGGAACGAAACAGATCCTAAAGTTCTCTGGAAGAAGCTAGAGGATATGTACAAGGCTAAAACTGCTCAAGAAAAAGTGTTCATGATTCACAAAGTCATGAACTTGAAACTGACAGAGGGACGATCAATCACACAACACCTGAATGACTTTGAAGGATTTGTAAGTGAGTTAGCAGTCACAGGTATGTCCTTGGATGATGAGATGCAAGCATGTCTTTTGATGGGAACTCTACCAGATAGCTGGGATACTCTTGTCGTATCATTGAGTAACTCAGCTCCAAATGGTGTGTAACAATGTCTATGGTAAAGAATAGTGTACTCAATGAAGAGCTTCGTTGAAGGAAAGTTGCCAGTACCAGTTCACAAGCCCTTGTCACGGAGAATAGGGGCCGAAGTAAGAGTAGAGGTCGTGGGAATGGAAAATTGAAAGATAGATCCAAGTCCCAGGAGAAGAGGTCATGCTACCACTGTGGAAAGCAGGGCCATCTCAAAAGGAACTGCCATTTTCTTAAACAAGAGAATGCAAACCGAAGTCATGATGATGACCAAAACACATCTGCTGTAGTCACAATAGAAGATGGAGAGGTGGCTTTAGTATCTCATGATGCAGATTATTGTCATGTTGGAGATGCAGATACCGAGTGGATTGTAGATTATGGTGCCTCATACCACTGTGTTCCAAAAAGGGAATACTTCTCAACCTATAAAGCGGGCGATTATGGTACTATTAAAATGGGAAATAATAGTGTCTCGCAAATGGTGGGAATCGCGATATCTGCGTGAAGACAAGTGTCGGATGCATATTAACACTTAAAAATGTGCGACACGTTCCAGATCTTCGGTTGAACTTGTTGTCTGTTAGTGTATTGGACAAGGAAGGTTATCACAATCATACAGGCAATGGAAATTGGAAACTCACCAAAGGATCGTTGGTGGTGGCGAAAGGAAGATTGTGTTGCTCGCTATACAAAACGCACGCAACAATATGTGCGGGTCAACTGAATACAGTTGGAGATGATGCTTCACCAAATTTGTGGCATAGGCTACTGGCGCATGTTTGTGACAAAGGGTTGAATATACTGGCTAAGAAGTCCCTCATCCCATTAGCCAAAGGAAAAATTAACCCGTGTGATCACTGTTTATCTGGGAAGCAACATCGAGTTTCATTTAAGAAAAGCTCTATAAGGAGAAATAATAAGTTAGAGTTGGTACACTCTGACATTTATGGTCCAATGGATATGATATGCATTGGAAGAAGAAGATACTTTCTTGTATTTAATGAGAATGATATCATCAGTGAAAGATCTACAAGTGATGGTGTTATCGATACTACACCAGAGAGCATTCTATCAGATGATGCCACAGAAAAAGAATGCATCAATCAGAACAAGATGGAGAAGAAGAGCCAGTTGTGAGGGATCAAGATACGATTGTAGATGAAGATATAAATGAAGAGGGTATTGAGAGGGGGGAGCCAAAGAACCCCATTCTACCAGAAGAAGAACCTCAATAAGGAGGTCAATCAGAGAATGTCAACCATCTACAAAATACTCCAGTTCTGATTATATTTTAATCACTGATGAGGGAGAGCCTGAAAGCTTCCAAGATGTGCAATCTTGTAAAGATAAAGATTGTTGGATGAAGGCCATGCAGGAGGAGATGAATTCTTTGAAGAAGAATGACACGTATGAGCTGGTGAAACTTCCTAAAGGGAAGAGAACACTCAAGAATAAATGGGTGTACAAGCTGAAGAAATATGATGAAGACCTAGTGAGATACAAAGCTCGGTTGGTTATTAAAGGCTTTACTCAAAAGTAAGGTATTGACTTTGATGAGATTTTTTCACCAGTTGTGAAAATAAGTTCAATTCGAGTTATGTTAGGTCTTATAGCCAGCTTGAACCTTGAGTTAGAACAGGTTGATGTAAAGACCGCATTCTTGCATGGGGATTTAGAAGAAGAAATCTATATGGAACAACCAGAAGGTTTCAAGGTCAAGGGAAAGGAGGACATGGTTTGTCGCTTGAAGAAAAGTTTGTATGGGTTAAAACAAGCCCCGCAACAATGGTATAAAAAGTTTGATTCCTTCATGGTGAATCAAGGATACAAGAGGACAGAAGTTGATCCATGTGTATATGTCCAGAAATCCCCTGATGGAAAATTTATCATTCTTCTCTTATATGTTGATGATATGCTAGTCATTGGGCCAGATGCCAAAATGATTAGTAAGTTGAAGTGTGATTTATCTAAGGCGTTTGACATGAAGGATTTGGGACCGGTAAGGCAAATTCTTGGAATGGAGATTATCCGAGATCGGAGGTCCAGCAAGCTGTGGTTATCGCAAGAAAAATATATTGAACGGGTACTAGAAAGGTTCAATATGAAGAATGCTAAACCAGTTAGCACTATACTTGCTGCTCATTTCAAGTTGAGTAAGAAATCCAACCATTCAACAGAGAAAAATAGAGAAGATATATCAAAAGTTCCATATTCTTCAGCGGTCGGAAGTTTAATGTATGCAATGGTGTGTATGAGACCAGACATCGCTCATGCAGTTGGAGTTATGAGTAGATTCCTGTCAAATCCCCAAAAGACACATTGGGAAGCACTAAAATGGATCTTCAAATACCTGAGAAGAACTTCAAAGTTATGTTTGACTTTTGGAGTTAGAAAAGCTGCACTTGTTGGTTACACAGATGCAAATATAGCTGGTGACCTTGATGAAAGAAAATCTACATCGGGTTCTTTCTTTACATTCTCAGGGGGAGCTATTTCATGGCAGTCACAGTTACAAAAGTGTGTTTCATTATCAACAACTGAAGCAGAGTACGTTGCAGCAACAGAAGCAGGAAAGGTAATGCTTTGGTTAAAGCGATTCTTTCAAGAATTAGGTGTGCAAGAAGAAGACTACATAGTTTATTGTGATAGTCAAAGTGCACTAGAATTGAGCAAGAATACTATGTATCATGCGCGGACAAAACATATTGACGTAAGGTATCATTAGCTCAGACTTGCCATTGAAGGAAAAGAGTTCAAGTTGCAGAAGATTCATACAAACAATAATGTTGCTGATATGCTGACAAAGGTTATACCAAAAGAAAAGCTCGACCAGTGCATTGAAGCAACCGGGATAGAGAGTCCCACAATGTAGTCGGGAGGGGGAGATTTGTTGAGTGGTGTCCCTCTTATTGTGGGACCCATTGATTAATTAAAATAAAATTAAATTAAATTAAATAAAAAACAAAAAGAGGCAGGTCGGCAGAAAGTTTTTTTCAAAAAGTGTACAGTAAAATTACTATGCATAATTCGGCCATACGCATTTTGAATCTCCTATAAATAGAGGAGGGTTTTGCTCATTTTAAGAGCAGACCAACATAGAGAGTAATAGAGAAGAAACACAAATGAAAATGTAATCTATGTAGAGAGCTTTAGGAAAATGGTTCCTAAGAGCTGGGTAAGAGAGAAAATAGTGAGGTTTTGGGAAACACTTGAGTGCCACTATTTTGTAATCTCTTGGTGTACCTACTATTATTTTATAGTGGAAGAATTATTCGGAGTTGGTCCCATGGTTTTTCCCTAATTCATTTAGGGTTTCCACGTAAAATTCTGCGTGTCCTTTATTCTGCTGTTATTATTTTTTCTCGTAATCTATTATTGGGCCTAACATGTGTCTCTATCAAATCTGCAATCAGAGATTTTTATTCAACTCTTTTCTCGGCCAATTCATCTATTCCTTTTTCGCTTCGTAAACTAAATTTTGAAAAGGTGACAAATTTTCCAAAATGCAGCTCTTATATTAGATTGTGGTCTTGATGAGGTTTATCGGGCGATTCAATCCTGTGGAGTGAAACAAGGCTCCAGGTCCCGATGGTTTTAACTTCAAATTCTATAGATCCTTTTGGGAATTATTTAAGCCTCAAATAATGAACCTTATGGGCAAATGTTATGAAACCAACTCCTTACCCAATTCAGTTAAGACTTGATTTAGAGTTCTTATTCCCAAAGTTGCAGGTTCGGCTACTTTAAGCAATGTCAGGCTGATTGCACTGATTCATGGTGTTTATAAGATTGTGGCGAAGTTACTTGTGCTAAGATTACATGCCATTTTGCCACCTCTGATCTCTAGCTATCAATTTGCTTTTGTGAAGGATCGTAATATTCATGAATGTTCGTTCTTGGCTTTTGATATCATGCACACTATTCAGTCGAGTCGACAATCTTATTTTGTGCTTACTTCCATAAAGGATTTAATATTGTGACGTGGGCATATCTTGATTCAGTCATTCAGAAGATGGGTTTTCATCAGAAGTGGATTTCTTGGTTATCTAGTTGCAGCCGCAACTCTATAACTTCAGCTTTGGTCAATGGATCTCCAACAAATCCTATTCGGCTCAAGAGGGGAGTCAAGCAGGGCGATCCACTATCACCATTCATTTTTGTCCTCGTAGTTGAAGGTATGAAACAACTCTTCGATACAAGTATTAGAGAAGGACTCATTCCGGGGTTCAGAGTGGATAATAATCTTCCTGACATATCTCTTCTTCAGTTTGCTGATGATACTCTTTGTTTCTTGCCTGCTGATGGGAATCTGATTTTAACATATGTTCACATTCTGAAATGTTTTGAGCTCATATCATGATTAAAGATTAACTTCCACTAGAGTGCTCTTATTGGTATTCATGTTCATGAGCCCCTTCTTCATTCTTGCGCTCAACTTCTCAGTTGCCGATCGGAAAAACTTCCTATCACTTACCTTGGAGCGCCACTTAGCTTCAAAAGCCTTCGCCCAATTCATTGGGAACCCTTAGTTGCGAAATTTAAAGCTAAACTTGCTCTATGGAAAGGAAGATGTCTCTCTTATGCTGGAATGATGTATCTTATTAAATCAGTTCTCAACACTCTTCTGGTATACTTGCTCTCGCTTTTTAAACTTCCCTCTACAACCTATGGCACCTTGGTATCATTAATGAGAAACTTTCTTTGGTGGGGAAATGTGGATCAGTCAGGTATGTGCAAAGTCAGTTGGCCAACCTAAGGAGTTAGGTGGGCTTAATGTTAGAGATCTCAAGCTGCTGAATATTAGTCTTTGGCTTAAATGGTTCTAGAAACTTCGACAGGCTGATCATTCCTCATTATGGTACACTTTTTATGTTCGAAAATATGGCTTTCTTAATTGGTTCGATATTATGGATTCCGACCAAACCCCGTTTGCCTCCAATTTGGTGCAATTTAGTGTCTTGTTACAAAAAATCTTTGGCTTTTTGGTCCTATTTTGCAGATAATGGATCTATGAATATTGGCAATGGCAACAATTCCTATTTTTAGAAGGATGATTAGACTTGCAACAAACCACTATGTGACCTTTACCTGGATTTATTCCGTGTGTGCAATATGAAAAAAGCAATGGTCTTCGAGACTTGTTCTTTCCTTTTCTCATCAAATTCCTTTAATAGGCCATTTTGGAAGAGAAGTCTCCATTTATCTCTTATTGAAAGAAGCCGGGAGCTTCAATCTTGGATTACCTTGGTGTGCCCACGGTTGTTTCCTGACCTAGCGGTAACTACCATGCCCCTTAGCATTTCTCGGCATGTTTTCCAACCACAACCAGATGCTCTAACATGGATTGCAACTCCGTGTAAGGTTTACTCACTATCCAGTTTTAGTAGGGGCTTATTTTCTCAAGCCAAGCTACCGAAAACATGCCTCAATTCAGGATCATTTGGAAAACTCCGATGACTCTGAAGGTTGCTTTTGGGTGGATGCTCCTACACCAACGTTTACCAACTAAAGAATCCATAGGAATATTATCCCTTTGGATCTTTCTACTATCCCCGAAAATTGAGACTATAAAACATGCGATTTTCTTTAGCATTGAGAGTGTTCGTATCTGGAATGCGCTTTAACATCCATGTCTATATGCCTTCGAGTTCGTTCGGATTCCTACTACTACGGCTGAGCTACTTTCCTTCTTCTAGGCATCGAGATTTCACTACTTCTCTCTGGTTCACTTTAGCTTGGTTGATTTGGAAAGGAAGAAATAAAAAAGTGTTCGAAGTTTCGGTGACATTTAAGACGTACTTTCATCGGCTATTCGTTCCACCCTGCATTTTTTCTCTTATAATAGTAGAGTTACTTTTACAACTTCAGATAGATTTACAAACTCTAATTTACTTGTAAACCCATTCTGAATCCTTACCTTAAGGATTCTTTTAATAAAATAAGGGCTTAGTTGGGTTGCTTGATTGTTGGGTGTGGTAACTTAGTTGGAACTTTTCATCATATTGTATGATGACTTTGTTCAGGTTAGTTCTTAGTATACATGTTCGCGGGCGAGCTACCCATCGAGCTTGGCCTGAGCCCGCTCTCATATGCTGGGCTTAGACACCTATTTTTATAATAAGCCCGGTTCGAGCTGCAGCCCACTGAATTTTTGCGGGTCTGGCTTGGTTTTTTAATAAAGTTCGGCCCAACAAATAATAATTTTATTTATTATATTAACTAATTATTTTCAACTTTTATATTTTATACTAATAAATTTTTAAATTTAATTACAATAAGTTCTATAATATGTTGAGGACTCCAAATAAATAATATAGTTATATATAATTTTATCATTTATTTCTATTTAAACCACAAAAAAATATCAAAAAAAAAAAATTTACGGGTCATGTGTCGAGCATGGGAATAACCTTGTAAGCCTGGCCCGACCCAAAGTTCTAAAGTGTGGGTCGGACCAAGCTTGAATTAATACTAATAATCAAAAGTCCGATGAACCCGACCTAAATCCAGTCCGGCCCGCTCGACAAGCAGATCTCGCCCTTATTCGTGTTCTTGTTATAATTCTTTCCACTGTTTGTTTAATGGAATGACGGTTATTTATCATCAAAAAAAAAATTAGCGTTTTCTTTTTTTTTCTCCTCTTATTATGTTTCCTCTCCCAATTTCCACAAAATGTCGTTGATCTTCAAATTTTCAGTTGCTTTCAACGGACAACCACTTCTCCGTGTCTATCGCCCTTCACCCACCGCCATTTCTGTTCAAATTATTAAACTTAATATGATAAAAAATAATGAAAAAAAGGGGTAAAAAATAGCAAGCCACCTAAATTGGACTTTGAAAAAAATTGGTATTTGTAGGATTTGTTAGTTGAATTTTGTAGAAAATTAAAGTAAGTTGTTAAACCTAAATTTGAATTTTGTAATAGATTGAATTATTGAGAAAATGATAGCATCATTGCAGAATTCATCAAATGCCTATATAAGGCAATGTAATTTGCTATTTTAAAGAGTGTAAGAGAGTGAAAAAATAATAAGAGTTTATGAGTGTATTGTAATAAAATTAGTGTGAATTACTCATTTTTATGTTTTGAGCATTTTTTGCTTGATTATTTTCCTCTTCAATCCAACAAAGTGGTACCAGAGCCATTTCGTATCCAATCCTCTTCCCAAAAATCCCCAAGTAAAAAAGTCGAGTTTAAAGAGTTTCAGAAGCAGCCCAGAAAGTGTCGCAATAGGCTGTCAGAAGTGTTGCAAAAAATTGCAGAAAGTGTCGCAGTTAGCATAAAGTGTCGCCAATACTCAAAAAAAGTTGCAATAGCCTCTGTTCTTCCTTTCTGGAAAATTTTCAAGTTCATCTAAAATTGCAAGGAAATATTTTCCCTTGCTGTTCTCCTTGCAAAATCTGTCTGAAGCTATAGCGACGTACCAAAGTGTCGCAATAGACTCAAAAGCGTTGCAACAACCCCTGTGCTCTTCGAAACAAATTTTCCTTTACAAAAATGAATCCCAACGGTGTTTCCTTCGTTTTTCCTCAACTTACAAAAACCAATTACAAAAATTGGTGTATCAAGATGAAAGCCATTCTAGGATCCCAAGATGTTTGGGATATTGTTGAAAAAGGCTATGAAGTCCCAGCTGCAGATGCACAACTGTCGCAAGCCGAAAAGGACAGTTTGCATAAGAGTCGTCGTAATGACCAGAAGGCTCTTAGTATCATCCATCAAGGGTTAGATGATGTTATGTTTGAGAAGGTGGCAGAAGCGAGCACCTCCAAGCAAGCTTGGGATATACTACGAGTTTCTCTTCAAGGAGAGGAGAAAGTACAAAAAGTTCGGCTCCAAATGTTGAGAGGAGAGTTCGAGATGATGAAGATGAAGGAGACACAAGTGATTGTAGATTACTCCTCACGATTAAAATCTGTCGCTAACCAAATGCGGCAATATGGAGAAAAGCTTGAAGAATCCAGGGTTGTTGAAAAACTTATAAGGTCACTACTACCAAAGTTTGACTACGTAGTAGTGGCAATAGAAGAATCTCGGGATATAAGTAAAATGACCGTCGATGAAGTAGTTGGCTCTTTACAAGCACGTGAGGAGAGACTAAACAGACAAAGAGCAGAGTCTGTAGAACAAGTCTTGGCAGCAAAGGTTTCAGTCAAAGGTGAAAGTAGCCAGGATTCTAGCCATTATGGACGAGGACGTGGTAAAGGCCGTGGAGGAAATGGAAGAGGAAGAGGACGTGGTAGAAATCAACCATTCGGTAGAGGTGAAAATAATAATGGAGATAATCAGTCCGTACGAGGCAGAGGTCGCGGTCATGGACGTGGACGAGGAAGAGGAAACTGGAGGCATAATGATGGACGTGATAAGTCCAATGTTCAATGCTATAATTGCTCCAGATATGGCCACTATGCAGCAGAATGTCGGAGCCCACCAAAGCAAACAGAGGAAACGGCGAACAACATTCAAGAAGAGGACGTAACCAACACGGTATTACTAACCCGTGAAGGTGAATACAGTCAAGAAAACAACATATGGTATCTTGATAATGGTGCAAGTAACCATATGTGTGGAGATAAGAAAATGTTCGTAGAGCTGGACCAGTCATTCAGTGGTAATGTTGTTTTTGGGGATTCCTCAAGAGTTCCTATTCAAGGAAAAGGAACTATTCTTATTCGTTTAAAGAATGGAGAGCACCAATTCATCAGCAATGTTTATTACGTTCCAAACATGAAAAGCAACATTTTAAGTTTGGGACAACTGTTGGAGAAAAATTACCAAATTCACATGGTGAACCGAAAGTTGGTGCTGTTAAACGAAAAGAAGGAGCTGCTAGCTAGTGTACCAATGTCAAAAAATAGAATGTTCACTCTCAACATCAAGACAGATGTAGCAAGATGCTTAAAAGCTTGCGTGAAAGAATCTGATTGGCTTTGGCATTTGAGATTCGGTCATCTCAATTTTGGAGGGTTAAAATTGCTAAGCCAGAAGAAGATGGTGCATGGTCTTCCGCTGATTAATAAACCCCATCAGCTTTGTGAAGGATGTCTTGTTGGAAAACATTCTAGAACTAGTTTTCCAAAAGAGTCTATGTCAAGAGCAAAGGCTCCCCTTGAGCTTATTCATGCCGATGTCTGTGGACCAATGACACCAGTATCATTGGGAGGCAACAAATATTTCTTTCTATTCATTGATGATTATAGCAGAAAGACGTGGGTTTATTTTCTGAAAGAGAAATCAGAAGTTTTTGAAGCATTTAAAAAGTTTAAAGCTATGGTGGAAAAAGAAAGTGGCTATTACATCAAAGCTTTAAGATTCGACAGAGGGGGAGAATTCACGTCAAATGAATTCAAAAGATTCTGCGAGCATCAAGGAATCCATCATTTCTTATCAGTCCCGAGATCGCCTTAGCAAAATGGTGTTGTTGAACGAAAGAATAGAACCGTGATGGATATGGTAAGGAGCATGTTAAAGAGCAAGAATTTGCCCAAAGAGTTGTGGGCAGAAGCTGTTGATTGTGCTGTCTACATCTTGAACCAATCTCCAACAACAAGTGTGTCGGATATGACACCCCAAGAAGCATGGAGTGGGAGAAAGCCTAATATCTCTCATTTTCGTGTTTTTGGGAGTGTTGCACATGTTCATGTTGCGGATGAAGAAAGGAGAAAGCTGGACAACAAAAGCAAAAAATACTTGTTCGTGGGATATTCAGAATTTTTAAAAGGTTATAAGATGTTTGATCCTGACACAAGGAAGACGATTACCAGTAGGGATGTGACTATTGACGAGGAAGCAATTTGGGAATGGAATAATGACAAGCAAAAGAATTATAGTTTTTATCCTTTCACCATGGATGAAAACAATGATCGAGATGTGGAGGAGTCAGGCAAAGCATCGACGTCATATAGTCCCATTCCAATTGCATCTCCAGGACACGATGATGATGAAAGTCAAAGTCCAAGAGAAAGACCTAGAAAATTTCGTCTTATTGAAGATCTTTATGATGCAACTAGAGAGCTCAATGAAGAATTGACTCTTTATTGTCATCTTATTGATAGTGAACCTATTGATGCTGAAGAAGCCATGAAAGATGAGAAATGGAGAAAAGCCATGGAGGAGGAGATCCATTCAATTGAGAAAAACAAGACGTGGGAGTTGACCAAACTTCCAGCTGACAAAAAGCCCATTGGAGTCAAATGGGTGTTCAAGGCAAAGAAGGATGCAAATGGAGAAATCGTTCGACATAAAGCGAGGCTAGTCGCAAAGGGATATAGTCAAAAACCCGGTATTGACTATGATGAAGTATTTGCACCAGTAGCAAGAATGGAGACTATCAGACTAGTGATCTCAGTCGCTGCCCAAAATGGATGGAAGATACACCAAATGGATGTAAAGTCAGCATTTCTGAATGGATACTTGGAGGAAGAGATCTATGTCCAACAACCACCTGGTTACATTGTCAAAGGTCATGAACGAAAAGTGTTGAAGCTGAAGAAGGCGTTGTACGGTCTTAAGCAAGCACCGAGAGCTTGGAACAGTCGCATCGACAAATACTTTTGCGAGAATGGATTTATCAAGTGCCCACATGAGTATGCCTTGTATGTGAAAGTGAAAGGTGGAGACATATTACTTGTTTGCTTATATGTGGACGATCTCATATTTACCGGAAACAATCCTCAAATGTTTAATGATTTCAAGAAAACGATGACTCGTGAATTCGAAATGACTGATATTGGCTTGATGTCGTACTATCTTGGCATTGAAGTGAAGCAAAGGGATGATGGAATTTTTATTTGTCAAAGTGGCTTCGCCAAAGAGATCTTGAGGAAATTTAAGATGGAAAATTGCAACCCTGTCAGCACTCCGGCCGAATGCAGTTTGAAATTGACCAAGGATGAAAATGGAGTCAGGGTGAACCCGACAATTTTTCGAAGTCTGATCGGGAGTCTCAGATACCTGACGTGCACAAGGCCAGATATTTTGTATGCAGTTGGACTAGTGAGCAGATACATGGAAGAACCGAAGGAGTCTCATTGGAATGCAGCAAAAAGAATACTCCGCTATGTTAAAGGTACAACTAATTTTGGATTGCATTATTCAAAATCTGACGAATTTAAATTAGTTGGCTATAGCGACAGTGATTGGGCTGGCGATAAAAATGACCGAAAAAGTACAAGCGGTTGTATTTTTTCTCGGTAACACGGCATTTACTTGGAGTTCAAAGAAGCAACCTATAGTGACGTTGTCAACATGTGAAGCTGAATATGTTGCTGCAACATCATGTGTGTGTCATGCAATATGGCTGAGAAGACTATTAACGGAACTTCAAATGACACAACATGATCCAACGAATATTTTTGTCGATAACAAATCGGCATTGGCATTGGCAAAAAATCCTATCTTCCATGATCGAAGCAAACACATCGATACAAGGTATCATTTCATTCGAGAGTGTATTGAGCAAAAGGAAGTCACATTGAAGTATGTCAAAACACAAGATCAGATAGCGGACATCTTTACAAAGCCATTGAAGTATAACGTGTTCAATCAATTGCGAGCGTTATTGGGAATAACGGATAATTAAGTTTACGGGGGAATGTTCAAATTATTAAACTTAATATGATAAAAAATAATGAAAAAAAGGGGTAAAAAATAGCAAGCCACTTAAATTGGACTTTGAAAAAAATTGGTATTTGTAGGATTTGTTAGTTGAATTTTGTAGAAAATTAAAGTAAGTTGTTAAACCTAAATTTGAATTTTGTAATAGATTGAATTATTGAGAAAATGATAGCATCATTGCAGAATTCATCAAATGCCTATATAAGGCAATGTAATTTGCTATTTTAAAGAGTGTAAGAGAGTGAAAAAATAATAAGAGTTTATGAGTGTATTGTAATAAAATTAGTGTGAATTACTCATTTTTATGTTTTGAGCATTTTTTGCTTGATTATTTTCCTCTTCAATCCAACAATTTCTCCCAACCCAGTTTCCCGAACAGTTGATACAAATGAAAACCATATATTGTACGGACTAGAAAAGAAAGCTTGAGGTTTTCAGCTAATCTTTCAGTGATTCCATGAGATGAAAGTAAACTCTCGGTTCAAAGCTTTTACTTCGGTTTGCCTTTGATTTTGGATTTCAATTTACAATTTTGATTTCAAACTTTCAACTTATTCCTTGAATCCCAGTTTTTCTCCTATGTTGCTTGCTTTTTCCGATTTTCCATTTTTTGTTATCTTCTTGAATAGAATATTTCTGTGTTTTGGAGTTGTTTTATTGTTATTTAATATTGGCATGGAGTTGGAGTCTGTATACTGAAACTCTTTTATATTGAGTACAACCTTTGCCTATTCAATTATGAAGCTATAGTTTTGTCTTTTGTAGCTTTCTATTGAAAGGCTTAATTCCATGAAGAAATGCCTTTTTGGGTTGTTAGGCTTTGAAATATGATTTTTTTTTTAAATCATTACCTAAATACTTTGAACATTGAATTCATGGCTGCTGTGATTATAAGTGATGTGTGATAGCATAATTTAGAATGTTTTCTTTACTGTTCTTGCAGAAGGAATACCAATTTATTGAAAGTTGTGTAATACTTGTAGCATTATTGATAGTTAAGTATTATTTATCGTATAGCTCCCTTCAATCCAAATAGTAATTAATAGTATGTAATTATTGATTTGCAAGGAAATTTGGAAAGAGACATAGTAGTTGCAAATCTGCAAGAAGCAAAATTGTAAGGGCATGTAAAAATTTAAATCAGCAATGGAAATTGTAACGGTAATACACTGCAAATCACTTGGAATCTGCAAGGGGAAAAATTTCCGTTGCAATTCGGCAAGTTAAATAATTTTCCACTGCAGATTGAACTGCGAGAATGCATATTGTAAAGGAGTCAATACCGTTGCAATAGTGCATTTGCAACGGAATTTCCGTTGCAGATTCCGTTGATTTTCTTGTGATTATTGAATTTAAATTAAGTGAACATTTATATCATTTTATTGCATTACATTAATCATATATGCTAATTCAAAGAACATTTCATATCATTTTATTACTTAAAATTTACCAAAGCCTCAAGAAACGCCTCACACGAAGAACATTTATTTCTTCAAACTAAAAACGAGGGGTTACAAATAACCAACTTAAACGATTAAGATTATCAGAAGTAACTTTCGGAAAGAATGATAGCTCTACATTATTCGAAAGTTTTAAGATAAACACAATTCACAATCCAAACCCTTTTAAATCCTTGATTTGATAACATTACTATCACCACCAACTTGTTCTTTTAACATATTGTTCATCTCCCTGACAAATCTTTCCATTGCTTGTTTTGGCAAACAAAGTGGCAACATTACCCCATTTTTGAATGGCACATAAAGCCCTGTAAAGGGTGAAGACCACGCAGGCCCACCATACAAAGCTACACCCCATCCAAAATCCACCTTTTCAAACCCTATATATCTTAGGTTCGACTCTACGTAGTAATTCATACCGAAGGGTAGACGAGGTTTACGGTTCTTAGTCACCAAAAAATCTATTAAAGATCGAACATACTCTTCACTCACTTTATCTATAACATTTCTTACAACTCGTAGCGGATTCTCTATCATTTCTTTTGCAGTTGCTGTCGATGTCGAACACACGGCCGCGTTCCCATAGTAACCTGCAGGTATAATTAAGTCCTTAAACTTGCCACGAAAACTTACTACCCGTATCAAACCCATCTTTTTTTTTTGAAAACCGTATCAAACCCATCTCTTCTTCGGGATGTGGTTGAAGAGCAATAGTGCGACATTTCAAAACACTTGCGGTTATAATATCGAAAGAGGAATAACTGTGGGGATTAGCATCATGGAAATGTCTGCGTAAAGTCGAGATTTCAGTTGGCCCAAAGAAGAAAGATTGAGTTGTCGTGTCGTTTGTGGGGTCCGCAGCTTTTTTTGTCGTATTCAGGAAGAGGACATGTGAGTTGTGGTGGGTTACGCGAGCTAAGTACATGTCTTTCCCCATGTTGGGAGGACAGAGGGGGCGGTTGACCCTTTAGCTATTTCTCCAACCGCAGATAAGAATTGCACTATACCAAGAGCGTCACATATGGTATGGTTAAGATTATAAGCGAATGTGAAGCCTCCACACTTTAATCGTGTGACCTATCAAATAATTTAACTACTTCATCAATATACATATGTCAAAAGTACTAATCAATACCTATAAAGCTTCTATTGTCCAATATCCTTCTTGGAAAATAAATATATAAAAATGTTCAAACAATTACTGTCAACTAATTTTCAAATTTGAATCCAAAATGTTTAAAAGAAGAATGATTAGAGTATAGTAAGTACCTGAAAAAGCAAAAGAGGGAGGTTAAGATAGTCATTCGGGTTCTGAATATCAAAAAACAGTTGTTCAGAACACGGAAAAGGAGGTACAACCGGATATCCGGACTGGTCAAGTGTAACATCGGCCTCAGCCTCAACAAACAAAACACCTTCACCCGTGCATTCAACTATAAGCTTGCTTGAAAGGCCAACTTCTCTAAGCCTACCCGCAAAAGGATAGTAATACACAAGTGTCTCGGCAATTGCTTGCCGTATGACTTTAGCCGGGGATTGGATGGATAGCAGTGAATGCAAGGAATATGGCCTCTGAGAGTATCTTGGTCATCTAAGTCGGACAATAGCTTAAATTCGTGAGGGGTGGGCTTAGCCGGAGTAACCAGTTCCGGTTCGAATCTTCGAACCTTGAAGGTTAAGTTGGGCGGAGACATGTTTCCAACAATTGACATATTAGCAAAAAGCACAAGCTGTAGTTAGTCTTTTTTTATAATTTGTTGATATATAATGTTCATTTCCACAATTTGCAGAATTAAAAAATTTTGTATGACCATTGACTTCATATATCAAGTATTTTATGTGTACGATAATGTAATAGTTTAATCAATCATATATAAAAAATCATAAATGCTTATAAAGATGACAAAAAAATATATAACAGGGCATCAAATCTTGTTCATATTCTGGCAAAAAAGATGCTATGTGATTAAATATATATTAACGTGGATCTCTATGAGAAAAAAAACAATTTTATAAGATATAAAACAACACCAACTCTTCCCAGTGTCTCGTGAAAGTTAATATACATGTTAATAATTCGGTGTTCCCCGTTCAGTTTTCAATACATCATTGTTGTTGTTATTATTTTTCTTAATGTTGTTGTTATTTTTTTATTGAAAAACACTTAAAAAAATGGGTATCCATCTCATTCTCCTCTATCTGTTGAAGAATCAGCTACTCAAACCAGTTGATGAGCTAACCGATTTGCGGACCTGCTAACATAAACAAAACGAACACTGCCCTATAGAATGTTTTAAGTCTAAGTAATCTTGGATAGCAAGACCTAACGGAGACCGAAACTAAACTTCATCAATCATATATTATATATACAATATTGATTGGATCTAATTCGGAAGAAGCAATGTTTCAACCAACTTAATACTTCTCTGCAACTCAAGGCTTCGGCTAGCACCGGGTCACCACTTCCTTCCAACAAAGTGGAACAAGTAGCTATGACATCACCCACTCTTGATTGTACCACACAACCATCACCCACTGTTATTATTATTATTATTATTCCGTTTTTCTTTTCCGTTTCTTATATTTTTTTCTCCTACAAACTTACAACATGACAAAAACTGAAAGGATATATAAAAGAAGACACCGAATTGGGTATAGAGAATTCGTGGACTTCAAGAGTGTTGGGCTCGATAGCTTGAGTAAGCGTACAAGTGAGGTTGAACCCATACCCATCTAACACAAAACCAATTAGCTTGTGTTAAGGCTCAATCTATACTACTTATACACCACTCATTATTCTTATATATTTCCAACGTAGGATAACCTCACATCTCCAACAGCAGGCACATGCTATTTTTTTTTCTAATAAAGTCTAATTATATTTTTGATATATTCTCTCACAACTATAGTCCACAAATATGAAAAAGTATATATTGATACCTCGAACGTAATTTTTTTAACTGAAAGTGTATTGAGAAAACCAATAACAAATTAGTATTTTGTAAAATCATTGATTTTAATAAGCTTTTTTCTACAAGAAAGAGAGATATGCTCTTGAAAATGTGAAGGTTGGTGACATAATTTCATTATTCAACTTATTTTAAAAAACGATTTCTGCGATATTTGTGTATATCAGTGCAATTAATTTTTTTATGCAATGATGAGGACATCTCTCAACAAGAGTAGGTTGTCAAGGCTTGGAATCTTTTGGTTGTTATCGTTTGCATGTTTTTTTTTCTCATCTGATTCACTAGAACTTCGCCCCGACTATATTTAGATTTGATCCGGATAGCGCATCTGGCTGTGGCAGGTGAGTCTTCCAATAAGGATTATATACATTCACTATGACTTAAACTCGAAACCTTACTTAAGCGATCCTAAACCGCTTACCACTTAAACCAACCCTTATTGGTTCCTTTGCATGTTTTATGGAGGCAAAACTTATGGGAATCTTGAGTTGTTGACAATAATTTATGGTTGTAGATTTGAATATTGGATGATTTGTTAAAGTCCTTCACATCATAGCTCATATGCCCACCAACTACATTTGATATTAAATGTTACAGTTAATTTTGTTGTATTATGCGGATATTGATAAGGAATCACTGAGGTTGGTTCAAGGATTTTTCGAGTATGGATATATATTCCATATTTCCATATCCATTAAGGTTTAAGAGATAAAAAAAAATTCTTTACACCTACTGCACCTATAGTTTTATTGAAGATTCTTCGTCCCCATCGGATTCCCCCTTCTTGACTACCCTAAACAAGAATCAAGACTTTAAATGAAGAAACCCAATAAAAGAACCATGAAACAACAAGACAAAAAGAGACAAATGGTTAAGTTTGTCATCACTTAACTACCGGTTCATGTTTCGTTAATCAGCCTACTTTAACATAGAAACAAAGGCACTCAATACATATTTGGAGTGATTCAAATGTGTATTGAACACATTGTAATTCGATCGAAACTTGAATCATTCTATTATTTTAGAACGAATTGCATCGATTTTTTTTTCAAAAATCCGAACGACTTGATATTATAGTTTCAAACTTCAAACCTAATGATTTGATGGAGGGATTATATAGTCCTTATCACTGAACAATTGAAAGCATAACCAATGACATGTTGAACAAAGCTAGAAATTTTCCATAAACAATATAACATTTACAAGGATAGGGCATCAAATTTAGTTGCACCTATTTTTCCATAAACAATATAACATTCACAAGGATAGGGCATAAAATTTAGGTGTACCTAAAAGCACAAAATGGATAAACTTGCAATTGTATTACTACACATGTCCCAATACATTTAAGATTCAACAGTAACACAAATGAAGCTCACTAAAAATCTTCACATTGAACATTTACACTCTCAAAAGGGTGTTTGTTAACCACCATTAACACCTAAAACAACAACTTTTAAATGTGATTTATGTGTTCCAAAACTATTGACATCTCGAATTACAGGGTAACAAAACGACGAGAAGGTTTAAAAAAACCAACCCCATACCCATAAACAAAATGGAGTAGAAGTTTCAAAAAAATTTGTATCTAATCATCCTTTAGTTCTCATGATTGTGATGCTTCCTTTTCCTCCTTCGGTTCGAATTTTTGTTTTGCCAACAACAGGCTTTCCGGAAAATGCAGATGTGGGATAAATAGGAGGTTCTTCTTCCTTTTGCATTGATTTTGACTGTGGGGGAGTTCGAATCAGCTGATTTATGTCCTTGAGAGTAACATCTCCTTGAAACCCACAGGGTTTGATGAAGGCGAATGGATAGACAACCGAGGAGGGTAATTTTGAGGGTGTTTCTATAATAGACTTCTTGCCTAGATATTCCCCAAATAAAAATCGAATGCTTATTCAGATTGTTAGGTTACAATATAGGCAAAAACATTATATGCAGACATCACAATAACCAAATAAGTGCAGAACATCAAGAGAACGTATGTTCACAATGTTTTGTTGGTGATATTTGTGATGTTTTATCTGACTTCCACCCCTTACTATCGAAATAAAACAAGCATAGGGGCGGAAATCATTATTGCTTCTATAGACTTCTCTTTCTTTCTTTTTTTAATTATATATTATTAGATTTCAATGGTCAAGACTATACATGTGGCACAATCCTAAAAAACCATAAAAGGTGTGCCTAGGCGCAAAAGGCGAGCGCCTGGTGAACCACACCTCACTCGAGCCTTCGTGAGGTGCTGGCCCCTGTGCCTTGAGCACCTGGAATCCAAGGTGTGCCTAGGCGTAAAAGTCGTGCATGCCTTGCCTGAGCCTTCACGAGGCACTGGCCCATGTGCCTGGAGTGCCCGGAGCCCGAGGCACGCCTGTAACAACTATGAAAACTTTATCGCAAAAAAAACCCAGCAAAGAACAGTCACTAGTTGATAGTACACCAATTCATCACAAACACCACAGAATATTAAGAAGAGAGTAACACCTTTGAATATTACATTGCGAGGAGTTTGAACAATGCATTTTGGAGTAACATTGGTTTCAGTCCCAAGTGGGCTGCTGCAAAACTCTGTTGAAAAAAATGAACTAATGTCATATTCCCAATGCTTGATAATGATATACGTTACCAGCCTTGCCTCGTACACAGAAACTGAAGTAGTAATATGCAAGCATCATTTGAATGATAAAACATATACCCGAAATATCAATTTGAACATCTGACGCTCCATGAAAATTCCTGAGTCGTGCAAAGTAAGATCAGTCAGCTTTTAGCATAATCCTAGTCATTTGGATCCATATACATTGGTCAGGTACAACATGAAAGTCTTAAGAAACATACATATCGCTGGGACTAAATTGCATGTCAGTATTGTTAAAGCATTCGGCAAGCCATTCATCAGTTGACTGATCCATGACTTCGTAACAGGTGGCAGAAACATCTGCTAGAACAATTGACATCGTGATTACTAATTCAAGAGTAAATAAACAAGTTTCAATAGGCAAGAGAAAAACCTGGAAATCCAGAAATCCAGTCCGATGCTTGAGGCAGAACTTCCTCAAGTGAGTCTTCCCTCTCCTAAATGTAAAACCAAAAAAATTAATGAGTAAAACTATTCAGAACCCGTCCTTTCTCACCAAGTACAATAATGTATTAGACCATGCCATGTGTAACATACTAAAAGAAAAAATGGGAAGTTCTAATACATCGGGACCCCCATGAAGTTGGCCCTAAACGCCCATTTGCCATCATTATATCCTGATGTATTAGGCCAAATGAAAACTATAAATACATTGCATCCAGTGATGTCCAATTTCAAAGTAGAGGACCAATTGTATTAATATAAATGCCATCATTATATCCTATCTATCGCAAATTAGCAACTACTTTCCGTATAAGTTGACACCCATCAAATGATGTGTATGATGCACTTTACAAATTGAGAAGAAAAATGCATATTGCAGTATTCACACATTATCAAGTAGTTAAAGCTGTGTCTAGAGCTCACATTAGACCGTAGAAATGCCGATGAAATGTCTTCATTGCAAAAGGGGGAATCAATTTCTTGTGTATCAAATTGCAGCACCCGGCGCCTCTTAGACTGTGTAGATGTTCCCCTGTATCCCTCGGGATCCTTCTGCATATTATCTGAAAGATATCTTTTATAGTTAGAAACACAAACACTAGTAGGTAATTTAGGGTATTAAAATCTTTCATTTGGGTATTAAGAGGAGGATAATGTTGTACCACTACGATTCACATGGTAAGCCAAATCCCCACAAGCCTTAACTGGGGTTGATATTGATTCATCAAACATGTAGGAGAGATCTTCCTCATTTACAGTCACTTCATTTCATAAACATTGAGATATTAGCAGCAGGCAACATGATTTACTGTTTAACTCTAATCTCAAACCAAACTTCAAACTCAGATAAACCAGTAAATGAATAGAAACTTACCATATATTGAATCCTTTTCGAGAGAATAAGAATCCCCTTGCCAATCCCAATGCTTGGTGCTGCGGCCACCTCACAAAAGAAAGCAACAATGTTATTGAGATCATACTATTCTAAAAGTCTAAAAAAACAATAACCCCAATAACCAACTCCAAATGAGAAGTAAACTGAAAGGCAATCCAATCTGATTGTAAAATCTTGTGCCCAAAACTAGAGGTCACTTTGTAATGTACTAACTTTAGCTTCCTCTAAATTAGGGTTGAAAGGTGAACTAATCACAACTTAAAATCAACACAAACTAGCAAAAACAATGAAGTGAATCCAATTTCATACCACTAGCCCAAAATGCAGATATATATAATGGAAACTCAGGAAATCGATCTCCAATCCTAACAAATAAAATCAAATAGAAAGATTTACCTCTCATTGCCGTAATCCATCAAGCGTAATGAAATGAAATCCCTTAAATGAGAGAACGAAATAGCCGTTACCCACAGCTAGATACAGAGAAGTCTCAACTCTTGTTTTCTCTATCTCACTTCCCTGGCTAACCTATATGTGAAATTTATACAAAATTATGATTTAGGTTATATTACACTAATTAATTATGAATCTCTATTATTGATTTGTTTCCATTTAATTCTGGGTTTTTACTTAAAAAAAAGTAACTATGACATGAGCCCGTCAGACAGCCCGAATCCGACCTTTATTTAGTAGGCTCGAACAAATAAAATGATATATAAGTTCGGTCTGGCCAAACACGTGATTGCTAATTAATATATGGGTTGAATTTAATTTTAGCCTAAAAGGCTAAGTGCGGCCCGTCCGGCCCAAAGTAATATAATAACTAGTATATATATATATGTGTGTTTTTTTTAATTATGTGCAGTTAATGTACATATGATATACAAATGTTAGTACTTGATTATTAATTTTTTGATAACCAAAAACTAATTAATGGTTGTTTAGTGTTGATAGAAAACAAATCTCTTACATTAATTTAGTACAAAAATTTCTCTGATGCTAAAATATTCTTCCTCTTTTACAGTGAAAATTTATTGTGCTTGAAAATTGCAATTCATTAACAAATTTGTTACTTGTGTAATTTATCAAAAAAATTAATTATGTTATTATGTATTTAATTAATTTAATATTTAAAATATTTAAATTTTATAAAAAAATTATTAATAGGCCTGCGGATCGGGTTTGGGTCTCGATATGTTTATAAAGAATTGAGTCCGACTTTTATTTTTCATAGCTTGGGTCGGGCTTGGGCTACTATTTTTTAGCTAGGTCTAATTGAGCCCGGCCCAGTCCGACCTATGCCCAAGTTTATTCTCGCATTCAATGGTTGATTATTCGAAAAAGTACATAACTGTATAAAAGCTCATCAATAATTTTAATTAAAAGTTTGGTTAACAATACAAGTATCCAACTCTATAAGTATCAACAACATAAATACGTTCAACACAGCCTCACAACAATAAATACGTTCCTCTTAAAAACAGCACATGGACAAGGCATATTTTTTTTATTTTCTTTTTCTTATTTTGCATTTATCTCAAACCGTTTATTTTTTTGACATGCCGCTTTAGACTTTTTTGTTCGTCTTATTTTTATCTTCGAAACGTCATCTATTGTTATGTACTTTTTTTGACTTTTTTCCAAACTTTTCAAAATTTGGTATAAATCTGGTATGAAGTAGTTTTTGTTTGATTTATTTATAAAATACAAGTTTGTGGGTTATTTTCATCACACTTAGTATTTTGCTGTTATTTTGCTGGTATAAATTTGGTATGAGGTGGTTTTGTTTGATTTCTTCATGAAATGCAAGTTTATGGGTTATTTTCATCACACCTAGTATTTTGTTGGTATTTATCTGGTATGAACTGGTTTTGTTTGATTTCTTCATAAAATGCAAGTTTATTGGTTATTTTCATCACACCTAGTATTTTGCTGGTATAAATCTGGTATGAAGTGGTTTTTTGTTTGATTTCTTCATAAAATGCAAGTTTATGGATTATTTTCATCACATCTTGTATTTTGCTGGTATAAATCTGGTATGAAGTGGTTTTTGTTTGATTTCTTCATAAAATGCAAGTTTATGGGTTATTTTCATCACACCTGGTATTTTGCTGATATAATTCTGGTATGAAGTAGTTTTTTTTTTATTTCTTCACAAGTTTATGGGTTATTTTCATAACACCTAGTATTTTGCTGGTATAAATCTGATATAATGATGGTTTTTTCACACCTTGTATAGTGCTGGTATAATGTTGGTTTTTTACACCTTGTAAAATGCTGGTATAATGCTGGTTTTTTCACACCTTGTATAATACTAGTAAAATACTGGTAAAATACTGGTATAATGCTAGTTTTTCACACCTTGTATCATGCTGGTAAAATGCTGATTTTTTAGAGATGATAAAATACTGGTAAAATGCTGGTATAAAATAAAAATTCGAAAAAAATATATCATCACGCATCTAGTGTTGAAGATAAAAATGATATGAACAAAAAACTCTAAAACGCCATATCGAAAAAATCAACAGTTTGCGAGATAAATGCAAAATAAAATAAAAAAATGGAAGGAATCGCATATATAGAGAGGAACATACATAATGAAAAGAGAAAATTTAAAAGCTGATCAAACATTTATTTATAAAAGTAGAGGACAAAAGGTAAATATTTTATCCAAACCCAACATTTAATACAATTTTCCATGATTATAAGCAAATTAGGCTGAAGATTATGTTAACTTTATTTTTTATAAAATAAAAGTTATTTTACACATCATCATCATTAAATTAGTAGAATGAAGTTTAGTTCAATAATAATAATAATAATAATAATAAAGTAAGGAAAAATAAATTAATTATTATTTTGTGAGAAACAAAGAAAATAATAATTAATTTAATACTTTTCCATTATTATTTTGTATGAATGATAATAAGTTGATGCACGGTGGAGAATGTTAAAATAATAGTCACTTAGCAAAACTGAAGTAATGGTAAAAAACACCTAATTTATTAGTTTTCATTAAATTTTCACAATATTTTTTAAAAGGTGCAATTAAGAAAAAAGGTTATACTCAATTTAATAAATTTAAACATTTGTATTTCAATATCATTCAAAATTTCTTACCTTATTTTTAATACTAATAAATTTCGGAAGTAATAAAGAAAGAAAGTTTTTAAAATTTTTATTTTCCGCTTTTAGTTAAAACTAAATGCCAAATGATACACACGTGACACGGCCACATTTTAAACTCCGAGATTTATTAGTTTTTGTTAAGTGTGAAAGAATTGTGAATTTTATAAATTTATATATAAATTAAATCTTGTAAATTTTTTTTATTAAGATTGGACTATTAAGTAATAAGAGTTGAGAGACAAAAAAAAATATTTTGGATTTTGACTACAAAAACGTTTGGTTACTATTCGCTGGGTAGGGTATGCTTTCATCAAATTTTCTATTAAAACACCCACTAAAGCACGGGTTCACAGTGGTGAATTGAAAAACTTTATATGATGGTGTTCTTATATATATATATATATATATATATATATTTAAATTGAAATGTTAAATATACTGAATTTAAATCCAAAAAAAAATTCATGAATAATAACATATTTCGGTTACTAAATAAGGTGGAAATCCATGGATAGTTGTTCAATCATAAAAATGTAGACTAATTTCTTAAGACATTAATTATAAATTTTATGATAAAAATCTATTTTCTTAGAATAAATGTGTAGTTTTAATATTTATATTGGGTCTAATTAATTATTTTTGTGGTGTTCAAATAATGGGGTCCAAGGACCTCACTCCTTTTCATTTGGAACCGCCAATGACTCACACTTTAGAATTTCGGATACCGAGTTTACTAAATTATTTCTAACGGTCCATAGATAATGTTTTCTTTCAAATTTTTGGATAAATAAAATGTAAACTATAAATATGTCCAAATCTTATATATAATTATATTGTGATAAAGTTTAAAAGTCTAAAACATAAATATTTAACACTATTACTAAAATATAATATATAAATGTTATTGATCCAAATAAAAACCATGTTTGAATATTTATACAAGAACCAACTTAAAGTATACAAATTTCAGCCGTTTTTGTAGGTTTTCGTGGGTGGAGACAACAACTAACGAGGACACAGGATTATGGAAACCACAATCGGAACACAGGCCTCTTTTTTGGATGGGCTGTCGTTGCTTCGTTGTAATGCATTTTGATGGCAATACCATTTTTTGTTGGTTTGTGGTATTGTTGGTTTACGGTCAATTCGTGATTGCTTCTCCATCTGATTATTTTGAAAGCTTTATTTTTAAGCTTTTTAAATAAGCAGCAGATTTGATTTTAAAAAAATAAGTTAAATAATTTCTAATTAATTAATATAAAATTACTACTGCATATGGATGAAAAAGGTAACAAACTGCATTATATGTGTCAAATGAATAACAACTACATAATATAGAGACCACAAAAAATAACAAGACCGGATAGATAATGATATACCGCATGACGAGCTTTGATACTTATCCCGAGAAATGCAATTTTCACAACAATAAAGTATACCCTTATTTTTGCATTTGGACATATTGTCCTACATGTTATGGTTGACTTTCCATGGCTGGTCAAATATCCACTCATGATGCAGGTAGGTTGTGGTTCCAAACTAGACGGTTTAGGTCTTCCAAAGTTTCTGTATGCTATTGTAAAAAAATATGTGAGAATATATTTTTGAAAAAATATTTAAAATTTTTTTGAAACTGTTGAAATAAATAGCAAACACGCCCTCATTATAAAACCCAGAGTATATAAGGAGTTTCAAAATAGAAGACTACTACTCTATAACTATTATAGGAAGATAAAGAAGTAATGTAATCATTTTGAGTGCCTTGCTAGCAAGTTACTACCCAAAGAGGAGCTTTGAACTAAAACAATTGTTACAAGAGCAAGGCATATTTCATGATATAAATACTACAACCGATATAAATACAACAACTGAGTTTTACCAAGTAGCTTAATTTTTTAGGTTAAATGGTTTCATTACCATGATATAGTCATAACTAATCAAGTTAATTTACTTGTTAGCACATATTATTAATTTCACATATGTAAGGGAGATTTAGATGTCCATCTCTTTAGTGGCCATGGACGGTGGCACATACTTGCACTTAATGACTTAAAAGAAGTTTACTATCCTTTATTTTGTTGTCTATCTGATTCATCGAAGCTTTGCTCCGACTACATCCAGATTCGACCGGGGTCGAGCACCTGGCTGTGATGAGTGAGCCTCTCAATAAGGATTTTTTGCATTCAATATGACTCGAACTCGAGACTTTACTTAAGCGATATCAAGCCGCTTATCACTTGAACAAACCCTTATTAGTAAGAGTATTTTTACTTACCACTATCCTTTAATTACCTAGATAACAAATGGTTGAGTTATAGTTAAGCTCAAGGTGGAGCCCAATTGCAATTGTTAGAGGATGTAAGAGTATTCTCTTAAGTAGTAATTTTACAACTTGTAACATACTAGAACTACGAAGTAGAAGATTAGGACCCAGTGCTTAAGGTCTTAGTTTTTTTACCCAAAAAAAGTAGAACCATAAAATACTTAAATCCAACAAAACTGAAACATGTGAAAGTTGCAGTATGAGTAAATCAAATAAACAAAGTTTTAATTATGCCTCTAATACATTCAAAGTTTGTTATAATATGTAGTACATAGTGATCTTTGCGAATAATTTTTTGTACTTTTATCTGTTTCAGTGTCTCAATACTTGTATTTTTATAAGAAAGTGAAATTTATTTTCTAAAAATATAAATGATGTTCTTTGATAAATTTATAGTATGAATAGTGTTGGTTGAAAACAAAATCTTAAGATTAAAGTTGTTAGAATTGAAAATGGTCAATAATACTCGGTTTAATTTATTAATGCTTAATAAGACAGCTCATAAATATAATAATCTTTTTTAAATAAAGATAAGCGTATGATCTTTGAATAATGTCTAAGGCAACACAAATTGCAGTATAAAAAAAGTCCTAGGTTTTGGGCTAAGGCAACACAAATTGCATAGTTTCTTGTAGATTTCAAGTGTTCTAATGGAACATGACACTAAAAACCAATAAGCGAGAATTACCTTATAATATTTCGGCTACGCCCATCGGGGGCGGATGCAGAGTTCAATTTGAGGGGGGCTAAGTAATGAGTATAATTATTTTAAAAAAGTAATGCCTCTTGAATCGATTGACACTCTTGAATCGGTTAACACTACGGTAACATTAAATTTTTTTAATGTGAATGATTATCGAAATCTAACTATAATTAAAACTAACTATAAACCCATAATTTTAAATTACTAAACAAAGTAATTTTTGAATAATACATATTATTATATTGATAATACAATACCCAATTAGTTTTCGGGGGAAACTTTGGAGGAAGAATAAACAAAATAAGAGTTAAAAGAAATGAGAGCTCAAAAAGGAGTGAGGAAGAATAAAAAAAAAAGAAAGAGTTACAAGAAATTAGAAGCTGAAAAAGGAGTGCACAAGGTTTCGAACACAAAACCATAGACTAAAAGGTTCTTTCTCTCATCCAACTCAACCAAACAATCTTTATATCCATATATACATAGTATATTATATATTCTATACTTTTAGAGGGGCCCGGACCACCTTTCACGTCTACCTAGGTCCGCCCCTATGCCTATATTCATATTCATATTTAGGAGTTTAAGTTAGATCATCAACATAAAAAAAAGGTTTAGCTAAATAATCAATTGGCTCAACCTTTCTATAGAAGCCAATTAGATCCTTGCCTAGAGCCCTAAAATTATTAATTTTTTATATTATTTTTATACTTCATTTCAATACATAATTTAACTTTACAGTTGAATCCTTTTTCAGTAATATGAAACATTTTATTAAATTTATTGATTGTGAAGTTTGAATCCACGTCCCCACCCTTATTGGTGTTTTCCTAACAACTTAGTCTAAACTTGTTATGTTTTTTTTCATATAAATTGAAGTTAGTTAATAAGATATAAACGTGACACTAATGTTTTTAATATATATTAATGTATTTTAAGTGTGTATTTCTCTGCCTAAGGCCCATATTTCTAAAACGTATATTTTTTTTGCTTAAGTCCCAAAATTTATAAAATCGGCTCTGATAATTACAAAAGGTTAGAAAAAATATTATGAAACTTGAGGTAAGATTTCGATTTATCGTTATTGGATTAACTGTCCGAAGTTAGCAAATAAAAGTTTTGTTATTTTTTCGTTATTTTCCTTATATCTAGGAATAAACAAATTTACATTTTATCCTAATACAAATGCAATTTATTAAGTTTAAGTGATAAGCGATTTGGTATCATTTAAGTGAGGTTTTGAGTTTGAATCATAGTGAATGGAAAAAATCCTTATTGAGAGGTTCACCCACCACAACCAGGTACGTAATTTAGGTCGTATCTAAATATAGTCGGAGCAAAACTCTGACCAATCGGATAAAAAAAAGTTACTTTTAAAAAATTTGAAATAAAAAAGTTGTTTTTGAAACAACATCTGTGTGATCGGAAACTCTTTAACATGAAGCTGTCATTCCCAAATGTATTTGCTGTAAACCTAAAATTAATAAAACCGTCCTCAACAGCACCGGAAAGGAAAGGAGGAATAAGAAGAATCCGCCGCTGAGATCCGCCGTCGATCCGCTGCAAATCCACCTCTCAGCCTCAGCTAGAAGAAGCTGTTTTTCCTTTCTACATATCGATATCTGGTTGTTCAGTAATCTGTGAAAAGCTGTTTTATCTTCATTTTGAGAGAGACTGGTAGTTTGCGCGAACAAGATGAATATATTCAGGTTAGCAGGTGATATGACTCACCTTGCCAGCGTTCTGGTCTTGCTTCTCAAGATCCACACCATTAAATCGTGCGCTGGTACTGATTCCATGTCTTTATATATGTATTTTTTTCGGATCTTTCAATAGAAATTGTCGGTGGAAATGTATATTGTTGTTGAAATGTAGGAGATCTCAACTGTTTTTCCTCCCGTATTAGAACATCTTTTCAATTTATTTGGAAATTTGACTGTTTAGTTGCTTAGGCGTGGTCTGTGAGAAATGTTGGGGCTAATTTTTGAAGATGTTAGGGTTATTGGCTACCTTTTACGAGAAGTAGAAGTTGTGTTATGATTTGCTTAATTAATTGCTTGGTTTATGATTTTTCGGTGCCTATTTAGGGTTGAAAATTGTTGTGTAAAGTGTATGTTGAACCATAATGTAATGGAAAATAGGGCATAATATCTTGACATAGCTATCTATCTCTAGCTGCATGTTTTGAGTATAACTCCGGAATCTGCAAAACCCAATGAATTCAGGAAAGTAATAAGATTAGATGTAAACAAGCTGAACTGAAATAGACTACATATATTTCATACTTGAATTGCGATCCAGCAGATGTCAATATAACATCTTGGTTGCTGGGTGCTGATACAGACCAGATAGATAAGAATTATGTAACCTATTCTTGTTTAATAACCCAAGTTATACATAATTGTGTATAATATTAGTACATTACTAAGTTAATATGCATTTTCAATGACAAACTGCGTTTAGGATTGACAAATAAGTTTCCAAGCGAGGGCACTTCTTCTTTATATATAAATGAAACTGGGTGTGGAGGTCATAGTTTATTAACGCTGGATCCTGGGGCTCCATTTGGAAGCCCCTCCTTTGCAAGGGATTGGTGTGAAAGGAGAACACTTAGTCATTTATTGGATATAATGTATGTGATCTGTATTCTAAATGAACGTGAAGAAGAATATGTGCAGCGTATTTTAGATAGTTTTGCAAGTCCTGGGCCATCAAAAGGTTATTTTGGGCACAGCTAATTTTTTCAGGTCTTAGTTGTTTTTCTTGGAACTTGTCTTAAAAAGTTACAAACCTTACTTGCGTGTATTATGTTCTACCCACTTGTTAAGAATTGGGATTTAGGATACTATCAGTGATGCGTGTCAGGCTTATGGAGGCATTACTTCAGTTTCTGGGCCAGTTTATTCAATTTGGTAGATGTGATTTTTGTTTTAGCTTTCCCAAAATCTTAGGAGTTATTTTTTGCTTTTAATATGGAATCAAGCATGGTGAATCGTGCATATCAAATAAGCGTTGTTGGATAGACACTTTGAAAACATTTTTGTGTTGTGTTAGTGCCATGTAAGAATAACTTTTAACTACCAACATTCCCTTAATGAGGTATCTAACTGTCTAAGCATTCTTTTAAGGATCCATTTAAATGATTCTCAATGCGGAGCTAGATTATTGAATTTAGTTCATGTGTTCTCTTCATGAGGTATAAAACGTGTTGTGTCAATGATACTCTGACTAACTTGCTTGGATATGCATGTATCTAAGGTTTACAAGCACCATTGTGAATCAATGGCTCAAAGAGGACCAGTTCAAATCCCACAGCTTGCTTAAACATAACAAAATTGCCTTCCAGTCTTATTCTATCGGTTTATGCCATGCAAACTTTGCAGCTCATATTGAATTAGGTTAGGTATTTTTTTAACATAAATTGCAGTCCTTGTAATGTAGGCAATGCAAATATAAGATTATCGGCTTAAACTAAATGATACAACTAAAACAGGATTTTCTTTATTAGTTTTGGAGATTTCAACCAGTCCCCTAGTGCTAGTTTCATGTACCATATAGTTATACCATAAACTATGAAGCACGGAAACTTCGGTGACATAAAACGTTTCGGAAACGGAAACTCTCGGAAACCCCTAAAAAATTTTCCGGGCAGTTTCCACAATTAAAGAAAGTTGGAAACTCGTTTCTTCATATTCCGGAAACCGTTTCCAAGAAATTTCTTCAACTTTATGACTCAATTTTGGTTCATTCTAAAACTAAACTTCCTATGCATTTATTGTGTAAGTCTCTAAATATATATATTATTTCCGAATTAGAATTTTTCAAATGTTAGGTGACCTTATTGAGATGAATATGATATGATAGGTGTCTATTTATAAATTTCACGATAAAATTGTTTTATAACTAATAAATATATTTATGTTTAGAGTATTTTAGTATTTCATTATTTTATAAAAGAATTAAATTATATTCTTGGGAATTTATAATTTTATATATTTATACATATACCCCTATATTTTTATTATTTACATGTTTCCCCGCAGTTTCTGAACCTATATTTTTTAAAAATGGCGTTTCCCGGTTTCCGTTTCCGTGCTACATAGGCCATAAACCATCAGATTTGGCAGTTTATTGTTATTGTCATGCTTTGCCTGAGTAGAAATAGCATAGTGAGGTTTGAATGTAAACTTAATTTAAGTTGCTTTTTTAGTATTTTTTTTCTATAAAGACCTTCAGTATTACAATTTATCATATCATTTTTCATAATTGAATGTACTATGTTTTATGCAGGTGTTTCTTTGAAGACCCAAGAACTTTATGCTCTTGTTTTTGCTACTCGTTATTTGGATATATTTACAGATTTCATATCGGTCTACAATACTGTCATGAAGCTAATATTTTTAGGAAGCTCCTTTTCAATAGTTTGGTACATAAGGAACCACAAGATCGTTAGTAGGTCATATGATAAAGCTCAAGACACTTTCCGCCATTATTTCCTAATAGTGCCCTGCTTACTCTTTGCCCTTGTTGTTCATGAGAAATTCACAATCAAGGAGGTTTGTCTTTCACATATAGTCATATACTTTATATTTTCATTAAAAATGGTTTTAGCTTTTATCTGGCATACTACAGTGGTATTGTGGTAATTTCCGTAGTGTGCTAAGTCTTTTGTTCTTGGTATGGGATGAATAACGTTTCTCTGTTTCCCTGCTTTTGATCAGGTGATGTGGGCATTTTCTATATATCTTGAAGCTGTTGCCATACTACCACAGCTTGTTCTGTTGCAGAGAACTAGAAATATTGATAACTTGACTGGTCAATATGTGTTTCTTCTTGGGTAAGCTACCATTTCCAAGTTTTCAGTTATCGGTTAATTGATACCTACATATGTGTTTGTTGGTCAAATATTTTCATTTGATGTCTAAAGCTTATGACTTCTGTTTCTAATCCATATAGATTTAGCATATATTTTTCGATATCCAGTAAGTTCTACTAGTTCCTGATGTGAAATTGTGAGAATAACATTTCATGATTTCAGCAGTAAAGATCACTGCCCTAGTTCCTTTCCTTGAAATAATATGTGGGTCATCATTGCTAAAGCTTAAAAGTTTTGCTAAGTTTTATGAGTTCAAATTGTTTCTTTTTTGCTCCTAAATGTCTGTTTACCTTCCGAGTTCTAGAGGAGGATTTACATATAATTATTACTTTCCTTATTGCAGAGCATACCGAGGTCTGTACATCCTCAACTGGGTTTACCGCTACTTCACTGAACCACACTATGTTCGTTGGATAAGTAAGAAAAATCACTCTATCAATTTACGTCTTTGTGTTTATCCTCTGTACATATCCAACAAGAAACATACTTGTGCTTAAACTGAAATGAATGCATCTATATACATGCACATAAATGGACACAAATGTCCTATGGTATATACTATTTAGATAATGAAGTGAAAAGAGGGAACTGCTTTTTTCTTCTCCCGAAAGTATTCAGATTTAAAAGCCTTGAGGACGGGAAAGCGAAGATGCATAGCACTGAGTTTGACCATGGTTGAATTGCATGTCCCTTGAGTAGGGGTGTGCAGAACCGAACCGGAACCGAAACCCAAACCGAAACCGAGTAAAAATAACCGAACTGAACTGAACCAAATTTATTTCGGTTCGGTTTCGGTTTTTAAAATTCTTAAAATTTGGGTTTCAGTTCGGTTTCGGTTTTACAAAAATCGAAATAAAACCGAACCGAACCGAATAAATTAATAAATATTATATTTTAATATATATTCATATTATATCTAATATCCTAATCAATATTGACGATATATAACACACTAATTAGTAAACAATAATAATAAATATAAGATTTTAACTTAAATAATCCTAATTTGGAAAGAATTGTTTTACTTTACAACTTTAGGAATATGACTCATTCAGTAATTCATTATGTGCATGTCATACTACTTGAATTAATATTTTTTATGTATCAATATTTATATTTATTGTTGTAAATATAAATTGCAAAATCTAAATAGTATCAAATTTAACACATATCAAGATGAAATTACTTTAAGTCTTTAACATATAATCCTAAAACGAAAAAATAAATTACAAATTATTTTATAAATTATAGAGTTTGAGCAATTCGGTTATAACCGAACCGAATCGAATCCGAACCGAATTATATTCTGTTCGGTTTACACCGAACCAAACTATATTCGGTTTGGGTTCGGTTCTTATATTTTTACTAATTCGGGTTTCGGTTCGGATTGGTTCGGGTCGGTTTTTGAACCGAACCGACATTTGCTCACCCCTACCCTTGAGTTCATGAAGTTAAATATCCTGATTTGGTATAAATAAATGAAGTAGCAAGTGATTCTGATGCCAAGGTTACAGACAAATGAAACCCAATGATAAATGTAATCACTTTTAGAAAATTAAAAGCATGATTTTGGTTTATTTAGTTTGCTGAACCAAATTATGAATTACATGTGGTTGTTTGCTCATACTTTATGAGGGGAAAAAGAAGCAGTTTCATGTTTCTGGGTTTATCCTAGCCTTAGTTCCTGTTCGTTTGAAGTCTGAGTCTGCTTAGGTAATTATTGCTGTTCGAGTTTTCGATGACCATGTTGTAGGAAACTCAGAGAAATTTACATCTTAGTCTAAGGAGGAATAACTCAGCTTTTGATAATCAAAATTCACCGATTATAGAGCTCTTGATACAAATATTACCCTTGTGCTTTTAGATATTGCATTTACATCAATATACGATCGTACTTCAGATGGCTTGAAATTTAACATCTTGGTTTTAGCATTGCAAGTAATTATACTCTTCGGGATAATCCATATTCTAGTTAATAAGATAAGTTTACTTGTCGGTTATGTTAAAACTCCGCAATGATTTAATGCAAAACCTCCTCGACAATGTCGAAAATCTAAATTCGTCACGGGACTGATCAGTTATCAAGTTGCTTGAAAATCCTATTATTCTTACTTGGTTTGCCCTATTCTTTGGTATATTTTCTTTTTCACCAATTGTAATCTACATTCATAATGATCACATTTCATGGAAACGGCTTTGCAGCATGGATCTCGGGTCTTGTGCAAACATTGCTTTACGCAGACTTTTTCTACTACTACATCGAAAGGTGCTACAATCTTACCGAGGGTATTGCGGTTACGTATTAATTATTGTTCCATTGATCTAGCTTATGATCTTGTTTTGTATTTATGATGCAGCTGGAAAAACAACAAGAAGCTTCAGTTGCCTGTTTAGACTTGCGAGTTCGGAGAGATATTGCTCAAGGACAGGCCTAATATTTTCGATCCGTGTCTGGAGATATATTTCTTTGTCAATTAACTGTTTATTTCTTTCTTTTTTGAACTGATAGTCGGTGGATTGTAGAGGAAAAGGATGTGGTTTCAAATACTAATATCTAAATGTTGTGTTTATAACTTTAGACCTAAATTTCAAAGGGTCGTCTTTTTCTTTTTTCTTTTTATATAGAAAATGTGTCACAAAATTTCTCCTTCGCATGCTAGGAAATGCGTTGAGCAAGGAGAAATTGGCTCTCCTTTGGAGAAGTTATGCATATGTAAATTGTTTTAAATATTAACCATATGTAGGACTGTTATATTCGAACAAACACGAGAATCGAGTAATCAGAATTTTGATTGCAATTCAGGGCTTTTTTGGCATTGCTGTTAAAGCTGCTGTAACGAAAGGCTCTACTTACAAATTTTGAATATAAAAACATATTTTGGCATTGGACAAAAGATTTTGAATCTTAATACTAATGAATTAGGATCAACTATTGATTTCTAGAACTTTTTGTGACAGCAGCTTGAAAATTAAACTTTTCGAAAAAGCAGCCTAAGAAAGTAATGCCAAACTGGCCTTGGTAAATTCAAATTTGTCAAAATTGACATACCAGTTATGAAGAAGATTTATAATAGCTAAGAACAATGAAAGCAATGTTCGAATTGTAGTCGAGTCTTAACCTAGTGGAGAGTAGACTCTTGTGGACAAAGTTCCAAGTTCAAACCATATCTGGAACAGGTGGGAATTCTTCTTTCTTCTACTTCATGTTCATATAAGCGCAAATTTAAAAAAAAAACATTCAAATGGAATGAAATTTTTGATGTATTGCAAACGGTGCAGCGAGATGGATATTGTGATTAGTGCTTTGTAATACATTTGTAAGGGAAACTAGTCAAGTAACCTTAACTAAGGCACCGTTCCTTCTCTTGGAGTGCAATTCATACCACTTCAGTTCAATCTATTGTAGAACTATGCCCAATTATAAATTTACACTAAAATAAGTTCAATTCAACAAACGTAACAGGGAATGGTTCAAGATCTCCATACAAAGCATTGTGGGTTGATTATAAACATAATCTCAAAACTTCAGAAATGAAAAATGATAACATCACTGCATTACATACAGTTCTATTTTATGATTACTAGACCTGAACTGAATTGCAACACAAAATGACAGGAATCAGAGTAGAGTTATGCAGGGGCGTGTTCACACTCGAGTAACTCCAATGGTGAACGACTCCATTGGCAGAGAAATGTAACATAGGCTTGTGTTCATCCTAATGTAACTAACTCCAATGGTGATACATTCTGAAAACTGTCGATTGCCAATCAATTTTAACGGAAAAGAGGGGGTCTGAATAACCAAGACAAATCGAAGGACCAAATGTAACAAAATCTAAACACAAATGAGTATCTGACAATTGTCTTCCCCCTACAGCAAATCTGTATGCATTTCGGATGTTTTGTAGAAAAGAACACATATTTCAAGATAAAAATAGGTGCACAAGGAAACAAAATAAGAAGGTTCAAATATTCAACTCCAAGTTTTATAATATGGTACCCAAATTCACAATACAAGGGCAAAAAAAACCTCAACTTTCGTTTCCATTTACAGCAGATTTCCCATTGAAGAAAACAATATTTCCGCAACAATAGGCATTCAGTGCTATTGATATCAGCCTCCAGTTTGATGCAGCATAGCATCAATTTCATCTCCATCTTCCATCTCAAGCTGCCATCCAACAAGTACAAAACATAATCAATCACATATGAAGAGAAGAGAAAAGCGAGCACATTACAGTACAAACAAACAAGATATAAACGGTGAAATTTAACGGTACCTCATCAGGAGTCTGTTCCGCACGCAGCCTGCGGCCATCAAACAGAAAAGCAATGGAGTTGAACTCCACAGATTGCCTGTCACAGTATGCAGTCATTAGCTTTCGCAGCTGGGTGCTTCGTTTGATCCTGAAGAACACTTCATTCCCATCCTTAATCAAAGCAAAGCAAGTTAATTTTCTATGAATTCAATGGTATCAATAGTGAAATCCTATATGTCAAGTAATTGCACAATAACTTAGAAAACATCCAACAACAACAACAACAACATTACCCCAATGCCTAACAAGGCTCCCGCACGAGCGGGGTAAGGGGGGTAAGGTTTACGCAGCCTTACCCCGTTATTAAGGTGTTTCCAATTGACCCTGAAGTTGAGTTGCAGTAGCTATTCGGGACAATTCAATGAATCATTTTGCTTTAATCCATTTAGTCAAAACTCATACCTAAGTTCATTGATCAACTATAAACATAATATAATTATATTTCCATGTAAGAAAATACTCATAATAGATCTTCAACCAAATGTTCATTCAAGAAGCATCCAAAAATTCCAATTCAGTCTTGCCCTCATAATACTGTTAACTATCAAGCATAATGGATAAACCAATTTCAATTTCACTTCTCATCGATTACTTCCAATTCGAAACAGTATAAACGACTATACCATTCACTTCCTCATTCAAAAACAGACCCGGACATTTCAAAAAATGTAAATATCGCATACGATTCCACAGGCAAAGCGCCTTAACTAATAACCATCACGCAAATCTTTCCATCTCCGTATATAGAATTTCAAAAACTACTCATCAAAACGCGATTAATGGCGAAAATTAGCAATCCATCCATGATTCAAAAAAAGCTGAGAAATTTAATCATTTCCTGAGCCGATCATACATTCTAAACATCATCAAATCAAAACCTAACTCAAAATTCAGCATGCAATCCATAAATAATTCGATTGCATTGATACCTGACCCTTGACTTTCAAATTAATATGAGCAGACTGATCCACAGGCTTCTTGTCCTCCTCTCCGCCGCCGGTCGCCGACATCTTGCTGTACTTCCGAGCGCCGATTCTTCTTTCTCCTCTTATTAGTCTGCAAATAAAAGCCTCCAAAACGTCACACCATTGACGTTGATGTACCGCGTTTTATATACGCTATCCTTTTTTCAAACTCGCGGCCCTTACTATTTCAGTGGCATTTTTGTAGTTTCACGAGGAGCCTGAATACCTTTTGGTGACGTGGCGTTACAGCAGGGCGAGTTGCGGTTATTCTCATATGAGTGAGAAGATGGGAGGGATGAGATGTCGGGGGAATAATTTGAATTTGATAAGAGTTTGGGTTCCGGAAAGAGAAAAAATTGTGGCCGTAGATTTGCGAGTAGAGAGGGTTAGAATCGGGAAAAAATGGAGATCGGACGGTGAAGGATGAAAGGAGATAATAGTGGTGGAGATGAGTTTTTGAGAAAGTACAAATGGTATTTCGAATTAGGTTCTTCCTTATCCTATGTTGGTGGAGTACGACTTTTTTTTTTTTTTTCCGTGTTAAAATTACTTATTTAGTGTTTAATAAATTTAATTTTTATTTAAATTGTATCTTAAGTATTTAATTTTAGTATTATAATTTAATAGATTATTGAGGGTTGATAATTTTATAGGTATTTTACGTTTTTTTATGTTATTAGATAGACGTTTGATGTAATAAATTTAAATATGTCAGAAATTAAATAGGCTGTCGAATACATCATGTACTAAATAGACGAAAAATAAATACATTATTAACAAAATAATAAATTTTTATATATCAGACACTGAAATAATATTTGAGCTACAGAATAAGAATCTAAAAATATTTAATTTGGTCTACAATTCTTATAATTATACCAATTAAATATATTTTTTATATGATTTTTTAAAACAATCTAATATGATCATATTAGTAGTCACAGGCTTAAGTACTATTATATCCGTTTCTGTTAGAGTGAAGTCGTATGAATCACTTGTATTCTGCTATATTAATTTAATGTTGATTAAGATTGTGTACATTTCACTTTCTATTAAGTATTAAATTAGTCTCAACTAGGAAGTGAAATGATTAAATAGAAATTCTAATTCTAAATGAGGAGTTATTTTTGCCCGTTGACTTAGTAAAGTATATTTAATTCAATTGTGATGACAAATTTACTATTGAAAAACTCATATATATTTCTCTTCAAAGAAAGTTTTAAAATAAATAATTTTAAAATTTTCAAGAACACGATAAATCACTTAGCACAGATATTTGAATTTATTTACCCTTCAAATCATATAACAAGATCATTTATTTTAAAAAAAGAGAAATCCACTCATCTCTAGTATGACTCAAAGTTAGGATCTTTAATTGTGAGCCTTAATCACTAAATTAAGACATAATAAAAGCAATTCTTTTCAGAAAATAATACATAACTAAAACATTAAACTCAAGAGTCAAAAGAACAGCAATAATTGATAAGCCCATTATAGGTTGAGTTAAAAATTCAATAAAGAGTTGAAGAACAAATTCCATTCTATATGGCTCCATAACGGAAAGATAACTCTCATAATGAACTCAAAACAAATGATGGCATTGAGGCCTTGTTGTTTTCAATTTATAACTAGAATGCAGAATTAAACATAATTTATTTTAATGTAAATATAACTACATAGTGTTGAGTGAAAAATAAGTTCAAAAGCAAGTAATATACTGATAACTGGTATAGGAAAGAAGATATATGGAGGAAAATAATACAGTACTTTTTTATTGAATGATTATTGGTGAGCCTTTACATGGATATATTTATAGTACAATCAGACCCTTTACAAAGGAAACAAATTAAATACAAATTGATTATGTTTCTATAACAGCCTCCTGAGATTACGTTTGCTTATTAATCAGAATTGTTATCTTTCCTTTCCAACATATACTAGTAATAGTAAAAGTCACAACACGGTTAAAACCATGAAGAATGAAAAATTTTTAGAGTAGAATATCTGGAATACTTTGCTCCTGATTGATAACATCTTTGCACCTAGTGGTAAATTCATGAAATTTTTTTTATCATGATATCCACATATATATTTATACTAAATATGTAAATTACGAAAACAAATCGAAGTCGTAACAATAAATATTTTTAGATGCCTATAAATTGCAAAAAAAAAAGGATTAATTATTAAACTATTGTAAAGCATATTTGGTATTCTAATTACTATGTAGATGTATTTCTTAATAAATTATATTTTTAGGATGGCTAGTAGTTTTAATAATTATATGGATCCAATTATTTGTTTAAGTGGTCTCCATATTTGATTTGAAAATATTTTCAATATATTTAAAAAGCAGATATAATGTGGATCTATCTATATTTGTTCCAGTAACTCTAAATTAAGACAGATGCTGTAATATCAGAAAGAATGACCGTCCTAATTATTTTTTTTGTAATTCTATTATTATGTAAGCCACCACAGAAGCGTCGGGAGTATCTCCACAGTTATGAAATGTTGGTAAAATGCCTTTTATACCAACCAACCAACTCGTACCGCTCTGTTCTTTTTAATTCATAAGTAGCTGTACTAAACTGAATTGAATTAAATAGTATTAAAAATGATTATAATGAAACTGAATTATAATTAATGATATAAATAATATTTTAAAATATTATTATGTATTTATAAAATAATTACTAACACTTTAAATAATACTGTATATTAAATAAAAATTTATTAATTATTATATATAACAACTAGTATAGCACTTGTGCGATGCACTGATGAGTCCAAAACGACACATTTAATACTCTCTATATAATAAAAAAAAGAAAATATTAAAGCTAAAAAAATATATTATTTTTTGTATCAAATTAAATTCCTCTTTATATATAACATTTCAGGCTTCATTTGTTACTTGTCCATCATCATCATAGATCATAATTTTCAGACACTCTTTTTTTCACTTGCAATAGAGCTTCATAAAGTTGTCCATCCTTGACTTTTATTGATAATCATGGCAAATGACAGTGCAAGTGAAAATTAATTTCTATGAAATTTGAAAGGCAGTCGTGCATTAGATGGTATTAACGTCATTCTGGGGGTGATCACTTTTTCTCCGGCCTAATTTCCTGATAGAATCTTTTCTTCAATGACTCGATCTCCTAGTCTCGTGACAATCAATCTAGTGTCATTACACAATCCCGATGTTTGATCTATATTCCTAAGGAGCATCATTGCACACTCTCCTTCAAAGTGATTGAGTGATTCGGAATGCCAGAAGGTTTGATACTATTTAAGAACTAAGGTGTATGTACATACTCCAAGGTCCAAAAGAGTGATCAGGCATACATGCAATATCAAAACTCAAATACGATTTCTCAAGGCCATGATCTAGAGAAACCATATGTCCATTTATTGAATCCACCATGTCTAAGGTAGGAGCGAGAATTGCTCGCTGTTGCAAATAATCTGGATCACCAAATTGACATGTGTAGTTTGGATAAGAGCATTGAGCTATAGCAGATATTGGATAATCTCTCTGACTTGTGAGCAAATCATTAGGTATTCGCACTTTTCCAACGCCATCCACTGAATTTGCAACCTTTCCATCACCAATCGATAAAATTCACTCTGAAAAATTATTCAACTCCTCTATATGCGCACGTTCTTGATTTTCTTGCATTCTCATAGTCTTTGTCAACTTAAGAACTTGGCAATGAGGCCATAAATATGATGAATTTAAAGTAGCATTGACAATTTCTCGTCTTGAACCTTTTGGAATGACACGCAATATTTGTCTAAAATCACCACCTAAGACTACCGTTTTCCCTCCAAATGGTAGAATTGCACTTATGTATCTTGGAATCTTATGATATCTCTAAGAATATGTGAATTGAAGTTATATCCTAACTAAATTTAAATTAAAGATTATATTTACTTAAAGTTCGATATCTATGTTCTTAATTTTTCTATTGATGGAGAAGAAAATTTAGATAATATTAATTATTTACTTTTTTCACTTCACTTCTTTGTGCTTTATTCCCATGTTACTAAGATTACATTACGTAATTGTATATTTGGAGGAAAACAAAATAAAAATATTAATTGTATTGATATCCTAGCTAAATTTAAATTTAAAGATTATTATGCTATTTAAAGTTATTACTTTATCAATTTTTTCTATATTATAAAAAGTTATTACTCCTTCAAAATAATTAAATTATTTTTTATATTGTTATATTAGATACAAACTCTATTTCTTCTTAATTATTAACTTTTTTTTATTATTAACCGAATCAAAACTACTTAAAATTTAAATTGAATGAAAAATAATCTATTAAATTAAAATTTTAATTGGTTATTTTTATTATCATGGAAGATTAAATATTTCTAAGCACATAAATCTCTCGTAATTATTAATTCGAAAATATATGAATTGAAGTTATATCCTAACTAAATTTTAAATTAGAGATTATATTTACTTAAAGTTAGATATTTATATTTTAAATATTTCTATTGATGGAGAAGAAAATTCAGATAAGATTAATTATTTACTTCTTTCACTTCAAGATCATTATCACTTTATCAATTTATCCAATATTTTAAAAAATTATTACCCTATTAAAATAATCTAGTATAATAAAAGATGTTGGATTGAATAAATTATTGGAGAAGAAAATTTAGATAACATTAATTATTTACTTCCTTCACTTGAAAATAATTATCACTTCATAAATTTTTCCTATATTATAAAAGTTATTACTCCATAAAAATAGTTAATTTATTTTTTACATTGTTATATTAGTTACAAACTCTATTTCTTTTTAATTATTAACTTTTTTTGTAATTAAGTGAATTAAAACTACTTAAAATTTAAATTAAATGAATAATCTATTAAATTTTAATTTTAAAAGAACGTATAGAAAATAATATAAGAATTGTAAAATTTACCCAAAAACTTGAAAAGTTTAACAATATTTCAAAAAATAAAATCTTTCTTTAAAAAAAGATGCATATTAATTATTATTCTCCTTCTTAATCCTCATCCGTTTTGCTCGATTGCTCAAAATTGTGCATTCAAATGGTTGTATATTAGTAAAATGGCACAATTTGTAATTAATTGATCTAATCTTGTTTTGATTTCAAGTTTAATTTAGGGTAAAAACGAACGTAATTTTAGAAATTAAGAAATGAAAACTAACTCAATTAGGCTCAAGTAAATTTTTTATGACTTTTAGAATTTTAAAATTTTAATAATATATATAAGGGCAAAAAAGTTTTTTAAAACTCCTTTGCTTTTATACATAGATAATAAACTAAATTTATCATTATAAATTATTATTATTATTATTATTATTATTATTATTATATTTTATTTTATTGTAATTATTTTTATGAATATTATTTTTTATTACTTTAGTTTGTTATCAATATTTATAAAACAGTATTGCTTTTATTTATTTATTTGCCCTACAAAATTACTCATCGTAAAAATAATAATTAATAATTTTATAAATATTATTATTAGTTACTTTTTCCTTGTTATCATTTGTGGTTATTAATATTAATCGATAATTCTGATATAATTTATAAATAGAAATGAATTGAAATTGAAATGATATTATTTTCGAAATTCATTGCTTTTTATTATTATGAATATTAATATTAATTAATAATATTGATATAATGTATAAATTGAAACTTAATATTGAATCCTGATTGTTGAAGGATGAATACCGAAACCGAAGTGAATGGTACTGAACTAAATTGAATAGAACAAAAAATAAATTGAAAAGAACACAGACTAAATCTCACATTAGTTGGGTCAACTATATGGAACTTCCATAAAATTCTATCAAATATGAAATATTCAACAATATTTAACAAATGCATATCTTTCAAAAAAAATACTTAAGGCCTGGCTTGGAACAAATCATTATGAAAATGGAATTCATTCCACCATAGAATTTAGTTGGAAATAAATTAACAAATGAATTAAAATATAAATTTTAAAGTGAATTCCTTGTTTTGTGCTTGGAATAAATGATTTGAAGAGTTTATTTATAAGTTATTCTCTAAAATACTCTTGACGTAGTTATAAAATCAATATCGTTGTGGCAAAAGCTTGGTTTAGTGGTTGAGTTTTGAAGCTGCGATCGTAGGTTCGAGTTCACATTCTGGTGGAGTTGGATAAGGTTTTCCTTTGTTATTATTATAAGCTCGTATGAAGGAATTTTTTTTAAAAAAATCAGTATCTTTATCTTCCAATATTGATACACATCAACATTATTGATTATTACTATTTTTTTATTAGAAAAAATTAAATATTAATTTTTGGATGTTATATACTCTTTTTTAAATAAATTAGCTCAAAATAAAACTTTTTACAAAAAAAGTATATATAATATTTATGTTTATTACAAAGATTTAACAAGTTTTTTTTAAAAAAACTTGCCTCATATGGGGTTACAATAATAATAAAGGAAAACCTTATCTCACCTCGACCGATTGTGGACTCGAATCTGCAATCATTAGGATCACAGCTTCAAGGCTCAACCACTAGACCAAGCCTTTGTAACTACAAAGATTTAACAAATTAAAATACAAATATGCATATAAATAAAAAATACCACCGAACAATCATCAAAATATGAGTTTTCAAATTTGAAATAGAATATATTCATATAATCAAATATATAATAAAATAATATGTATAATTATTAAATTATAAATATAAGGATTTGAAAACTGCTATTTGGATTTTAAAAAAACAAAATAATAATATATTTCCAAAAAATCATTAAAACTCATATTAATATTTATTATTATATTTCTATTATTAATTATACTAACTATTATCACACAAATTGTGAAATAACCAATAATGGTTGGTCCAAATGGTAAGCGGTTTGACATCGCTTAAGTAATGTCTCGAGTTCAAGTCCTGGTGAATGCAAAAAATCCTTATTAGGACTCGCCCACACATCCAGGTGCGCGACCCGGATCGAATCTGAATGTAGTTAAAGTAAAGCAAGATCCGATAAACCAAATGAGCAAAAAAAAATATAAAATAATAATTATATTACCAGTTATCATTATTATCATCATTATTATTATTATTGAAAATTATTACGGAGGTTATTATTGTCGTCTAATTTTTTTTCTATAAAATATAGAATTGGATTCATAAATTCCATCTAATTTAATAAGATTCAAAAAATGCAGGAACAATTCCATGAAATTGGAGTTCAACGAATTCAATTTCCTCTTTATTGCATTCCAAGCACAAAAACTTGAATTTATTGATGAATTCCATAAAATTTTATGGAATTCATTTATTCCAAAACCAGCTAAAAAGTGAAATACAATCCAGACCAAATTGAAAATGACGAATCTTGGAAGTCTTCATATCTAATACTAACACTGAAAAATCAATATTGCATTCTTCACTTGACTTCGAAATACAATAGCAAAATTCTCCACTTCACTTCAAATCCAAAATATTCAAAAGTGCCCCAACATTATTCAAAATTGTCCATTTGGGCTCATACTAGCTCCGCTACCTTTTCAACTCCTAAATTCACAATTTAAAAGAGAAACCACAAGTAAAATTTCCAATCACCGGCCAAAATAACGTGTATAATTTGAAAATTATAACTCGGCAAATAATGAAAAGAATGTAGCACAATCGCAATTCAATTGTCAAACCAAATATAACCAACCAAAATCAGTGGTACTATCAACTATGGGCGGCACCTTTAAGCCATGTCCACATTCAGACTAATCCCTGGTCGCCAATTTAATTCTGAAATTCATTTAAAGCTCCTTATTGATTATGAATTAAAGAGTTTTGTGTGTATAAACAACTTGAACGATATTGTCCGCTTTGGCGCCGTTTACGGCTAACCTCACGCACTGTTCAAGTTAAGGCCTTCAGGACCCTGTTTATATACAAGCTCAGTGGATCGTCCGAGAGTGATGTGAGATAATCATTCCTAACACAACCCTTCATTGCGATCGTGTTGATAACATGTTACAAACATCTTGAACGAAACAAAGTACTAACGAGCATTAATTTTTTTTTAAAAGACAAGTAATCCCTCCCCCAGATAATAATGTCCCCATTGATGTACCAAAAATATAAATATAGTGGAAGAACAGGAATTGTATTAACCTGAGGGGCAGCCTAGTGCGGCGGCTGTAGGGAGCTGATAAACCGGCAAAGTTGAACAAGTCTTGAGTTAACATGCTGTAATAGGGCAATTATCTCTCCTTGTTGCTGCTCGATTGTGTCTAATCTAGTCATGACCATTTGTTCATAGGACTTTGCATCAATTGATCCTGCATTCTTAACAACAGACCCCAACATTTTTAAAAAAATTTACTGCATGCAATTCCACATAGGCAAAGAGCATTAACTAACCATCAAGCACATCTATCCCATATCCTTACATACAGATAGACCAAAGGTGCGAAGGCCTAGGGCCCACGATGAAAAGGGGCCCCCAATTTTTTATTTCACATATATGTGTATATATATAAACTGTAAGAAATTTTAGATAAGTTAAATTAAATAAAACTTTAAAACAGCTTTTATTTAGTCTTTATTAGAATTATTTCAATTTTATATGAATTTTTTTAATAAAAGAGCCCATATTTTTAATTTCGCCTAGGGTCCTTGAAATGTAAGGGGACTGCCCCTGCTTACACAGAATTTACAAAGTACTCAACAAGACAAGATTGTGGTGAAGCTTAGCAAACTGACAATTATATAGAGGAATCCATTACAAGGAAACACCTTAAACATCACCAAATACCAATCAGAACCTAATTAAAAATTCAGCATGCAAAGAGGGAAGTCTGAATGTCATGTTTGGGATAAGAAAGTTTGAAGTTTTGATGGCATTTGATGAGAAGCTATTTCCTTCCATTATTAGGAATTGGTTTCAAGAATTCGAAAAAACGAGTTATCGTCTTTTTCTTAACTGCCGAAATGCCTTTAAACATCCCACAAGGGTTTCGTTTGGGTTTCTGCTTTTGAAAATAGCACAAAACGCAAACACAATATGTGCCGGAATTTCCCATACTCCCTAGTTTTCCGCATTAGGGTGATTAGACTATTTTTCAGCTATAAAATTACAATTACAACAACAACAAATTCATCAAACTCTACAAAATGATCAACAGCAGATTATGAAAATCAACACGATCCCGCCATTATGTATACTAATCCAGGACAATCAAAGACATATTTCTTTCAAACGAGAATAATGTAAATTCAATAGATCAAAGCCAAAAAAACAAAAAAAACAAGAACTCGGACAAATATAATGCTTCGAAAGAATCGTGTGCTAATGACTTTGCATTCGCCATCTGCAATACAAACATCAATTGGCGCATAAATCACATATTAAGGCTCTGTTCTTTTGGACTGCAATTTTCTGAATTGAGCTGAATTCCGTGTAAATTTATAACCACGCATAGCTGAACTCAACTGTAGTTCAAAAGAACAGGGTCTAAGTTCAACTGAATCGAATTGCATTCAATTTTCTGTTTCCAAAGTAAAGTGCTTAACCGATCATCCATTCAACGCATCACCAAGCAAAACCTAATTCAAAATGCAGAATGCAAACCCTAACGGAGACTCGAATCGATTTCCTAAATAAAAACTAAAGCATAGGGAAGCAGGAATTTAATTGCATTCATACCCGACCCTGGACTTTTAAATTGGTATGAGCAGACTGATCCACAGCCTTGTTGTCCTCCTTCTGACCACCACCACCGCCGGTTGCACACATCTTTGAGTACTTTCAATCGCCGTCTGTGTTCACTCTTACTCTTAATTTGCCTGGAGAAATCAGAAAAATAAATTATAGAATTTATAATTCAGAAATAAAATTTACTTTTAAATTATGTATATTTTAATTTGAATTATTACGGTTTTGAGTTGTAATTGTCATATCACAGAATCTTTTCTCCAACTAACTGTATCTCCACTATATTGTTGTAGTCTTCTGTTTTTCTTCACACGTAATTAATAAATAAACAATATTGCATCAAAGAAATAATCTTCAATAATTTTTATATTCAATTTCTCTGATAAGATGTATGATTTTAAATTTTAATGTTTGTATATTTGCTATTTTAGAAATAGAATATCAAATAAAAATTGAATCATTAATTTAATAATATTTTAACAAGATGTTATTTAGTAAATTATTTTTATTTTACAAAATATAATTTAAGATACAGTAAAATAAATTAATGTAATTAATTTTTTAAAATGTTTTGACTACCTTAAACTTTTTTGATGATTCAAAATAATACTAGAAATGTTGCAAAGCCCTGATTAAAAAAAATATTTGAAATTGGCATTAGTGTTAGAATTCAGTAATTATGAAGGAATTCAGCTCGAGTCGACACTGTTTTTAATTCCTCTCCTCATCTGTCTATAATATATAATACGTATTGCTACGAAATTAGTATTCACAATACAACGAAATATTTATTTTAGGGAAATATGATAATAATAAAATAGGAGAAATAAATGGTGAAAGGAGAAAATAAAATAATCTACTAATAATATAAAAGTAGTATAAAAAAATAGAGAAATAAAACACTCAAACCCTTAATCTAAATACACTCAAACTCACAAAAAAATATATTCAATACATATATATATATTATAAACACTCAGATGGGACCGGATGATCTTACAAATGAAATTGGAATGCTATATATAGGCATATAGAATAATGGGAAATGAAAAATAAAAAGAAATGTGAACAAAGGAGTGTAAAAGTAGGCCAAATATGTGTTGTATTTTACCAACCAGACAAGCTCATTAATGCGCATTAAAATAATGTTTTTCAAAGTCCAAAATTGCATATGAAAAATGTAATTCGTAATTAACAACTTCAAATCACATTCACAAATCTCCACCTTGATTTGAATGTTGACTAACCAATTGCTCTCTCAGGCAAACTCAATAGCTGCAAACACCAATCAAGTTCAACCAATGCTTAAACTTATTGGTTGTAAGAGGCTTCGTCATCATGTCGGCTGGATTGTCTGATGTACCAATTTTAGTAATACCAATATTTCCCTCGGAAATAATGTTTCGAATAAAATGGTACTTCACGTCAATGTGCTTCGTTCTTTCATGAAACATTTGATCTTTAGTTAAACAAATAGCACTTTGACTATCACAATGGACAACAATTTTCTGCAAATTTGAACTGAGTTCACCGACCAAACCTCTTAGCTAAATAGCTTCTTTTATAGCTTCAACTAACGCCATGTATTCTGCTTCAGTAGTGGGCAATGCAACTGTAGGCTGTAAAGTAGCTTTCCAACTGATAGAGCTACTACCAAGAGTAAACACATAACCTGTGATCGATCTTCGCTTGTCAAGATCACCTGCATAATCTGAATCAACGTAGCCAACCACCATGTTCTTACTTTTTCCGATTTCCAAACAAGCGTTAGTAGTACCCCTTAAGTATCTCAAAATCCATTTCACAGCATGCCAATGTTCTTTGCCCGGATTAGACATATATCTACTAACAACACTGACTGCATGAGAAACATCAGGACGAGTGCAAACCATGGCATACATGATACTACCAACAACACTAGAGTAGGGAACATGTGACATATACTCAATATCCTTTTCGAATTGAGGACATAGAGCAGCAGAAAGTCAAAAATGAGCAGCGAGTGTAGTACTTACAGGTTTGGCATTTTTCATGCCAAAACGCTCCAACACTTTCTCAACAAAACTTCTCTAAGTCAAATAAAGCTTTCCTGCAGCTTTATCTCTTTGGATCTCCATGCCGAAAATCTTCTTAGTAGCTTCCAAATCTTTCATCTCAAATTCACTGCTAAGCTCTGCTTTCAATCTGTTGATATTAGACATATCCTTGGCAGCAATAAGCATATCATCAACATAAAGCAACAAGTATACAAATGAGCCATTTGCAAGTTTTCTAAAATACACATAGCTATCATATTGGCTCCTTGAATAGCCATGTCTAACCATAAAAGAATCAAACCGCTTATACCATTGTCGAGGCGACTGCTTTAATCCGTACAATGATTTTCGCAACAAGCAAACATGGTCTTCTTTGCCTTCAACTTCAAAACCATCTGGTTATTTCATATAGATCTGCTCCTCCAGTTCTCCATGCAAGAAAGCAGTCTTCACATCAAGTTGCTCTATCTCCAAATCATGTAAAGCAACCAAGGTAAGCAAAACACGAATAGAGCTATGTTTAACAACAGGTGAAAACACATCATTGAAATCAACTCCTTGTACCTGACTATAGCCCTTAGCGACCAATCATGCTTTGTATCTAGCATTTTCAACTCCGGGAATGCCATCTTTCTTTTTGAAGACCCATTTGCAACCAACAATCTTCTGATCCTTAGGTGGTTTCACCAACTCCCATGTGCGTTCTTGTGTAGAGATTCTATCTCTTCTTGCATAGCGATAAGCCATTTCGCTGAATCATCACGAGAAATGGCCTCTGAATATGTGTAAGGTTCACCAACTCCTTCTGTCTCTTGTGCAGCTACAAAGGCATAAGTAATATAGTCTGCAAACTTTGCAGGCATTCTTCTTTCTCTATCTGGCCTGTTTTCAATCACACACTGTCCATTTGTTCTAAGGTAGTAGTTTCTTCAACTTCTATTGGCTCGAACAATTGTTCTGAAATTTGCTCCTCTGCGGCTTCGGACGGAGCAAATGATCTCCACCTCGAATGGAACCTCCACCTGCTTATCAGAATTCTATATTTTGGTGTCAACTGCAACTGGGGACTCTTTTCTTGGATGAAGTATAACACTCATCGAACACAACATTTCTGCTTATTACAGAATTCAGTGACTTGGGATCAAGAAGCCAAACTTTGTATCCCTTTACACCATCTGGATAGCCAAGAAAAATTCCCTTTTTAGCTCTAGGCTTCAATTTTCCATCATTCACATAGATATAAACAGGACACCCAAAAATTCTCAGATCAGAATAATTTGCAGGTTTACCAGACCATAACTCCTCAGGAGTCTTGCAGTTAATGGAAGCACAAGGGGAACGATTCACCAAATGAGCAGCAGTTGCAGCTGCTTCTGCCCAAAATGCTTGAGACAAACCAGAATTTGACAGCATGCATCGAACTTTCTCCAAAGGAGTTCTGTTCATTCATTCAGCTACACCAATCTGCTGTGGTGTTCCTGGAACTATCAGATGTCTCAAGATGCCCATATCCTTACAGAACGTGTCAATTCTGCATTACAAAACTCCAACCCATTATCAGTGCAAAGATGTTTGATCTTTCTTCCAGTCTGATTCTCCACCAAGGCTTTCCACTGCTTGAAAGTGGTAAAGACATCATTCTTGTGTTTCAAGAAATAAGTCCAAACCTTTTGAGAGTAGTCGTCAATAAAAGAGAGCATGTAACAAGCGCCACCTTTCGAAGGAACACGAGCAGGGCCCCAAAGGTCAGAATGGATATAATCCATAGTACCTTTTGTTCTGTGAACACCGCCACTGAAGCTGACTCTTTTGTGTTTGTCGAAAATGCAGTGCTCACAAAGCTCTAACTTGGAAGTACTTTGGCCACAAAGTAGACCCCTTTTACTGAGCATGGCCAAACCTTTTTCACTCATATGGCCAAGCCTCATATGCCATAATTTTGTAATGACAGAATCTGAAATGGAAGACAAAACTGCAGCAACACCTGTGGCAGTTGATCCTTGCAACACGTACAGTCTCTCAACTTTTCTGGCTTTCATCACGACGAGAACACCTTTCAAGACCTTCAAAACTCCACCTCTACCATCAAATCTGCAATTGTTTTCGTCTAAAGCAGATAACAAGATCAGGTTCTTCTTCATGTCTAGAACATGCCGCACATTGGTCAGAGTTCTAACAATACCATCATGCATCTTGATTTTGACAGTGCCAATTCCAAAGACTTTACAAGGATGATCGTTGCCCATCAACACAACTCCTCTATCTATTGGTTTATAAGAGGAGAACCAATCTCTGTGGAAACAAATATGGAATGAGCAAGCAGAGTCCAAGATCCACCCTTGTCCTGATCTGGCACCATCATCGGACATGGCATAAACTTCATAGTCTTCCTCATCTTCTGCAACACTGGCTTCGGCGGGACCATCATCTTTGTGACTCTTTTCTTTATTCTTCCTCTGAAGCTTGTAATATTCAGCTTTGATGTGCCCTTTCTTCTTACATTAATTGCACGTCAAATTACTGTAACGAGATCTTGATTTAGATCTGGATCGGTTGTTGCTGCTGCTGCTGGGATCTCTTGTACTAGATCTCCCTTGAACGACCAGACCTTCTCCAGGACTATTTCTATCACCAGAAAGCTCTTTATTAATAAGATCTTTAGAGAACAAACATTCTTTAACCTCCTCCACGGTTAAAGTGGTTTTACTATAGATAAGGGTCTCACGGAAATTTTTGAACGAAGGAGGAAGAGACCGCAACAACATAAGAGCTTTATCTTCTTCTTCGTATTTGATATCCAAATTTTCTAGATCCAAAAGAATGGAACTGAAATCATCAAGGTGCGCCTTAAGGGATGTACCTTCTACCATATGAAGCATATGGAGACGATGCTTCACCACAAGCTTACTGGTGAGGTTTTTGGACATATAGAGATATTGTAATTTCTCCCATAAATCTTTGGCAGTCTTCTCGTGGATGACTTCTCGCAGAACCTCGTTCAATAAACATAACTGAATGGCAGCAAGAGCTTTATCCTCCAAATCTTGTTTCTTCTCCTTTGTCACCGTTTCAAGTAACTCTTCCATCATTGCCTTGTACAATCCGTTTTGCGTTAAAATTGCTTTCATCTTAACTTACCATAAGGCAAAGCTGATATTGCGATCAAATTTCTCAATATTGAATTTTGTTGTCGCCATAGTAAATTTTCAAAATTCCAAAATAAATATTGATTAGCTCTGGTACCAATTTGTTAGGGAATTAGGACCCGCAGCGGAACGAAATATTTATTTTGGGGAAATATGGCAACAACAAAATAGGAGAAATAAATGGCGAAAGGAGAAAACAAAATAATCCACTAATAATACAAAAGTTATACAAAAGAAATGGAGAAATAAAACACTCAATCCCTTAACCCAAATACACCCAAACTCACAAAATATATATTCAATACATATATATATTATAAACTCTCAAATGGGATTTGCTGGATGATCTTATAAAATAAAATTGGAATGCTATATATAGGCATGTAGAATAATGGGAAATGAAAGACAAAAAGAAATGTGAATAAAGGAGTGCAAAAGTAGGCCAAATACGTGTTGTATTTTGCCAACCAGACAAGCTCATTAATAAGCATTAAAATAATGTTTTTCAAAGTCCAAATATGAGAACATGAATGTATGTGTCTAGCCCAAATATATCAAATATTGTTCATTGGATTATAATTCTTTGTTGATATTTGGTAAAATTGTAAAGTTTAATCAATTTTAACTATTTTTTAAATTTAAATGATTGCGATTTAGGGCATTGTGAATTCACAAACAAGTGAATTTAAATATCAGCTTTACCCCAACTTAATTTTATAAAATTCAAATCAAATGTTTATCACGCTTAAATGTTGTTATAAAATTTACAGATAGTTAATTAGAGAAGCATTAAGTTGAATCAAGACAAATGGGTTTGATCAAATAATATGGACGCAGTTTGATTAGAGCTGTAGTACCTGATTTTATTTCGTGGACTATTCTCCTTGTAAAAAAAGCGGGTTTTCTTTTAAAATTTTTTTTTGTTTTCTTGAGCTTACAATAATAATAAAAAATATCTCAATTCACTCCAATGTGGATTCGAACTTATGACATCTAAAATTACAGCTTCAAGGTTGAACTAGTAGGATATCACCTTTGCAAAAAAAAACATTGTTGAACTATATTAATAAAAATATAAAGTCAAAATACATTTAAGCCCCCTCGACTTAGCATGTTTTGTCAACTTCACCTCAACTTTGATTTATACTCGCAAGCCAGCCCCCCAACTTTGCAGAAGTATGTTAGTTTATCCCTAAATGTCACTTGTCAACTTGTTTTAAAGAGAAAAATCAAAATAATGATATCTTATGAAAATCACCGACTAAAAACTGACAAATGGTATTTATATGGTGATCTCATGTATTTTTATCAAGTTCATATGACCAATAAAAAAGAGAGACAATGAATAAAATATGCCAGATTGAGATGGCTAAATATGTATTTGGCCAAATACAAGCTTAAGAAACTTGAGAGACAACACAAGCAACATATTCGTACGAGCTTTCCTACAAGTTGAGTTGGGCCTTTGAAATTCAGTTTGATTGAAGTTATTCCAATGCATGTAATGGTTAGGTTATAATGTTCACCAAAATACATATTTAGCTCAAGCTCCTTTTTATTTCAAAATTATATATATAGATGTAATTCTCGCCCAAAGATTTTTCTTATACTTTTTCTATTTTATTTTTATTTATTTATTTTGTAGATCACATTTCATAATATTAACTGTGGTATCTGTAGTATAATATTACTTACGGAAATTTATTTGGTTTTATTTTAAAAGAAATGATATAAGTTTTATTTTTTCTACATTCTCGTTTTATTCATGATCTTATATTCTGGATATATATCTGAGTTTCTGTTTCTGATCTAATCAATCGGTTGAAAAAGCTGTTTAATCCTGAAGGGAACTACAAATATACTTTAAGGACAATGTCTCAGACATGACTCAGCTTATCGGTGTTCCAATTCCTTTTATATGTTAACAAGTTTCTACGACATTATTTCAACATTATATCTATTGATTACATTTATCTTTTGATTGAAGGTATTGATGGTGGTGACTAGAAAAAAACTGTATGATGTGGTCATATTAACTAAGTGGAAGTGGAAACCACTCTTTATGGCAGACATCCCAACGAGTGTAGCACCCCTACATCCGAGAGCGGAAGACCGAGATCGAATATATTTTTATTTATTTATATTTTGTCATTGTTTATCCAACAATCTTAAAGGATATTTAGTATTCCTCTAAGGTATGACTAACATTTTTCACTTTTCAAAATTTAGTATTTGTGTTGATTCAAAAATCCAATTTGACGCAATATGAATTTTGAAAGAGCTATTTTCATTCTCAAAAAGTCTATTTCCATTCTCAAAAAGTTTTGAAAGTGTGGGGGTATTTTCATAAAATTATTCCTTTTGTTTTAGAAGGGGAAATGAAGGATTTTTCTTTTGAAGTTGTGAAAATACAAAAAGTTTTTTTTTGAAGGGATGTTCAAGTTTTTCTTTTTGGTTTTGAGAAAAGAAAAAAAAGTGATTTATTTTGTTGTTACAAATCTTTGGTTTAAATTATTTAATTGTTCCATTAATTTGTGTTGTAAGTTTTGTAACAGCTATTTTATATTATAAAAGACACTTTCATTATGTAATATGAGGAAAGTAATGTAAGAGAATGAAATAAATAGAATAAGTGAAGAATATATATAAATTTTTTAAATGAGGATCATAAGGATAAATATGTTGGAAACTTCTAAAGAAGTTTGTATTTCATGAGATTAATTATGAGTATCCTTTATGATATCAATTCAGACTTTGAAAGACTGGAGATATACCGTGAAAATGGTATTATATATTATGGATATAATTGGATCTTAGATTCAAATGAGACAATACTTATGTATTATATATTGTGGATATAATTGGATCTTAGATTCAAATGAGACAATACTTATCTTTAAAAGAAGATAGGTGTACATTTATTTGAGATAACATGTGATTACTAAAACGTGGAATTATATTATAACCATGTGAGTCAAGAGTTATTTTGGCCAAATCATCTGACTAAATTTTTGAGATATATTGGAAACATCAGTAGAGGATGAGACTTAAGCCATTTGAAATTAGCAAAGGTGGGAACCCAACCTACATGAGTGGAGATCCCACGAAATAGGTTCATATGGGTAATAACAAGCCTTTATTAGTTCTGCTAGCACTAAAAATAATGTCTCAATCCTAGATGTGAGGAAGTGCTATGTTGCATATTTTGAGAGGTTGAGTCAAAGAACTCTTAATGAATTACATAGCTCTTATGAGTGGTGTATAAAGTGCAATATACATTTGATGAAATCACATATATAAGTGTGAAGTGGGACCACTTCTATGAAATATTGGCACTATCTCTAAAGCATTTATGAAAGACCAGGTGCGCGCATGACCTAGTGGCGCACGACGGCGTTGAATAGAAACTTATCTTGGTATAATGTAATAACTAAAATCTCTATCTTATAATAACACTTATTTGGTTCATAGAAATTATATGTTTCACCAAATATTCCGTAAGTTAAGTTTTATCTATCAAGTATTGGTGCATAGTCCAAAAGACACCAATACCATACATTATATGTCAAACCTGAGATTTCCAGAAACAATTTATTTTCAAAATTTCTTTTGAAATAAGTGGGGGATTGTTGGAAATTTATTTGGTTTTATTTCAAAAGAAATGATATAAGTTTTGTTTTCTCTTGTATTCTGGATATATATCTGAGTTTCTGTTCCTGATCCAAGCAATCGGTTGAAGAAGCTGTTTAATTCTAGAAGGAACTACAAGTATCCTTTAAGGACAATGTCTTAAACATGACTCAACTTATCGGTGTTCTCATTCCTTTTACATCTTAATAAGTTTCTACGATATTATTTCAACATTATTTCTATTGATTAGATTTATCTTTTGATTGAAGGTATTGATGGTGGAGACTAAAAAACTCTATAATGTGATTATATTAATTAAGTGGAAGTGAAAAACACTCTTTATAATAGACATCCCAACAAATTTAACACCCCTAAAAAACTGAAATTGAAGATATTTTTATTAATTTATATTTTATCATTATTTATTCAACACTCACAGTGTAAGCTGTTGTATTTGTTGCATTTGTAGTATGGTACTAGTACCAATGCCAAAAAAAGACAATTTGCATTGAGAAACAAGACATTGTTGTTTTGTCACATATGTGGACAAATTCCAGTTAGAGTAGGGGCTAGTCAGATAATTAGAGTTTCTAAAATTTAGACGAAATTAGTCAGATTTATATCTTATATATTTTTAAATTTTATAAAATATTAAGATTACAGATTTAATTAAGATATAAATTATAATTTAGTAATATCATAAAAATAATATTACATGTTTTATTTTGTTGGTAGAGAATGAAAACTATACATCTTAGTTAATTTTCATTAATAAAAAATTTCAAAAATACAAAACAATGATTATAACTACTTTTTCTTGATTAGAAGTACCATGAATTCCTTATTTTTGGCAGTTTAGGTTGAACCTTATGTCTTGACAAAAGGTTTTTAGTGACACGGCCCAACACTTAGACATGCAGAGTTTCTCATGGAACTTCGTAAAGTCTTACAAATCGGCTCATAAAGGAGGTTTTATTCGGTAATATTCTAGAATTTTGTAGAATTGTATAGAATAATCTATACTTAGCTAGATGTTTCTAGAATTCTCTTCACTTGTGTAGAAAAGTCAAGTAAGATTTGTATAATTGTAGAAAAATCTAGAAGGCGAATATTAGCCATTAGATCATGGAACATTCTAGATGAATCGATCTTAACCGTCGGTTGAGGAGGTGGAAATGACTATAAATATGAAAGCATCCCTCATTTGTAAAACACACTTGAAAAGTAGTAAAACAAAGCTCACTTGTGAGTTCCAAAAGCTCTCATTTCTTCCTTTACTTAGCTTCCGCATTTCTATATCAAGTGGTGTTGAGTTTTTGCAAAGGCTTTGCTAGCATAATCGTCGGTTGTTTTGTGCTAGTGCCGCACGGAGTTTAAGTCTGAAAATCTTAGCCCGTGATAGTTAGTATCAGAGCCGGATCGCGATAGTACGCTCCAAGCTGCAAGTCAAGGTGCTGGAACACTGCACACCCTAATGTGAAGAGAGTAATGGCCCCATGCGAGGTGGAAGTCCGCAGGGAAAGTTGGGCGACTCGCGAGCGAGTTTGAAGTCCAGAGGGACACTCGCGTAAGATGGAAGCGCTGCACGTCCTTTGGGGAGAGAGTAATGATTTCAGTTGACAAGCCGGAGTAGGCCAGGGTGAAGACTCCACTCAAGGAAAGAAAAGTGAGCGGTGAACTCCTCTCGAGTCCAATTGTGAAGGGATCCTGTCTGGGATGGGATTGGAGGGCAACACACCTAGTCTGGAGTAGTGGAAGATTGCAGTGTCAGAGGTACAACAGCAATGTGATCGTTGGGCAAAAGGATTCCTTCTTCCCCTAGCACGAGGGCGAGCTAGATCTTTGGTGGGGGAGAATGTCACGCACCAAAGTTTAACCACCATTGTTGCGTGACGACACTATCAGAAGAGGGCATGCACCTAAGAAGAATCCTGCCGTTGATAAACTGAGGGATGGTGGCATCCGCGCTAGGGGTGTTCTGCCTGTATGCGCATATGTCTGGCCGAGTTTGGGCATGCCGACCCAATTAGGTTTGGGGAGCTTGTCGCTAGTCTTGGACTTAACTATGAAGGGGGCTTATGCGTCCATACATGGCACAACTGGTCGATAGCTGTTGCCGCTATCCTGATGAGCCCTCGGCAGGGCAAAACCAGTGCATGTCTGCGAGGATCAAGGCTGGTCTCGGGGTTATGCGGGAGGACCTCGGGGCACCGCACGAGCACAATGCTGCGCCAGACTCTCAGTCCATGACAGTTGGTATCAGAGCGATGTCGAATCCACAAGAGACCATGAGCAATGTGGAGAGTGGAGAGCATGAGCCTCGTGCGATGGAGAGGCAACAAAGGAAAGGCAGCCGTAAGGAGAAATCTGTCGCAAGGGATCCCATGGCTGTTCAAGAGAGGCATATCACTCGCTTGGAGCTTGCCGTGGCAGAACACAACAATCGTTGGGAGGAGCACACTCCAACGGTGGAGGGCATCTTTGCCGAATGCATTGAGCAATTCAGGGAGGAGTTACGAGAGATGGTGCAGCAGGTGAGGGACGAGATGCTAGAAAGTCTTAACGACGTGATGAAGCATTGCACGAAGGCTTGCAAGGAGAATACCGCAAGGATCACCACAATCCAAGGCGATGTCCTCAGACTTAGGGAGGAGTTTGAGGCCACTCGGGCACATGGAGTTAGCCACAATGAGGTAGAGCAGCTTAGAGTAAGGGTGAATGCTCTGCATGCTCAAGGAACGGCCTGGGTCGTGGGTGTGACTCCAAGGGTCGATGTGCCTAAGCCCGATATGTATAATGGCAGCCGAAAATTGAAGGATGTAGAGAATTTTCTCTACTCAATGGAGTGGTACTTTGGTGCCCTTGGTATTGTGGATGATACGGTAAGGACTTTCCAAGCTTCTCTTTATTTGAAAGATAGTGCCTTATCATGGTGAAAGCGTATGTCCCAACCGATTGGCGACGACGAGGCAACCGTTACCATATGGGAATAATTTAAAGATGAGTTAAGGAAGCAGTTCCTACCCGCCAATGCGGAAAATGAAGCCCGCGCTAAATTATGCCATCTTCACCATAGAGATGGCCACATCCGAGAGTATGTCAAGGAGTTCTCCGACTTGATGCTAGAAATCCCTGATCTTTCTCCAAAAGAGGCACTCTTTTGCTTCATGGACGGGCTAAACTGATGGGCCAAACTTGAGTTACAACACCGAGATGTTCAAGACATCAAACAGGCCCTCCGCATCGCTGATTCCCTCGTGGAGTATCAAAAGAAGGAAAGCACCAAGGACAAGGGGAAGAAGCCATTCCACAGTAAAGGTGGGGGAGACAAATGGAGGTCTCACCATAAGCCATCCGATAGCAAGGTGACATCAAGTGACAGGCCTAAGGGAGATAAGCCAACATGGACGCCGAAGTGATTTTTATGCGAAGGGACACACCTTGCATGTGATTGTACCTCGAGAAAGAAACTGGCAGCCTTTGTCCAAGACCTTGAGCAGAAGGACAAGGAGAGACGAGTTGCATGCTTAAGGCGATTGGACGCGGTGAAGGCAAAGACGAACAAGGGCGAGCAAGGTCGCTTGTATGTCGAAGCCACATTTGAGAAAGGGGCTTGATGGGGGCTACTTGATACCGAGGGTGATTCAAGCTATTTAAGCGTGGAGGTAGCATGTTCTCTCGGCATCATATGGGGGCCATCTAAGACTCGCTTCAAGGGAGTGAATAGCGAGTGGATTGGGTTAGTCGGGGTTACCAAAGATGTGCCACTTACGATAGGAGCCTAGTCAGGTAAAGCCAACTTTGCCATTGCCCTGATAGATGATTATGATCTCTTTCTTGGTATGCAATTCATGGACCAAGTGAATTCGATAATCATACCAAGCAACAATACCATGGTGATTATGTAAGGAGAGAACCCTTGCTTGGTGCAGTGCAAGAGGGAAGGTGCGCTTAGCCTTAACCAGTTGAAGAAGGGGCTTAAGCGAGGGGAGCACACCTTTGCCGCAATTGTGGTGGAAGAGGATCCACCAACGGAGGAATTTAACGAAGGCCAGCCAATCCCGAAGGAAATTAAGCCTGTGCTTGCCGAATTCAAAGACATTATGCCCAATGATCTGCCAATGGGTCTCCTGCCTAGGAGAGAGATTGATCATGCCATCGAGCTAGTCGAGGGGGCTAAGCCGATAGCCAAAGCACCATACCATATGTGTCCAAGTGAGCTCGAGGAGCTTAAAAAGTAGTTGAGGGAATTGCTCGAAGCAGGCCATATTCGACCTTCGAAGAGTCCATGGGGCGCACCAGTCCTTTTTCAGCGAAAAAGAATGGATCTCTTTGATTGTGTGTTGATTATCGAGCACTCAACAAGGTGATGGTGAAGAATAAGTATCTCGTGCCACTCATTGCCGATCTGTTCGACCGTCTGCAGCAAGCGAAGTATTTTTCGAAGCTAGACTTGTGCAAGGGGTACTACCAAGTGAGGATAGCCCAAGGGGACGAGCCAAAGACCGCGTGCATTATAAGCTATGGTTCATACGAGTTCTTAGTCATGCCATTCGGTTTGACAAATGCTCCCGCAACATTTTGCACCTTGATGCAACGGGTCTTGGCGGATTTCATTGATAAGTTCATGGTCGTATACTTGGATGACATAGTCATCTATAGCAACACCATGGACAAGCATAAGGAGCATTTACGGGTTGTTCTCCGAGTTCTATGGGAAAACTAACTTTATGTCAAGAAGAAGAAGTGCTCGTTCGGATTAAGCGAAGTATCTTTCTTGGGACACATCATCGGTGGTGGGAAAATTCGGATGGACCCATCAAAGATCAAGGCCATAGTTGAGTGGGAGCCACCCACAAAGCCGATGGAGCTGCGATCTTTCTTGGGCCTTGTCAATTATTATCGGCGGTTCATCGAGGGGCATTCGGCCATTGCCTCGCCACTTATAGATCTATTGAAAAAGAGCCAAGCATGGTGTTAGGGAGCCAAGCAGTAAAACCGGATTCGAGGTGTTGAAAGATGTGGTGACAAGGCAACCAGTTCTCGCACTTCCCGACTTTGATAAGCCATTTGAAGTATGCACAGATGCTTCAGACTTTGCTATAGGAGGAGTGCTTATGCAACATGGCCACCCAATTGCCTACGAAAGCCGAAAGCTAAACAATACCGAGCGGCGATGGCCGACGCACGAGAAGGAAATGTTAGCGGTTGTTCACTACCTCCGTGTATGTGAGCATTACTTAAAGGCAGCCACGCCATTCAAGATCAAGACCGACAACAAGGCAGTGAGCTACCATCAAAGCCAGCTGAAGTTGTCAAGCAAGCAAGCACGATGGCTAGACTACTTGGCGAAATTCAAGTACGAGCTAGAGTATAGCCAGGGAAAGACAAACAATGTGGCCGATGCCTTAAGTTGAAAGTCATGTCTAGCGCCAATGGTGAGTGCACCCGAGGGGACATTGCTGGAGCGCATCAAAGAGGGATTGACGTGAGACCAGCAAGCACAGAGATTCATCGAGTTGGTTAAGGAGGGAAAGACCACTCGCTTCTAGATCCAGGATGGGGCACTCTACGCTAAAGGCAATCGTTTGTATGTCCCAGTGTGGGACAACTTGAGGCGGAACATTCTTAAGGAGTGCCATTATTCGAGATATGCCGGCCACCCAGGTACTCATCACACCTTAGCTCTAGCTCAAGAGCGATTTTACTGGCCAAACATACGGGACGACGTGGAGGTATATGTGCGGCAAGCCTTGTGTGCTAGCAAGACAAGGTGGAGCATGAGCACTTGCATGGTTTGTTATCTCCACTACCAATTCCAGAACGTGTATGGGATAGTATCTCAATGGATTTCATCGTGAGCCTGCCCATATTCAAAGGTTGCACAAGCATATTCATAGTGGTGGATCGATTGTCAAAGTTTGCCATCTTCATTCCTGCCCCTAAGGAATGCACAGCTGAGACTGCGGCCAAGCTCTTTCTCAAGCATGTGGTGAAATATTGGGGACTGCCAAAGTCGATTGTGAGTGATAGGGACTCACGATTTACAGGGAGGTTTTGGCAAGAACTCTTCCATTTGTTCGGTACCGAGTTAAAAATGAGCACCACAATGCACCCTCAAACGGATGGCCAGACAGAGCGTGTCAACAGTTTGCTCGAAGTCTATCTTCGACATTATGTAGCGGCCAACCAAAAAGATTGGGTAAAGTTGTTAGACCTTGCCCAATTTTCATACAATCTTATGAGGAGCGAGAGCACCGGCAAGAGCCCGTTCGAGATTGTCTTAGGGTTTCAACCAACAACCCCCAAGGACATTGTCAGCGGCTACAAGGGGAATAGCCCACCAGCATACAAGTTTGCCAAAGATTGGCAAGAGAGGGTTGATGAAGCGAAGCTTTACTTGGAGAAATCGGCCAAGCGAACAAAGAAGTGGGCCGATAAGAAGCGGACGCCCCGTGAATTTCAAGTAGGCGATCAAGTCTTAGTGAAGCTATACGAGCATGGCCGAGTGCGTGGACTTCATAAGGGACTTATGCGACGATACGAGGGGTCGTTTGTGGTAATCAAGAAAGTAGGCTCCGTAGCTTACTAGGTGAAGCTGCCAGAGGCATACTCGAAGCTTCACCCAATTTTTCATGTGAGCCTACTCAAGCCTTACCGGAAAGATCCCGATAACGAGGAGCGGAATGTCAATACGAGGGCACCCGCCGGCATTCGGGAACATTTTGAAAAGCAAGCCAAGGAATTCCTTTCAAAGAGGGTCGTTCGAGCGCTCAACGGAGCTGCCACCAAGGAGTACTTAGTAAAGTGGAAAGGCATGCCAACAAGCGAAACTAGTTGGGAGCCTACTGAAAAACTTTGGCAGTTTTAAAACTTGATCGAGGAGTTCGAAGCACAAGGGTCTGTGAGCGCAATACATGGCAACGAGGGCGTTGCCACCTCAGGTGGGGGAGAATGACACGGCCCAACACTTAGACATGCGGAGTTTCTTGCGGAACCTCGCAAAGTCTCGTAAATCGGCTAACAAAGGAGGTTTTACTCGGTAATATTCTAGAATTTTGTAGAATTGTATAGAATAATCTATACTTAGCTAGATGTTTCTAGAATTCTCTTTACTTGTGTAGAAAAGTCAAGTAAGATTTGTATAATTGTAGAAAAATCTAGAAGGCGAATATTAGCCATTAGATCATGGAACATTCTAGATGAATCGATCTCAACCGTCAGTTGAGGAGGTGGAAATGGCTATAAATATGTAAGCATCCCTCATTTGTAAAACACACTTGAAAAGTAGTAAGACAAAGCTCACTTGTGAGTTCCAAAAGCTCTCCTTTCTCGCTTCATTTAGCTTCCGCAATTCTATCGCAAGTGGTGTTGAGTTTTTGCAAAGGCTTTGCTAGTATAATCGTCGGTTGTTTTGTGCTAGTGCCGCACGAAGTTTAAGTCTGAAAATCTTAGCCCGTGACACTAGGCACCGCTTTAGCGGAAAAACCGCATAAGGCTGCCTTTAGGTGGTAATAATCGGCCAAAGCCCTGATAATGCTTAGGTCCATAACTATAACCTAGGTTAGGGGTGAACAAATGTAGGTTTGGTTCAAAAATCAAACCCAACCGAGAACCAAATAACGAAAATGCTAGAACCGAATACCGAACCGAATATATTTCGATTCGGTCCAAACTGAACCAAATTATTTTGGTTCGGTTTAATTTGGTTTCGGTTTCAACCAAATTAGTGTTTTTATTAATTTTTATTTTTTAAATATATATTTAATATATAAAATGACTAAAAATCAACATAAATATCTTTCAAACCAAATAAATTATTGTTAATTCGAAAAGAAAAGCTTTATTGTCAAATATAAAATGTAAATTTAACTAAAAAACATAAAATCATTAACATAAAATAAATTTAAAAAATAAAGCTAATTCGGTTCAATTTTCGATTTTTTCGATTTTTAACCAAAAAAACTGAACCAAACGAAAACCAAAATAGCGAAAATATATAAACCAAAAACCGAACCGAATAACTTCGATTCATAGCGATTCGGTTCATTTTCTCGTTTCGATTCAGTTTTTTCGGTTTTTGCTCTCCCCTAACCTAGGTAATGCATAAGCCGAGATTTTTACTACAAGTGTTACAACACATTGTGCAATCGCTTTGCGATAATGTTGGTGCAATGTTGTATGATATTAAATGCGGCAACACATTAACCATGCACCACCCGCTATAACGCCACTCAATTAGGGGCTGAGACGAGTCGTTCTTGAACAACTCGGTGTTCAGCTCGATAAGAGCTTGACTCGACTAGGTTCGATTTATAAATGAACTGTTCGTGAACATGATATCGAGCTCGAATAATAAATGAACTGAACATAAACAAGTGCTAGCTCGGCTCGAAAACTCGCGAGCAAACTCGATTAGAGGCTCGTGAACAAGTTCATGAACATGCTCGATAAAAGCTCGTGAACTAACTCAATTATAATTTTCACGTAATAAACTATTTATAAAACTAGGATAAAAAAATATTTTTAAAATAGTTGATGAAATAATTTGTATTTGTAATATAAACACATAGTCCATAATTCAATTTATGACTCATATTAACAATTCTTATTGGTCAAATTTATACCCAAAGAATTAATTCATAGTATAAATACTTAAAAGTCTTGAATTAAGGTTGTTGTTTTTTGTTCAAGAATATTATGTTAGTTATTGAGATATTATGATATTAAGAGCCTACTTTTTCATATTTTCAAAAATAAACGAGCTTGTTCACCAGTAAGTTAATGAACTGATCACAAACAAAATAATGGGTTGTTCGTGAACAGCTCGTGAACAAACGAGCAAGTAAATGAGCCGAACACGAACATAATTTTGAGTTCGATTCTAGCTCGGCTCGACTCATGTTCGATTAAAAATTAAACGAGCTAAACACGAACAGACAATAACTCAACTCAACTCGACTCGACTCATTAGACTCCTACATTCAATTATGTAATTCGATTTATTCATGCAACTTTTCAAATTAAACATAAGTTTTTGTGTTGATTTGATTGAGTTTCATATTTAAAAGATGAAATAGTTGATTCAAATGTTTAGGCTGAGACGTAATAATATTTTAAAGGTTTTAGCTAATGACAAAAATGTGTTTTGGGGCGGCACCTACTAGGCTACTAATGGATAGTGGTGATTAGTTATCCCAACTCTAATGTTATCAATAACGGATCGGGCTTAATATCAGCTACATCAATGATATGCGGTATACTTGATATTATTGGTATTATTAGTGGTTTTATTTATTTTTTATTTTTTAAAGAATATATATTATTTATGGCTTTTAATGGCTATTACAATGCTTTCTAGGTCTTTTTATAATGCGTCAGACGAGTTTTGGAAAGAAATATATATAATTTATGGTTTTCAGTAGCTATTGCGACGCTTTTATGGGTATGTAGTAACGTCTTTTTGTCTTTAGCAACGCTTTTGAGTCTATAACATTACTTTTTTTGTGTCTTTAACAGCACTTTCATTTATTATCAGAAAGATTTTAGAAAAACCGAGTTTAAATCGGTAAAATTTTTTTATTCAACCCAATTTTATCTAACTTTTTATTAAAAACAATTTTTAAATATACGCCGCTTTATGATAAAAACGATATTATAACATTGACCAATAGAAAAGAGTCAAAATACTTCGTTATTTTAAATCAGATATATAATGAGTAAAAATAAAAAGTCAGATATGTAACAGGATTAATGACTTACTAACCAATCTTATACTATTATATATAAAAAAACAAAACAAAAGAAGACGTTTTAGAAAAAGTAATATTAAAAAATTGTTGGGTCAATTGAGTTCAAAGAGTCGATGACAAACCTCATCATATAGAAGATATTTGGCCAGCTAGCTAATTGATATATTTGTTTATATGTTATTACTAAATTTAAGGAGAGGATATACATCTATATATATTTTCTTAGTTGTATCAAATTCTGAATGGAACAATTTATATTTTATTATTACAAAAACTTCATAAAGTACACGAAAAGAATGTAATGTATGACTGACATACTATTTTCAACATTTATATTTATATAATGTTCTCTTAATTTGTTTCTTGCAAACATGAAATCCTTATAATCTGATCTCACCCATGTTCTTAATGTTAATTCCTTAAATAATATATTCCATATCATGCCCACAGTAATTACTAATAATTAAATTGAGATATTATTTGTCAAAATTCCATGAGTCACAAGCACGTTTTGCATATCTAAATATGTAAATTGTCTAGTAGATAGATAAAATTACCACGTGATGCATACTGTAATATTAATATAAAGATGTTAAAAAAGGCAATCGACTCATGAAATTAAGCATTCCAGTGGAAGTTCTTTTCAACTTATAATCCATTCAGTTCAGTTTAGTATTGTTTAGTACTGCATACATATTAATTTATATTGAAATAAGTACTTACCTTTTCAGTTCAGTTCAGTATTATCGCTTATAATTTGAAATATGATCCTTTGAGAAATTTTAGTGTATGAAATAAGGTAGTTAAATGTCCTAAGTAAAAACATGCATATATGTGTACAATGCAACAATTAACAACTATTATTAAATAACTATATTTTAAGTTAACTATTCATTTCATACATATTATATAGTCATATTTTGGTTGGAAACGCAAACCAAAGAATAATAATGAAGTTTGTGATGTTGGAAGTATATATTGATAAATCAATGACGTGCTCGCTAGTTGGTCTTCTTCTAATTACTATTTTCTTAATAATTGTTACTCTTTTTAAAAGCTTCAATACATTCTGAAATACATCATTTAGCTATGAGAGTAATATTTGTCACATTGATAAAGTGATTCTAACCCAAATGAGTATATTCTAGTATGAGATCAAAATTAGGTAGGCCATAATGTTGTGGACCGAATGTTAATTTACGCTAAATAAGATTTGGTTGTGAGAAGAGTGTATTTGAACGCTTCTTATATTGGAGAAGCAATCTTCACATCAGTAAGTACATTTTCTGAAATTATATATGGATGTTGTACCGTTTTGGTTATTCTATAACAAAATCTGAAAAAATACTATATCTTTTTAAGATTATAGATTTTTGAAAAAAATTTGTCTCGTCGAGCTTATAATAATAACAAAAAAAAAGTTGGTCGCACCCCGCCCGAATGTGGACTCGAAGCTGTGATCACAGCTTCAAGGCTCAACCACTAGATCAAGCCTTTGCCATAAAGGTACTTCATTTGATTAAGATTATAGATTAATTGACTAATCACTCATAATTCTTTTAAATAACTTAATTAGACCTAGAGTAACATAACAATTATAGATATAAAAATTCAATAAATCATAGAATGCAAGTAATAATATGAACTAATTTTCATTAATATTGTATTTAGCCTTTTAAAAAAACTGACATTTAAATTTTGCACAAAGTGATAGGTTCCTTCATAACTTAATAAACACATTTTTCTTAATTTAGAAAGATATTTGTCCATCAACAAATCATTTGTTGGAATATTGGTTAAGATTCTCATTTTCTTTAAGCAAAGTCTCTTAATTATATCTGTCATTAATCCAAAAAAAATGTGATGGTTAATTTCAATGTTATCAAAACCGTACTATACGTTATACTGGTGTAAATTTTAGTACGTGGTATTATCGATACAATCGGCATAATTAGTGATTTTATCGGACATCATACCAATCTTTTGCAACGCTTTCTGGGTCTTTGCATTACTTCTAAGTGTCGCATAGACTTTTTAAAAAATCGTATTTAAGTTAAATCGCACCGTAGCCATAATCAGTTTGCAATAAAATCAGTCAAATCGATCGATAGAGTACGGTTTTAATAAGACTGGTTATTTTTACGAAAAAGGAAAGAAATTATATTAGCTCAATTGACTTATTCTGTTATGGATTTAGTATTTTATTTTAATGTTAAAGTATTTCTCACGCCTCTCTAATATCTCCCTATAAATATGCACACAATAATAGTGTCACAAAATACAAATATTATAATATATAGCAACTACAATAACATATAAAAAATGAGTTTGTTTTCAATTTTTATTAATATTCTTCTAATTTGTGGGCTATTAAATGGAATATATAGTGCTGATATTAGTTTTGATGAGAACTACAAGGTTACTTGGGGATTTGATCACGTTTTGTCACTTAATCAAGGGAGACAAGTTCAGCTATCACTGGATAATTATTCTGGTAATTAGTTAATTAATTGATTAATTACTCTCTAATTAATTATAATTACATGTAGCAGAAAATTGATTAAATTTAATTACAGGGGCTGGATTTGAATCCAAGCTTAGTTACGGGTCTGGATTTTTTCATATGAAGATTAAGCTACCTGAAAAGGATTCAGCTGGAGTTGTTACTGCTTTCTATGTATCTATATAAACTTTATTACACATTTTTTTTTATCATATTGAGTTGTTGTTTGGATCTTCGAATCGGTTTTCCGCCTATTTTCTAAAAATTCTCTAGCGAACCTAAACTCGTCTTATATACTCTTACTGCGTGTTTCGGTTATTATCTAGTAACTTCAAAACTATTTTCTGCCTGTTTTTCAAGAGAGAAAACCATATAAACTCGCCCAGTATAGCTTATCATTGGTTTAATTTTTCTTATATTATTGCAGCTGACTTCAAAAGGTGACAACCATGATGAGCTTGATTTTGAGTTCTTAGGCAATAGAGAAGGAAAGCCAATTACTTTACAGACAAATGTGTTTGCAAATGGAATAGGGAATAGAGAGCAAAGAATTTATCTTTGGTTTGATCCAACGGCTGATTTTCATGATTACAAAATCCTCTGGAATGATCATCAAATTGTGTAAGAATTTATCATTTCCATGTTTTCTGCTAATATTATTTATTTAATTACCAAAATAATTTTTGTAAACCAATAGATTATATTAACTAAAATCCATGTAAAAAAATTAGAAATACAAAAAGTATTCTAAATTTCTAATAATTTCTGATAAGTTATTTTGAATTCATCTCTATTTTAAGTAGTACATATAATTTAATGAACTAAAATTGAATTATTTAGACAATAAATAACCAAAAATGAGATTATCCAGATATAAAATAAACAATTTCACTATGCTAGACAAAAAAACATTTTTGCTTTAAAATTGGACATAAGGTCTTAGTCACAGAAATATCAACAACAGTAAATAACAACTGCAGCAACAAACAGTAACAGCTAAACAAAACCGACACTAACCGATTTGTGCAACTGGCAGATATTATGTGGATGATACACCAATAAGAGTGTTCAAGAACAAAACGAACATAGGAGTGAAGTATCCAACACATGCAATGCAAGTAGAGGCAAGTATATGGAATGGGGAAGATTGGGCAACAGATGGTGGCAGGACTAAGATTAATTGGACCCATTCTCCTTTTAAATCTTCTTTTCAAGGTTTTGATGTCAATGGCTGCTCCTCTAATCAACTCTTTTCAACCAATACTAATATTTCACCCTGTTTTTCTCCTAGTTTCTGGTGGAATGCTCCCAAATATTGGGAGCTGGATGCTGCTCAGCAAAAGGCTTATGAGAATGTCAAGAACAAGTATTTGATTTATGATTATTGTAATGATAAGCCTAGGTTTCCTGCAGTTCCACCTGAATGCCCTCAGTAATTCTAAGTTAATGTTCAAAAATTTTAAGATTGGAGGGATTTCAAGACTAGTTTAATAATGTAATTTGAAGAATCCAAAATAAAATTATAATTGTTTCAGTATTTCCTTTCTTGTCATGTAAAAGGCCGTTCCTGAGTACAGGCGAGAGATGCGGCCACCCAAGGCTCCGGTTATTGTTGGGGCCCTTTTATTTTATGATTTTATGATTATTTAATTAAAAACTAAAAATTCTTGATTCATGTTTATGTCTTCAACTACAATTCATTTATTCTTCCTTTTTCCTATCCCCTAAATTGATTTATCTATTAAAAATAAGCTAAATATTTATTTACTCGTATTTTTCATAATATTGTGATGTAAAATTCAATGTTTTTATTTAATCTTTCAATAAGTGAAACATTAAAAGTATTTATGTATATGCTTGTATAATGTAATTATAATTGCCTAAGTAGCTAGGGTTATCTTTGCGATTGTGGTGTAACCCTAATATTATATAATTCACGCATACCCTACTCTATTGAGCAGTGAATTCCCAAATACAATAGATATCTTGGTATCACAGCAACATATCTTACGGCAAACCCGGTCTTCCATAACAGGACAAAGCACTTAGAGCTCGATTTCCATTTCGTTCATGAGCCTGTGGCAAACAAACTGCTTTTTGTTCGTTATATCTCAACCGATGATCAAGTCGCTGACATTTTTACGAAACTGTTATCGCATTCTCGCTTTGGAGTTCTTCGAGACAAGTTGGAACGAGCTATCCTAAACCTATAAGTAATCATCCTTCTATATACGTATTTGTCTTTAAATTTCATTTCGGTGCCTATGTTTAGGTTTTAATGTTATTTTTCATATTATGTGTAATTCGATGTCTTCATTTGATCTTTTATTAAGTAAAATAATAAAAACACCGATTCATTGATTACAATTTCAAAATTTTTACTTGTAAAAAGGGCCCCGATTTCTTATCTCTCCCATGGGCCCTCAATAAGCTAGGAACGGGTCTGGTCATGTATATGTTATAAACCAGCAATTTACTTACGTCATATGGCTTGACTTTGTCTTTTTATAAGTTGTAATGCAATTATGCACATATTTGACTTAATTTTTACTGAGGGAGCAACCATTGTAGGATCAAGTATATGTATCACTTAAAACATTAAAAAAAAAAGCATTTTGATTTTCAATGGTACATTTTAGTTGGTAAAGAAACTGTGTTGAGCTTATATAAGATAAATAGTTTATGTTAAGATCTAGTCTATACTACTTAATCAATTTTATTTATTTTTTATGTGAAATTTGTGATGCCTCCAACACTATCCTGAATGTACAATTGGTCTTGTCTGATACTGAACGAACACATAAGAAGGATTGTACACATTCTAATACAAAACCAATTAGTTTGTGAATGTACTCTTCAATCTTATTAATTTTTAATGGGACATTTGGCATTTCCAACATCTTACCACGACATGTACTATTTTATAAACCAATATAACTCTCAGGCTTCATAAAGAATATATTAAACTACATGTATAAATATGAATTTAAGTTAGAATACTTAGACTGAATTTAAGATAGAATACTTTTGAGTAAAATTAAGAGTACTTTAAATATATATACATAAGTTTGAATGGAACATTTTCAGTCAAAAAAGACTAAAAGTTTGAATGAAATGAATGTGTAATTTTTTCATTTTATTAAAAATTGAAGTTACAACAGGTAATTCATTCCTATTCCTATATATAAACACACACAGACAGGAATACCTAAACAAATACAAGTGACACGATATAAAATAAACCAGACATACATCTATATATTTCAGTGGATCAATGGAGTTGTTGTCGAGTGTTGTAGGCTTTCTTCTACTAACTGTAGTATGTTATGGTGCTGATATTAGTTTTGATAAGAACTATCAGGTTACTTGGGGATTTAATCATGTTGTCTCCCTTAATCAAGGATCTCAAATTCAACTCTCTTTGGATAAATCTTCTGGTTATTTCTTCTCCATCTCCCTTTTACTTTAGTATACTTTTTATACTTAGGAGTGACTAATGGAGCTTTACATTATTGCAGGGGCAGGATTTGAGTCAAAGCTTAGTTATGGTTCTGGGTATTTCCATTTCATAATAAAACTACCTGATCAGAAGTATACAGCAGGAGTTGCTACTGCTTTCTATGTAATTATATACATCCTTTAATTTCCTCATAAATTTATTAGCTATAAGGTAACTAGTGAAAAAAAGACTATGGAGTCGGTTATTACTTAAAGTCGACCCTATATGCAAAACACAATGGAGTCGGTTATTAATCAAGTCGACGCTATATGTATAGACAATGGAATCGGTCATGCAAAAACCGTATCTTTGCAGTGCTGTCGATTCCAAACCGACCCCAATTCATAAAAACCGACCCAATATCCCATTTCTTCATTATTGTGTTTTTGGGTTAATTCAAAATTAATGTTGTTGTTTTGGAATATTATGGCAGCTAACTTCAAAGGGAAATAACCATGATGAGCTTGATTTTGAGTTCCCGGGAGACATAGAAGGACAATCAATTACATTACAGACAAATATCTTTGTTAATGGTGTTGGCAATACAGTGTTAAATTAATAAACTTTATTTAGCTAATAAAAAACAAAACAGAAAATGAAAGATGAAGAGTGGAATACGTAATTGGCTTTTAATGGTATAAATTGAATAGCTAAAATTATACACTTTTAATAAAACATGATCAAAAAGATGGATACGTGGATCACTCTATTTCCAATTATTGAAATATGAAATGCCTATATAAGGCATGTGAACTCGGGCATTTTGAAAAACAAATTAGAATTTTTAGAGGGAATAGAGAAGAGAGTCTAATTATTTATTTTTTTTAGTTTTTTCGCTTATTGTAATGAGTGATTAATATATAATTTGAGCTCAAGCTTTATTATTCCTCTTCTTTTTCTCCAACAAAGTGGTATTAGCTAATAAAAAACAAAACTGAAAATGAAAGATGAAGAGTGGAATACGTAATTGGCTTTTAATGGTATAAATTGAATAGCTAAAATTAGAATACACTTTTAATAAAACATTGTCAAAAAGATGGATACGTGGATCACTCTATTTCCAATTATTGAAATATAAAATGCCTATATAAGGCATGTGAACTCAGGCATTTTGAAAAAAAAATTAGAATTTTTAGAGGGAATAGAGAAGAGAGTCTAATTATTTTTTTTTTAGTTTTTCCGCTTATTGTAATGAGTGATTAATATATAATTTGAGTTCAAGCTTTATTATTCCTCTTCTTTTTCTCCAATAAAGTGGTATCAGAGCTAAGTTAAAATCCTGTGTGAGAGTTGTGTGAATTTTTTATAATATTTTCTTTAAGTGTTTGAGAAGACCCTACAAAAAAAAGAAAAAATGAACACCAACAATTTCCCCTTCAATTTTCCTCAGCTCACCAAAACAAGTTACAAAAATTGGTGCATCAAAATGAAAGCCATTCTAGGAGCCCAAGATATTTGGGACATTGTTGAAAATGGCTATGTAGTCCTTGTCCCAGCAGAAAATGCACAATTATCTCAGGCGGAAAGAGATAATTTGCATAAGAATCGTAGGAGTGGCCAGAAGGCGCTCAATTTAATCCACCAAGGTTTGGATGATGTGATGTTTGAGAAGGTAGCAGAAGCAACTACCTCCAAGCAAGCCTGAGACATTTTACGAACTTCTCTTCAAGGAGAGGTGAAAGTTCAGAAGGTGCGATTGCAGATGTTACGAGTTGAGTTCGAGATGATGAAGATGAAGGAGACAGAAACAATTGTTGATTATTCCTCACGAATAAAATTTGTCGTTAATCAAATGCGGCAGTATGGAGAAAAAATTGAAGAGTCAAGAATCGTTGAAAAGATTCTACGATCGTTACTACTAAAGTTTGATTATAGTAGTAGCTATCCAAGAGTCAAGAGATACGAGTGCAATGGAAGTTGACGAAATCGTTGGTTCGTTGCAAGCACGTGGGGAAAGATTAAATAGACAAAAAGAAGAGTCTATGGAACAAGTCCTAGTGGCAAAGGTTTCGTTTCGAGAAAATGAAAATAGCCGAGATTTTAGTCAATCTAGAAGAGGACGAGGTAGAGGTTGAGGAGGAAATGGTAGAGGAAGAGGACGTGGCAGAAGTCAGCAATTCCCAAGAACTGAAAATAATGATGGACATAGTCAGTCCACAAGAGGCAGGAGCCGTGGAGGTGGACGAGGACGAGGATGAGGAAGAGGCAACTGGAGATAAAATGACGAACGTGACAAGTCAAATGTGCAATGTTACAATTGCTTAAACTATGGCCACCATGCATCAGAATGTAGGAGTCCTCTTATGCAACATACAAGAAGAGGATGTCATCGACGTGGTATTACTAACTCGTGAAGGTGAACATTATCCAGATAATAACATATGGTATCTTGACAATGGAGCAAGTAATCATATGTGTGGAGAGAAGAAACTGTTCATTGAGCTGGACTAGTCTTCAGTGGAAATGTTGTATTTGGGGATTCGTCGAAAGTTCCCATCAAAGGCAAAGGAACCATTCTTATTCATTTAAAGAACGGGGATCACCAATTCATAATCAATGTCTATTATGTTCCAAACATGAGAAGCAATAACTTGAGTTTGGGGTAATTGCTAGAGAAAAACTACCAAGTTCACTTGGTGAATAGGAAGTTGTTGCTGCTGAATGACAAGAAGGAAATGTTAGCAAGTGTTCCAATGTCAAAGAATCAGATGTTTACACTCAACATCAAGACCGATGTGGCCAAGTGTTTGAAGACATGTGTGAAGGATATTGATTGGTTGTGGCAATTGAGGTTCGGACATCTCAATTTCAGAGGACTAATGTTGATGAGTTAAAAGAAGATGGTGCATGGTCTTCCCCCTATTGATAAACCCCACCAACTGTGTAAAGGATGTCTTGTTGGAAAACAATCGAGAACCAGTTTTCCAAAAGAGTCTATGTCGAGATCTAAGGCGCCTCTCGAGCTCATTTATACCGATGTTTGTGGACCAATGACACCAACATCATTGGGAGGCAATAAATATTTCTTGCTATTTATTGATGATTATAGTAGAAAGATGTGGGTTTATTCCTTGAAAAAGAAATCAGAAGTATTTGGAGCTTTCAAGAAATTCAAGGCGCTTGTTGAGAAGGAAAGTGGTTATTGCATCAAGGCCTTAAGATCCAATAGAGGGGGAGAATTCACATCCAATGAATTTAATAGATTCTACGAGAACCATGGAATCCGCCATTTCTTGTCAGTCCCGAGATTGCCTCAGCAAAATGGAGTTGTGGAGAGAAAGAATAGAATGGTGATAGACATGGTTAGAAGCATGTTGAAAAGCAAGAATTTACCTAAGGAGCTATAGGCAGAAGCCGTTGATTGTGCTGTGTATATCTTGAACTGGTCCCCGATAACAAGTGTTTTCGATATGACACCCCAAGAAGCATGGAGTGGGAGAAAGCCCAATATCTCTCATTTTCGTGTTTTCGGGAGTGTAGTGCATGTACATGTAGCTAATAAAGAAAGGAGAAAACTAGATGATAGAAGCAGAAAATACTTGTTCGTGGGATATTCAGAATTTTCTAAAGGTTACAAGATGTTTGATCCTGATACAGAAAAGACAATCATCAGTGGAGATGTAACTATTGATGAAGAAGCAATATGGGACTGGAGCAATCACAAAGAGAAGAATTATAGTTTTTATCCTTTCACAATGGATGAAAACAATGATCATGAACCAGTGGAACAAGCCACAACATGGATGATGAATAGTCCAATTTCAGGTGCATCTCTTGAACAAGGAGAAAGCTCTAGTGGAATTTCTGAAGAGAGGCCAAGAAAATTTTGGAGCTTTGAAGAACTTTATGATGTGACAAGAGATCTAAAAGAAGAATTAACTCTTTATTGTCATTTGATAGTGAACCCATTGATGCCGAAGAAGCTATAAAAGACTAGAGATGAAGAAAAGCCATGGAGGAGGAGATCCATTCAATTGAGAAGAATAAGACATGGGAGTTAACAAAACTTCCAGCAGACAAAAAGCCCATAGGTGTTAAGTGGGTATTCAAGGCAAAGAAAGATGCAAGCGGAGATACTGTATGACATAAGGCAAGACTTGTTGCAAAGGGATATAGTTAGAAGCCCGGTATTGACTATGATGAAGTTTTTGCACCAGTTGTGAGAATGGAGACTATTGGAATGGTAATCTCTATTGCTGCTCAAATTGGATGGAAGATCCATCAAATGGATGTCAAGTCAGCATTTTTGAATGGATATCTTGAGGAAGAAATTTATGTACAACAACCACCCGGTTACGTTGTCAAAGGGCATGAAGAGAAAGTATTGAAGCTGAAGAAGGCATTGTATGGACTTAAGCAGGCACCAAGAGCCTTGAATAGTCGCATTGACAAATATTTTCAAATGCCCCCATGAATATGCTTTGTGCGTAAAAGTGAAAGGTGGAGACATATTGCTTCTTTGCTTGTATGTGGATGATCTTATTTTCACCGGGAACAATCCTCAGATGTTCGATGATTTCAAGAAGACGATGACTTGCGAATTCGAAATGATAGACATTGGTTTGATGTCGTATTATCTTAGCATTGAAGTGAAGCAAAATGATGATGGCGTTTTCATTTGTCAAAGTGGTTTTGCTAAGGAGATAGTGAAGAAATTCAAGATGGAGAATTGCAATCCCATCAACACTCCCGTCGAATGTAGTTTAAAATTGACTAAGGATGAAAATGGAGTAGAAGTCAATCCGACAAATTTCCGAAGTCTGATTAGGAGTCTCAGATACTTAACCTGCACAAGGCCAGATATTTTGTATGCAGTTGGACTAGTAAGCAGATACATGGAAGCACCAAAAGAATCTCATTGGAATGCAGCAAAAAGGATACTCCGCTATGTCAAAGGTACAACTAATTTTGGATTGCATTATTCAAAATCTGATGAATTCAAATTAGTGGGGTACAGTGATAGTGATTGGGTCGGTGATAAAAATGACCGGAAAAGTACTAGCGGATTTGTGTTCTTTCTTGGCGAAACAACGTTCACTTGGAGTTCGAAAAAACAACCGATTGTGACATTGTCAACTTGTGAAGCTGAATATGTTGCTGCAACTTCATGAGTGTGTCACGCGATATGGCTACGAAGATTGTTGAAGGAACTACAAATGGCACAACATGATCCAACTGATATTTTTGTCGATAACAAGTCAGCCCTGGCGTTAGCTAAAAATCCAGTGTTTCATGATCGGAGTAAACACATTGACACAAGATTTCATTTTATCAGAGACTGCATTGAGCAAAAGGAAATCACATTGAAGTACCTGAAAACGCAAGATCAAATTGCTGATATTTTTACAAAGCCACTGAAGTACGAAGTATTTAGCCAGTTACTAGCATTGTTGGGAATACATGAGAATTTAGTTTAAGGGGGAGTGTTAAATTAATAAACTTTATTTAGCTGATAAAAAACAAAACAAAAAATGAAAGATGAAGAGTGGAATACGTAATTGGCTTTTAATGGTATAAATTGAATAGCCAAAATTAGAATACACTTTTAATAAAACTTGGTCAAAAAGATGGATATGTGATCACTCTATTTCCAATTATTGAAATATAAAATGCCTATACAAGGCATGTGAACTCAGGCATTTTGGAAAAAAAATTAGAATTTGTAGAGGGAATAGAGAAGAGAGTCTAATTATTTATTTTTTTAGTTTTCTCCAACATAGAGAACACATAGTTCATCTCTGGTTTGATCCTTCGGCTAATTTTCATGATTACATTATACTTTGAAATTGATAGATATTATGAAAGTTATGCAAATATGGTCGAGTCTTCATTGATAGATATAATTATATTTTGTATATATGGTAGAGTTATTATTATAATCTCCTAATTAGTGTTATAGCCATATGTAAATATTTCCTCTATTGTAATGTTATTATATTAATGAGAATTGTTCACCACATACAGTCGGTGAGCTTTACCAAAATCCCAATATAATTATCATGGTAATCAGAGCTTGTTAAGGCAAAATTGTCGCCGGCTTCTTCTCCTCCTTGTCGTCGGATTCTTCTATTCTTTTTCTTTTTATCGTAATGGCCACAACTATTTTTTCTAGTTCGAGTTCGTCTACCTCTACCGCCCTTATTTCTACAAATTTCGAAACCTTTGTTGTGATTTCTCCGCCAAGGCAATGTTCTAAATTCTCTCTTCCCCTAATCTGAATTTTTTTAATATTTTCTATGATGATTTGATGGTGTTCCTGATTTGTTTCCTTCCTTTCACCTTTCTTTTCCGCTATTTTGAATTTTGATATTTTCTGTGATGATTTGGTATATCTAATTTGTCTCTTTCCTTTCTCCTTTTTTTTTCAAATGATCAAATCAATCCCTAACAATCTCTTGTGTTTTTCTCAGAGTCTATAATTCTACGTTTCTTCTCCTTTTCCCTTCAAATTTGAGTTTTTGAGTTGGACTTCTCATAAATTAATTTCTTCTCCCTCATTCAAAAATATTTTCTTTTTCTCAAAAACTGGTCAACAAAGGTTCTAGTCTTTCTTACTCATCCAGAAAACAAAATTTTCTTCTTTCTCACCTCCATGGCGTGTAATGCCTTCTTTTGTGGCGATATTTCAGCATCAGTCTTCTCTTCCAATTTCGGGCATTCCTATATGTTGTTGGATTGTCTCTCTAAAAGATTCTCCTCTTCTGTTATCAATTCACAGACTTACAAGTTTGAAGATTTGTGTTTTGTTATTGTTGCAATTTTAATTTTATTGTATTTTGTTGAGTCAAGCTTCAGCATGAGCGAGTGGCATCTAAGGCGGTTGTTTGAAAACCAAGCTGTGGATATCTTCACCAAACCACTATTGCGGCATCGGTTCCTAATTTACGTGACAAGTTGGTTGTGGTTCACAACCCCACCCAACTTGCGGGAGGGTGATAGATATTATGAAAGTTATGCAAATATGGTCGAGTCATCATTGATAGATATTATTGTATTTTGTATATATGGTAGAGTTATTATTATAATCTCCTAATTAGTGTTATAGCCATATGTAAATATTTCCTCTATTGTAATGTTATTATATTAATGAGAATCGTTACCACATACAGGGGGTGAGCTTTACCAAAACCCCAATATAATTATCAGGAATCAACATCACATTGTGTAAGAATTTTTGAACCAATTGGAACTATCTAAATCAAATTAACATTTAATGATCAATTTGATTGTTGTGATCAGATATGTGGATGGGACTCCCATAAGAGTGTTCAAGAACACAAAGAATGGTGCAAATTTTCCATCAATGCGGCCAATGCAAATAGTGACAAGTTTATGGGATGGAAGCAGTTGGGCATCAAGGAAGATTAACTGGATAAATGCTCCTTTTAAAGTTTATTTTGAAGATTTTAACGTTAATGGCTGTCCAATTGAACGGGGCTCAACTAACCTTAGCCCGTGTATTTCTCCGAATTTATGGTGGAATTCTGAGAAATACTGGAAACTTGATGTTGATGAACAAAGGGCTTATGAACATGTGAAGAACAAGTATTTGACTTATGATTATTGTTCTGATAGGAAAAGATTTCCTCAAATTCCACCTGAATGCCTTCTGTAAATCAGTTCATTTTGGATTCAGTTTAGATGGACATGAAGACTTAGTCGTCGGTTTAAAACTTAATAATTGTTCATCACACATTGTAATAACAGTGTTTTGTTTGTTCAATTTTAACGTTTATGTGTTCCGATTTTGAATTTTATTGGCTTTGATAATCTTCATTGACTGGAGATTATGTATATGTTCTCAAGTAGTAGAATTAAGTAATAAAATTTGAAATTCTTTGCTTAATTGATTTACACATAGAACAATAACAGTTTGTTCAATCAAACCTTTTCAATTCTTAAAAAAGCTATATGGAATATGTCTCTAAATAAATTTGATGTTTAGAAAAATTTATGTGTAATACGATTTTACATGAGAATTATCGGGCGATCCTCGTTGCCATCCTATTAGAATTTCAAGACAAAATATGCATTGAGACGTTGAACTGATGAAAATTGAGATTAAATTATATGAACAACTTAAAAAGAAGCTGGTACTAATGGAACTCAGATTAATTGGTGCACCTCTCAAAATGGAGGTGGAATGTCTTTCAATAGTCAGTATCTTCAAAATCCTTAACCATAAAAGAAGAAGTGTTTAATAAAACAATTCAAAAAATGAATGCTGTTTATAAAAATTAAATAAAGTATATTGCTTATTTTGTTAATTTTAAGTGCTTATATATTTTTTTAAAAATAAAATACATAACTTGTTTATAAGTTAAAACATAAAACATAAAAAAACACACACAGTGTTAATAGCATAGTTTTAGAAATCCCGGCCTAGGTTATAGGAGCTATTTTGAAGCTTGCCGTCCGATTTTTCATTCTTAGAGCGTTGTCAGGCGCTCGACCGATTTATTGTTGCCTAGGCACAGTCTGGTTCAATTTTTTCCGCCTAGGTGACGCCTAATTTTAATTTTTTATGATACCATTATTTATAATAATCATAGTTTACCAACAAAAACTAGTTTAGTTAGTAGAATTAAAGTATATTAAAGTGTTCTCGCAATAAAATTGTCATTTTTAGTTTCAAACCGAAAAACAATATGTCATATGCCACTAATAAGGAGGTCTTTACCTTCAATTAGCATTTGGTAATTTTTAAAACATGGTCTAAATTATATTTTTTTAGTATTTCACATTATTATAATTGACTTTTTAGTTGAATTTGTATTTTTATATTTATACTAAATATTTAAAAATAATAAATACAAATCCTTCTAACTCTTGTCTAGATTTTGTCTAGGCCCCACCTAAACTCCGTCTAGATATTTTGAAGCTGCGGCCGTCGGATTAGCGTTTCGTGTTTTTTAAGACATTGGTTAATAGTTAAAAAATGCTTATATTCTAGTTTGGTAACCACAGGCAGTGGCTCTCCCAGTCATTTGCAATATAGTTATAAATGCAACGTTTTCTACCTAGTAATCCATGTTACGTTCTAATTACTACTGATAATCCCCTACTATCTTTACTCTCTTCAATGATAACTAACTTAGATGCCGAAGAAGCTTCTTTGATTATCCGATTGAGTCCGGACCTTTTCTTGTTCAAATATCCAGTCTTTGAATTGTTAGTGGTAATAAAAAATAAAAGGGCCGGCCCTAAGCATAGTTCAGGAGTGCGACGGTCTAGGGCTCATAATCAAAAGGGGCTCATATTTTATAACTATGTGTATACGTATGAAGAAGTTTTAAAAATTTTATGAATTGTAAATGAGTTAATTATTAACCTACATTAAAAAAAACTTTAAAATTGTACTTTTTATTTGACATTTGTTAGATAATATTTGCATTTTACATAAAAAAAAATGTTCAATCAAAGGGGCCCTTATTTATTATTTCGCTTAGGGCATTCAAATTTTCAGGATCGGCCCTAAAAACGATTTTTTTTGGCATAGCCAACCATTAAGAGAGCATGATCACTGATCAAGAGCCCAAATATGAGGGAGCTACGCTTTTCTGCAACAATAAAATTTTCTTTTGCCAAATGAAAAACCCAATTGTCTTTTAAAGGTATCACTGGAATCAGTCATTAATATGTCGATAAACTTTTGTGACAAAAATCGATTGATATTCAGTCATTAATGAAAATTTTATTTAGTTAAATACATTTTGTTCTATAAATGCTCATTTTTTTTAGTTTTCGCCAAAGACCCAAAAATTTGTGAGGCAAGATGGTGGGAGCATTTATAGGCATACCAAACTTAAAACTCTCATCCTCCATAAAGAATATAATTAAACTACATAAATAAATTTAAGTAAGAATACTTTAAATACATACAAGTTAGAAGTAAATAAATGTGTAAGTTTCTCAATTCAATTCATTAAAAACTGAAATTATAACAGGTAGTTAATTCCTATATATATACACACGCAAACACAAGGCACCAATACAAGTGACATCATATAAAACAACATATACATACATATAGCTCTTATATATATTGCACTAGATCAATGGAGTTGTTGTTAAGTGTTGTAGGCTTTCTTCTGCTAAGTGGTGTAGTATGGAGTGGTGATACTAGTTTTAATAAGAACTATAAGATTTCTTATGGTGTATCTGATCATGTTGTCTTCTCTAATCAAGGAACTCAACTTCAAATCTCCTTGGACAACTCCTCTGGTTTTTTATTCTTCCAACTCATTATTATTTACTGTACTACTTTTATCAGGGCCGACGTTGAGTATATGTCAAGGGTGCGACGACTTAGGGCTTACCACCAAAAGGGGTCCAATTTTTTTATTATAAATATAAGCTTTAAAAAATTTAAATTTATCTAATGTGATTGACTTAGATTATGACTAAAATAAAAAATAAAAAAACTTAGTACTTTTTGTTTAATATATTTATTAGAATATATCAATTTTACGTAAAGAAAGTTGTATCCAAGGGACCTCAATTTTTTATTTCGCTTAGGGCCCTTGAAATTTCAGGACCGACCCTAACTTTTATCTAGGTAGCATGAAATCTCCTAAACATTAACCTCTGCTTTCAAATCCAAAATCCCAAACCATCCATTTTTTTGTAAATTATAAAAGTTTTAAAACGTTTTATTATAATTGGAAAATTGTTTCCGACATCGATGAAAAGCTTGCAACTTTTTCATACTTTCTTTTGCTAGTAAAAATTTTAAAAAATAAATTTATGTGATTACATGTTTATAGTTTATATATGTAATTAAACTATGGCTCTTTGTTTTCATTATTTAAACGTTTCTCCACAATTTTTGAACACGTATTCTAGACTGTCGGTTTCCTTGCTACCTAGCTTTATGCTAGAAGTAAATAAATATATAAACATGTAAATGTGATATTATTGCAGGGTCAGGATTTGAGTCAAAGACTAGTTACGGTTCAGGATATTTCTCAATTAAATTAAAGCATCCTGGTGAAAAGTATACAGCAGGAGTTGTTACTGCTTTCTATGTAATAACATATATCCTAAAATTTCTCTCATTTGTAAATATGTATGCTGTGGTTTTGGGTTATATGTTTAATGTTGTTGTTTTGGGTAAATATGGCAGTTAACTTCGAACGGTAACTTTAGTAGCCATAACGAGCTAGACTTTGAGTTCTTGGGAAACATAACGGGAGAACCAGTTTCGTTACAGACCAATGTGTACGTTGATGGTTTTGGCGCTAGAGAGCAAAGAACTTATCTCTGGTTTGATCCTGCTGCCGATTTTCATGATTACGCTATCCTTTGGAACCACCATCAGATTGTGTAAGAAACCTCACCTTATCTAATGGAACGTAATAGGGGAAAAATACATGCCATATTAGCTTTTATTTACGGATGACAATGAGCCGGATCTGGGTACGATCCAATGGATCCATTTTCGGATCTTATGAATCTGGGTGCAAAAACAAATCATAAAAAAATTATAAGGAGATTTATATTGTCATAGAATATATCATGAATAATAATTCAAAAAACACATTTTATATTAGTACAATGATTATATACAGATTTGAACCCACGGTTATAAACAAATAAATAAAAACTTTTTGCAAATAACTAGATATTGTAATATGTCTTTGATATTTTTTAACAAGTACACAAGGTTTTTTATAGCAACTAATAAACAAAAATTTTGATATTTTCTAACTTATATAAAATTATTTTTATAAAACGGAACTAAAGGGCCGGATCTAACTGTCAAACCGGGTCCATGTTTTCAAAAAATTTTATGTATCCATATCAAGATTCAGATCCATTAATCTAAGAACGGATCTGGACTGGTTTCAAAATCTATTCTCATCCTTACTTTCTTTTCATTCCGTGGACCAAACGAAATCACTTAGCATATGATAACCGATTTGATTAGGTGGTATGTGGATGGGACTCCAATAAGAGTACTCAAGAACTCAAGAAATGGAGCAATCTACCCAATAGGGCGTGCAATGCAAATAAGGGCAAGCATATGGGACGGAAGCAGTTGGCAAATCCATAAGATTAACTATACCTACGCTCCTTTTAAAGCTTCTTTTAAAGGTTTTGACGTCAATGGCTGTTCACTTCCACATAACTCAACTGAAGTTTACCCTTGTTCGTCGGAAAATTTATGGTGGAATACTGAGAAATACTGGAATCTTGACGCTGATCAACAAAGGGCTTATGAACATGTCAAGAAAACTTATTTGATTTATGATTATTGTACTGATAAGCCAAGGTATCCTCAAAGTCCACCTGAATGTATTGAGTAAAACCGATGCCCTTTATTCTTATTGGGATTGACTTTCTCGTTAACCGATCCCAATGTGATGCCTTTGTTTGAAGTTTAATAAGTGTCTATTGTAATAAAAAATGCTTTGTTTGTTCACTTTTTATTAAGGTTCATTAATTTATCGGCTTTTGTAATGTTCATTTATTGGAGATTATATGTATGTTGATTATCTTAATTAATATTATTCTCAAGTTATTAATCAACAAGTAAATTTGATTTTCTCTCATTTACACATGGATCAATAACAATTTGTTTAATCAATATATTTAGGAGTGTTCAAAAACCAAACCTAACCGAAATAACCAACCGAACCGATGAATTTTGGTTTTTCAGTTTAAATGATTCAGTTTCGGTTCTTTATTTTATATATTTTCGGCGAAAACGGTCGTTCGATTTTAATTGAAAAAAATCTATATAACCGAACCGACCGATTAAATTAAAAACTCTCCGAAAATATAGATTATATAACCTGATTATTTCTAATATTTGATTTATAGAAAGGTATATATATCTATAATCTTAATATTCCTAAAACACTCAATTAATTACAATCCTACAATTAATAAATTTCCTAAACATTACAAATGACCTAACAGCAAAACAATCTTACAAATAACCTAGCGGTCAAAATTTGCTTCTTTGATTCTTTACGCACCGTCCAATTTCTTTGACAAAATTTGCTAAGGTTACTTACATGAATTTGCTATTTATTATAACATTTTTTAACTTTATTAATTTTAAATAATAATTTAATCAATGTATATAATAAGTGAATAATGTATATTTTAAAAAGAAAAACCTAAATAATTGACCGAACCAACCGAATTAAATTGATCGGTTCAGTTCGGTTATTTTTTTTATTTCGGTTCGATTTCGGTTTATATTTTAATGCTTCTCGATTTTTGGTGTGTTCGATTCGGTTCGGTTATTCAATTAAACCGATCGATGAACACTCTCTAAATCAACTTGTTTTGTAGAATAAGCTATTTAAACAACCTACTAGGTAGGGCTAGGAATACAATTCTCATTTCCATTCCCATTAGGATTTTAGGGACAAAATAAATTTCTGGTGCCCATTCCTACGAGGTATGTTGTACCGTTAAAAATATTACTTAACAAAAAAATACATAAATGGTAAGTAATGGTTATTTTGCCCGGTCAATATATCAAAATTCAACCCATTCATTAAATGACCATTGAAGACAAATATATGGTTATTTGTAAAAATACATAAACATTGAAATGACACATAATACCGAGTTTTTTAAAAAAAAGTGTGTCGTATGGACTTGCAATAATAATAATGGAAAAATTTATTCCACCATGCTCGAATATGGGCTCGAATCTGTGACCTCTAGAATCACAGCTTCAAGGTCCAACCATTAGACCCGTCCGAATTATAATTATATTTCTGATAAAAGTGTAAGCTATGGTTACTTTATTTTTTACAAAATAAATATTATTTAGCTTTTTATCACCATCAGATCAAAATATCATTTAGTAATGAATACAAAGTAGGGGTTATTTCAAGTTTCATCAAATATCCCTCTAATAATTCATGCTAATTTCGTGATAAAACTATAATAATTATTAATTACAGCAAATATGAATTGGGCCGGATATAACGACTGGTAAGACCTTAAAGCCCAAATGTTGACCGTCGCCGCAATCTAAAGCGCCGGTCGGCTACTCGGGTGCATCGGTTTCTGAGAGCTCCAAACCAAATCAGAGCTGCTCTGTAGTGGCGGTTGCAGTTTGGTTCTCGCCCCTCTTGTCATGCTGAAAACAAAAACCAATGGCGCTTCTGAAAAAATCGGAATTTTCCCTCTTAATACTCATCTTTATTGCTCTATTCGCCTCTGTGTTGGCTATCGATGAAGAAGAGTTCCATGAGGAATTGCTGTTGAGGCCTTTGCCCGATCGGAAAGTTTTGGCACATTTCCACTTCCAAAGTACAGCCCCTCCCTCAAATTCCAATGGCCGCCACCATCACCTCTTCCCCAAAGCCATTTCTCAGCTGGTATTTGTGTTTTTCCTTTAAATTTTATGTTCTTTGTTCTTCGTCTTACAGATTCTTTTTCATTTCTTCACATTTGTTCTTATTTTTTATAGTAGAATTTGGACTTAATATTCGCCTTTATTTGCTGAAATTGCGCGTTTTAGATATTTGAGATCTTGATCCGTGAACTTATTTCAGTTTCATCGTTGCTTCTGAAGCTGTTTCAGTCAGTTCATAAGTTATTTTCTTTCAGAAATCAGGATGTTTTTTCTGGTTCTTGCTGAAGTAGATTTGGTTTTGGAATCTATTATCCTGCATTAGTGCATTCTGAATTACAATAGCCGACCCCACTTAGTGGTGGATTTAAGCCTTAGTTGGTTGGTATTGCATTCTGAATTAGAAACTCCTTGGTTATTTTTAATAATATTCAGCTTGATTATTTCTTCCCTATGAAGCACGGAAATTCCGGTTACATGCTGTTTCGGCGTTTCCGTATCCGTGTCCATATTCGTTTCCCCACAGTTTCCAAGCCTATATTTTTTCGAAATGGCGTTTCCCGGTTTCGGTTTCCGTTTCGGTTTCCGTTTCCGTGCTACATAGCTTCTTTCCTTTTGCAAAATATTGTTCTACCCACAACATGACCCGAGTAAGGCCCTGTTCTCTTGGACTGCAATTTAGTTCAGTTCAGACCACTTCAGTTCAGACCACTGCAGTTCAGTTCAGTTCAGTTCAGCTATACGTAGTTATAAGTTTACACTAAAATAAGTTCAGTTCATTTTAGCCCATTTCAGTTCAGTTCAGTTCAGCCAACTTCAGTTCAATTCAGCTTTCAAAAGTTGAATAGATCATGGCCTAAATTTCTCTTCATTCTCAATTATCTTGTCCTCTTTTAACAAGTCATGCCAATCAATCTTTGTTTTTGCCTTCACTGGGCTTCAATTGGAAATGTGTTACTTATGCAGGTACAGAAATTCCACGTTAAGGAAATGGAATTATCTTTTACGCAAGGTCGGTGGAATTATGAAAGGTGGGGTGGATTTGATCCCATATCTAGTACCAACGCTAAGCCTCCTGGAGTTGAGTTGTGGGCTGTATTTGATGTTCCTCGAGACCAAGTTGATGCTTATTGGAGGAACTTAACCCACACTCTGTCTGGTCTCTTTTGTGCTTCAATCAACTTCCTTGAATCCTCCACAATGTATTCGGCTCCTGAATGGAGCTTCAGACCAGCTTCAGGCAATCTAAGACATGGTATGTTGCCTCGTGAAGCTGTTTGCACTGAGAACCTAACTCCATGGTTGAAGCTCCTTCCTTGTCGAGACAAAGCTGGGGTTTCTGCCTTAATGGACCGACCATCTATTTATAGAGGTTTCTATCATTCTCAGCGGTTGCATGTGACCTCAAATGAATCTGGTTTTAAACGCATCAATCCAGGCATAGTTCTAGAACAAACACTTACTATTGTTCTTCAGCCAAATAGTTATAGAACTGGTTTTCAACCAAGCTGGTCCTTAGGATCAATTTTCGGAAGGAAAATCAGTGGAAAGTGTGTTCTAGCCAAATCTAGTAATGTATACCTTCATCTTGAGAGAGGCCTGGTTGCTCAACTCAAGCAAAATAAGAATAATAGGGTTGACAATGTACTTTCAGAAGGGCTTTGGGCTGAGCCGGGCTTTGACCTGTCAGTTAATCCAGACAGGATACTTAGAGAAGAGAATAGCAGGCATGAAACTGACTCCTCTATATTTTACGAGTTTTCACTTGATAAATACAGTGACTTGAAGCCTTTTGATCTAGGCCTTGTATGGAGATACCCTATTACTTGGTCATGTGAATCAACCCCATTACATGCTAGTAGGTTTTTGATGGGAAGTGGGAATGAAAGGGGTGCAATTGCTATCTTGTTGAAATCTACAGAATCACACGATTTTTCGAGAACTAGCACTGTGGGTGATGGATGTAAGTTGAGAGTTGATGTTTTCCAGGTTGTACCTTGGTATGTTAAAGTGTATTATCATACTCTTCAGTTGTTTGTAAATGACCAACCAAAGGTAGTTGGAGATTTTATTGAGAAGATTCATATTTCACCTTCCAAAGATAAGGTTTCACCTGGAGTGCTGGAGATGGCTTTGCAATTTCCGTGTGATATGAAATCAGCTGCTTTAACATTAGAGTTCGATAAGGTATCCCTGCCTTTTCAGTGTGTGCAATAATATGCATGGGTGTGTGTGTTTATTTTGCATTGATTTATATAAGCAAACACAAAAAAACAATTAGTACGCATTTATGTAACAATATCATGCTTTAAAATGATACTTTATATCTAGGTTTGCATTTCAAGAACTATCGTTTGGAGGTATTAAATGGCTGTGATATTTTCCATTGTTTATGCAATTTATGAAAGTTACTTTATTTTTGGGCTATTTTATCCTTTCATTCGACTTGTCATGAAAGTTACATGTGTTTTCCTTGGTCAGCATTACTTTGTGCTAGAATTTCAGTTAAATTTCTGATGTAGCAGCCTTACTAGATATTATAGTCTTTATACTGAAATATTTTCACAGGACTGTTTTACTTCACTTACACTTCACTTAAAAATTATCTGACACGATCCTTACAATAATCTAGTGGTGGTGAATTCTTTTATAGAATCTGAATCAAACTAAAGTTAACTGATCCTTTAGTACAAATTATGTAGTTGTCCTAATTTCACTTATAAGCTTAAAACAGGCTATGAAAATAAGCTCATGTCTTTAAAACATATTTGTTTGTCATGATGGAGTGCTATTAATCATTTGGTATTTAACACAATGTATGAGTTCTGCACTATATCTAGTGGATATCTTGATATGCTCCTCTCAGTTTTGTACTTACTGTACTCCAAAAGAAGAATCTTGATTTGATAGAAAGCTGTTTTTCACTAAACATCAGAAGAGGCTTAAAGCTGCATTTATTCACCTTAAGTTCTGCTCATCTCACAGAACTTCATTGGCGTTTAATTTTTCATCTACTTATTATGGTGTGTCGGGAATGTTCATTAACTTATATATGATGTCTATATAGGGTTTCCTTCACATAGATGAATATCCTCCAGATGCTAATCAAGGATTTGATATTCCATCTGCTGTTCTAAGCTTCCGCAATTTTAATACCAGTGTGCTTTTCCCTAATGATAACTCTGTGGAGAACTCGCCCATGTTATCAAAGTTTCAGGTAGGCTGACCTCTGGCATAAGGGTCTTTTTGGTCTTGTATTATAACTCATTTCCCCATTTGGTCCCTTTTCTATTCATGTTAGCCATTTGGTCCATGCGCTATGCAATTTGTTACCTTTTTTGAACCTTGTGTTGTGCAATCATTACTGATTAAGCCCCTCTACTATACAATTTGTTACCTTTTTAGGCCCTGCATTGCAGAATCTTTATACTGATGTAACTTGCATTAAATGCAATAAAGGGACGAAAAAGGTAATAATAGATTGTATGGTACAGTTACCAAATAGGTCACCTGTATACCAAGGGGTCCAAATGGTAAATGAATTATATCACAGGGTCCAAAAAGGAGGTTTTGCCGCTGACCTCCTTAAACTTGTGCCCTCAATTATATACGTTTTGGTATTTTCCTCTGTTCCTTTGATTGATGTTGGAATTTTTTATGCAGAAAAATAACTCTATTCTCGCTTATACTGAAGTATTACTTGTCCCTTTGACAACTCCTGATTTTAGCATGCCGTACAATGTTATCACAATCACTTGCACAGTATTTGCATTATATTTCGGATCTTTGTTAAATGTTCTTCGGAGGCGTGTCGGTGAGGAGGAAAGATTGCTTAGAAGTAAAGGTAAAATTTTTCTTAGAATTTGCCTGGTAATCATTTTCTTCTAGTTAAGATGTCCATGGTAATTAGCAGTTCCCATGAATCATTGACATATTTATTGCTTTGGCCTAATGCATCAGTGGTCCTTAAACTTGTCTCATTCTACCTACTGCTCCCCGAACTTTGAAAAGATCCCAGAAACTCCCTTGACTTAGCAAAAATGCACCATTCTGCCCATGAATGTCGCCCGTCAACTTTTGATTGAGACAAAAAATCAGAAAAATGACATCTTTAAAAGTCAAACCGACCAGAAGTGGACATGTGGCGTGCGTTAAGGGGGGCAAACTGGGGCATTTTTTGAAAGTTGAGGGAGCTACAGTAATATTTTTAAAGTTCAGGGGCAGCAGGTGGGATGAAACAAGTGGAAGGAGCCATTGATGCTAATATGGATCGTTTGACTTTGAATCACTTGTTTTTTATTTGTTTTGACTTGATAATTTATATTTATAATCTTCGTCTTTTGTTTTGCTGGATGCAGCTAAGGGGGGACGAATTTCGAAGTTTTTATCTAAAATTTCTGCCAAACTGGGAAGAAAACCGCAGGAAGATCCTCAATCGCCCTCAAAATCATCATCCTTGAAATTTGTGATGAAAGTAGTGTTAGTTGTTGTAATAGCTGTTGCTTGGCAATACCATTTTGGATGATGATTTCAATTGCTATGTAACTAAGAACTTCAGTGTACAATGTTTTTTTTATCAGAGTGCATAGCTACTTTAGGAATCAGTGAAAAAAGATTGTTTGTTCCACTAAAATGCCCAATTTTGTAAAATTTGTGTACTTGTCTATTAATTGTATTCCCAGCTACATGTATTATGATAAATCAGGATGGATTTTTTTGCCATTTGATAGCTGTAACCAGGTATGGGAGTTTTAGAGGGTGTTTTGCAGTGCTAGTGTGCTTAAATTTATTGATATGCAAGTAGGTGACACATGGTCGAAGCGTTTGGTAAAGCTGGTATACAAACTGGGATAAAAATCCGGTGTCCCGAAGTTTCATGTCTCATTCGATGTACTCCATTTAAATGTTGACATAGTGGGAGGAAAAAAAAAAGAGAAAACAGATTTTTTTACTACAAACTGCATCTAAATTATAAGTTTAAAAGATACTAATACCAGTTTGACTTGGATTGAAACTACCATTTTTCAGGAAATTAGGAAATTGAACGCATCGAAAATGATGTAGCTCAAAAGTGTTCTTTTTAAAATTCTCTGTTCCCAGAAGCAGACCCTTCACAGAGCTCTTTAAAAACGTGATATAATTTAGTATATCCGTAAGATCCGTCCAATCTCGTTCTTTTTGGGATGAGTTTGGACAAACAAATTATAGTATACCGCTAGTACAATCCAAACATGTACTAGTTCTTTTATTGTAGGAGATGGACGTAATCTTAATATAAAATTTCAGATTTGGTGCGGCTCTACCTGATCCAATATAATATAATTATAGATTAAGACTCCATTTACTGATTAGAGGCTACAAATATGCATCAGTGGCTCAGTTTTTAATGTATGCTAAGCAAATAGGTAGAGAATATGATTTGAATCTCATTAAATACATTTATTAGGAGGGGTGAAAAACATTAACTATGACTAAACTTTGATTAATATTATCTTAATGAATTTACTTACAAATATTTTTAAAAAACTACTAATTTTCCTAGATTGTAGTAGGTGCAAATTATTGTACTTGCTTAATGTTATATTAGTCCTTTTGATATTTTCATTTTGTTTTATTTTTTTTCTCTATTTAATATTTTCATTTTGTTTTATTTTTTTCTCTAATAAATAGAAAAGTGCTACTCACTCTCTCCCTTTATTTAACATGTGTGACCCTTGAAAAAATTTAAAATACTTGTCTTTTTGGGTTTGAATACAACTGTTTAGTTTTTTTTTCATTTTACTCTTATTTATTTTATCTATATTCACTGCACGTTGTAAACGATAAATAGAAAAACAGTATTCAATTATCTTTCAAAAAAAATCAAAAGTATACCTATTTGTATTGCTTCAATTAAAGTTTCATTGGTACTGGAAACAAAAGTAAAAATGGGGGGAGTTTATTATGTCCATTAAGAAAATGCTCAAATAAATAACGAAATTTAAAGCATAGCACAGAAGGCAAAGGCTAATCCATCAATAACAAATGGTAAAAAAAAGGGTGTTTGGCATTTTCCCTATAATGTACCTTTAATTATATTTAAGAAATAAAAGTACTAACAGTGTAAAAAGTAATGAATGGATTGGTTCGTTCTCTTTTAAAATAATTATAAGTTACACGGCTCGGTTTGGCTAAACTCTTTTCTACAACCTTTTTTTAAGTTTTTCTCGTGGAAGATTTTATTTTAAAAAAATAAATCATATATTTTTTAATTAATTAATATATAAAATTAAAATATAATGTTTAAAGTTAAAGTTTATGAGAGTAGGTTATTTTAATAGGAGCTTAAAAAAAATATCAAACTAGTTTTAGGGTTATTTCTTTTCAACTTCTGAAAATTGAACTGAACTGAAGTTGGCTGCACTGAATTGAACTGAACTGAAAAGCAATACCAAACTACCCCTAGGGCTCTGTTCTTTTCAATTTCTGAAAGCTGAACTGAACTGAACTGAAGTGAGTTGAACTAAACTGAACTGAACTTATTTCAGTGTAAATTTATTGCTACACACAGCTGAATGTTATTTTTAACATTTGCATCTTCTTCCATTGATTTCTTCCGGCTAGACGAAGTGTTATTTTTAAAGTTCCTGAGGTAGAAATTGTTGGGTCCCGTATATCAATTCGGTAATAAGGTGATATGTATTAATTAAAATAGATATTGCAACAACGAGTATAAAAATAAATAGAGCAATAAAAAAACACAAAGATTTACGTGGAAACCCTTTGAAAGGGAAAAACCACGAGGCGTCAAAAATAACTCTACTAATAAATAATAGGAATACAACAATAAAGCCTTTCTCAAGTATACCCAAATTTGAGGTATAAAATAATTTTAGGAGAAAGTTGGAATGCCCAAAATAATTAATCCTTACACACAAATAGTATATTATTTCCCAAACTACTCAACTCACTCCCCTAATTTCTCTCAAACTCTTTTTGTAGGAAATGCTCTACAAAGGAAAACTCAATTTTTGCTTGGATGAATTTGGATTATGAGAATGTCTATTTATAGGCACAAAAAGTTGCATCAACTTTCCAATTGACAATTAATGTGCCAATTATTAACTACCATCTTCCCTCCTTATTTGTTGGCAATTAATTAGCCTCCAAATTAGTTGAATTAATTAGCCTCCAAATTGATTTGGACTTAACAATTCTCCCCCTCCAAACCAATGGGGTATGAAATAAGCTCTTACTTGGAGCTCATGTCGATCAGCTCATTGCACAGCTCAAACTTATCTCGATGAATAACTTTTGTCAACATATCTGAGGGGTTCTCTTTTGTTGGAATTTTCTCAAGATGAAAAATCCCCTTTTCCAGTTGCTCACGTATCCAGTGATAGCGGATATCAATGTACTTTGTTCGAGAATGATACATAGTATTCTTGCTTAAGTCTATAGCACTTTGACTATCGCAATACACTATACAGTTAGCTTGTTTTTGACCCAACTCGTCAAAGAATCTCTTCAACCAAATCATCTCTTTTCTTGCTTCATCAGCTGAAATGTACTCTGCTTCGGTCGCAGAAAGTACAACACATTTCTGTAATTTAGATTGCCAAGAAATTGCTCCCCGGCAAATGTAAATATGTATCCCGAAGTTGACTTTCTATGATCGAGATCTCCTGCCATGTCAGCATCAATGAAGCCTTCTAAGATTGGTTTAGATCCTCCATAGCATAAGAACTTCTTTGAACTTCCCTTCAAATATCTGAGAATCCACTTTACAGCTTTCCAGTGTTGTCTTCCGGGATTATCTAAGAATTTACTTACAACTCCAACAGCATGTGCAATGTCTGGTCTTGTGCAAACCATTACATACATCAGACTCCCAACAGTGGAGGAATATGAAATCTTTCTCATGTCTTCCTTCTCTTCTTTGGTTGTAGGACAAGATTCCTTACTCAGCTTCAGATGAGCGGCAAGAGGAATGCTGACTGATTTAGCATTTAACATGTTGAAATGTTGTAGCACACATTCAACATATTTTTCTTGTGACGGCCACAACTTGTTGCTTCGATCACGAATAATCCTCATGCCCAAAATCTGTTGTGCTGGACCCAAGTCCTTCATGTCAAAGGACTTCGCTAATTGCTCTTTCAATTTACGAATTAAAGAAACATCTTGTCCCACAATAAACATGTCATCAACGTATAACAACAATATGATGATGTTGTTATCAGAGAATCTCTTGAAGTAGACATATGGATCCGCCTGGGTCTTCTTGTAGCCATAACTACTCATGAAAGAGTCAAACTTCTTGTACCATTTCCTGGGTGCTTGCTTCAACCCATACAGACTCTTTTGCAGCTTACAAACCATGTGCTCTTTCCCCTTTTACTTTGAAGCCTTCTGGCTGCACCATGTAGATTTCTTCCTCTATGTCACCATGAAGGAAGGCAGTTTTCACATCTAACTGGTCAAGCTCAAGATTCAAACTTGCTACCAAGCTTAAAAATGCTCGAATAGAAGTCATTTTAACCACCGGAGAAAAGATTTCATCAAAATCAATTCCTTTCTATTGTTGGAATCCTTTCACTACAAGACGAGCTTTATACTTCACTAGCTTTCCATTGCCATCTCTTTTGAGCTTGAAAACCCATTTGTTCTTCAAGGCTTTTCTTCCTATAGGTAGTTCAACTAACTCATATGTGTTATTTTTCTGCAAGGAATTCATCTCATCTTATATTGCCTCCAGCCAAGATTCTTTATCTGGATGAGTTAGAACTTCCTGAAAATTCTTCGACTTCCCCTCATCAATAAGGAGAATATACTCAGAACTAGGATACTTTGATGTTGGTTGGCGATCCCTGGTGGATCTTCTAAGTTGTTGTTCAGCCTCAGCCTGCTGGGTGGGTTGCCCCCCTGCTCATCAACATCTTCTTGATCATGATCCTCCATTAGCTCTGGAATTTCATCATTGTTCTGAACTTGCTCCTCATCTCTACCAATGGTACTATTTGGCGATGAAGGAACATGGTTGGGAATGACATCATCCATAAGTCCTAACTTCCCATTCTTCTTCAAGCTTTCAATAGTCTCATTTTCTCGAAAGACTACATCTCTGCTTCTAATGGTCTTCTTCTTCTCTGGGTCCCACAGTTTGTACCCGAACTCTTCATCTCCATATCTAAAGAAGATACATGGATTTGCTTTGTCATCAAGCTTTGACCTTTGCTCCTTAGGCACATGCGCAAATGCCTTACAACCAAACACCTTCAGATGAGAGTACTGAACATCTTTTCTAGTCCATACTCTTTTTAGAATATCAAAATCTAGAGCTGCAGATGGTGACCTATTAATAAGATAGCAGGCTGTGCGCGCTATTTCTCCCCAAAATGACTTTGGCAAGTTAGCCATTTTGAGCATACAACTGACCTTCTTCACAATAGTGCGATTCATCCTTTCTGCAACACTATTATGTTGTGGGCTTCCATGTACAGTCTTTTCATGTCAAATTCATGTCTAGAACAATAGCTCTTAAATTCGTGTGATGTGTATTCACCTCCATTGTCGGATCGGAGACATTTCAATTTCTTGTTTATCTCTCTTTCCACCATAAAATAAAATTTCTGGAATACCTGATCTTTTATTCTTAGAAAATGCATCCACAACATTTGTGATGCATCGTCGATGAAAGTAACAAAATACTTGTTACCTCCCAAGGTCTCATATTCAAAGGGGCCACATACATCTGAGTGCACCAAGTCAAGAACACTTAACTTTCTACTTGATGACTTGCTGAATGACACTCTATGTTGCTTGCCGAATAGGCAGTACTCACATGGAGATAGTGGTGTGCCATTAGCCGAAGGTACAAGCACCTTCTTTGCTAGAACCTACAACCCTTTCTCACTGATGTGAGCCAATCTTCTATGCCACAAATCTGGTGAAGACTCTTCTTCAATATCATGCAATCTATCTTTACAAATGACTGCATTTATTTTGTACAATGTACAACACATGGCACTTTTTTCAATCACCAAGGAATTCCTAGTAAGCTTCCATTTCCTACTCTTGAAGAAATTCTCGAAGCCTTCACAATCTAGGACACCACAAGATATTAAGTTGAGCCTCAAATTAGGAACATGTCTAACTTCTTTGAGGATGAGTGTGCAGCCAGTGTTTGTCTTCATACGAATGTCACCAATTCTAGTGATTTTGGAATGGCCATTATTGCCCATCTTCACCACACCAAAATTTCTTGCTCTATATGTGGTGAAGAACTCCTTGTTGGGAATGGCGTGATAAGATGCTATAGTGTCAATCACCCATTCCGTATCATCTTGACTTGAGACTTGCAGACATTGTTCTTCATGATTGAAGGAAAGAACAACAATCTCCTCAGTTGTTGCAGTGGTGTTCTTGTCTTCCTCCTGGTTATTGCCATCCTTTTGTTCTCTCTTCAGCTTTCAACAGTTCCTCTTCAGATGGCCTTCTAGTCCACAGTGGTAGCATTTGACTCTACCCCTAGACTTAGATCTGCCTCTGAACTTGTCTCCTTCTTTGGATTTGTCAGGATTATTGGGACCTCGATTTTTGCTCCGACCTCTGTGTTCTGTGATAAGAGCTGGCTACTTTTAACAATCGTAACTTTCCTCCTTGTCTCCTCGTTCAGCAAAGAGCTAACAACGTGGTTCAAGGATAATTTTCCATCTGGAGCCGAATTGGTCACAAACACCACCAAGGTATCCCAACTTTCTGGTAGAGAGCTAAGCAATAATACGGATTGGACTTCATCTTCAAGTGTTGTTTGCATAGAAGATAATTGATTAATAGCACTTCAAAATTCATTCAAAAATTCAGCAACAGGAGTTCCCTCCTTGTATTTCATGTTGACAAGCTTCCTTATTAGGAACAACTTATTTCCAACAGTTTTGCTATCATAAAGATCTTGTAGCTTCTTCCATAGTTCATGGGCAGACATTTCTTCCGAGACATGGCCGAACACGTTGAAATTTAGCCAATGGCGAATGGTACCGATGGCCTTTCTATTCAACTTGCTCCAATCTAGATCTTTCATGTCTTTCGGCTTTGCGGTGTCTCCTTCAATTGCTTCATGCATATCTTTGCAGTACAATATATCCTCCATCATGGGCTTCCAAATTGACCAATTCGAACCGTTCAATTTGATCATGGATGTTGAAAAACCTTCCATTTTAATTAACACAACCACCTTTATGGAACCAACAGCTATGATACCACTTGTTAGGTCCCGTATATCAACTCGGTAGCAAGGTGATATGTATTAACTAAAATAGATGCTACAACAACGAGTATAAAAATAAATAGAGCAATACAGAAACACAAAGATTTACGTGGAAATCCTTTAAAAGGGAAAAACCACGGGACGCCAAAAATAACTCCACTAATAAATAATGGGAATATAACAATAAAGTCTCTCTCAAGTATACCCAAACTTGAGGTATAAAATGATTTTAGGAGAAAAATTGGAACACTCAAATTTACCCTTATACCCAAATAGTGTAGTATTTCCCAAACTACTCAACTCACTCCCCTAATTTCTCTCAAACTCTTTTTGTAGGAAATGCTCTACAAAAGAAAACTCAATTTTGCTTAGATGAATTTGGATTATGGGAAATGCTTATTTATAGGCAAAAAAAGTTGCATCAACTTTCCAATTGACAATTAATATGCCAATTACTAACTACCATCTTCCCACCTTATTTGTTGGCAATTAATTAGCCTCCAAATTGGTTTAGACTTAACACATTGACATAAAAAATGTTTTTATAAGTCATGAGTTGGCTAAAGAAGATGACCAAGATGCGGTTTCAATGGCCATGCTATATTTTGTTTGTGGCAATGTCCTTGAGAACAAAGATAATCGGCTTGTCAAGGATTAGATTTTGGAACTTGCGGAATATCCAACACTGTTTAACGAGTTTCCTTGTGGTGTGTTGGCATGGGAGGAGACTCACAAGCTATTACAGAAGGCTCTCCTATCTAGAGTCAAAAAGTGTGTTGAGAATAGGAACGGAACTAGGAAACGTGTTGAGTACACACTATATGGTTTTGCATGTGTGTTTCAGGTAATTTTTTATATGTTTAAATTGGTGGAGTATTAGTATATAGGTAGTTGATCTTGACCTTTTCTCATAGGCTTGGATATTAGAGATATTGTCGGCTGCTCGTAGTTTTTATCGTCAGAAGGGCCAATATGTCCTCCCATGTGTGCTTAATGGAAGTTATTATATAGACTGTCAATCTCACGAGCAATGTCACTTGTTGAAGTAAGTACATTTATAGTAATTTACAACTGTGGATAAAGTACAATATTTACATATGACAGATCATTCTACTTGTTATCGCATTTGATGGCTAAAATGCACGACACGACACGACACGACACGACAAACACAATACAATAGATGAGAATAGGACAAAATTGTCTTTTACTCGCAGGATGGTGAGCCTCCTGAAGCGACAACACTTGAAGCTGAAGAAGGCGAGAAGCTATGTGGGTGGTATAAGCATCTAATGGACCATATCGAGGGAAAAGTGGTAGACTTGGACCCTTTATTTGAAGGTTTGGAAGAAAAAGATGTGCTAGGAGATGAAGATGTGGCTGAAGATTTGGTCCCTTTGTTTGAGGGTTTGGAAGAGGTGGAAAGAAGATGATTTTGAAAATGACGAGTATGTGCGAGAAGATGATGTGGCAGGAGAAGAAGGCGATTTTGTAGATGAGCATAGAACGAAGAGGAATGCCGAAGAGACTACTATGGAGACAAGGGTAGGTGTTGATATTGTTGAAGTGATGAAGGAAATGTTTGACAAACATCAGAATTGGTGGAGTGAGGAATTTGGCAAATTGTCCAATTGAATATCCGTTGTAGAAAATGAAGTCCAAAATTTGAAAGATAAAAGTCAGTTTCCTGAGGTTTCGGTCCATGGAAAATCGAAAGATAAGGAAGGAGGTGAAGTACCTGAAGGAGTTGTTAGTCAGCCTCCAGTTGTGATTAGGTAATTTCTAATTCTTTGCATTACTTTTCATCCATTACTTGTTTTTGAAATTATTGAGTTTCTTTGATAAACTGAGCTTATATCAAACAATAGTTGTTTCCATAGTTGTCAGGGGCGCCAAGGGGGCCAGGGGTGCGCTTGAGGTATTTGCCTGAAAAGTGAAGTTATATGCAATAACAGTACCAGAAAAAGAATTAAGAGAATTGTTATTGTTAGATGTACATATATACATAAAATTAACGTATTGCATTAGATTATCTAGTATTGAATAATAGTTACCAAAAAAAAAGTCTTGAATTAATTTAGCCATAATAGGAATTGAACTAGGAATATCAAAACTTAAATTATTATTAGATCTCTTAAAAATAGATGAACAACATATTTTGAAGTAAAATAGTACCCTGAAAAAAGTGTGCCTCAGCTACACTACCTCGCCTGTGGTATGGCAAGGCGCAGGCCGCAGTGTCAGGCGCGCCTTTAACAACACTAGTTGTAACTTGTATCCTCTTTAACAGCCAATCTGAACGGTGAGTGATCAATGAGTGATTTTTAGATCTCAATTCTTTAATTAACTCGAACCTAAATGTAAATTCTCTCATAAGAAATTTCTGCCTGAATTTATTCCTCTCAATTTCTTCTAGTTCATTTCTGATTTCCTATCAACTGCTTCAGGTTCGTGTCCTGCAAAAACAAAACAGTGAAGGTCGTCGCAATTGAAGATACGTACATTTTGTTCGAGACTTGGAGAGATTGCCATTGTAACCTGTAAAAGGATCAACGCCATATAAGACTATTAGTTAGTCAAGCTCTAAGTTAATATTGCAGTATTTTCCCCAAGGCCATAGTAGCCAATCAAAGCTGTAAGTATTAGCTTGTTACCATATTTTGTCTGTATATATAATTTATAGTCGGTAAGCTCTCATATGGCCTCTATCTATGAAGTACTGTCTTTGTAAGAAACAATCAGTCGATGATTATCAAATATTTCGGTTATTTTTCGTTTTCTTCCTTTCACTTCTTGCTCCTAGCGATTCTAGAATTTCAAAGGGTTTATGTTTCTTCGAAGAAGTTCTGGCATTAAAAATTTTCTCTATGTTATTTAATTTTGGCCTATTGGATTCTCAAAAGTAAAATCAATTAATTTCACATCATTTACGTTATTGAAAATTGACAAGTTAGGCCTGGTCTCTTGTACTATCATTCAATTTAATTTATCCAACTTTAATTCAATTCAGTTTTCAGAAGTTGAAAAAAACATGGCCTTAATAGAAACTTGATTTATGTTTTTTTTGGTAATGTTTAAAAGTATAACTCCGCCTGTGCAGTTTGCGCATTGCCGGTCCTAAGCCCGGATAAAGGAGGAATGTTACGTGGTAGGTCGACAGCCAACGCGTAAAACGGCTATAACTTGTTTATAGTCATGTCATCCTTTCATTATGGATCTTCGACAATTAAAGTATAACGTTGGGACGTGCCCACCTAGGCACGCATTACATCGGCTCCTGTTAGAAAATGTGAGAACTTATGGCCAGAGAGTAAGGGTAGACCTAAGATTACTTGGAGGGAAACTATTTCTAAGGATATGCGTTTACTCGGTATGGACAAAAATTTGGCTTTTGATAGAGCTTCATGGCGTCGAAAGATCCATATAGCCGACCCCACCTAGCGTGGGATTTAAGGCTTAGTTGGTTGGTTGGTTGGTTGGTTGGTTTAAAAGTATCTTCATTGATATAATCTTGTTCGGAGTTTAGATACAGTTAAGGCTCCTCACCCCTCCCAAGAAGTGTATTTAGTAGGATTGAACCTTGTTCTCCTCCAACTTACTCAGCATGTATTGCCAACTGAGCTACACCTTATTGGTTATAGTGTTTCTTTATATAGAAAGTCACAATGTTCACATAAACCACCTGATAAACACACTTCTTCGTACAAGCGCTGACTTAGTTTTTTTCCTTCCGCTTTAACCCAATTTTTTTTGTTTTTTTCTTATCTTCTGTTTTTTTATTAATGATATTCGAGCCAGGTTTTTCGACCACAACCTTCAATTAAGAAAATAGAGAAATGAAAAATATTAGAAGAAAAAGAGACAAGAATGAATGTGAATGTTGCCTTTATCCTATTAATTAGCGTTGTGAAATTTAATTCAATGATGAGAGGATCAAAGTAAAAAAAATAAAGTCACCATAAAAAAAGCTTAAGATTAAAATAACATAATTTTTTATTTTTCATAATCACATTCTTAACTTTTAAAAAAAAAAAATTAGATTACCAATAAAAAATATAGCTATTTTATTTTTTATAAAGTAGTCATTGAGCTTTGAATTAAAGTTTATACCAAGTGGATAAATCCAAAGTAATTGTCAGAAAAACCAAAAATATTATTAAAAGAAAAGGGCTTTTTAACAAAATATATGGAAATCAAAGTTTGCTTTCACTTCAACATTTAGCTCATAATTTTCTCTGATCAAATAAGTTTTAAAATATCCGAAAATACGTTTCAAGGCAAATCTTTCACCTCCCTTACTTTTCACCTTCTTAAACCGTTCAAAGTAACGTTTCAAGTTCAAGCGATTTTAGCTCTTCAGAGTTTCATCGATTTCACTCTTCAAATTTCGCTCTTCGTTCATTCCATAACCGATTTCTACAAAAACAAGTAAGATTTCTGAAAATAAAAATTTTTTGGTATTTCATTAGGCTTTTCACTGTTTTTGAATTTGATTTAATTTTCGTTTTGAATCTCTGATTTGATTCGGTTATCTGAATTAAGTTATTTTTGTTTTCAGATTTGTTGGATAAAAAGTTGAATCTCTGATTTGATTCAGTTATCTCTGATTTGTTTCCAGATTTGAATCTCTGTTGGATATAAAGAGTTTACACATAAGGTGTTTGATGAATTGCCTGAGTGGTATTGAGTTGGATATAAAGTTTTTAGAATTTTGCTTACAAATTCATCAAACTTTTGATTTGATTCAGAACTTATTTGTTTAAATTTCAAAGATATTGATGTGTTTTATTAGATTTGTATTTGATTTTGCATTTTCGTTTTTTTGCGTATCTGGTAGTTATCTGGTGTTTGCTTCGTGAGAAACTGGTAGTTTTCTAAATTCGCAATTTTTATATAAGAAACTGGTATTTACCTGATAAAAAAACTAGTAATTTTCTAAATTTGCAATTTTCATATAAGAAACTGGTATTTACCTGGTAAGAAACTTGGAGTTTTCTAAATTCGCAGAAACTGGTATTTACCTGGTAAGAAACTGGTAGTTTTCTAAATTCGCAATTTTCATTAGAAGAACTTTTCCTATCAAGTATCTACCACTTATTTACCACTTTCCTACATGTTTATTACTTGATTTTTTTCATACAGTGATTTTAAAATTATTGCAAACCATTTTACATTCCCTACCAGATACTTACCAGGTACTTACTAGATACATTCAAAAACTTTTTTCAACTGTTGAGTTAAAAACATATACTTACTCGATAGCTACCAGATTTTGTTTAAAAACATATAAAAATACGATTCTTACCAGTTACTTACTAGATACCTATCAGATTCTGTTGAATTAAAAACATAAATAAAAAATATATGAAAATACAATTCTTACCAGTTATTTACCAGATACATATCAGATTCTGTTGAATTAAAAAAAAATTAAAAATATATAAAAATACAATTGTTACCAAATACTTATCAGATTTTGTTAAATTAAAAATAGAAATTCAAACATATGAAAGTACGATTCTTACCAGGTATCTACCAGTTACTTACCAGATATCGAACAATAAAAAAAAATTTGAAAAAGTATATCACAATGGATGACGTTTCGAAGATAAAAATGAGACGAACAAGAAACTCTGAAGCGACATGTCAAAAAAATGAACGGTTTGAAAGATAATGTCAAAATTAGATGAAAATTAAAAAAATAACAGTTGCTTGAACAGTAGTGTGAACGTATTTAAGAAGAATGAAAATTTAAAATTGGTCATGGAGTGAAAAAAAACATAAATAATTAATTTAATAAATATGAAACTTAAACCATATATTTTTAACAATTTCTCAAGAATCAGTTTAAAATATAATGTAATTCTTTTTAATCTTATAAAATTTTGGCCAAACACATATGGAGCCCCCTAAATTTGGCTCAAACCGTCATTGGCTACCCCCAAGTTTTAAGTGTGACAATTTACCCCCTAAAGTTGGTAAAACTGAACAGTTTGCCCCCTCAATACCACGTGTCAGCTTCTGATTTGAGAAAAAAATCAGAAAAATAATATCTTTAAAAAGTCAAACCAACCATAATCTAATATATGACCTTAAAATGGTAAATTTTATAATTTTTAACAATTTTAATAGATAAAATATCACATTTAAAAATTAAGAATAACCAAAAGCGATTTAAAGTTAGTCCTGAAATTTTTATTTATGAATAACTGTTTTAATGAGTATTGCTATTGGCTGAGCAGCGGGTGAGAAAACTCCGAATCAGCAAAGAACGTTAATAAACCTCTCCACTCCCAATTTAGGGCTTTGATCTGTCTATCCCTGCACTTGCTCCAATTTAGGTTAGCGTTTTACGATTCCTTTAATATGTATGCTGATCGTGTGGAGGCTGCTTCCGGTGGGTCTATAAAGGATCGTCTTAACGGCAATTCTATCCCCGACTCTACGCGGCGGCAGCAAATTACCGGCAAAAGGTTTTTTTTTTCTGTTTTTTGAGCATGCATTTCTTCTTCCAATATTTCCCCTTTTTGGTTTAATTTAGGTTTGCTTCAGTTTTGCTTTTTTTTGGGTATTTAGGTTATTTTTCTGGCCGGAGTTTTTTCCCCTGTTCTGTGTTTCTGTTTGTTCCACATTTTGTATTGGCATCGTTTAGTCATGGTTTTAGAACTATGGTTGCATTGAATTGGAATGAACTGAATTGCAGTAAGCTAGATTTATGCTGCCTTTGGTCTCTTGCTGATAAATGCCTCAGTTTACTCGCATTTGTGTTTAAGGAATGCTGCACTGGTTAGAATCAGATATACCTTAATTCAGTTAATGTACACTCTAGTTTTAAATTTTCAAGTTGTTAGCTTCAATCTATTTATTAATGTTTGACTAAAGAATTTATTGTGTCATATGATTGAAAATATTGGAATGTATCGTTACTCATGCTTCTGATGCAAAAGAGAGGATATTCTGTTTTTGTTTTTTGTAAGCATTTTTATGTCAAAAAGAAATGGAAGCTCTTCATTCTAAGATGGAATGGCATATTCTGCAATGATGTTTCTTCGTTGGTTAAATCAGTTATGGTTTTTTGTTTATAGAACTTAATTTGACACAAATTTCAATTTGAAAACCTGTAGTCTGCATTCATCAAAAAAAAAAAAAAAAAAGAAAACCTGTAGTCTGCAAATTTTTCTGAAAGCTGCAAGTCTACAACTATGGGACTAGAGATTTCTTTTTTCACTTCCCTTATTAAACTTTAGATCCTTTTTTGTTGTTATAGTTTGTAAGAGCATTAGTATCTCTTGAGTATTAAAGTTCTAACATTACCATCTTCTTCCACTGATTTCCTCAATATTATTTTTTGCTTGTTTGTTATATTTTGTGAAGTCCAAACTCTATCACCAAGTGATTTCCTAAGTTATATTTTGTAGGCAGAGGCAAGATGATAAGTGGGAACATGATCTCTATGAGGGTGCTGAGCTACGTGTATCAAGTATGGATTAAGAAAAATAACTCAAGAAACTATAATTGCTAACATTATTGAATGCAATAAACTATGTTTGGTTTTTGACCCTTTTTAATGGCTTTGAAGATCGCGAAGTCAGTAGACAAGATCTTCGACTAAAACTTCAAAAGAGAAATCCCTCACAAGCATCTCAAAGCATAAAAAGTTCCGTTCCGGGTGGGAGAGATCTACGTGAAAAGCTGTCTGGTACTATGAACTCCCAACCAATAAATGTTGATCCACCTAATAGAAAAGTCGAGGCTACCAAACCAGCTAGAAGAAGTGTTGCATATGAAGTTCCTGAGCCAGAAATTAAAAAAGTCGCCAGTATACCTTCTAAGAAAAAATCTCAGCAAAAGGCATGCATTTTCTTCTTTTCTGTTTATGTATGAAGCTACATTAAGCATGCACCGTCTGTTCATATTATGTGTTGCCTTACTAGAGGATTGTCGGAAAATTTGAATTAATTTCAGATGTTTTATTAAAGCTCTTATGATTCATTAAACTGTCCGAGCTTCTTTTTATTGTGATGTCACGGATAGCTGTTTGCAACTCCACTTCAGGGTCAATTGGAAACAACCTCTCTGTAATTACAGGGGTAAGGTTGCGTACACCCGACCGCCCCTTACCCCGTTTGTGCGGGAGCCATTGGGGTAATGTTGTTGTTGTTGTTGTTGTTGTTGTTTTATTAAAGCTCTTATGTTCTATAATATGATTTTGTAGTTCAATTTATTATTTCGTAACATTACTTTCTCCATGTTCATGGTTGTTGAAGATCAAATTTATATGTTTTTTTCGTGTCCCGATTCCTTGCATTATTTGTTCTATTACTACCATGCACTGCCTAAAGATGTTCGCACATTCAAAGTTATACACGCTCATTGATAGAGCCACTTTATCTATCTCTAAGTGCTAATTGTCTGGTGTAGGCCGATTCATCAGTGGAAGGTTTTTTGCATTCAATAGGCCTGGAAAAATATCTTATTACCTTTCAAGCTGAAGAAGTAAGTTAATCCTATGCTGTAAATGCTTATTTCCTTTGTTTGGTTCCATTGCTTGAGGTGATTTGTATTTTATATTTTGGACTGTACAGGTTGATATGACTGCTCTGGTACACATGAATGATGAGGACCTCAAGGCTATAGGAATTCCAATGGTAATATCGCCTGGCCTAAATCTTTTTTTGTATGCATTGTACTATGGTGAATTTAGTAATATTATTGTGTTCTCTTATTGGTCAAGAGGAAATATGTTTATTTAGTCCATGATAGTGAAATCTACTGAGTTTATGTATAGTAGTATCCGAAATCCCAATAGAAAATCACCCTCCCAGGTTTTGTCTCTCAAATGCTTTTTTTCAAATTGAGGAAGTCTGAACTTACACGAACCATGTATACCCTTAGAATTAGTGTTTGATTTGGATTGGTTAAATCCATTAGAATTTTATTCCCTGCTGGAAAACCCTTCAAACGTTTATATAACCTGCAAATAGGATCAGTTTTCTTAAAGTGGATCTGAAATCCTTAGACCAATTATGCAAAACTTCATATGATATATGTTTTTCATTTAATAATCATGGTCCATGAGAAGCAGAGAACTCGTCAATCGTTGCCTGATTTGATTCTACAAAAGAATGGAAACAAATGAAATTATGAGTGTTTGATTTAGACAGTCAAAATCAATTTAAGATTTTGTTTTTTGGGTGGATGGTTGGGTGAAAAAAATGTAGTGATTTTTTGTTTTTGACAGCTATGTCAGTCGGGCAATTGGACAAAGTGAAATCAATGTCTGTAGTTTGCTATTGTAATCCTATCACAATTGATAGCATTTTGCCTATCTGAAGTTTCATCTAATCTGTTCTTTTACTATTTTGGAAGACGACTATGTGAGTTGCTCAAACAATCCCAATCTGCCCTCTGGCTACTCTACAACAACATAACCCCAATGCCTAACAAGGCTCCCACACAAGCGGGGTAGGGTGGGTCGGGTGTACGCAACCTTACCCCTGTAATTACAGAGAGGGTGTTTCTAATTGACCCTAAAGTGGAGTTGTAACCGCTAGCCGTGAATTCACAATAAAAGAAGCTAAGACGGTTTAATGAGCCATTTTGCTTTAGTCCATTATAGTCTAAAGCCATAGAATGATGAATCTTTGGCCCCATCGAAATAATGGAAGCTGCCCTCTCGCTACTCTATTGTGAATTTTTCAGCTGAATTCCTCAAGTTTGGGGCTCTCGGTCGACAACAATTGTGTTATGCAATTCATTATTTCTTCGTCTTTTGCTTTCCTTTCGTAGCTGCAAAGTTTTTTTTTATATCATGTTGATTTCAGGGCCCAAGAAAAAAGATACTCGTAGCATTGGAATCCAGAGGCTAAGATCGGTAGGCAATGCAAGTCATGGATGTACCATTGGTTTGACGATCGGTGGGGTTGTATTTTGATAGGTATATGCCTGGATATAGCAGATTCCCCTCCCATTTTGTTAAACACTGTTTGATGTATCGATTGAATGGCTCGTAAATATGTTTCAGGTAAAATTACCATAGAATCCTTTGTTGACTATGATTTCTTCTGTATGGCTTACCAGTTCTCATGCAGTTCACCAAAACCAATTCTCAGAGATTCTGTGCTATTGGCATTTATTCTTCTTGGTTCCGCTAAATGCTGTTTATAACTTTTATTTTTGTTTAGTTAGTAGATGTTATAAGTTTTGTAGGTCCGTTTAGCGTTGAATTTGGGTTAAATCAAGAGACTCGAAATATGACTTTTTATCTCTACCATATTAGATATGAATTTAAACCGTCTTCTGGGTATAGTTTGAAAGATCAGTGCAACAATGTGATTTCTTTTGTATGTTTTTAGCTGGATACCCTTTTTCAGATCAGATGTCTAGTGTGAAAATTATTGACATTATTTGTGAGTATCACTTTTGAATACTGACGATTGGGGATCAAGAGTGAAGTGTCATTTGTTTCACGAAATAGAATAATTTCAGAAAAATTTACTCTATTCCACCAAATTTCATCCCATTTCATGAATCAATTTATTAACAAGTGGCAAGAGGCTAAAAGCCAGTAATCAAACATCTTGTAAATGACCCATTTTTTGTGTACAACCAACCCCAATGAATCTCTTAAACAACTGGTTAAATTAGATTGCAAACCAAATGTTATTGGACGCAAATAAAACATGCAGATGAGAAAACAGAATCAATCAGACCTATAACTTGATGAAGCAAATATAAACTGCAAATAGCAATAGTTTCACTTGTTAAGCTTTGACTTTGTTAAACATGAACCTCGCTGTTAAAAAGTGCACATGATTTTCAGAACAAGAAGGTTTTGCATATAGATTTGCTGAAAAAACACATGTAAGCTTTGAAGATAACATCTATCATATGCCGATAAACCTTAGCATCTCATAAATATTTAAGAAAGCGACACTGGAAGCACATACTGCAAAAATTGCACTCTCGGCTATTCTGTCCCAGCTTTTGTCGAAAAAACATTATAGTCTTCAAATCATGTGTTAAAGGAATCAACTAAGTTGCTTATTGAGTTTTAGCCTTCCATAACAAGTACTTGGCCTTTTCCTGCTTGTATCTTCTCCACTCTCTTAATGCTGCTAGGATTACATGCATCGACACCGGTAGAAAGAAAGGCTGCCAAAATCAGAAGCAGGATCCGTTACATGAGAATAGCTGTCATAACATAACCGCCAAGCCAAACAAGCAGCTTGATGAAATGGTTGGGATGGAAATTCCCAAGTCAAAAATCAACAAAGTATTATTATCCATATTTTAAACCAAATGACTTGTTTTCGACGGATAACTTCAAAGAGTTCTATCAAACAAATGATATTAGGATAATGTGAAGCATACCGAGTAGACAGCAAAACAATGCTCAAACGAGTAATAGCTGACTGACATAATTGACGGATGGAAAAAAGCATCCTCTGCCAAAGATCTGGCCTGCCTCGACGACACTGACAAGAGGAGTATTATAATAGTTAGCTGCCCCTTACGATTCCAGATAAAGCACCAGAGTTTCATTTGAAGCCACAATAATACATATATGTATATAAGTAGTAGGAGCTTACCAGCTGAAGCATCATAAACACCATTGCTGGCATTGACTTGAGCTAATTTCGATGATTCCAGAGAGAGCTTTACCTATTCAAAGATACATATTTCACATAAAATAGAAGCTAGCAAGTACTAAACCTTAACTTGAAATAAACAAGGATGGATATGAAATCACTCTGTAGGATGAACTAGACTGATAATGCAACCAAAAACACACACTCTAGCTTTAGCTAAGGTGTCAATGGACTGGTTAACCAAATCATAGCGAGTTTCTTTAACCAGCTCATTATGCTTTGTTAATAGAAAATGAAAACCAAATTTTGAAGCAGTGAACTGGTAACCAGTTCACCGCTTCTAGTGTTATGACAAACTAGCTTCTTGGAAGAGAGATTCATTGCTAATCAACATTATCTAACAAATGAAAAAAGAAATAAATTAATAGTACACTTCAATCAAATACAATAAACTTATGATTCATCGATCTGTGGCGTTCTATTATTTCTATAAAAATTTTAATGTATCAAAATGCTTTCCAAAGGAGAATGCAGCTGAAATGTTCAATAAAATAGAAAACAACCATTCAACTGCATCACTTTCTAAAACGTAAGAAAAAATTATTCCTTATTTTCTACAAACTGTATTGAACAGATTAAGGGAGAAATTTTCCACAAAATATATTTCAATGCAATTGGTCCTATAGACCACTTCAAAGTTGGCGCGTAACTAAATTCAAATTGAAGAATTTACTAGTAAAACCTAGCAGCAATAAACCTAACAAATGTTAGGAGACTAAGCATTTTTAGCAGAATTGAAATGAAAAATTTTAAAATTGAAACTCTGAAGTCTGAACCAGATTCTTTCAGATTTTTTGACACCCTAATAAAATTAGTATAAAATTCCAATTGAGATCTTAAAACTAAGTGTTGCCATAACTACGGATGCCATGAAAGTGAAAATGCAGTGGCAATACTGTAACTGCAGGTGGATAAAAAGAAAAGCTTCCAAATTATATATATATACATGCATTCAATGTTGCTTGGGGACTAAAGTACATAAAAACCTTAGATAGAACAATGATGTAATGTGCAGTGAACATAAGAAAGAACCCAAAATAAACAATAATTTGCTACAGATACTATGCAAAGAGATTCAATCCTTGTCAATATAAAAAGTTCAGTAGAATCTTTAGAAATTTTGTTTGATTTTATTTCAAAAGAAATGTTACAAGTTTTGTATTAAAGGGTTGTATATTAACATCTTCAAATTTTGCAATTTTTATTTTTTGGTTTTGAATAATTTAATAAAATGTAATTATATTTTCATAATTATATATGATATCTACAATTACGGATATATATTTATCTGTTAATTAAATTTTTATATATCATTAATTAGAAATATATGTTTTACATTGATTGTAACTTTTTCTTACTAGTGAAACCTCCATATCCAAATCAACCGTTACTAATTTGGTCATAATTAGATTATTCTTTATATCCCGGATCTTGAGTAATTGACTCAATCGTAATAATTAGTTTTTTTAACGTTAGGCAACAACTCTTTCTTGGCCTATAAAAGGTTGTTGATGCAAAATATTACAAAAAAATTTTCTTTTTTACTACCCTGTTATTCTGGATATAATATTATATTTCTATGCATGTTTTAGAAAACCGGTTGAAGAAGTTGTTTAATCCTGGAAGGAACTACAAGTATTCTGACAGTGTTTGCACGACTCGGCTTTTCAGTGTTCAAGTTATTTAACTTGTTTTACAATTTCAACCATAATGTGATTCTACATTTTTTTGTCATATTTATTTATTTAATACTAACATTTTCTTTATTTGTGATTATTCGCCAACAATTTAATGGAGATCAATCACAAAAATAAGAAAATATTATTATTAAATAAATAAATATAACAAAAAAAATAGAAACGCGTTATGATAGAAATTATAAAATAAGTTAAAACTTTAAACACCGAAAAGCCGAGTCGTACGAAATTGTCCTTAAAGGATACTTGTAGTTTCTTCCAGGATTAAACAGCTTCTTCAACCGATTGGTTGGAACAGGAACATAATTTAATATTATATCCAAAATAATATGGTAAGAGTAGAAAAAGCATTTTGTAATATGTGTAAAAAACATGGTGCAGCAACATCCAAATATAGGCTTTAAGAAAGAGTTGTTGCTCAACAATAAAAAAAACAATTATTTCGATTAAATCAATTACTCAGGGTATGGTATACAAATCATAAAGCACAGCTAATCATGACCAAATCAGAAGCCGTTGATTTGAGTATGTATGTCTGATATAAAAAACATTTGTTTCTAATTAATATAAACATAAATACAAAATGAATAATATATAAAAATTATAATAAACAAAAAAATATATATCTATTACTGTAACTGTTTTCCATATAGAATTATGAAAATATAATTATATATTATCAAGTTATTCAAACCAAAAATAAAAACATAGTTGTTACAAAATTTAAAGGTAGTAATATACAACCATAAAATACAAAACTTGTAACATTTCTTTTTAAATAAAATCAAACAAAATTTCCAGCATTGTTAGTGATGGGAGGGAGGCCGCATTTTGTCTCTAGAATAGCATCAAAAGACAATTCGAAAAAAAAGGAAAATGAGGGAATTAATTAAGAAGTACTTCAGACCTCATTGCATACAAATGGGCAAATTATGGCTCGACTGGGTTTTTTTTGATAGAGTAAACTTCAGATTACAAATAACCACCTTTGAGGGAATGAATGTAAGACTAAGCAGACTTGGTCAAAGTAAAAGCACAAAAGAAAAATGTCACAGTTTAGCAACTGACCTGCTTCCCTATTTCATCCTTAATAATCATCCTTGGTAATGATTGAACCTGCAGAAATAATCTTATCAAATTCTAAAGAAAAACCCAAATAAGGTTCCCAGGTTATCAATGCCAAACCATACCAATCTAGATAGGGATCCAAGAGTTGTAGCACTTGAATGAAGATTAAAACAAGTATGCTGCCGTGACAAGACATCCAATTCCCTACATGAGATTGATAAGCAATCAGAAACATGCTCATGGTAGTCTCTATATATTACGGTTACTTTGTTTTTTCACAAAGCAACCATTACTTTGCCTTTTTTTCATAGATGGATGAGTGTAATGAAATTTGATCCAGTACTGCGACAAAAACAAAGTAATGTTTACTTCAAAGCAACTATGGAAAGATACGATCCTAAGGTCATCTAACCCTTTATGGGAGGCCATGGTTCAAGTTTCTTGAGAGCAGTAGGAGAAAGGAGTACATAACCATACAAACTCAACAAAAGGCAGTTCCAATGAAGATATGATCCTAAGAACTCCAGCAAGAAGAATTTAATTGATGTTGAACTTGTCCAAGTCGAATTATGAAGTCCTTAAGATTCCAACTTCCTAACACTCTCGTTGTACATAAATATATCGCAAGTGTCAATTAGTACATCAATTTTTCTTGATTAAATGTTACTTTGATAAATGATGCGGTTACACAAGATATATTTCCAAAGGAATGCATGTAAGTGGGGTCGGCTACATGTAAACCCCATGGTAATCACGATAGGGTCGACTACATGTAAACCCCATGGTAATCACGATAAATTAAAAATACATTTTGAGCTCCAATCACCAATTTTAGATTGTAGCACAGCGAATCATTCATGTTCATGAGCTCCATTATACAAGTGTGATATGAGGATACCACAACAAATCTTTCTTAGCCTAAGTCAGAAAATTGAGCAAATCTCGGAAAGGATAATTTTTACCATTCTGTGAAACCTTTTTCACTAGGTAAGAGGGTGGAACCTCCATGTGAACCGGGATAAATACTTTCAGATTTAAAGCCAAATAGCTGCCGTAACTGCCCCATGAATACTTCCAAAACCTTCTCAAGATCCTGTTCAGAATGTCATGTACCAAACTTAAGAACGTAGCACATGGTATCTAGTCATTTCGAGCAGAGAAATCATAATCCTTCAACTACCATAGCTAGATGTGTGCCAGCAAAACACTGTTTATTCATATTGTAAACTTTAAATTGAACCATTTATGGATGCATAGGAAAAGAAGGCGAAATCTTATTCGTTTCACATTAACATAAAACCAAAAGCATATTAAAGATAGAATCTGAACCAGCAGCATGGATAAATGCGGACCTCCCATGGTGCTCTAGCAATGGAGCGCAGTTCTCCTTTGCAGTTGTTTATGTAAAAAATTATCTAGGGAAAGCACTTCCAGATTTTCCTAAGAAGGAATTACAGAACAAAGCATATATGATGTACTCTTCACCTGAATGCTGAACACCAAGTGCCACTGCCCATGCTTATTTGGTTAATATGACAATTATAAAATATTCTCTTTTGACCAAAAAACCTCCAGTTTTTATTATGCTGAATCAATATTCATTTAGGTTGGCTTCTTAAAGGAAATTTTCAGCTCTGTCCCGTGTAGTAGTGTTAATACAGAGAGATTTGAGAAAAATATTGTGCACATTTCCTTGAAATCAGGCTCTACTTATACCATGGAAGACTCTATTATGGAAACATAATTAAGCAAACCCCATAATTTCTCCTGTAATCTCTATTTACAGCTAGCATATATTCCAAATGATTCGAACAAAGGGCAAGTAAGATAGATATAGCTTCCAGGTATGCATAAAAATGTATCAGAGATCCTTGTCAGTACAAGAATGTTAGAGAGATGCAAGTATGTAAATTAGATAGGATAAGAGACAGAAAAGTATGGTGACTATGTGTAGAATATTGCTAAGAATGTTAACAGAATTACTAGTTATTAGCAAGCTTTTTATTACATATAATAGGACATCATATAACTCAACATAAACATGTGTTAGATCATATTTTGTAAGCAAACAACACAACCTACAGACATTTTTATGTTTCCTTTGGCTAGAATTTCATGGCGTCAGAAGATCCATATAGCCGACCCCACCTAGCGTGGGATTTAAGGCTTAGTTGGTTGGTTGCTTTAGCTAGAATTTCAATTGCAGTTAAGCAAGCATTCAACAATTCTCAAACAACTTGTAGATATAAAACTATATATCTCGCTGAACAACACAGTCACACAGGAACTGAACTACTTAAAACAAGTAACATAAGACATGGATATGCATCTAGCATTCAGTTCACTCATTCTATAGTTTAAAGCAACAAAGGAACTTGGATGGTCTCTAGGATAAAACATTTTACCTGAGTGGATATTTTATGCTTCCCATGAGGCTCACTTTCGGAATCTTTTGAGCACATTGGAGGATTCCACACCATAACACCTCCCCACATCTGTGGTCAATTATTAGGAATAATTCAGTAACATTGACAATGATTTAGCAGAAATAATAGGTTAGCAATCAGCAAGAATAAAAAAGAAAAAGAATAATAACTAACTGGTGAAATGAAGCCATTTAAATTAGAAATCTGTCCATTTGGAAGCTTTAGAAGAAGAGGACATTCAGCAGCAGATGGTACATATCTGAAAAGAAAACAACAGCAGACAGACATAAAGATTCAATAAGCAGGATTTTCCTTTTAATAAATAAAGCAGACTGCAAGAAAGTTTATAAGCTATTTGATGGAAAGATGCTGACTAGTGAGAACAACCACAAATGGTAAGAAACGTTCTACTACAATTACAGCTTGGTCTCAAAGATCTTAACCAACATTTTCTATGGAAAATGCATCCAATTGACAGGAAGGTACGTAAGATATTTGCATCACAGTACAAGGTGTGTTAAGAGCTAACTGGTTTAAAAATCATATATATAAGAAAAATATTTCAACTTAAACGAAGCAAAGGAGATCAAGCAAAAGAATATACACCACAAATTGCAATATCTTTGATCTTCCACCAGCTGCAATAGAAGTATCCAAGTGCCATTCATTTGAGTTTACCTATTCACAATATTTTGAAGTATTAGCTGAGGAAAAAAAATTAAGAATCAATTCAATGTAGATGTTGAGTAAGCCAGTCATAATGTGCACCAACACAAGGTATTCACGATTAGAGATACTTTCAAAGTAAGGAATGTCGAGAAACATACAAAGAAAGGCAGATCCTTCACACTAAAGATGTAGCTGTTCAGCTTTTCATCCCAAGAGGAGAATGAAGATTTGGGCGTATGGTACAGAACCTACTCAGAAAAAGTTTCGATGAGCATAACAAATAATTTCATCAAAACTTTGTGGCAAAATAATACTTTTGGCCCCTTCTATTGACTCCTTAGCTCTGAATTTTGATTTTGATTAAAACATATCCTTAATGAGCAGTGCATTAAGGTCATGAACTTTAATTTTAGGATTCCTGACATTTTAGAAAGCATGAAGTTATCGTCTATTGAGAGCTACTCTTAGTTAATTACCAATCAAAGTTCAAAGGCTATTTCTCCACAAATTAATGTCAAATTTTAGTCAAGTACAGGAGCCAAAAGTATGTTTTACCAGAATTTTAAGATTGATACCTGACTTTCCACTGTAATGTTTGCTATCAGCCCCAATGCTTCAATGACAGGGGCCAACAAAGTGTCATCTATACTCTGAAAATCCCTAAATACATAAGGGAAGAAAGGATTAAAGTAAAACATAAACATCATACAAAGATTGCTTCTACATCTCTAGCCAGAAAAAAGAAACGAATGAATTTATCTAGAAACTGAAACTTCATTCCTACTCTATCCATCAAACTGATATTACACCGCAAGTAAACCTAGAAGCTGACTTCATTTAACATACATAAGCCTTTTAGTTTCATTTCTCATAAAGCTGCTCCCAGCTAGAACACATACAATATCCTGTCACTAACTTCCAGCATGACTTAAACACTCTAGAATGAAATGTGTGGTGTCCATTGTTCTATATTATCTACCAAAATCAGATAATATATTGCATTCCTACTTCATCTATTAGTTAAATCCCATTAAAAATAAAAAGTTAAATCTTTACCAGTCATAAACCCAATCATGAGGATTTGAATTGAGCAAATTAAAAGATAGAACAATCCTTCCATCAGCTCCTACAGGCATGAACCCTCCACGGATCGATCCCTCCTCTCTACCTCCATTGGCAAACACCTTCACAAACATCTCTGCAACTCGTTCCACCATTGCCTCAGTTTCCAGATCCCTTCCCACAATCCAAGCATGCCGATACTTCCCCACAACAGCCCTTAGCTCCTTCACATCATCTCGATTCAGCACCACCACGCTATAAACTTTCCCGCCAAAATCCGAATCACCCAACACAGCCTCCAAAGCTTCATCGACCCTCTCTTCATCACCAAAACCAAAATCAACACCAGGAATCGTCCCACATTTGTACAAATAAGATGGATTGTCATCAAAGGACTGTTTACAATCTCCATCCGAAGAGTCCGAACTGACAGAGACAGTGAAATTACTAGAACAACTACCGCATTGGGGACTCCGGTTATTCATTTTGGACATTTTAGCGAGGATTGAGTTTTGAAGATGATTTGGACTGAGATTAGACCTAGAACTGGAATCTACGAATATAGCTTGGAATTTGCACGGGAATTGCAAGGGATTCGATCCGATATCCTTCGACAGCGTATCCATATCGTCGAATGGAAGCTGCGACCGGTAAATTTCCACGGATTTCCACAAAAATGGAAAACCTGTTGAAAAGGAAAAAACGATCAAGCAACAGAGAACGGAAGTTCATATATATTGCAAGTGATTGTACAAAGAGAGATAGAGAAAGGGACCTAAAAGGAAGGAGAAAAGCACAGAGAGAGTGAGGAAGAGGCGCTTCAATCCCGGTTTACTGGTGCGCATAGTGTTCGGGTCAAACTCCGATGCCGGATCTTGTAGTGGTGGTCCATCGGTTTCCGATATCTCGGACATCGGGTGAGCAGGTATCAGAGGTTCTGAGATTTCAGCCATTGCTGTACAAGGCGGAACTCTGGTTTGAGCTTTGTTGCCCAAATAGTCGAGCACAAAGTCGACTCTTATTTTGTTATTTAAATAATAAAAAATAATTATTTATCATAAGCCGTCTTAGCTCAGCTGGTAGAGCGCATGGCTTTTAACCATGTGGTCGTGGGTTCGATTCCCACAGACGGCGTTTTTTCATTTTTTTCCAAACCTCGAATATTTCTTAAAATTTTCAAACCCAATTGCAGCTAAATGAAAATGGCATTTAGGAAGAACAATAAACCAGTTTAGTAAGTGGTCAAAACCATCACATTATTGAGGTTCCCTATTGATAATATGCATATTTTCACGCTAAACGAAACCTCTAAACCAGATTCCTAACAATCAAAAATCTGTATGTTGAAGCTGTAATCAACGATTTCGTTCATTTGAGAAAAAAATTCGATAAATTCAACTATAGAAGACTAAATGAAAGCAATAGTCCAAATTTAAACTAAGGATGTTAACAAAGCTTTAAGAATTACAAATGAGAAGAATATTAAAGGAATTTCACTCTCATTAAATTGATAAGAAAAGGCCTAGTCATTACAAGTTCAACGTGAGAATTAAATCCACTGCCACTAATTGAAAACAATAAACCACTAATTAAATAATAATTAAAATAAAATTAATTAATTAAGTTACTTTTAACATTCCTCCCTTAAACTGAAATCTGCAAAAATCAGTTTAGGAAGTAATTTTCAGTGAAGAATATACTCCGAACATCTTTCAAAGCTTAACAAAGGCATCCTGCTTGAGTGGTTTGGTCATAATGTCTGCCGCCTGATTTTGACTTCTACAAAATTTCAAATTAATTATTCCATTGTTGCAAAAAACACGAAGAAAATGGAACCCCATATCAATGTATTTGCTTCTTTTATGTAAAATTAGATTCTTGGAGAGCTTGATTGTTGAAATGTTGTCACAAAATATTGTTGTGGCACCTTCTTGTTGAATCTCAAGTGTTTCAAGCAATCTTCTCAACCAAATGGCTTGACAGGAACAGGTTGCAGCTGCTACAAATTCCGCTTCCGTAGCTAACAAAGTAACAATCTCTTGTTTCTTTGATGACCATGATACAACGCCAGAACTCATAAAAAAACAAATCCAGTTGTTTTGGCTGCATAAAAAATCTCAAAATCAATTGTGCACTTCAAGTAATGAAAGATTCTTTTTGCAGCAGAGAGATGATTCTCAGTTGGACTTTCCATGTAACGGTTAATTAAACTAACACCATACATGATGTCAGGTCGAGTTGACGTAAGATACATCAAGCTTCCAACAATTTGTTTGTACAAGGTGGCATCTATCTTCTTTCCTGCTTCATCTTTCATCAACTTAGAGCCTAATTCAGTTGGAGTGGAAACTGAATTACAATTCTTCATATTGAATCTGTCCAAAATCTCGAGAGCATACTTCTTTTGCGAAAGAAATATACAATTGGTGACTTTCCTTCGCTTCCTGTCTTCATATATCCACGAGGTTGGTCAATATACACTTCTTTTTGACAGACTTAAAGTAACTCAGCTGAAGTAATAAAGCTTAAAGCACACAGCTGAAACAAAATCTAAATATCAAGCACTGAGTGGATATTACTAAGTAAGTGACTAAGTAGATACTCAGCCCAGAAACCACTCAGAGTTAAACTAAATATCTAGGTCAGCGGAGACTCAAAATTCTACCCTTGAATTTACTAACTCCCTTACAACCACAGACTATTCATTTTAACATCATTATTGATTTAATTATCACATTCTTAACTTAATTGTTATGATCAAAACTTAAGCACAACTAAGTCATCCACTGAGTTAGTCCAAACCCGTGCTTGGTTCAACAATCTCCCCCATTTTGATCAATGGCAATTAACTAAGTGAGAATTAAATCAATAAGATATTTATATTAGAGTTACCTTAAACTTATGCTTGATATGTCTTATGTTCAGCATCTTCAATCTGCTCAGAGTAAATGCTAACTCCCCCATAATTCTTAAATCTTCTGAGTTCAACATCCCTCATTACTTCTCATATATTATTGCAAGATATCAGAGCATATATATATATATATATATATATATATGGTAGAAAATATATGAAGTTAAGAAGATCTTAACTTAGAACAGAAAATGTAATCTTTCATTAATTAATAACTTGAGTATAGATAACAAAGAGTTAATCTATACTGAGTTTTACATTTAGCTCTAACGCTTACAAGAATTGTATTCCAATCCTTTGGCATAGGCGGAGCTCCCAAATTCGCTCTTCTTTCTTCAAAAGCCTGTTGATCCCATCTAGTCTTCTTCTCCTTGGGCAGCGCAATCTCCTTGCCTTTCATTTTTCTGGTCTCATGATATTCTCTTTGAATGCACTCCAGATCCTTAGATAGGTTATATGAAAATTCAGCAATCCTCTGTTCTCTTTCCTTCTCTTCCTTTTCTCACTTCTCGCGATCCTTCTCCCCCATTACCATTGCATCCAAAATGGCTTGAGTTTGAAGATTAAACAAACTCAGAGACTTCTCAAAAGTATCAAGTTGTCCATAAACATTAGATGAAAAATTCTGCACCAATAGCTTATAGATTTCTTGAGATATTACATCTTATTCTCTGAGAAATGCATAAGCCTACTAACTCGCGGGATTGAAAGAGATTGACTTGATATTAAGCGCTTAAACCTTCTTTGGAAATCTGGGTTAGACTGCCCAAAGCCTTAGCCTGATTATTTTCCCTCAGAATCCTCTCTAGCATGGGAGTGCTCCTAATGTGAGTAGTGACTTCATCATGAATTTTATCAATGGCTTCTCCATCGTTGATGACATATGCTTGAACTTGCTTGATTTGGTCTCTGATATGGCTAAGTTTCTGGTGAAGTGTAGGCTCCAGTTCAGCATCTGCCATAACTATGTCACTACTCAGAGCATCCGAAATGTTAAGCCTCTTTAAGGCATTTAGCACAACTCCCTCTGAATCCTTAACTCCCTTCAACATTTCCTCCTTCACTATCCTTAACTTAGTGTGTAACCCATGATTCTTGGTTACCACAGTTATCAGAGCATGAAGGCCATCAACAACAACATTTAAAATAGATGTGTTGTCTTCATTTTCCTTGCTGAGAATGCTATACCCATCAAGTACTTTCACCATTGCTTCAAGTAAGGGATTAAATTTGCTAATCATTAAGTTCCTGAAATCCTTTCCATCACTAAGCACTTTGCAGTTGCTTTCATATATCTTTTCCACCTGCCTTTTAAGCTTTGTAACCTCTAACTTCAAGCCACCAGCCTATCTACCTGTAATAGATAATAAGGGCAATACATAGGATACAATTGCCTTGACCAAGGAAAATTGGGTAGGTACAGATCTGATATGGGCTTTCATCTCTTCAACTGCTTCCACAAAACCCTGCACTGGCTCCACAGCCTTAGCAATCTTCCTCAAGACTTCCTCGGACAATAATGATTTAGCTATCTCAGCATCAATGTCAGCATTAGTCCTCAATCCTGGAAACTTTACTCTTCCCAACCTCCTTATATCTCCTAATAGTTCAGCGTTTGGGTTGAATTGGGGTTGCGGTTGTGGTTGTTAAGGTTGTTATGGTTGTCATTGCTCAAGAATCTCCTTAATAATTGTAGGTCCTCTAACTAGTGGAGGTCCTTCCAATTAAAACTGTTCATGCACAGGAGATCTTATGGGGGAAAGGTATGGGATGATAGCTATTTGGTCTGAGTTTGGGTCATTTTGGTCAGAGGCTTGGTTTGAGTTGGATGTGGATGGCGTTTGGCTTTCTAGTAGGGGTAAGGCAGAGATTCGTGTAGGTGAGAGTGGTGTTTCGGTGGATGAGTTTGGGAAAGTAAAGGGTTCTTCAGCTTCCTTCTCTTCTACAACACCTTCAACAACGGACTTACTGACCTGAGTCTGTGAATCCTCAGTCAGCTGAGCTCCATGCTTAACTACATTCTCCTCTTCCTCCTTATCTTTTAAATCTCCTTCATCCTCATCTATCACCATTTTCACTCTCTTCAGCCCCCCCTCTTCCTCTCCTTCCTAGCTTTCTTAGCTTCTTCAGCAGTTAGAGTGACCTTCTGGTCAGAGTTTAGCACATCAAATTCTATAGCCCCAACACATACCACATCATCTTCCTCCTCCTGCTCTTCTTGAGTTTTTATTCCCTCAAGAGCTCCTATCATCTCCTCTACTACCTCTGGCACTTCTTTCTCAGCCAAGATAGCTACAGCCTTTTACAAAATTTGCTCAGTGCTAGCCTTAGCCTTAGCTGCTGCTGCTGCTTCCTCAGCCTTTCTTCTTATAGTAGCTTCACTTTACTCCTGCTTCTTTTTGATTCTTTCTACCTCAGTAGCTTTTACTCGCTCAGCGTCCTCAACATCTTGGACAAATCTTGTCCCTCTTTTTCTTAGGCTGACCTACTTGGGGAATTGGAACTGATGTAGCTTCCTTTCCCTTAGTAGTCACCTAATCCAACTGAGCAACTTTTGCCTTCCTCTTCTTCTCCCTCGTCAAGGGCATTATGAGCACGGGCTTTTCGGTGATCCACAGAATGATGATGACTTAATGCTCTGACCTCTTATGGACTAATTGTTCTATTCTTTAATGGTCGAATCGTGTTTGGCAAGTACCTTTTTTATGATTTTGGACCTTTGAGGGTAGAATTAACCATTTTATTTCACTCATGTACAGTAATTTGTTTTACAATTTTCTATAAGATCCAAACATTTTCAGCAAGTCTCATTTATATTGTTAGATTCTAGACTCTCCGAGCTTTTCAGAATGTCAAGAATCACCGTAATCGAATGGTCTTAGTAAAAGTTATGAGAGTCGAAAGTTGAATAATCGGCCCCCCTAAAGCCCTAATTTCTAGAACCCTAGCTCCCCCCTTGTTGCTGTCGCCATCGCCGGCGACGGCGGCGACCGCCACTGAAGGGGTAGTCACCGCCACCCTTTATGGCGGTGAACGCCACCGAGGTGGCCACCCCTCACCACCATGGTGGCTTCACCGCTACCATGGTAGCAGTGGCTGCCATGTCCATGGCGGTGGCCGTCGTGGCTGTAGCGGCCGCCGCCGTGCTGACGGCAGCAGTTATAGCACGGCCATTTTTTGGCCGTGCCACTTCGTTTCCCCTCTCTCCTCATGATTGGGCTACATATTTTCCCTAAAAATTTGCCTAAGTCGGTGTATTTTTGAGTGTGGGAGTATTTAAACCCATCTAGGAGAGAGATTAGGGGGCTCTTCTCCAGAATTTAGAATTAAAATCACATTTTAGAGAGAAAAATGAAGAACTAGAGTGAGAAAGTTAAGAACTAGAGAGAGAGCTATAGAAAAGCATAGAATCTGGATTAATCTCTTCTAATCTCGATTTTTAGTTGTTCTTTAGCTTAATCTCATAGCTTAAACACTAAAATCAATTAGAAATCAGAGGTTAAAATGGATTAAATGGGGTTTTATAGACTTTTTCGCAAAGTACAACCTAAATAATCCGTCCCTATTTTCGTCACCAATTCCATCACCATTTTGTCTAAAAATCATCAAAAGCTTGCCAAACATCTGATTCGAGTCTCCAAAGTTAGATTCACGGCCTAGTGGCAACAAAACTGAGTTCCATCATCTATTTACTTATTTTTATTGCTTTCTTGTTGCTGTTCTTGGTGATTTTTGTGTTGTTTCTTCATTGGTTTGGTGTTCTTGGAAAACCGTCGGAAAATAACCTGACCTCTATAGGGATGGCCTCCACCTCTATCCTTATAGCCTTGACCGCTAGCGGTGAAGGCTATAGTTACGGAGGTGAACTCCACCCCTATAGAGGTCTTGTATTTCTTGCATTTTTTCAGTATTTTCATATCCAAATTCATTGAATCAAGATTATTTGGGTGTTTTAAGTCCAGATCTGTTGAAATATAGCTGATTACGACTTCAAACTTTGATGATTATGAGTTTATGGATGCAAGAACATCGGGATACCCCTTAAAATTGAGCTTCGGTGGTTAAGGCTGTAGCAACAGCCCTGATCGCCGTTCCTATAGCGTCCATCGCTACCGTTGTAGTGATGGAGGCTATAGCAATGGCGGTCAAAGCTGTTGTCACAGCTTTGACCGCCAAAACTTGATTTTAAGCCCTTTTGTTGTTGTTTCTTTGCGTGTTTGGCCCCGATTTACACCCAAAAATTTTTCTAAAAATCATAAAAATTCTGAAATAAATTAATATTATTTTTAATCTATTTTATGTAATTATTTTATTATTTAATTGATTAAATAGCCATTAAATGCTTAAAAAATATCTTTTTAACTCTAAAAATTCCCAAAAAATATTTTTCTCCATAATAAAATTTGATTTTCTGCCTTTTATTATTTATGCATTATTTGTGATTGTTTGTGATTTATTTATCATGTTTCGAGCCATTTCGGTGTTGGTAGGTTCGGCTAAGGCCCGATTTCGGTCTCTATTTATTCGCTTTATTTATTCGCTTTATTTACTTTCCCGCATTAGAAAAATGTATAGGTATTTGTAAAGCCATGTAATAATTTATTTACTTACTTTATTTACCACTTTCGTGTGATGTATGGCTATATAAATCGAAAACTCCAAAAATTAACCGGATTTAAATCGCATAAGAACTGAAGTCGCTCTTACTAAAATGTAAGCACTTTTGATTTAATACATGAAAAGTAAGCAACATCATCCAAACTTGGAATCTCTGTTTTAAAGTACGGTCCAACCACCCGGTGGAAATATTGTACCCGAATTTCCGATAGAACTAAACCGGGTGGCGACTCTATCTTAAAATACGGGATTTTAAGTCTCGTATCCCTTAACATGTAAATTGGACTTAAATTCAACATCAATATCGATTTTATCAATCTATCTTTTTATCATGCTAAAATGAGGATCAATCCCTCCGGCTCGCTTCGCCGCGCTCGTTATTTCCCCCGTGCTATGCATCTCACGCGAGCCTGGTCGGGAAAAGGTCGTCCGCTCACAGTATAGGTTAAAATGGATTAAATAGGGTTTTAGAGACTTTTTCTCAAAATACGACCTAAATAATCCGTCACTATTTTTGTCACCAATTCCGTCACCATTTCATCTGAAAATCATCAAAAGCTTGCCAAACGTACGGTTCAAGTCTCCAAAGTTAGATTCACGGCCCAGAGGTAACAAAACTGAGTTCCATCATCTATTTACTTATTTTTATTGCTTTCTTGTTGCTGTTCTTGGTGATTTTGGTGTTGTTTCTTCGTTCTTGTTTGGTGTTCTTGGAAAACCGTCGGAAAATAACCCGGCCTCTATAGGGATAGCCTCCACCTCCATCCTTATAGCCTTGACCGCTACTTTCATAGCGGTGAAGGCTATAGTTACGGAGGCGAACTCCACCCCTATAGAGATCCCGTATTTCTCTCATTTTTTAGGTATTTTCATACCCCAAATCCATTGAATCAAGATTATTTGGGTGTTTCAAGTCCAGATCTGTTGAAATATAGCTGATTACGACTTAAAACTTTGATGATTACGAGTTTATGGATGCAAGAACTTCAGGATCCCCCTTAAAATTGAGCTTCGGTGGTCAAGGCTGCAGCAACAGCCCTGACCGCCATGGCTATAGCGTCCACTGCTACCGTTGTAGCGGTGGAGGCTATAGCAACGGCGGTCAAAGCTATTGCCACAGCTTTGACCGCCGAAACTTGATTTTAAGCCCTTTTGTTGTTGTTTCTTTGCGTGTTTGGCCCCGATTTACACCCGAAATTTTTTCTAAAAATCATAAAAATTCTGGAATAAAATAATATTATTTTTAATCTATTTTATTTAATTTATTTTATTGTTTAATTGATTAAATAGCCATTAAATGCTTAAAAATGCCTTTTTAACTCTAAAAATTCCCAAAAAAATATTTTTCTCCATAATAAAATTTGATTTTCTGTCTTTTATTATTTATGCATTATTTGTCATCGTTTGTGATTTATTTATCATGTTTCGCCATTTCGGTGTTGGTAAGTTTGATTAAGGCCCGATTTCGGTCTCTCTTTATTCGCTTTATTTATCCGCTTTATTTACTTTCCTGCATTAGAAAAATGTATAGATATTTGTAAAGCCATGTAATAATTTATTTACTTGCTTTATTTACCACTTTCGTGTGATGTATGGCTATATAAACTGAAAACTCTAAAAATTAACCGGATTTAAATCGCATAGGAATTGAAGTCGCGTTTATTAAAATGTAAGCGCTTTTAATTTAATACATGAAAGCAACATCATCCGAACTTGGAATCTCTGTTTTAAGGTACGGTCCAACCACCTGGTGGAAATATCATACCCGAATTTCCGGTGGAGCTAAACCGGGTGGCGACTCTATCTTAAAATACGGGATTTCAAGTCTCCCGTATCCCTTAACAAGCAAATTGGACTTAAATTCAACATTAACATCGATTTTATCAATCTATCGGTTTATCACGCTAAAATGAGGATAAATCCCTCCGGCTCGCTTCGCCGCGCTCGTTATTTCCTCCGTGCTATGCATCTCACGCGGTCCTGGTCAGGAAAAGGTCGTTCGCTCACAGTATAGGTTAAAATGGATTAAATAGGGTTTTAGAGATTTTTTCTCAAAATACGACCTAAATAATCCGTCACTATTTTCGTCACCGATTCCGTCACCATTTCGTCTGAAAATCATCAAAAGCTTGCTAAACGTCCGGTTTGAGTCTCCAAAGTTAGATTCACGGTATACAGGTAGCAAAACTGAGTTACATCATCTATTTACTTATTTTTATTGCTTTCTTATTGCTCTTCTTGGTGATTTTGGTGTTGTTTCTTCGTTCTTGTTTGGTGTTCTTGGAAAACCGTTAGAAAATAACCTGACCTCTATAGGGATGGCCTCCACCTCCATCCTTATAGCCTTGACCGCTACTCTCATAACGGTGAAGGCTATAGTTACAGAGGTGAACTCCACCCCTATAGAGGTCCCGTATTTCTTGCATTTTTTAGGTATTTTCATACCCAAATCCATTGAATCAAGATTATTTTGGTGTTTTAAGTCCAGATCTGTTGAAATATAGCTGATTACGACTTGAAACATTGATGATTCGGAGTTTATGGATGCAAGAACATCGGAATCCCCCTTAAAATTGAGCTTCGGTGGTCAAGGCTGTAGCAACAGCCCTGACCGCCGTCACTATAGCGTCCACCGCCCCTTGTAGCGGTGGAGGCTATACCAACGGCGGTCAAAGCTGTTGCCACAGCTTTGACCGCCGAAACTTGATTTTAAGCCCTTTTGTTGTTGTTTCTTTGCGTGTTTGGCCCCGATTTGCACCCGAAAAATTTTCTAAAAATCATAAAAATTCTAGAATAAATTAATATTATTTTTAATCTATTTTATTTAATTATTTTATTATTTAATTGATTAAATAGTCATTAAATGCTTAAAAATACCTTTTTAACTCTAAAAAATTCCCAAAAAATGTTTTTCTTCATAACAAAATTTGATTTTCTGCCTTTTATTATTTGTGATCATTTCTGGTTTATTTATCATGTTTCGAGCCATTTCGGTGTTGGCAAGTTCGGTTAAGGCCCGATTTTGGTCTCTCTTTATTCGCTTTATTTACTTTCCTGCATTAGAAATATGTATAGGTATTTGTAAAGCCATGTAATAATTTATTTACTTGCTTTATTTATCGCTTTCATGTGATGTATGGCTATATAAACCGAAAACTCCAAAAATTAACCGAATTTAAATCGCATAAGAACTGAAGTCGCGCTTATTAAAATGTAAGCGCTTTTGATTTAATAAATGAAAAGTAAGCAACATCATCCGAACTTGGAATCTTTGTTTTAAGGTACGGTCCAACCACCCCGGTGGGAATATCGTACCCGAATTCCCGGTGGAGCTAAACCGGGTGACGACTCTATCTTAAAATATGGGATTTCAAGGCTCGTATCCCTTAACATACAAATTGGACTTAAATTCAACATCAACATCGATTTCATCAATCTATCTTTTTATCACGCTAAAATGAGGATCAATCCCTTCGGTTCGCTTCGCCGCGCTCGTTATTTCCCCCGTGCTACGCATCTCACGCGGTTTGGGTCGGGAAAAGGTCGTTCGCTCATAGGCATCTCTTCCCTTAATTCTTCTTCAGCCAGCTTCTCCTCCTCTATCTCCTTGGGGGTCAGTTCTCTGCCCTTATCTTCTTTATTTCCCTTAGAAGATCTTGTTTTCTTGGGAACAACTGTTGGAACTGAGCTCGTTGAGCTTCCTTTCTTCTCTTTCTTGAAGTCTTTCCTAACCTCCTTCTTTACAACATTTTTTTCTAGCATATTCTCCTCTCTCTGCTTTGAGTTTGGTAATCCTCTCAAGCTCTTTAGCCACAAAGGCACTAAGGTCTGATCCTCCTCATGGGGCTAGATAGGTTTCATCTCCATGATAGCCTTAGGATCCTTCATTCTTACTTCCCCTAGTTTCAGCTTAATGTACTTAGTGTTGGAAGGCCTCTTATTAGCTTTTAGTCCATGAAAATGTACATTGCTCAGGACTCTGGACTCTATTACTTTCATCTAAATGTTGTTCTGCGCAACCCATCCTTCCATATTGATTTCATACGCCCCGCAAATCTCTATCACCAATTGCCCATACATCATGTGCTTGGTGACTTTAAGAAATCTGTGCAGGATAGCCATGGGCCAATTTATGCTCATTCCATGGGTTAGCGCATAGATGAACCCCCTTTCAAACTTAGAACAACTTCATGTAGATCCAGTCTTAGGCAACATAACTTTAGTGACAAGTTCATGTGCCTGCTTCCCTTCTTTGATGAACATAGAGGCGATGAGTTCACCCACTTTGTAATCCTCAGGAACTTCGTAATCTATGGAAATATCAACATGATCTTCATCATTGATGACTCACAGTCTGAGTCCCCTCTCGCGCATACCCAACAAACCTGCAATAAGCTTTGAGGGTAACATACACTTTCCTCCCCATGATAGTGGTCACGAAAAGATCTTTCTGACCTTCCACCATGTGGATTCCATGATAAAATCTCTCAACCATTTCTTCATAACAGCCACCGGACAATTCAAAGAATCCTCTTAAGTGGTGTTGACGCGCCCACTTCCTAAATCGCTCAATACTGCAGAAACTCAGCATATCTATAGTAGTTGGCTTTTCAACTTCCATCTTCTCCATAATGCACCACTTCGTTGGAATATACTTGGTTACTCTTCGTATATACCTGCAAAGCTACGTGTACAACTCATAATCCATGATCTTATGATTCAACGGTTAGATTGCGTAACGTATACCGTAGGATAAATGAGGGCGAGAAACATGGGATAACTGCTCTGAATATGGATCATTTCATAACTTGCTACCATTTCTATCAAGATTAAATTTGAAAGATAACCGATGACAATTAATGATGTGTCCAAAATTCAAGCGGCAAAAGAAATATATAACCTAATTCACTAAAGCTTAGAGTATGCCCTAGTTTGGTCAGCTCCGGAATAGGTCAGAGTGAGATGTATTTCGTCAAATTGGATTGGACATTCCGATCAGCTATCTTAGCGTGTTAAATTGATCCTATCCAATAGGCTTTGTGAATATGTCAGCTCGCTGTTCTTCAGATGGAATGTATATGAGCTTGACTTCTCCTTTTAGTACATGATCCCTTATGAAGTGAAGTCTAATATTGACATGCTTCATCTTGCCATGTTGAACTGGATTCTTAGATAGGTCACTTGCACTCTTATTATCACACATGACTTCAAGTCACTTAGACTTTATACCATAATCCTTCAGTTGCTGCTTGATCCATAGCAGTTGTGCTAGATAACTTCCTGCAGCCATGTACTCAGCCTCAGCTGTACTCAGAGCCACAGAAGTCTACTTCTTGCTATACCATATTACTAGATAATCACCAAGGAAATGACAACCTCCTAGGGTGATTTTCCTTTCAAGTTTGTCTCTTCCATAGTCAGCATCAGTGTATCCTCTTAGAGTGAAGTCTGCATTACTTGGATACCATAAACCTGCATCAATAAAGCCTAGCAAATACCTGAGAATTCTCTTAACAGTAGCTAAGTAAGATTCTCTGGGGTCAACTTGATATCTTGCACAATAATATACAACATATTGAATGTCAGGCCTACTGGTAGTTAAGTAAAGTAGAGATGCAATAATACCTCTGTAGAGCTTACTCTCTACAGGTTTACCTTCCTCATCCTTACTCAAAATTGTATTAGTGGTCATGGGTGTTGACATTGGCTTGGCTTTGTCCATGTCAAACTTTTTGAGTACTTCCTTGGCATACTTAGCTTGGCTGATGAAGATTCCATCTTTGCTTTGCTTGATTTGCAAACCAAGAAAGAAATTAAGCTCTTCCATCATTGACATTTCAACTTCCTTCTTCATCTGTTGATTGAATTCTTTGCATAGCTTTTCATCAGTTGCTCCAAATATGATATCATCAACACATATTTTGACTAGCAACACATCTTGATGCTTCTTCTTAATAAACAGAGTTGTATCTGCTTTTCCTCTGACATAACCTTTGCTGATTAAAAAGTTAGTCAGTCTCTCGTACCAAGCTCTTGGAGTCTGTTTCAGTCCATATAGAGCTTTCTTCAGCTTGAAGACATGATCTGGATACTTGGGGTCTTCAAAGCCTGGGGGATGTCTGACAAAGACTTCCTCTTGAATATATCCATTAAGAAATGCACTCTTAACATCCATTTGAAACAATTTAAAGTTTATATGCGATGCAAAAGTAAAAAGAATTCTTATGGCTTCAAGTCTTGCTGCTGGTGCAAATGTTTCTCCATAAGCAATACCTTCTTGTTGATTGTAGCCTTGAGCAACCAGACTCGCTTTGTTTCTGACAATATTACCAGCTTCATCTAGCTTGTTCTTGAAAACCCATTTGGTGCCTATGATTGACTATTCTTTGGGTTTCTCTACCAAATCCCAAACTTCATCTCTTCTGAATTTGTCTAGCTCTTCTTGCATTGCAATCATCCAGTTGTCATCAAACTAGGCATCTTCAAACTTCTTTGGTTCAGTCAATGATACAAATGCTGAATGACTCATCATTCTGTTCAGCTGACCTCTAGTCAGCACTGGATTTTGCACACTGTCAAGAATCTTGTCAACTAGGTGATCTCTCCTTGCTCTGACTTTTTTAGGTAGATCAAGATTCGCTCGTTGGGCTACTGTCATTGGTTGAGCATCTACATCATCACCAAAGTTGATTGATTGATCTAAGTCAACTTCTTCATTTTCTTTTTTTGGTACTAGATCAGGGATTATTATGGGCTGACTGACTAATCCGTTGACTTGATCCTTTTCTCTTTCATCATCACTGGCTTCTCTACCTATATTGTTAGTTTCATCAAAATTTACATGCATGGACTCCTCTAAGATGCCAGTCCTCTTGACATACACTCTATATGCCCTACTGTGTGTTGAGTAACCCAGAAAGATTCCTTCATCAGCCTTAAGGTCAAATTTAGCCAATTGGTCTTTAGTGTTTAATATGAAGCATTTACAACCAAAGGCCTTAAGATGACCAACCTTGGGCTTGCGCCCCTTCCAAAGTTCGTAAGGAGTTTTATTCAAAACTGGGCGAATTAAAACCTTGTTTAGAATGTAACAAGCTGTGTTAACAGCCTCTCCCTAGAAATACTTTGGTAGATTGTTATCACTCAGCATAGAACGACCTATCTCCGCAATAGTGTGATTCTTTCTCTCAACAACCCTATTCTGCTGAGGTGTATGAGGAGCAGAAAAATTATGGTCAATACCATGCTTAGAACAGAATTCCTCAAACTGCCTATTTTCAAATTCTCTTCCATGGTCACTGCGAGATTCTATTAATTTTAAGGTCTTTTTCATTCATGATTCGGGTAGCCAACCTAAAGAATGATTCAAATGTTTCATCTTTGCTTGAAAGCAAGACAATCTAAGTGAACCTGGTCAGATCATCTACAACCCCAAGGGTGTATTTCATTCCACCTAGACTTGTTGGCACAATAGGCCCAAACAAATCCATGTGTAAGAGATCAAGGGGAAGAGAAGAAGATATATCAGCTAATGATTTAAAGGTCTTCCTAAAATGTTTCCCAAGTTGGCATGCTGAGCAGAGTCAATCTTTTTCAAAGGCTAGATTGGGTAATCCCTCAACAAGTTCATTTCTGGCTAATTTGGACAGATTGGTCATATTGATATGTCCTAACCTTCTGTGCCATAGCCATGAGTTTTCCTCCTTAGAAATTAAGCATATATCATTGGAGCCGGGGGATAAATCAAACATATAAACATTATTAATTCTAGGAGCATAAAGAATAGTTTGGTTAGAGTTACCATTAATGACTGAGCAACCCGCTGAGTCAAATATCACTTTCATGCCTTTGTCACATAGCTGAGCAACGCTTAGCAAGTTGAACTTTAGGCCTTTCACCAGAGACACATTATCAATTGAAGGCTTCACTCCTATAGTGCCATTGCCAACGATCTTTCCCTTTTTGTTGTCTCCAAAACTGACACTTCCATTCCTTCTTCGCTCCAATGTGATGAATTTCTTTTTATCACCTGCCATATGCCTCGAGCATACAGTATCCAAATACCACATTCTTCTATGATCAGTGGATCTCAGGCTCACCTGCAAAACAGTTAAGTTTTCTTAGGTACCCGTGCCTTTTTCTGGCTGGGTCCTCCCTTATTAGTGGTGGTCATCCTTGACCAGTCATACTCATCATAGTAACCATTTTTGTGCCTACACATCGCTGTAGCATGTCCTGGCTTACCACAAAAACTACAAGCTTAGGACTAGGCCTGCTCACCTTACTCTTTTGAGAAACCTTCTCATAGTGGTGAGTGCGGTTACTCTAAGTACTCCTGCTAGGTTGAGGAGGGACCCGCACCTCTTTCAAAGTTGTTAATTTAGCAGCTAGCTCATGCAATCTCTTAGTGAGTTTGCTGTTATATCTATTTTGGTACTCAGTTTTTTCCATCAGGTATAGGATATCAAGTGAGGTAGAAGAATTAACGTCTTCTAGATCATCACACCTCCTCTGAAGTACTTTGATGTATTTGGTTAACTTCTTAGTCACATTAATAACATCATTAAGTACTGCGGCAAGCTCATCTGAAGATAAAGGGGGTTCAGAACTTACCTCAGAGTGATTTCCTTTGTCTCTCCTTTGGTTAGCTGATTGTCTGACAGTGGAAGTAGTTGGTTGGTCAGCTGACTCTGAGTGAACTAGATCATCCTTAGCCATTAGACACACATTGGCAGAATCTTGTGCCTATTCATCTGAGGATGATGACTCTTGTTCAGAGTCACTCCAGGTAGCAGCAAGGGCTTTCTTACTTTTCTTCTTCTTGAACTTATCTTTCTTGGCCTTAGGATAGCTCGACTAAATATGCCCCTTCTCACCACATTTAAAGCATTTGATGTCTTTGTCATGCTCTTTGTTGAATTCCTTTCGTGGTCTATCAACTGCTCCCTTCTTATACTTACCTGTCTTTCTAAACTTTTAAAATTTCTTATCTTTTCCCAGATATCTCCTCAAATTCTTGGTCATTGGAGTTATCTCTTCTTTTCTGTCCTCTAGATATCCTTCCTTGGAGGAATCTTCTTCTTCATCATCATAAGCTCTTAAAACAACAGCTTTGCTAAAGCTTTCTTTCTCTTTGGACCTGTGTTTCTTAGACTCATCTTCGTATTGCTCTAGAGACATCTCATGAGTCAGCAGAGTTCCAATCAGCTCATCAAACGTGTAGGTCTTCAAGTCATGAGCCTCTTCAATAGCACTCTTCTTGGCTTCCCAATCTTGAGTCAAACTTCTAAGGATCTTCTTGACAGTCTCTTCTTCTGTGAAGGTCTTGCCAAGTCTTTTCAGCTCATTGACTATATTCATGAACCTGGTGTTCATGTTGGAAATATCCACCTTGGGCTTCATATGAAACCATTCATAATCCCTCATAAGGATATTGATCTTGGATTCTTTCACCTTGTTAGTACCTTCATAAGTTACTTCCAACTTCTTCCAGATTTCTTTTGTTGTCTCGCATCCGAAAACGCGATTGAACTCAGCAGCATCAAGAGCACAATGAAGATAGTTGATAGCAGCTGCATTTTCTTTCAATCTGATCAAGTCCCGATTGTCTCATTCATTAGAGTACTTATCAACCTTTACTCCATTCTTTATGATGGTGGGAACATATGAGCCTTCAACAATAGCCATCCAAGCATGCATACTTTGAGACTGGATGAAATTCTTCATCCTGTTCTTCCAATAAGTATAATGCTCTCCGTTGAACATAGGAGGCCTGGTGACTGACATGCCTTCAAGCAGAATATAGGCTTGAGCCTTTCCACTGGATTCTCCTTTGTATTTCATGGTCTTTGTCTCAAATATTGTTAAATCTATGAAATGAGAACGGCTTTGATACCACTTATTGGTCCCTATGCATACACTCACTGAGTCAGAGGGGGGGTGAATGACTCACTCAAGAACTTCTAAAACTTTTCGCGATAATAAACTGCTCCGCTGAGTGGGTTCAGCTGGCTGAGTGAAATAACTGGAAAATGCGAATAAGTAAAGAACACAGAGATTTTATACTGGTTCGGCAACATATGCTTACATCCAGTCCCGAGAGAGTGTCTTTGCTTTAATCCACTAATCTCAACTCCTTTACCGTAGGCGGAGAAGCCTTTCATAAATTCCCCAATTACAGTAAGTACCCTCCAAACTGCAATCGCTCACCCTCTGACTAGAATACCCTCTTCTATCAGCAGCTCACAACGAGTCTAAACAAGAGCTGGACTCAACTTATAGAAACGTTGATCCGGTTAAAAATGATCTAATATAACAATTGATTGATCTAATCTATTCTCCCTTGTTCTAAAGCAGATTTTAGCTGGTTTGTGCTTTCTTGCTTGAATTCCTTTAAAGCTTGTATTTTGATAGAGTTTAGCTTCTTGAGAAATTCAGGTGTAGTCACCAAGTTCTAACGCTTGCCTTCTTGCTCCTATTATAGCTGGATTGAGAAAGTACCCGTTGAACTTGTCTTGGCATCTTCTGAAATTGACAGCTCAGTAATTCACCCGTTGCTTCTTCAAATCGATCCGTTAAGAGATAGAATTGCACCGTTGTGAAATACATTTTAATCCATTAGATTGAAATTCGAGCTCCAATTTGAATTCCTTATCGTTTGATGCCAGTCTTCTGTTAGAGAGAACTGGCGCTAACTTACCACGTGTCTTCATCTCATTCCCTCTGGTATTTTGACATGTTGCATAATACGCGATACAAGGTTGGTAGATCTGCAGAGTTACCCAAAGTGGCAATTGACTTATTGCAGCTTTACATTGGAAGACTTTGTCATTTTCTTCGTAATTCTGTGACTTGTCAAGGCATTAATTCTTTTTGTCTTTGTCTCATTATTGTTCCTACAAAAAGTAAAACTAAAAGCGAAGATACCTTTTTACCTTAAAAGGTAAGGTCAACAGCGTTTATAGACTTAAAGTAACTCAACTGAAGTAATAAAGTGTAAAGCACACAGCTGAACAAAATTTAAATATCAAGCACTAAGTGAATATTACTAAGTCAGCAACTAAGTAGATACTCAGCCCAGAAACCACTCAGAGTTAAACTAAATATCTAGGTCAGCGGAGACTCAAAATTCTACCCTTGAATTTACTAACTCCCTCACAACCATAGACTATTCATTTTAACATCATTATTAATTTAATTATCCCATTCTTAACTTAATTGTTATGATCAAAACTTAAGCACAACTGAGTCATCTGCTGAGTCAGTCCAAACCCGTGTTTGGTTCAACACGTATCGAAAATGCCAAAGCCATGCAGGACCCTTCACTTCAGCTACCAAACAAGTTTGAGCTACTTATAATTTTAATGGGAACAGCATGTTTGCATTCATTTGAACATTAGCAATACCACCCTTTACAGGATCATAAATTTCACAAACTCCATTTTAAATGGTTATAATGTAGCCCTTTTTCTGCAACTAACCAACACTTAACAAATTGCACTTTAGATCAGGAACATAAAATACATTAGAAATAGTTTCCACAAAACCACTCTTTTATGCTAATTTTGATATCACATTTTCCCTTGACTTTAACTTTTGAACAATCACCAAAACTGACATTTGAATGAAAACTTTCATTTAAATGAGAGAAAAGAGACTTGTTACCACACATATGATTGTTGCAACCTCTATCCACGAACCAAGATTCGGAAGAAGGTTCATCATTTGTATGAACAATCATCAACAATGTCTCCATCTCTTGATTGTCGATAAAATTTGCTCTCTCCTCGTTTTCTTTGTCACTGGGAAGCTTTGTATAACATTCTGATCGAAAGTGACCAAACTTGTGACATCTAAAGCACTCTATCCCAGATTTGTCAAGGTGCTAATCCATTCCTTTGCCTTTGTTCTGGATTTTTCCATCAGTGGGTTTGAAATGCCTGCCACCATCTCAACCTCGTTCTCCCCTTCCTCTGCCTCTGCCTCTGCCTCTGCCTCTAGCTCTTCGTCTAAAGTTTAAGGAATGAGTAGGGACAAAAGCCTTCAAAGCTTGTTCCTCCGAAGTTGAACTTCGATTCAACTTCTGTTCATGGACTAATAGTGAGCTCTGCAATTCATCAAAGGAAAAAGTGTTTATGTCCTTCGATTCTTCAATTGAACATACGACATAATCAAATCTGGGCGCCAAAGAACGCAATATCTTTTCAACAATGGTAGCATCCTCCATCTTCTCACCATGAAAGCGCATCTTATTGCTAATCTCCATTGTTCTGCCAAAATAACTTGTAATCGACTCTCCATCTTTCATCTGTAAACTCTCAAAGTCTCACCTCAAGGCCTGAAGCTCCTTCATATTTCTTCTTCATTGAATCCCAAATCTGCTTAGGGGTATCTTTGCATAAGATGGTCTCCAAGATTGAACGATCAATAGCCTTAAATAAGTAATTCTTGGCTTTGAGATCCTTCAATTTCATCCGTTCAATTTCTGTGCATCTGATAGAATTGCTCCATTTGCTGATACAGGAACTCCAATCGAAAATACTTGCCATATTCCTTCGATCTCAGGAAATTTTCCATCAACATGCTCCAATGGCCATAATGGCCATCAAAGTGAGGAATTGCGGATTGAACAAAGTTGTTTGCCATTGACAACAATTTTGATAACTCACAGGAACGCCAATTTTAGGCTCTGGTACCACAGTTAACAAAACTTTAAAAATTACAGATGAGAAGAATATTGAAGGAATTTCACTCTCATTGAAATTGATAAGAAAAGGCCTATGAATAAGGCATTACAAGTTGAACGTGAGAAGTAATTGCATCCACTAATTAACAAAGTGGTCCACTAATTAACTTCCTGTAAATAAACGTTCTGACACTAATTGACTACATCAAACGACTAATTAAAATAAAACTAATTAATTAAATTATTTTAACAGTGGAATCCTTATAAAACTAAATGGAAATGGAAGTTGCAATCAACAATAGGCATCAAAGCTTCTAAATTTAAAAGATTTATCAAAATTCCAGATTAATCCCATTCTTCAACAGCCATTTCCATTACATCCCCACAAAAACTTCCCGAAACCCGAATTACTCAACACAACTAATTCTTGTATCCCATACCTTGAACTTGAAGACATTGGTTCTCTTCTAACAACCGATCGTATTCAAGTAAAAGGTCAGCAGATTGTCTCTGAAGAGAAACGACATGGGCTTCTGCAGTTTCGATCTTTTTATCCTTTTCGCTGTTTTCCAACTTCAGCTTCTTTAGCATCTCTGAGAGCTCACGGTTCCGTTCTTCTAGAAGCTTCATCTCTTTGATAGAGTTCTCTTCTTTCTCTTTAAGCTGCATAATCTCTTTCTGGAGCTTTTCGAATTCCTCCTTTGAAGATCCAATGTTGCTCCTCAACCCGATAAGTTTCATTAGGTAATGGTGAACTCGATCAATTAGGAACCCGAGAAACAAGGTGAAACCTGCACAATTACGTTCAAGCCATTATATGGCAATCGGCTAAGAAGTTCATTAACTTAAGTTGATTATATATTAGTCGAAAACTTCTAGCAATTTTCACCATTCGACTGTCAATATTGCACATCGTCAACACATAATACATAATACTTGATAATTACTATATGTATTATGTGTTGTGTTGTGGCTAATAATCAAGTATTATGTATTATGTGTTGTGTTGTGTTGTGGCTAATAATATCAAGCCTCTTGTCAATATTAAGTTGTGGCTAATAATATTTTGCGGCTCCTAACACTAACAAGTATGTCTGAACTAAAGTAAAGGAAATAACTATTGAATGGAAGCATAGTTGTTATGGGCGCAAGGCGCAATGGGGTCAGGCACGGCGTGCAGCAGAGTGACACAAGGCGCAAATGAGCTAATTATTTTAGATAAAATACGACTTTATTGTCAAACTCAAATAGAATCTAAGATCATAAACAACAAGCAAAAAAATTAGTTAATTATAAAATTAAAGCAAAAGCATTAAGGTGAAACAAGCAATGAAGCAAAGAACTTAAAATTTTATGTTTTACTTGTTTAAGTTTTAGTGCGTCACTATAATTTTGTTTACTTGTAGTTAGTTTGGAAGTATTCTTTGACTTGAATGTAGACCTTAAAGAGTTTATAAATCATCTTAAATTTTGTCTTCCTAATTATGAAGTATTAAAGTAGCATCAATACTCTGATTTGGTAGTATTTTCTAAATTAATTCAAGGAGATATTTAAAGCTTTTCATATTAATCTCTAATTTATCATTTAATTAAAATAAATCCACCAAAAAAAGAAAAATTCAGCATGAAAATAGCCCACAGTTGGCTGGGCGCGCCTGGCCGCAAGTAAGGTGCATCACCAGGGCGCGCTTGAGTGACTGCGCCTTGCCCGAGGTCTTCCGAGGTGCTAGACCGTGAGCCTCGAGCGCCTGGAGCCTGAGGCGCGCCCATAACAACTATGATGGGAAGCAAAACAAAAACACGAAAAAGGAACAAGGCCACCGATATGCTCAATAAGTTGAAGGGGACAAAAACAGAGATATAAACAGATTTGTACTTTTGTACAACTTGATCTCTAGTTTAGCAGTTTTTGGCAAACCAATCCAAAATTACGTCTCAAGTGCAGTTTTAACATGTATCTGAAAATAGTGAGTCGCTAAAAAGTACCATCCTGGACCTATTTGCCAAAAATTGGCAAGTGGTTTTACCAAATTATACGAAGACTTTGTTTTGAAGCAAATTGACTGCACTTTATTCCCGTCTTATCTACTTAAACAAATAATCCCCTTGTTTGGAACCCTAGAAAATGAAAGAATTCAATTCATTTCATTTTCTATTGAACTTAACAAATTTTCTATAGAAAATGAAAATGAATGTAAATTTTCTATAGAAAAGATGATGAATTAGATTGAATTCCTTCATCTTTTTAGCATTCCAAACACACCCAATGTGTATAAACAGAGCCAAGAGCACTTCCTATTTTATTCTACAAGAACGAGGCTCCCTGCTCATTCAGGAAAAACAGTGGACTAAGGCTCAGTTCTCTTGGACTACAATTCAATTCAATTCAGTTCAGACCACTTTAGTTCAGTTCAATTCATTTCATACCACTTCAGTTCAGTTGTGCATAGTTATAAATTTACACTAAAATACGCTCAGTTCAATTCATTTCAGCCAACTTCAGTTCACTTCAGGTTTCAAAAGTTGAAAAGAACATGGCCTAATTCTCAATGAGCAACCTCTAATAAACATTTGGCATCACAACATTCAAGTTCAATCCTTTCTTGGTCCTCCATTGATACAGCCCACTAACATAAAGTTGTTTACCACACTCCACATTGGTATTATAATTAACAAGCATACAAATGGACTCTGTATAAAGGTTCCCTCAAAGAATGGTTGATGCATACATCTCTAAAAATACACTAATTTCATATCTTCCGCACAAATTTATAACCCTTTCCCAATAACCCACAACAGAAAAGCACAGGAAAAATATCCAATCAAACACTATAAAGCGCCATAATTTAAAAAAAAGACAAGAAATAGAGAAAAATAGAAGAGAACATACCCATAAGTGAGGCCTCAAGCAAGTGAGTTCTCCACAAAACTTGATCCATAGGTGACATAGTCCCAAGTTTGGCACCTTTATTTTGGATCTTAATAATGCTCATAAGATTAGAAAATAGAATCACAGACATAGTACCAGCAACTGTTTTAACAGTAGCTGGACCTTTACCCATCTTCACTTGATCTAAGCTCTTGATCACAAGCTCTCTCAAAGGACCAATTTTTACTAGTAACAAGAAGGCCACAACCCCCTCAATAAACAGAACGAAGTACAGCAACTGAATCATCTCTGCCAAATTTTATTTCAGGAGGAAAAAAATTGACTTGTAAGACTGTAGATCCATCACCCTTTTGCATTTAATGGGGACACAACTGGGTTATCTCTCCTTCATTGGAGGTAAAAGGGGGGACCTGTGAACTACGAAAATTAGGGTTTATCTATGAACAATAAAGAGGTTTTAAAGAGGCAGATCTGTAGAATTAGCTCTGTCAAATGAAAGATTGGAACTTTGACTTGCTTTGAATGGGTTTAAAGATAAATTTGCATAGAAGATGGCTTATTCCAGAAGAGATTGTAATTGAAGAAATGAAGTGGGTAATTATGATGCAAAAAAGAAAAGGAATTTCGAAGGAAAAGAGCAGCATCAGCCTTAACCTCGTAAACAGGAAAACATTAAAAGTGACTCACTTCCCTAAAACCACGCTGCATAAAGTTGCTATTGGTCTGATGAACATGTATGTATTGCACATGTGATTGATGTTCAAATCTGACTCAATTTGTATGTGTTGGTTTGGGCCTAGATAAGGCCTTCTATTCTCAAAAGCCTCACACGCATAACCAAGTCTATCCAATGAACATGTATAATGTATAGTCTGGTTATAATTAATTTTGTTTATGCAACAAATTTTATAGGAGATCGAGTATTTAAAATTTCTCTCGTTAGATGTTTGATATATAAGCACTTTATATATTATAATAATAAAAAGTGTTTGTGTATTAAACATCTAACGGAAAGAATATTAAATGCTCAGTTTCATGTAAAAAACTCTTGTTTATTCATATGTTACAATCTAATATTTATCAAACACATAATCTTATTAAAGGTACCAAAAAAATTAGGTGGGAAAAATAAATAGACGAAAGCTATTTCACAAGGTAACATATAGAAGCAACTAATTAAATGTATGGGATAAGAGCACAAGTTTTTTGTTTGTTGATAGAAAAATTAATGGTTTACAATTTAAGATTGACTAAATACATGTCCCCTCAACTTGGCTAGTTTGGTAAGTTCCGTTTTCAATTTACATGTCTATTAACCCTTTTAATTTGATAAAAATATATTCGTGAGCCTTTTAAATGATATGTATCAATTTTTAATTAGAGTAAAAAAATTAAAAAAATGACATATATAAAAAGTCAAACCAACTAGAAGTTCATACATATCGTTTAGGGGCTCACAGATGCAGTTTTTCTGAGTTAAGGGAGTTAGTAGGACATGTCTGAGTTGAGGGCGACACTGGATAAAACTTGTGAAGTCCACAGGTATAAACATGTATTATGTCTTTAGGGTAAACATAAAAAAAGTACCTTGTGGCTTCACCTATTTGCAAAATGGGGTCTGAGGACTTTTTTTGTAAAATGGGGCATGTGGTTTCAAAATATTTACAAAAGAGGCCTATGAATTCAGAATAATGGTGTTACATTGAATAATTTTAATAATTCAACATTCCAATAATTTGAACTTATTATTTAAAAATTATACGTCATAATTTGATTAATTTTCGGAATTTTTTTTATTTTTATGATTTTTTAAAGTTTGTTATGATAATTTAATTAAAAAAAATATTTGCACAATTCAAATAATTTCAAAAAATTTCACCGATGTATATTGTATTTTTAGTAACCATCCCGCAAAACTTCAGATAACAACGAATAAGATTACTCAATTTCTAGACATAATTTAATATTGAGGATCCTTTATTTACAATTTTTTTGAAACCAAAGACTTTGGTTTGCAAAAAAAAACTCCTCAGAACCAGTTTTGCAAATAAGTGAAACCACAAGGTATTTTTTTAAATTTACCCTATGTCTTTAACATCATAATTTGTGAGTTCATCATTGAATTAATTAAAGAAAGTTTGTCCGATTCGGTGTCAGCCTAAGGCGTAGGTATTCGGTGCGACTACTCACAATTCTAAGAGGTCCAAAATTTTTTAATTTTTTATGTAGAAGAATAAAATAAATTTTTTTGTTGAATATTCTAATTTAATTATTTTTTCTCTAGTTTGACATTTTTAGTTATTTTCTTGTATATTAACGGGTATAACTAATTATCATTTTACTCATTACTCAATTATTTATTGTATTATGTGTATTACGAAGGACTCCAATATATTGATTCATATATTGTTAGGGTCTTGAATTTGTCGGGATCGACTATGGCTGGAGTTAAATTTGTTCATGGACTGGGTTGAGATGGATTTGGGCCCGATCTAGCGGGCTTTTATCTATTAAAGCTCATCTCATACCCATCCCAATCCACCTAAAATATTTTTCAGGCTGGGTTGAGCTGGGCTCGGGTTGGATTGAGCTGGGCTGGACTCGGATTTACCCAAAAATATATACATGTGTATGTTGTTATAAAATATGCTAAATTATAAATACTTAATATAAATATTTTTCTATCCCAAAATATTATATTAAACTTTTACAAATTGAAATGACACATAATATTTTTTTAACTAATAATATTTATATTTTTAACTCAACAATTACAAATATTACATTATATGTATAAAAAATTATTTTTTATATAAAGAATGCGGGCCGGGCAGCCCAATGGGATTTGAGATTATTCTCAAACTCGTCCCATATACCTTACGGGCTTTAATTGGTTCGGGCCGGGCCGAATAAAATTCAAAAAATCATCTTCCAAACCCGACCAATACATCATGAATTTGAGCGGGTCAGGTAAACCATAAAATCCACAACCAAATCTAACTAGAGTACAAAACAAGAGTTAGTAATAAAAGACGATTAGACTAATGTATATCTCAATTTGCAATGCCGTTGAGTATGTGGAGAGCAACTCATGTTTAACGTTTACTAAACACATTATGAACGTGACAAATACATAAATACTACCATGTATCATATATCTTATATTTATGTAGAAAGTATTACTATTATATATCCTTATGTGGATACAGGCATAGCCCTGGGGCCGTGCAACAAGTGCAGTTCCCCAGGGCCCGACTCTAAAAGTGGCTCAATTATAAGTGTGTTGGCCTAATTTATTAATTTTGTAATTTTTTGTTGATCGTTTGATGAATTTTAATTGCAGCTTTAATTATTGTTAAGAGCTCATAATAAGTTCAAAATCACTCTTACAATTCAGTGCGTCAGAAAGGCCTTTTGGCTTATGACCAATGTTATCAATATTGTACCGTATTGATCGATTCAACCAATTTTACTATAAATTGACTATGATTACGGTATGGTATGTGTAAAATCTGGTTTTAGTAAAAATTCAAAGAAAATCGGGTTGAATCAGAAAAAATTGATAAACTGACGTACCGGTTCAAATCCGGTTTTCGCAAAATTCTTCAAGCAATAAGTTAAAGTGTTGCTAATGACTCAAAGCGTTGCTATAGACACAAAAGAGTTGCTAAAGACCCAGAAAAGAGTTGCAATAGCCACTGAAAACCCTAAATAATATATATTTCTTTTCAAAACTCCTTTGACAACACGTACAAGCGTTGGAAAACACCTAAAAAACGTTGCAATGGCTATTGAAAACCATAAATAATATATATTCTTTAAAAAATAAAAATCGAAAAAATCACCAACAATACCGGATACCATTAGCCTCGCCGGTATGAAGCCCGGTATAGTATTTATAACATTGCTTACAACAAATGTAACTGATATGTATCTTCAGATCATTAGAATCACACTCTGCTATGATTGATTTTGTCAACATTCTTGAGATGTATTTTTTATTTTTTATTTTTCTTTATTTCTTTATTTCTTTTCTTTTTTAATAAAATCGAGTCTGATTCTCCGATCTCCATCTTTAAATTAAAAAAAAGTTCATAATCACTCTTAATATAATATGTCTCTTCCGCTTATAAAAACCACAGTTATGGCTTAATTTTCCAAAAAAAAACTAATGAATTTATTTTCTTTTATAATAATCCTAACATGTTTAATATTAAAAATTATCTTCATAATTTTTTATTGGAAGGACTCAATATATGATTCTCATATAACATTTTACTTAGGGTCTAGAAAATACCAAAACCGGGCCTCTATAGATATCATTTTCAATATACCCAAATTTCAACGGGCAACTTAGCTAAATACAAGATTTTGACCTTTTAACTTCATAAATATCAATCCAACATTTTTAAAATCCCGCCATAAAAATTAACTTCTCTTAATTAACTAAACTCTTTCTTAATTACAATATTTTAACTTTTAAATTTTGCTTTCACATGAATAACCCTCATTGTAACAACTCTCTCTTCTAATTAATTTGATTTTTGCAACTTAAAAGCGACTATATCTCACAAACCGTTAATTTTTGTGACACGAGCCTTTAGAATATTTTATTCATCTTATTTTTATCTTTAAAATAAATACATATTGAAGATTTTTTGAGCAAAAATTTTTTTTCGCATCTTATACCAATTTTATAAATATTTCGTAAATTTTTATGCATGGTATAAGAGTGGTATAATGTATTTATAGCACCAGTTTTCCATTTATTTTCAGGTAGATAGCATAAAACATTAGCAACATTGTTCTATTTAAAGCAAAAAAAACTCTTATAAAAAACTGGTATAAGACCGAAAAAATTTTTTTTGCTCCAAAAATATTCAATATGTATTTCATTTTAAAGATAAAAATAAGACAAACAAAACATCCTAGAGGTTCATGTCGAAAAAATTAACGTTTTGTGAGATACAGTAGTTTTAAGTTGTGAAAATTAAATTAAATATAAAAAAAAATGTTGTGGTAAAGAGAAAAATAATTACCATAAAAATGATAGACAACTAAAAAAAAGTTAGATATATAAAAAAAAACTCATAAAAATAGTATTTCGGTATTTTCCAATTCCAATGCGTGGGATGAAACTCGATTGCATACTATTTTAGATTCATACGCACTTAAAAGTGTTAAGTACTATGCATAAATTTCCATTAATATAGTGGAAATTGAATTTCGCATTGCTTTTACTAGGATATGGTACATCTCACATAGAACCATGCATGTATATTATGTTGACCAATGTAGCAATGCAATTTTATCTTAGATTTTGTTCAGTTGGCAATAGACATGTTCAAGCGATCCTTAGCCCAATTGATTTATCTAGGCCTGATGTTTATGGGTCGAATTTGGATAAGTATATATTGATATAAGTTCAGTCCGGCTCAAGCCCGTCAAAACTCGAACACATAATGGATTGGGCTTGGTTATCATATAAATACCTAAGTTGGCCCGACCCGCCCAAACATGGGATAAAGAATTTTTTATTGCCTTTTTCAAAACTATTAACAGATTTAGGGTATTTTACAAACTATTCGTAATTTTGGGATATTTTTTTTCTGTCCGACTTTCAAAAAATCGAACAAGTCAATTTTTTAAGTCTATCCGACTTTTAAAAAATCGAATAACTCCAATCAAAGCGGATAGAAGCTATCCGACTTTGTAAAAGTCGGATAGAAGCTATCCGACATTGTAAAAGTCGGATAGAATCCGACTTTGTAAAAGTCGGATAAATTCTATCCGATAGGTGATTAAAGTAAAAAAAAAAAAACCATCCCCCTTATGTTTTCATTAATATTTTACTAATATTTATAATTTATTGTATATATTTATGACTTTGTTAACATTAATTTTAGTGTTTACAATAATCGTATATAGAAAATCTTAGAGTTCATCTCAACTCATCTTTCTTTCCGATAGATAGTTATAATCAATTTAGTTCAATCCTTTAATTATTTAATTTTTGGACCTAATAAAAATTCAATTACCTTATTTATATTATTTGATTTTTTTTTCTAACTCTATTATTATTTTGTCTGTCCTTTTTATTTGTGTTTTTCTTGTTACGTTAATGAAGAGTTTTGGGTGTTTTTTTTCATCCGACTTTATAAATCTCGTATAAAATCGGATGAAAAAAAAACCCAAAACTCTTCATTAACGTAACAAGAAAAACACAAATAAAAAGGACAAAATGTTTACTTTAATCACCTATGGATGGAATCTATCCGACTTTCTAAAAGTCGGATAGAATCTATCCGACTTTTACAAAGTCGGATAGCTTCTATCCCCTTTGATTGGAGTTATCCGATTTTTTAAAAGTCGGATAGACTTAAAAAATTAGCTTGTCCGATTTTTTGAAAGTCGGACAGAAAAAAAGTACCCCAAAATTATAAATAATTTGTAAAATACCCTAAATCTATTAATAGTTTAAAAAAAGATAATAAAAAATTCTGCCCAAACATATATATTATGAATAAAAATAGTTTTTTATTTGATGGAATGTATGAATATTTATAGCTCATCAAAACTGTCATTACAACCCAAGGCATATCAACCCAGAAAATTGCCAAAAAACTATACAAGTGTTATGCTGTAACGTTCCTTGTCCATATCTGCCTTTATCCTTTTGCTATAGAGACTAACTTTACTCCTCACAACCAACTGAACTTGATTAAAACATCAGGCAATAGAGAGACAGATTTAGAAAAAATACATGAATTCCTATTGATCCAAACATGATAGAGAACAACTCATTGCACACTGCAAACATAAATTTTGAACAATTTAAAATATATATTTATATATCATTAATTATTTAAAACTATATATAATAATTAATTTTTAAATAATATGTATACATAATATAAATTATTGATGGCGAATCAGGCTGGTTTGGGATGACCTTCAAAATTGAGGCCCATCCCACGTATAATATTCATGCAGGCTTGGTTGGGCTTGAACATAGCAAAACTTGTGCCGGCCCGACCAAGCCCGACCCGTGTCTAACCATTGAACAAGTCTAGTTGGCAACAACAAGCCGAGTATGTGGGAGAAGGTTCAAATTCAATTCCCACAAAGTGTATTTATAGGGAGGGAATGAAGAGTCTTAATTATGAATGCAGTTAAGCATCAAACTCTATTATTTCAACGAAGATACTTGTAACTTATAAAAAAATGTAACTATTTTGTTACTTTGAATTTTTCAAAGTAATGGTTTTTAAGAAATAAATTTGTTATCATACGTTTCATTACAAAAAAAATTTCCGCCCCACTCGATGTGTGACTCGAACATGCGACCTCTAGAATTAGAAATTCAGTTTCTTCAACACCATTTGATTATGTATATAATATTTAATATAAGGGTAAACAAATAGTTATAACTGCTGGCTAACAATTATAAAAATAAATAAATAAACAAATATTTGATCCATGTTTTCCTCTCTTAGATATCGGAGTGCCAAGCTGGATGGAATGTCGGCCTTATAGTGCTTTCCGATCTTTACCTTCAACCAAATATAAATTTAATCAACAGGCCGTCCCAAAAATTTCTGGGGCCCTGAGCAGACAAGGAAATATGAGCCCATGTAGAATCAAAGTATGTTTGATACTTTCAATAACATGCTTTATAAAAATTTGTTGAATTGCGCTTATGTTTAATATGATAATCTTACCCTATCCCCAAATGCCACTTCAACTCATGACATTCACAGGGAGAGTCTCAACTACTAGCCTAAAACATTTGTCATTAATTAATTAGCTAGATAACCATTTTTTTTTATTATTATTATTATTATATGTTACCTAGTTAAAATGATATTATATATTTTTAAACATATATATCAAGTTCTTAAATTCTATTTAAAAAATATGAGAATAATACAGTGAATCCATTGCTCTAAAATTAAAGTTAATAAGTTTTTCAAAAAAATTATGTATATATGATATTATAGTTTCTACTTAGTAAAATGACATTGCTTTTTATATATATATATATATATATATATATATATAAAGTTATTTTGAAATACAGAAACTAGCATATATTTCTTAATATATTTTAAAGTACCATATCGATATCATTAATAGTTTATTTTTAATAATATCTTTTTTAATTTTTAAAACAGTAAATTCAGTAGATAAAAAAGAAAAAATATTTAAATGGTATACATCCCAATTTTTATATAAACATAGATACATGTAAAAAAAAGTAAATTTTATATTATTTTCAATGACTATTATTAAATTATGAATAATATGTAAAAGGAAAGAACAAAAGAAAAAAGAAAAAATAAGTATTATATCATTTGATGACAATTAATTTACATATTACTTCTACTTTAGTTATATTTTCGTTAATTTAAAATAACATTTCTTTATTTACTAAGTTTATTATGTTTTTTAAAATAACAAACTTAAAATGTTTTGTAATAAAGAAAATGTTTTGTTATTCTCATTTTCAAACAATAACAAATTTAGTAAATAAAATAGAGAGAATAATCTAATTTTATTTTGTAAATGAGAATATAAATTTAAATGTTTTGAATAATTATTATTATTATTAAATAAAAGATAATAGATGAAAGAATAGAAAAAACAGTAAAACCGACCTTAGAGTTGAACCATAATAGAAAATATGTATTTTACAAAAAAAAAAAAAGAAAATATGTAAGTAAAAAGGGAAGTAAGAAATTAACCCCGACAGGTGTCAAACCCGGGGTCGTAAGGAAGGAAAGACGCTCTGTTACCACTAGGCCATGTCAACATTAAGATCCTCATCTCCATCTTTTTATTTATATTTTATTTTCATTTACTCCTATGTTCCAACCCGAAAAATTTGAGGCCCCCTCGAAGTCGGAGCCCTGAGCAGTCGCTTATTTTGTTCTTGTTAATGGTCGACCCTGGTAATCAATATAAATTATATAGAAATATTATGATAATTAATAAATAAAATAAAAAAATGTGAATACCGATAAGCTGAGTCACATTGAATGATATTGATTGGATTTTATCTTTATTTAATTTTGTGCCTGATTTTTAGAAGAAAAAAAAAATTCTTGGAGAAGACCCACATAAATATGAGCCATAAAAATAGGAGATGGTAAGTTAACGGAACCGTAAACTTTGATATGGTTGAAGAAAAATAATTTATAGCTCATAAATTGTATTAATATATAAAAATTAGTTGACAGACACTACACCGAATAAATTAATATGTGACAATAATATATTTGTTATAAAATTATTATTACAAAAAGGTTATTATTTGTTATAATTAAAATTTTACTGTCACAAAAATTAGTTTTTTGAAATTTTGATGTTAAATTGACACATATAATAGATGTTTCGTAACAATTATTTAAGATTGTAACTAATACTTTTTTTGTTACAACTTAAGTTGTAACCTATAAAATGGAAATTTTTACAATAAAAATTTTAATGTCACAAAAACTATTTATGTGACAACATAAAAAACTTATCACCAAAAATACTTCAGTAACAACTAACAGTTGTCACTGAAATTCAATATGTGACAATTACTTTTTATTGTCAAAAAAAAATATATCCTTACAAGTTATTTAAAGGGTTATATGAAAGGCATAAACTATCAATCTTAATATTAAATTAAATTTAAATAATTAATCATATATAGTCATTAATTATAGTAGTTTATAAAAAAGTTTATTATAACATACTACAAGTTTATCTCCTCTAACTTGATAACTTCTATCAAGTTCCATCTTAAACTTTAATTTATTCTTAACAGCCCCCAAATTAGTAGAAAATATAAGACAAAATTAAGAGTTATATGTTCTATAGAAGTTATCACTACGCCAAAGATGGTTGTTGCAACAAGAAAACTCAAATGCTGCCTCCTAAGGGTGACAATTTTCATAAAAAAATAGACCTTTTGCAAAGAAACAGCGAAAGTGCCAAAAGAAGGTTTCAAAAAGTATGAAAGTCAAGAAAAGTCGTTCCACGTACCCATATGAACAGTGAAAGTTCACGAGAATAGGGATGCGAACGAGCCGAACCAATCCGAGTCCAAACCTGCATAAGCTCGGCACGAGCTATTGATAAGCTTAATTCGAATTTACAAGCTTGCGAGCCTAAACGAGCCTTATATATAAATGGACTTTTTATATTCAATTATTAGGTAAAAGTTTTTTATGGAAGTGAGACTTAGATGAGTAGAGATATAATATGAGCAGATTATTATTTAAGAGTGTTAAGAAAAATTAATTTTGCAATAATTAGGCCTGTTCATCTGGGTGGATCGGGAAGGGTTCGGGTCGAGCTTCATTGGGCTTTTAATTAAAAACATCAACTCAAGCCTGGCCCAACTCACACTTTAGAACTTCGGGCTTGGGTCAGGCTCGGGCAGACTTACGAGGTCATTCCTTAGGCCCGTAGATAATTTTTTAATTTTTTGTGGATTTTAAAAAATAAATTAACAAAATTAAGTATAACTACATTATTTATTTGAAGTTCCTAACATATCATACAATTTATTGTATTTAAATTTTAAAATTCATTAGTATAAAATATAAAAGCTGAAAATAATTATATACAATATATAATATATATAAAAATTAAATAATTATTTATCAGACTGGACTTGGGTATTCATACAAAAACTAACTCGATTCATAAAACTTCGGGCTTTAGCAGGTTCGGACCGGGCTTAATAAAAAATAGGTGTCCAAGCTCGGCTCATAGGACCGGGCTCAAGCCGGCCCAACTACGAAACTCATAATATATCGTTTTGCACATATAAAAATTTGATAAAAAAATATATAGTAATTTATACGAGCCTGCTCGCGAGCTTTCAACTCGAACCTTAAGAAGCTCAGCTTGAAGCGTTCATATCTCGAACCGATCTCAAACTCAAATTAAAATCTATCAAGCCAAACTTTAACTAAACCAATCTCAAACTTATCCTAAACTGCTCAATTCATTTATAACCCTACACAAAAACTTAATTAATAAATAGATACCAATTCACATAATTAATACATCCATAAATATGAACAAGGACTCTACATAAAACTCCTTTCAATTCATAAAAAAATTAACAGATAGAGTTTATAATAAAAAAATTAAATAATTAAGTAATTAAACCAGGGTCCAATGATATCAAGAACATTTTCTCTTTCATCTCTATCTCGCTCTCCCTCATCGTCACTTCCCGTCAAGTATTTATAGCCACCGTCGTCACCGTCGACCAACTTCGTCGTTTTCATCTCATCGTTTTCATCTTCTTGTTGTCTCTTTCCTTCAGTACTTCCACCCGCAAGAGAACCTGGATCCAAATAAGCGAACCAATATAAACCCTAAACAAATAAGCAAATCCACAAAAGTCCCTTTGTGTTATGGTAATTAGCTTCCCATCCCTTACAATCCGTTTAAAAACTTGCTCCCAAGCAAAGCCTTAGCCATTTCATATAATTAGAAGCAACTAATTATATGGTGATTACCACCGGTAGATCGACTTGGAACTCTCTAGCCCTTAAATACTAGGTATGCTTCTCTGTTCCTTATTTTTTCAAATTAAAGAGAGGTTCTAATTGTTTTTGAAATCACAGAAACTCAAAACCCTAATTGTTCGTAGCCAGAATCCTTATGTCGTTTAGATGGGAAGAAAGGTATCCATCCTTCCAATGTTTCAATCATTTTTTCAGTTAAGATTTTTGTAAATTTTGGGTTTTGAATTTCGGTGGATAGCTTGGTCCTTAGCTTAAGTAAATCTTAACCCATATTTATGAAGTATGTTGTGACAAGATTAAAAAGTGTACCGTTTATCACTTGAACCTTGAATCATATTCTCAGGTCTTCCAGACGAAGAGAGCTCAAAGTAATAAAATTTCCATCTTGGTTAGCACCAAACAAGGTAATTTGTCTCAACCAGTATTGTTAATTGCTGCTAATTTAGGATCTATAGTTGAAAGTTGAGGCTATAACAACTGCCATTGAGAATTTTAGATGAAAAAATTTGTCTGTAGTTTCAATTTTGAGAGGGAGAGATGCAGAATAATAAGGTTATATATGGTTTTCTGTTGTGGCTTTTGTTTTCTCAAGGTAGTGTAATTGATTTAAGCCCCATGTCTGTAGTGGTTATTGTTCTAGTTGTCTATTTTACTTTATGGTGTTGATAAACTAAAATTATTCAAGAAACCAAATTTGTTCAAATTCAAATACAAAGTTAATAGTTTTCAGCTACAATTGATTATGTGTTTTCAATTGTATGCTTAAAAATAATGTTGGATCTTTAGCTAAAGTTGCAATTTTATTGGGTGGATCTTTGCTGCGACATTCTGCATTTAAATTTGGTTCTAAAGATATAAAAATAGTGATTATAATGGTATTGTAGCATGTTTCAGCTTAATCTATTCCATCTTTTCCAGAAATGTTGGATCGAGTTATCGGTCATATTTTCTTGTTGTAGTGAATGTCTTATTCCATTAGGTTTCTGTAAATTGAAGATCAAGTGATAATTAATTATATGGATTTGCTTAGTAATGGTTTTATGCTCTTTAAGGATGCTCATTTAAAGTCGATCCTTTTAGTTAAAGGATCAAAATTATACAAAAGTGTATCATTTATCACTTGAACCCTGAATAAAATAAGCAGCAGAAAATGTTGTTAGCTCATGAGGAGCAAGTTCTGTGTTCATATAAAAAAATGCAAAACAGAGTTCTAGAATCATTAATGCGCTACCAATATATAAAAATGCGTAACTATTGTTAGTTTGTATGATTTAGCGAAAATATTTGCTTGTGGTGAAGATGCTATGAAGAGCTGTTGTCCCATTAAATTTGATAAATATACTCATAAAAGGATGATTGGCTAATAAATATTTGTAGTTCATAAATGTTCATGTTCTAATAGAGCTTCAATTCTTTTTTTTTTTTTTTATCATCATACTTGTGAAACATTCAGCTTGAGCTTTGCTTAATTCATAAATTTGCAGCCCAATATGATTATAATGACATTTCGTCGGTACTCTTATTTACTGTATAAGTTATGTGAATTTTTTTTTGTTGTGTTTGTGTTGAAATAGGCTCTTTTAGTCTTTTCCTAACGAACTATAAGACATATTTTATAGCTCTTCTCATAGGACAAGTAGCCAGTTAATTGGATTGTTGCTCTAGTATGTTTCATTTCTTAGAAATTGAACTCATGAAGTAGTTACTTTCGGTTAGTTTCAATTTTTTCTGCTTGTTATATATTTTATGGTTTGAAACTGAAATGGTTAATTTTGTAGGACTATATCAACTGTGGATTTATAGCTTGATAACATTCCTCCATAACTTTCTCTCAAAACAGCTTATCGAAAGTGGTTTAAGCCTGTATAAGAAGGTGCATACTTTAATTTTATCTTGTTAGTCAACTGGATGCATGGTTAATTAGGCGTTCTATTATCTTCCCCGATGCTTATTAGATATAACTAAAGGTGAGAGTGATAATATATGGTAAGTAGTTACATAGCATAATATATATGGGTATTTATTATCACATCATAACAAATCCAAAATGAAATAGAACACAATGTGATTTTTGGTATTAGTTTGATCCTTCAATTTCAGATTTTGAAGGTCAAATTCGGTAATTTAGCTGTAGTGTGAAACGTACTAACTGAATATTTCTATTCATTGATGCATAGGGAAAGGGGATTGTAAAAATTAAACCGTATAATCCTACAACTAAATTTAAAGACGCATATACGGTATGCACACACAAAAACAAGTTTTTATGTTGGATTTCTTAATAAAATAGTTAAATTGTGGTTGTTTTTGTCAGATTAGCCTTAGACACATTTAATAACAAGTCAATTATAAAGAAACCAGATCTATAACACATTATCATCTTTTTCTTACTATAATTGATCATCTAGTTATAGTGTTGTGCAAATTTAGGTGCCAATTTATCCCATAAAAGTTTACTTGGAACACGATTAAGATTCTTTTTCTTTGTTTCCTCGTGGAAGTTTGGCATTAGTTAGTTGTGTAATCAGTCCCACTATAAGGTTTTTAAGTACCCATTACAACCAGGACAAATACATTTTTGTTTGAATCACTTGCGTGTTTGTCACAATCATTCTCTTCAAAATTCAAAGATTTATCACATCCAATAAAAGGTACTCCCTCCATTTTTTTTAACTGTCACTTTGGGTGAGTTTGTCAAAACAAAGAAAGGTACTCCCTCGTAAAGTTGCCACTTGATGTTCTTTCAAAAGAGAACTATGTGATGCATCTTTCTGGTCTTCTATTTTTTTTCTTCATTTTTGATTCACTGGCTACTATATTTTTGGAAAGGAAATAAAAGAATGTCAGGGTTGGTAATTCATTTGATAATTCTTTTCCATCGGCCTGTAATCATTAGTAAACTAATTGGATGATAGAATATCAAGGGATTTGCATTACATACGTTTATGTTTGAAAGATGTTGCTTGGCCTTTTATTTACCCAATGGTGTCAATAATCTAGCAGTATGTCGTGCGGCGCCCCGAGGTCCTCCCGCGCGACCCCGAGGCCAGCCTTGATCCTCGCGGACATGCACTGGTTTCGCCCTGCCGAGGGCTCATCAAGATAGCGGCAACAGCTATCGACCAGTTGTGCCATGTATGGACGCACACACCCCCTTCATAGTTAAGTCCAAGACTAGCGACAAGCTCCCCAAACCTAATTGGGTCGGCATGCCTGAACTCAGACAGGCATATGCGCATACAGGCAGAACACCCCTAGCGCTGATGCCACCACCCCTCAGTTTACCAACGGCAGGATTCTTCTGAAGTGCATGCCCTCTTCTGATAGCGCCGTCACGCAACAATGGTGGATAAACTTTGGTGCGTGACATTCTCCCCCACCGAAGATCTAGCACGCCCTCGTGCTAGGGGAAGAAGGACTCCATTCGCCCAAGGATCGCACCGCTGTCGTACCTCTGCCACTGCAATCTTCCACTACTCCAGACTAGGTGTGTCGCCCTCCAATCCCATCCCGGACGGGATCCCTTCACATTGGACTCGAGAGGAGTTCGCCGCTCACTTTAATTTCCTCGAGTGGAGCCTTCACCCATGCCTAATCCGGCTTGTCAACTGAAACCATTACTTTCTCCCCAAAGGATGTGCAGCGCTCCCATCACATACGAGCGTCCCCCTGGACTTCAAGCTCGCTCGCGAGTCGCCCGACTTTCCCTGCGGACTTCCACCTCGCATGGGGCCATTACTCTCTTCACATTAGGGTGTGCAGTGTTCCAGATACTTTGACTTGCAGCTTGGAGCGTACTATCGCGATCCGGCTCTGATACCACCTGTCACGGGCCGAGAGTCTGGCGCAGCATTTCGCCCGTGCGGCGCCCCGAGGTCCTCCCGCGCGACCCCGAGGCCAGCCTTGATCCTCGCGGACATGCACTGGTTTCGCCCTGCCGAGGGCTCATCAGGATAGCGGCAACAGCTATCGACCAGTTGTGCCATGTATGGACGCACACACCCCCTTCATAGTTAAGTCCAAGACTAGCGACAAGCTCCCCAAACCTAATTGGGTTGGCATGCCTGAACTCAGACAGGCATATGCGCATACAGGCAGAACACCCCTAGCGCTGATGCCACCACCCCTCAGTTTACCAACGGCAGGATTCTTCTGAAGTGCATGCCCTCTTCTGATAGCGCCGTCACGCAACAATGGTGGATAAACTTTGGTGCGTGACAAGTAGCTATCATGGTAGATGTGCATAAATGTCTGAAACTTATATGATTGTTTGTATATTTGTTTTGCATATTATCATGGTTGTATGATTGTTTGTATATTTGTTTTGCATATTATGTCATATTATCATGGTTGTTGAGCCTTTTTATGTCAACGATTCATGAACTTATTTTTAATTTATTTAAAAGATTAATGCATTGAATTGTTTTATGTTTTTCTCTGTCATGTTCTTGTTATTATAGGCATCAAATGATTTGACAAAATCAAGTTTATTTAAAAAATATTTATGTTTGTGATTAATAATTGTCAACATTGATGTCCTGTTGCATTTTAGCAAAAACCAAGATTTACATTAATTGTACATTAGTAACACAAAATTGTTTTTTATAATGTACGAAACGCTTCTATTTATGTGATGCTAAACACTTGAAAAGATGAGTACAATGTTCTAAACAATTATTGTATTCTTGAATATTGTTAAGTAATAACCAAATTGGTTCGTATTTTGCAAGGTCATCAATCCAACTAATAGAAAAAGGCTAGTGGTATGCCCTTAGTCATGGCCTTGCCTTCATTATTTCAATAGAAACAGGTTAGTGGTATGATGGATTTAGTTACTTTTAATTATATGTTTACTTCTTTCATATTTTTTGATTTTATGTCACCCTATTTTTCAAATTCAACAGATCATCTTTCTGTATCTGAAAACACACTGAAATTTAATAAAATTGAGATGGTTTTGGAATAAGTTAGTTGGATTCTTTTCTTATCAAAACAAGTGAAACTTCCTACTCTTTGTGACATTCTGGTACATACATTATAATTGCATTTGTTAACATCCATTGCATCTCATGAAATTAGACTATTTAATATTTTATATGTTAAATTATAAGAAATTGATTAGTTAAGTTAATAATTATCTGGTGATACGAAATACGATATTTTATTGTCTAGGCACCAATCTATATAAGAATAGAATTTTAAGAAATAAGTAGAGTATAGTTATATTATAAATATAAAGTGGTATATTGGATAAGATATTTGTATTGTTTGATATTAGTATTGTTATTAGTATTATTGTTTTAGTATTAAGAAAGAATATAAAGGTATATTGAGTGTATATTTAATGTATGTATATAAAAATGTATTAGATACAAAAGATATATTTTAATAAGTAATTATAATTATTACTATTATTTTTGTAATAGTAGTGTATTAGTGAGGGTATATTTGGTATATATTATTAAGGATATATATATATAAGAAAGTAGGTAAGATGAGGATAAAAAATCTGATCTCTACAACCTCTAGAAAGACCAGAATCATTCCATGAAGTGAAGGAAGCATAAAGAAGAAAAGAAATAGATAGGGAGAAGGAGAAAATCAGGTATGTCTATGGTTTAGTAATATAATTTTTGAGATGTTAGAGATAGAATTTGACATTATGACAAAAATATGAATTTATTCTCTATATCTCTAGGTTACTTCTGTAAAATTTGGGGAGTTTTAGATGAGTAGATCAATAGCTATGATTTTTATAAGATGAAGTGTCCAGAATTGGATGATCAAAGAGATGAGGTGAGTTTTGAAATTAATCTGGGATTGTTATACTGCTTAGAAAATTCTGAGTTTTTGATATGTTATTCCCTTATATGTATAGTTTGATTAGGAAAAAGAATTAGGTCGATTTATATTGTTTATAGAAAGTCATGGTCGTTTTACTAAGATGCTGTCCAGGTAGAACGGGTTGAAACAGAGCGTTGAAGGAAAATTCACTATAAATCGTATAAGGCTTTGAAAATTTTGAGGTTTTAGTATCTTATGTAATTGTGTATTATGAATTGAACAAAAGAAGAATCAGCGCATTTGAGTAAGTAAAAAGTTATGAATTTTGAAGTGAAGTGAGGTCACAAGGATATTGGTTCTAAGTGCAGGAAAAATAGGACAGAATTAGAGTTCAAAATATAAAATTTGTAATAAATGGAGAACTGATCATAAAATTATGAAATTTTGATATGTTATAAAGCTGTGTTAAGAGAAAAATGAAACTGGAATTAGGTCATTTGGTTGAGTACTTTGAGAGATATAACTTGTTATAATCAGTAAGGTCACAAGGATAGTAATTTTGTTCTAGTTTATATTAATCTTTTTATATTTACAAAAGGATATAAGATGTATATATGTATGTTTGATATATAAATATGTATGTTATAGGAGCTCAAAATAGTGAAGAGATTCCGGAGAAAGGTCCAAGTCGTTCCGAGAGAATTAGCTCGGATAATTTGTGAGTATAAACATGATATGAATATATCGGTGAAATGTGTTGATGTGTTAATTCTATGAATATGTGAATGTGATATGAATTATTTTGATATGAAATTGTATGAGAAATATGTTGATGTGTCATTTGAATATGATAATGGATTGAATTCTCAAGTGAAGTAAATTGGTACATATATGAATTATTGGATACGTTTATAATGAGAATTGTATTTGATAAGCTGGATTTATATGATATATGTACGTGGAATACATGTTCATTTATGTTAATATATGCTAATTGTAAGTTCAATGGTTCGTATAACAAACATTTGCACTTGAATATATGAAAAGTATAAGATACGTTGTGACATAGCCGATCAAACATTGCAATACATGTTCTATTCATCTGGACCTATATGGTCAACCAATTGCAATATCTGACAAATGGACCGAAAGGTCAACCAATTGTTACATAGCTGGCCAACAAGTCAATTGACAATTGTTACAAATGTTATATGTATCCCGGGGCAATAGTTTGGCTGGAAATGTCACAACAATTAAATAACTGGTTCATTCATTCTCATATAAGTGTGACTGTATATTGAATTTGTTAATGTATATGTGTGATTTGCTATATTGAATTTGTAATGTGTGTATATATGTGATTTGCTAAATTCATAGATTGTTTATATTCACTGAGCTGCGCCTCATATAAAGTGCTAAATTTTTCAAAGCTGATAAAGTTTGTACTAGAAGCTCATTACCTGTAGATATCATGGACGAAAGATTGGTTGGCTGTGTTCCATCTTGCTCCCTCTCCTCACATGACAAGCATATAGTATAGAAAGTGGTCGGGTTTTGGTTTTTGTTTTGTACACATTTGTTGTAATAGGATATGACGCTATAATAATTATAAACCAAATGTTAAGTTTTGTTAGTATATTATATATATAAATCAAGTATAAGTAAAAAAAAAATTTATATGTTGTGATTACGATTTTAGTGATTTAGTATAAAGGTAGAGGTTGTTTTAGTTGGTATCAGAGCGGGGATATGATCATAGGGGCATTATATGCATACACATATAGAAGTTCATACATGTTAGGATTGTACATTTTATCACCTTTACATATGGCTGATGAAAATGTTAACCTGATGAGAGAGGAACCAGCCAAAACGTCACCTATAGGATCACTTGTGTATTCACATGAATCAAAAGTACGTTAAGAGGCTCTGTGGTACAAGAGCATCCATCATTTGCTCAAACGGAAAGGATGTTTGAGAAATAGAAGAAGTATTATACAGTTGAATTGAAAGGAATTCTTTCAAGTGAATTGATTGTTATAAATCAAATGTACGAAATTGTTCAATTTAATTGATAAAATAGTACTAGTTGCTGATTTGATTAGATGAAATATCAGAAACTTTTTGTGTGATATTGAGTTTGAATTGGTTGATGAAGCAACGTGTAGTACCGATTATTTCACCAAAGAAGTTGATTTAGAGTCGTCAAGTCAATTACGAGTTATTTTTCAAGGTGAACGTAAGGTAGTGCCTACTTGTTTGATTCTAGTAATAACGGTTTTATCAGAACCAATGTGTCTACTTTGAGTTAGGATTTGTGAGAATAGAGATCAAAATTGATGTAAGTTGAAATTAATATAAATTAAGCTCTAGTAATAGATTTTATAGTTAAGTAAGGTATTTTTTATTGAATCAATTATGGTTATGGAAGAGGGTACTACTGAAAGTCATAGAAGGCGAAAAGAGATAGAAGAAAGCAAGTGAAAGGGCTAGAGGCTTGTGTACAGTCAATTTAATTTCATTGTTTGCTGGAAATTTTTAGATTTGAGCACTCGTTGTTTTTGTGTTTTCTTGAGTTTTACAAGTTCAATTTGAGTATTGAGTAATTCTTGTTTATATAATTTCATAAGACATATGAATATTTTACAACTAGAAAATTTTGCCAAATTCCTTTGTTTATGGGTTCAAAAGTTTGTTTTAAGTTGATGAACAAACTTTGTTTATGTGGATTTCCAGATTTGAACACTTTTGGTAATTGTGAGTTATTTTTTAATTTATGGATTGAATTTGAGAAATTCCAAGTCATGTGATTTCTGAAGACATTGATGAAATTGAGTAAGAGAAAGTCTTGTCAAACTATATCGTTTAGTCATTTGAAAATTTGGTTAAAGTTGAGTAATATATTCTGTTTTGGTAAAATTATCCAGATTCACCGTTGTTTATTGTTTATGGGTTTCCTCTTGATCTATAAGCTATTTCTGGAAAATTTTTGATTGAGTGGATTTATACGACACATATGAAGCTATGTTTAAAATAAAGTATTTCCAAATTTGTACATTTACTAATTCAAAGTTAGTTGAAATAGGGTCATAAAATCAGTGTTTTGAAAATTTCAGATTGAGTACTACTGAATGTTTTTGGTATAATTTGAGTAATAAAAATTGAAATTGTACTATTCTTCCATTGTTAGAAAGCTAAGATATATCTAATTATGAATAAGAGATTGTTTTATCAAAATCCTATGTTTCTATTTCCAAATTGCAGTTGAAATGAGATGGCGAATCTGATTTCTGAAAATGAAGTTATTGAGCTTCATTTGCTTATGTTGTTTTACCTTGATGTGAAATACGTGAAAATCTAGTACTTAAGTTATCTATATACTTGATGAACATGGAAGCTTGTTGATGATATAAGTGGTAATTCTAATAAAGTTTTACTAAAAATGTGAACTTATTGTTTATTTAAAATTGAAGTATTTATATTGCCCATAGTAACTGAGTAGAATACGGGTTCGAGTAGATTGGTGCTAAAAAAAGGGGGTGCATTACTGCACAAACAGTTGAAGTGTTGACTTCGGGTTTGGTCGTTATTGTGAGATCGAGATGATTGATATTGTTGTTGGTATTGAAGCTTCAGCTTGATTATAGGCAGTTGAATTGAGTTACTGTGAAAAACAAATATTCTTTACTTAGTATTAATAATTTATTTGATCAATTACAAGAATCCAGGGTATTTTATATGAGTAATTTGAGAGATAAGATAGATGGAAAACATGATATTAAACTCTACAAAACCTTTAGAAGTTCCAGAAAATGTATGTGAGGAACAAGAATAGCAAAAGAAGAGATAGGGAAGTAAAGAGAATCAGGTAAGTAGCTTAACTTATTATACGATTTTCTTGATATTAGAAATAGAATTATGGTTCAAAATATTAAAGAGAAAACAAGAGAAATAGATAGAGAGAAGGAAAGGCATAAGAATAAGGTATTTCACTAATTTGTGATGTGATTTTTATTATGTTAGAAATAAAATTAGAAGTTGTCATATGAAAGATATGATTTTGTCTACAAAATTGGAGAATTCTGAAATGAGTTTATAGGGAGTATGACTTTTTGTGGTGAAATTGTTCAAAATAACATGATCAATAAGTTAGGCTAAAGTTTAAAATTTATCTAGGAATATTTTACTACATAGAATGCTCTAAAATTTTGATATATTGTTCAAGAGTATGTACTCTATACATAACAAAATGAATCAAGTCATTTGAGGTTGTATAGAAAAAGTTGTAGTCGTTTTACTGGGTGTTGTACAAGTCAAACGGGACAGATTCAAGGAGTGGAAGAAAAATTCAGCATAAATTGTATCCTAATCAGATGGTTACAAAATTTAAGTATGTTCTAGTAATGCATGTGGTGAAGAAAAAGAGACAAGAACCAGATAATTTGATTTAGTATTGTAAGAGATAGGAATTTTGAAGTCAGTTATGTAATGAAGAATATGAATCTGGATTAGAAAGAATTAAAAAATTCACAATGTGATTAAGTATAATTATGTTATCACCTTGAAAAGTCATCTTAAGATTCACAAATGAGGGAAAATTAAGTACATAGTATACAAGACCTTATGAAATTCTTGAGAAGGTCCATTTTCTTATAGATCAACATTACCACAAGAATTAGCTCAAATTCACAATGTTTTTCATATTAGCTTGTTAAGGAAGTATCCTAAAGACCCTACACATGTACTGGAGGATTAAGAATCAGATATTGCACATAATTTGAGTTATGTAGAAGCTACTTGAGAAACAGAAGAACGAATGAGAAAGGTCTACCCTTATTTATTTTTGGATATAGGTATTTAAATTTCGAGGACAAAATTCTTTAAGAGGGGGAGAATTGTGACATCCCAGTACATACATTATAATTGCATCTCATGAAATTAGACTATTTAATATTTTACATGTTAAATTATAAGAAATTGATTAGTTAAGTTAATAATTATTTGGTGATACGAAATACGATATTTTATTGTCTACGCACTAATCCATATAAGAATAGATATTTAAGAAATAAGTAGAGTATAGTTATATTATAGATATAATGTGGTATATTGGATAAGATATTTGTATTGTTTGATATTAGTAATATTGTTTTAGTATTAAGAAAGAATATAAAGGTATAGTGAGTGTATATTTAATATATGTATATAAAAATGTATTAGATACACAAGATATATTTTAATAAGTAATTATAATTATTACTACTATTATTATTATTATTTTTGTAATAGTAGTGTATTAATGAGGGTATATTTGGTATATATATATATATAAGAAAGTAGGTAAGATGAGGATAAAAAATTTGTTCTTTACAACCTCTAGAAAGACCAGAATGATTCCATAGAAGTGAAGGAAACGCAAGGAAGAAAGGAAATAGATAGGGAGAAGCAGAAAATCAGGTATGTTTATGGTTTAGCAATATAATTTTCGAGATGTTACAGATAGAATCTGACGTTATGACAAAAAGATGAATTGATTCTCTATATCTCTAGGTTACTTTTGTTAAATTTGGAGATTTTTAGATGAGTAGATCAATAGCTATGATTTTTATAAGATGAAGTGTCTAGAATTGGATGATCAAAGAGATGAGGTGAGTTTTGAAATTAATTTGAGATTGTTATACTCCTTAGAAAATTTTGAGTTTTTTATATGTTATTCCCTTATATGTATAGTTTAATTAGGAAAAAGAATCAGGTTGATTCATTTTGTTTATAGAAAGTTATGGTCGTTTTACTAAAATGTTGTCCAGGTAGAACGGGGTTGAAATAAGGCGTTGAAGGAAAATTCACTATAAATCGTATAAGGCTTTGAAAATTTTGAGATTTTAGTATGTTATGTAATTGTGTATTAGGAATTGAACAAAAGAAGAATCAGTGCATTTGAGTAAGTAAGTAGAAAGTTATGAATTTTGAAGTGAAGTGAGGTCACAAGGATACTCGTTCTAAGTGCAGGCAAAACAGGACATAATTAGAGTTCAAAATATAAAATTTGTAATAAATGGAAAAGTGATCATAAAATTATGAAATTTTGATATGTTATAAAGCTATGTGTTAAGAGTAGAATGAAACTAGAATTAGGTCATTTGGTTGAGTACTTTGAGAGATATGACTTGTTATAGTCAGTAAGGTCACAAGGATAGTAATTTTGTTCTAGTTTATATTAATCTTTATATATTTACAAAAGGATGTAAGATGTATATATTTATGTTTGATATATAAATATGTATGTTATAGGAGCTCAAAATAGTGAAGAGATTCCGGAGAAAGGTCTAAGTCGTTCCGAGAGAAATAGCTCGGATAATCTGTGAGTATAAACATGATATGAATAAATGGGTGAAATGTGTTGATGTGTTAATTGTATGAATATGTGAATGTGATATGAATTGTTTTGATATGAAATTGTATGAGAAATATGTTGATATGTGTCATTTGAATATGATAATGGATTGAATTCTCAAGTGAAGTGAATTGGTGCATATATGAATTATTGGATACGTTTATAATGAGAATTGTATTTGATAAGCTGGATTTATATGATATATGTATGTGAAATATATGTTCATTTGTGTTAATATATGCTAATTGTAAGTTCAATGGTTCGTATAACAAACATTTGCACTTGAATATATGAAAAGTATAAGAAACGTTGTGACATAGCCGATCAAACATTGCAATACATGTCCTGTTCATCTGGACCTATATGGTCAACCAATTGCAATATCTGACAAATGGACCGAAAGGTCAACCAATTATTTATCTGGACCGAAAGGTCAACCAATTGTTACATAGCTGGCCAGTAAATCAATTGACAATTGTTACAAATGTTACATATATCCCGGGGTAATAGTTTGGCTGGAAATGTCACAACAATTAAATAACTGGTTCATTCATTCTCATATTAGTGTGACTGTATATTGAATTTATTAATGTATATATGTGATTTGCTGTATTGAATTTGTAACGTGTGTATATATGTTATTTGCTAAATTCATAGATTGTTTATATTCACTGAGTTGCGCCTCATATAAAGCGCTAAATTTTTTAGAGCTGATAAAGTTTGTACTAAAAGCTCATTACCTGTAGATATCATGGACAAAAGATTGGTTGGCTGTGTTCCATCTTACTCCCTCATCACATGACAAGCATATAGTATAGAAAGTGGTCGGGTTTTAGTTTTTTGTTTTGTACACATTTGTTGTAATAGGATATCACGCTATAAGTATTATAAACTGAATGTTAAGTTTTGTTAGTATATTATATATATAAATTAAGTATAAGTATAAAAAAAAATTTATATGTTGTGATTACGATTTTGGTGATTTAGTATAAAGGTAGATGTTGTTTCACTCGTAAAACTTGAAAAAGAAATATGATTAGTAAGCTTTTGTTTCATATTTGAATCTCATGTCTCTGGGCTAATTTCTTAATTTTGTTGCATAGATTAGACAAGATATCATTCATACTTTTTGTTACATGATCATTAGTGTTTTGAGATTTATGTGGACTGAGTCTTTAAGTTTGATTTGTTCAAAATGGTACTAGTAACTATAGCTCACTGTTAATTGGTTGAGAAAATGAAATAGACTTGCTTTTGGTACATGCCATATGTTTTTCTTTCGTTAACGGAACATATCACAGCAGAATACTTAAAACTACAGATTTTAGGATCAGTTTCACTCAAATTTATGTATTCATATTATGTGTTTTCAATGTTATAGCTCGTTTTCTTTCTTTTCTTTCAAAGTTTTTATGAGTTGAGCCGTAGATTCCAATAAATTTTATCTTTTTTGGCTTTCTTGTTATTTTTTCCCCTTAATAATATGCAACAAATGTGTATATTTGGGAATTAAGTAGTGACCTATAGAAATGGCATATTCAATTTTGCATTCCCATGAACAAACACTATGCAACAAATGCATCATTCGAATTCTTTGACATATAATTAAAATAATTGCGAACTAACAATTAGCTTGCTGTAATTGTATGATTTTTGTGAATATATATTTATTTTATCATTCAAATTCTTTAACTATTGGTTATTATTTAATTGTATGATTATTGTACTAATTAGTTGTAACAGTTGAAATTGAAACTGCGTTGTCACAAGTAATAATTTTTGGACCTTAACCATTATTATCTTTATTATTAGGCTTAGGTATTTTAAGTATATATGCGTTTAGTCTATTTTGTAATTTTCTTTTCATTAATAGAATATTTCTTTATTATTTTTTCATATTTGTCCAATTTTATATTATAAATTTGAGTTCCCTTCAATCCAAAATTGTTACAAATATTTTATGTGAAAAGTTAATATTGTAACTACAGATATTGTGTGACAATAAAAAGTTGCCACATAGTATTTTGTGACGACTAATAAAAGTTGTCATGCATTTTCAGTAAATTGTCGTATAATATGTGACAATTTGCTCTACTTGTGATAATCAGTTTTATGTGATATGAAAATTATTGCCATAAAAATTGCAATTATTGTGACAACACATTATGAAATATTATCTGTTACGAAGTTATTAGCAACGATATCTATGTGACAACTATCTTGTCACATATAAGCTTATGTGACAACTTCAAAAGTTTTTGGTGACATCAGTTTTCATCACAAATATTATAATATATGACGAGAATATTATTATGAGAAGGCATTTTCTTTTAGTGACAACAAAAGTTGTAACTAATAAAAATACTGTGACAAGTAAATTGCTAGTTACAAAAAAATGTAATGTATGTGATAACTTTATTGTCACAAATAATGTTTTGTGTGACGATGTTTTTATGTTGTCACATAGTTTTAGTACATTTTAATGTATTGTCTGATAAGTAGTTTATTTGTGACGACATTTTTTCTTTTTTAGTTACAACAAATGTTGTCACAAATATACTTTACTATTTGTGACAACATTTTGATTCAATATTATTAGATACGAACCCGTGACAACAAATTATTGTCACGAAATGTTATACGTGACAACTTTTGTTGTCACAAAAAAAACTTGATTTCTTGCAGTGAGGAATGAAAACGTATAAAAACCAAATTTCATAGCAAAACAATTTAACACAAATTTTTAAAATTTCTTTTGAAAAAAATAAAATTTCCAACAATAACCTCCTTAAGTTTTCACGAAACATACCCATATACTTTACATTATAGTTTATAGCTGACCAAATTTTGATTTTTTGTCATTCTATCACCTCGTTGTATTTCTTATTAACTATTTTGTCTCAAATTTCTTAGCACAACATATGTTTATTGACAAAAAAATAGTCTTATATATGGTATATCTTACAATGTTAGGGAAAATTGCTCTAATTTCATTTATTATTACTAGTTTTTATAATGTAACAATATTTTGAGAGTTATAAATATGGTGGATATGATGTATGCCCTCAAGGCAATTAGGGCGATATATCTTAATTATGTAATAGTACGAATAATTTGTTTAATCAATAAAGACATTTAATCTTTTATTTATATCAATATGCTTGTGTGTGTGTATATATATATTAAAGCTGGTTAAATATATATTCATTGATGTATGCAAAAGTTCTTGACATATCATAACATGAAGTCAGAGAAATTATAGTTAGACTATATTTAGTGGAACCTGCTTCATGTGCAATTATGATTATGTCTAAACTATCCCTAGTCATAGTTTCATCAAGAAAGGATATTGATGAAACGGAAAGACTAGCATGTGGTCAACTTTCTTGGAAATGGTCCAAGAAGTTAATCTCCTAAAGACTGAAGGTGGTGCCTTAAATTTGACACATGGATATATCTGGGAGATATATTAGAGACCGCAGCAAGATAAACACTTGGTATATATATCAATGTGTTAGTGTTTATCTTCATGCAATAAGCTTTGCGAATGTCCTCATACTTGAGATGCAAGCTACCTTGTGTGGTACTATTGCTATACTTTGGGTCATTACTATGCACTCATTAATTTAGGGTGCTACGGGTGATTACTGGTATAGTGATGACAACACATTGGTAGGCTGAGTAGTCGGAAAGAATCCATCGCTCCGAATATATTAAGGAGTTGTACCTGGCCACTTGTTGAAGTGATGATTGCCATAAACCTCTGATCAGAGTATGTGTTTGATAGAAATGGTTTCTAGTCAAACACACTATGGTAAAAGACAATATACTTCGATAACAAGTAAACTACTGGGATAGCTTGGAGCAACCTCGCTATTAGTGGGTTAACACTTTACCCGAACCCTATAAACCAGATGGTACTAATATTAAAGAATGGAAGGAATTTATCGCACTGGATAACTATTGCATTAACCAGGATTAAGTCATAAGCATAAATGACGTTCCGAGTAATGGGGGATGGTAGACCCTTGCTAGAGGCATACTACAGTCGTTTAAGGTAATCGAGTTCTATTCACGGTCTAGAGCATCGAGCCAATGGTTCCATTAGAACAAGGGTTGGTTAAGCCTTAACAGCTCAATACTTCGGGATCCTATAAGGTCACACACATCGGACCTTCATCGGACTAAGTAAAGAACTAATAGATTTATTCTATTACGAAAATATAACATAAATAATAATTGGATTATTATTTGATTGTTTAAAATTGATTAGATCAAGTTTGGATAGATCAAGGAATTTATTTTAACCAGTAACTAATTAATTAGAGTCATAAATAAATTATAATTGATTAAATAAATTTTGGTTGGATCAAGAAATTTATTTTGACTGGTAACTAATTTGTTAGAGTCAAAAATAAATATTTATTTGAAAGGATTTAAAGGGGATTTCGCATTGGTGTGTTAAAACCGAAAAATATGAAATATTTTGTACAAAGTTCGATTGCGTGAAATACACCGAAAGGTGCGTAAACACTGCTGGGTAGTGTTCGCGGCAGCCCATGTTCATGGGCTGCACAAGGCAAGCCCACACATGCAGCGTGCATGCTGCATGTGAATAATAATACACGTGGGATGGGAGTTTTTCTCCCATCCCACATCACTGATGGAGAGCAAAACTTTGCTCCCCAAGCCTATAAATTGGTTGTCCCTTTTACTTTCAAAATGCACCAAGCTCAAAGCATAAATCTTAAGCGAGATAATTAATCTCTCGGGTAATTGAGCAAGTTATTTTTGTGGAGCCTGAATTTATTCGGGCACCGCTAGTTTATATTTTTTGGGTGAGGCTTCTAGAGTGGTCCAGTAACTACTCGAGGCTTCTTAGTTCTTCCTCCTGGGGAGGTTTTGGTTGGTGGGGTTCGTGTGGATACTGATAGAGGCTATCCTATGATTGGAGGCTTGTGCAAAAAGGTTCTGCAAAAGCACGCTTCAACTGGTAAGTTCTTTTTCCTTCTCTTTTAATTATTAAGTCTTTTTCTTTAAGTGTTTTTAGACTTAATAATTATGCTTAGGTTATTTTTGCATGCTTAGTTTATTTTATGCTTAGGTTATAACTTAGAGTTATAACATGCTTAGTATAAAATAAATATGCTAGGATATAATTTGGAATTATGGTATGCCTAGTCCTTTAGCATGCTAACCTGGGTAGAGAATTATTTAGTTAAGGCTTTATTTAATTTATATGCAACTAATACGAGTTCTTGGGGACAGGGACAAAATTTTGAATTTCCTCCATACCTCTTATGCATGTTCAATCTGACTGTCAGTTCCCAACAGTGGTATTAGAGTCTGCCTATGTAGTCCATAATTAAGTTAGAAGCAAACTAAATATTATTTTCTAAATGAAATGATTTATTTATTTAAATTTTTGGAACAATATATATAAACTTGTGCCTTTCATTTCAAGGTTAGAAAATGGTTATGAATAATTTTGAATAAGCCTGCTCAACTTACTTAAATTATACAAGTGTCAATAATTTATTTAAATTATATGGATTATAGATGCTCCCAATTTACATGAATTGGAAGAACGAAATTTATTAGTTCAAGAGAATTCATTGGTCTTCAAGTTTGTGCCCGTATTTGTTCTGGCTAAGGATTGGACTCGGTGTCTACTCCTCATAGGGCACCTCTCCTACCTGGGAACCTATATCGGTGCAATTTGAATTGACCAACTGGGGGATTAATATGAACTAATTTCTTTCTAGTATATAAGATGGTGCTTATATATGTTTCTATAACAAAGTAAAAAAAATTAAATTTATTGAATAAAAGCTTAAAGGAAATGCAATATAAATATAACAAATAAAAGTGTTAATTATTTTGCATATAATCTAAGCTGATGGAATAATTATAATAAAGAGCTGAACCCACCCAAGGTTAGACTTATAAATTAATTCTAAAATTCCCTGAATTAATACAAGTTATTATAATTTTGTCCATGTGATAAAATCCTAGATTGGGTGAGACGTTTAACACCAATAAAATCCCAAAGTAAATATATTAAGGCAAGTTGTAGTCTTCCTTACTCAAATTTATAATACGGTCTTTTTGGGCTATCAAAGTGCTACGCAAAGCGTTCCTTCTAGTCCACATTGACTGGTTGTAAAGTTTAAGATAACGTCTGCCTTAACAGAGCTGGGGTAGTCCACCTTAAAATTGGGGGCTAGGCCCAGATCCGAGACATATTCAAGGAGATGCTAATATAAGAGCACACGTCCCTTGGGATTAGGTAACTTGAATGAATTAGCAATTGCATGCAATGCAAATGGAATGAGATTCCAACTATGACTTACTATTATGACTTGACTCATAAAATTGGGGGTTGTAATAGACTAGTTATAGATGCTACCTACTAGGAAATTTAACTGGGCTAAAATTCACGAATTCAATAGAATGAGCCATTGTAAATTTCGAAGAAAATAGTAGGAAAATGTATTTAATTAAAAGTCCTCATATTAAATACATGTACTTAAACTAATATCTAAACACTTTTCTTTTCTTATATCTTAGGTTGAAAATGGCTTCCAATTTTAATCTCCGTATGTTACTTGACACCAACTTGAATGGCTCAAACTTTTCTGATTGGTTCTGAGTAGTGAGAATAGTTCTTAGATCCGAGGGAATTGCCTATGTCCTAAGTGAAATTTTCCCTGTAGAACCTGATGTTGAGGATTATGTGGAACATGATGCGTGGTTAAAGCACAGGAAAGATCGTGAGACTGCCATGTGTATTATGTTGGGGTCCATGAATCTTGAGCTTCAGAAACAACATGAGAACATGCCCTTAGAGGATATGATTCTCCATCTTGAAGAACTCTTTTCGGGGAGGGAGAGGACAGAGAGGTATGAGACCTCCAAGCTCCTTTTTGGGACTAAGATGTAGGCTGGCACCTCTGCCTCTCAGCATGTACTAAAACTCTTGGGATACCTTGAGAAGCGGAATCGATTAGGATTCGAGATAAACCATGACTTAAGCATTGACCTTGTGTTGATGTCCTTGACAGATAGTTACTCAGGCTTCGTGACTAACTATTACATGAATAGGATTAATTCAACTATCCCTGAATTAATCAACATGCTAAAAATAGTAGAACCTTAGATCAAGAAGGATCAGAAACCTCTACTGTTGGTTGAAAAAGGCAAGGGTTCTAAGAAGAAGAAGCAGGCACTAAGTGCTAAGAAAAGAATGAGTAAGAAGAAGAATGAAAAGAAGGCATCTAAGTATGTCTACTTCCAATGTGGGAAACCGGGACATTGGAAGAGGGATTGCAAAGCTCCTGCTTCTGAGCATTTGAAGAAGAAGCCTACAGAGGCATCTACTTCAGGTATGTTTGTAATTGAAAACTTTGCTACTTTTCCGCGAGAATCCACTTGGGTATTAGATACGAGTTGTGGTTCTCATATCTGTACTTCTGTGTAGGGACTAAGGAACTGTAGAAAACTTGCAAAAGGGGAGATGGACCTACGCATGGGAAATGGAGCCAGATTTGCTGCATTAGCCGTAGGGAGCTTTAGTCTTGTTTTGCAAAGTGGACTTGTTTTAGTTTTGAATAATTGTTACTACATTCTAAGTGTTACTGAGAATATTGTATCTGTTGCGTGCTTAGCAGCAGAGGGATTTGAAATTTTATTTTCGAATAATAATTGTCGGATTTGTTTGAATAATATTCTTTATGGTTATGGAATGTTGAAAAGTGGCATTTATATTCTTGATACTAAAATAGAAGTTTTCAATATAAACAATGTGAAGAAAGTTAAATTAGATAATGAGAATTCCTTCTACTTATGGCATTGCCGTTTAGACCACATAAACAACGATCACTTAACCAAGTTGCATAAGCGTGGAGACTTGGGCCCAATAGACTCGGAGTCTTATAGTGATTGCGAACCTTGTTTAAAAGGGAAAATGACAAAGTTACTCTTTCAAGGAAAGGGTAAGCGGGCCACAAGTACATTGGAACTTATACATACTGATGTGTGTGGTCCAATGAGTGTTCAGGTACTAGGAGGATACTCCTACTTCGTAACCTTTATTGATGATTACTCAAAATACGATTATTTATACTTGATAAAGCGCAAGTCTGAAAGTTTTGAAAAGTTTAAACTATTTAGAGCTGAAGTAGAGAAACAGCTTAAGAAAAGTATTAAAACACTTCGATCAGATCGAGGTGGAGAATACTTAAGTCAGGAATTTCAGGATTATCTAAAGGAAAATAGAATAGTTCCCCAGTGGACCCCTCCTTATACACCCCAACACAATCGAGTGTCAGAAAGGAGGAATTGAACTTTATTAGATATGGTCAGGTCCATGATGAGCCATGCAGTTCTTAGTAAATCCTTTTAGGGATATGCACTGGAGAGCGCGGTTAATGTCTTAAACAGAGTGCCCTCTAAATCAGTTGATTTTACACCTTATGAAATATGGTGTAACAAAAAGTCATCTCTAAGTCACTTAAGAGTATGGAGCTATCCTGCTATGGTAAAGAGGATAGCGCCAAATAAGCTAAATGCTAAGGCTGACAAATGTCTATTCATTAGATATCCGAAGGAAACAATTGGATATCTGTTTTACCAACCTGAAGCACAAAAGGTATTTGTGTCTCGGAATGCTCACTTTATAGAAAATGAACACTTACTTGCAAAAGTCAGTGGGAGTAATATTGAACTAGAAGTTCAAGAGGAAAAAACAAACAATCAACTGATTGACCCCATTCTAGATACACAAGAGAGTGTGATCCAAGAACAACCTATCGAAACATAATCATTGCGAAGATCAGGTCGCATTCATAAGGGTCCCGATAGATATGGGTTTATCATCACTAATGATAAGGAACTATATCTTATGGAGGATGATGAACCAACGATATATGATGAGGCAATGAAAAGCTCAAATTCTGATAAATGGAAAAAGGCCATGAAATCAGAAATGGATTCCATGTACGAGAACCAAGTTTGGAATTTGGTTGATGCACCGCAAGAGGTTAGACCAATTAGGTGCAAATGGGTCTTCAAGAAGAAGACATACATGGACGGTAATGTAATTACCTATAAAGCAAGGTTGGTTGCGAAAGGTTATAGTCAACGGGAAGGTATTGACTATGATGAAACCTTCTCACCGATAGCCATGCTCAAATCCATAAGTATACTCCTCACCATTGCTGCTTATTATGATTATGAGATCTGGCAGATGGATGTAAAAAACAACATTCCTGAATGGGGATTTAGACCGGGATGTGTATATGACACAACCTGAGGGTTTTACATCTCAGAATGGCTTTAAGGTATGCAAGCTACAAAGATCCATTTATGGACTTAAGCAAGCATCCAGGAGTTGGAATATAAGGTTTGATCAGACAATCCGGGAACTGGATTTCTGCCCAAATGCAAATGAGCCTTGTGTTTACAAGAAAGTTAGTGGGAGTGCAGTCGTTTTTCTAGTATTGTATGTTGATGACATTCTGCTAATAGGAAACGACATTTCTCTTCTTCAAACTGTTAAAGTATGGTTGTCAAGAAAGTTTTCCATGAAAGAACTTGGTTAAGCAGCATTTATACTAGGTATAAAGATCTACAGGGATAAATCCAAGAGGCTGTTAGGTCTTTCTCAAAGTACCTATATAGACAAGGTGTTGAATAGGTTCAACCTTGAGCATTCTAAAAAAGGTTATCTCCCAATGACAAAGGGGATTAACCTGTCTAAGGCTGAGTGTCCGAAGATAGCTCAGGAGAGAATGCGCATGAAGGATATACCCTATGCATCCGCGATAGGATCCATTATGTATGCTATGATATGTACTAGGCCGGATGTCTCTCAGGCTTTGAGCTTTACGAGCAGATATCAGTTAGATCCAGGTGAAAATCACTGGATGGCCATCAAGGCGATCCTTAAGTACTTGAGAAGGACTAAGGATGAGTTCTTAATTTATAGAGAAGGTGACCTCACTCTCAAAGGTTACACTGACGCGAGCTTTCAATCTGACAAGGATGACTTTAAGTCTCAGTCAAGTTTTGTGTATGTGTTAAATGGAGGGGCAGTATGCTGGAAGAGTTCCAAGCAAGAAACTACTGCTGATTCAACCACGGAATCTGAATACATTGCTGGATGTGAAGCAGCAAAATAAGCTGTCTGGTTAAAGGGATTTATTGGTGATCTCGGTGTGGTGCCTGAGGCTGTTGATCCAATTACTTTATATTGTGATAACAATGGTGCCATAGCTCAGGCAAAGGAACCACGGTCTCATCAGAAAAATAGATATGTATCCAGAAAGTATCATATAATCAGGGAGATTATTGACGCTAAGATAATAAGATTAGAATATGTACCCACTGATCAGAACCTCGCGGATGGTCTGACAAAGCCATTGACTCAAGTCAAACATGACCAGCATGTTAAAGCATATGGATTAAAACATATGGCTAATTGGCCCTAGTACAAGTGGGAGTTTATTAGATATGATGTATTCCCTTAAGGCAATTAGGGCGATATATCTTAATTATATAATAGTACAAAGAATTTGTTTAATCAATAAAGACATTTAATCTTTTATTTATATCAATATGCTTGTGTGTGTGTGTGTGTGTGTGTGTGTGTGTGTGTGTGTGTGTGTGTGTGTGTATTAAAGCTGGTTAAATATATATTCATTGATGTATGCAAAAGTCCTTGACATATCATAGCATGAAGTCAGAGAAATTATAGTTAGACTATATTTAGTGGAACCTGCTTCATGTGCAATTATGATTATGTCTAAACTATCCCTAGTCATAGTTTCATCAAGAAAGGATATTGATGAAACGGAAAGACTAGCATGTGGTCAACTTTCTTAGAAATGGTCCAAGCAGTTAATCTCCTAAAGGCAGAAGGTGGTGCCTTAAGTTTGACACATGGATATATCTGGGAGATATATTAGAGACCGTAGCAAGATAAACACTTGGTATATATATCAATGTGTTAGTATTTATCTTCATGCAATAAGCTTTGCGAATGTCCTCATACTTGAGATGCTAGCTACTTTATGTGGTACTATTGCTATACTTTGGATCATTACTATGCACTCATTAATTTAGGGAGCTACGGGTGATTACGAGTATAATGATGACAACACATTGGTAGGCTGAGTAGTTGAAAAGAATCCATCGCTCCGGATATATTAAGGAGTTGTACCTAGCCACTTCTTGAAGTGATGATTGCCATAAACCTCTAATTAGAGTATGTGTTTGACAGAAATGGTTTCTAGTCAAACACACTATGGTAAAAGGCAATATACTTCAATAACAAGTAAACTACTGGGATAGCTTGGAGCAACCTCGCTATTTGTGGGTTAACACTTTACCTGAACCCTATAAACCAGATGGTACTAATATTAAAGAATGGAAGGAATTTATCGCACTGGATAACTATTGCATTAACCGGGATTAAGTCATAAGCATAAATGACGTTCCGAGTAATGGGGGATGGTAGACCCTTGCTAGAGGCGTACTACAGTCGTTGAAGGTAATCGAGTTCTATTCAAGGTCTAGAGCATCAAGCCAATGGTTCCATTAGAAAAAGGGTTGGTTAAGCCTTAACAGCTCAATACTTCGGGATCCTATAAGGTCACACACATTGGACCTTCATCGGACTAAGTAAAGAACTAATAGATTTATTCTATTACGAAAATATAACATAAATAATAATTGGATTATTATCTGATTGGTTAAAATTGATTAGATCAATTTTGGATAGACCAAGGAATTTATTTTCACCGGTAACTAATTAATTAGAGTCATAAATAAATTATAATTGATTAATCAATTTTGGTTGGACCAAGAAATTTATTTTAACTGGTAACTAATTTATTAGAGTCAAAAATAAATATTTATTTGAAAGGATTTAAAGGGGATTTTGCATTGACGTGTTAAAACCGAAAAATATGAAAATATTTTGTGTAAATTCGGTTGTGCGGAATACACCGAAAGGTGCGCAAACACTGCTGGACAGTGTTCGTGGCAGCCCATGTTTATGGGCTGCACAAAGCAAGCCCACACATGCAGCGTGCATGCTGCATGTGAATAATAATACATGTGGGATGAGAGTTTTTCTCCGATCCCATATCGCTGATGGAGAGCAAAACTTTGCTCCCCAAGCTTATAAATAGGTTGTCCCTTTTCCTTTCAAAATGCACCAAGCTCAAAGCATAAATCCTAAGCGAGATAATTAATCTCTCGGGTAATTGAGCAAGTTATTTTTGTGGAGCCTGAATTTATTCGGGCACCGCTAGTTTATATTTTTTGGGTGAGGCTTCTAGAGTGATCTAGCAACTACTCGAGGCTTCTTAGTTCTTCCTCCTGGGGAGGTTTTGGTTGGTGGGGTTCGTGTAGATACTGATAGAGGCTATCCTACGATTGGAGGCTTGTGCAAAAAGGTTCTGCAAAAGCACGCTTCAACTAGTAAGTTCTTTTTCTTTCTCTTTCAATTATTAAGTCTTTTTCTTTAAGTATTTTTAGACTTAATAATTATGCTTAGGTTATTTTTGCATGCTTAGTTTATTTTATGCTTAGGTTATAACTTAGAGTTATAACATGCTTAGTATAAAATAAATATGCTAGGATATAATTTGGAATTATGGTATGCCTAGTCCTTTAGCATGCTAACCTAGGTAGAGAATTATTTAGTTGAGGCTTTATTTAATTTATATGCAACTAATAGGAGTTCCTGGGGACAGGGACAAAATTTTGAATTTCCGCTGTGCCTCTTATGCATATTCAATCTGACTGTCAGTTCCCAACAAAATATGTCTTACAAATTGTCAGAAAAGTAAAAAAAACTAGTAGAAGACCATATATAATAGGGAAATTGTACTAAATGTAGGGTTTGAGTAAAATATTTACCTCTTTACCCTCTACTTTTATAAATAACTGTTTGGTCAGCTTTTAAACTTTCACTTTTCATTATGTACGTTCCTCCCTATGTATGCGATTCCTTCCATTTTTTTAACTTTCTTTTGCATTTATCTCGCAAACCTTTGACTTTTTCGATATGCCGCTTGAGAGTTTTTTGTTTGTCTCGTTTTTATCTTCAAAACTAGATCCATAATGATATACTTTTTTCGAATTTTTATTTTATACCAGCTTTTTTTCAGTATTTTACCAGCTCTAGAAAACCAACATTTTACCAGCATTTTACAAGGTGTGAAAAACTAGCATTATACCAGTATTTTACCAGCATTATTCTAGGTGTGAAAAACCAGCATTATACTAGCAATGTACCGGTATTTTACCAGCATTTTATCAGCAATATACCTGCATTTTACAAGGTGTGAAAAACCAGCATTTTACCAGCATTATACAAGGTGTGAAAAAATCAACATTATATCAGATTTATATCAGCAAAATACTATATGTGATGAAAATAACCCATAAACTTGCATTTTATGAAGAAATCAAACAAAAACCACTTCATACCAGATTTATACCAGCAAAATATTAGGTGTGATAAAAATAACTCATAAACTTTCATTTTATGAAGAAATCAAACAAAAACCACTCCATACCAGATTTATACCAGGAAAATACTAGGTGTGATAAAAATAACCCATAAACTTGCATTTTATGAAGAAATCAAACAAAAACCACTTCATACCAGATTTATACCAGCAAAATACCAGATTTATACCAGATTAAAGTTTGGAAAAAAGTCAAAAAAGTATATAACAATAGATGGAGTTTCGAAAATAAAAATGAGACGAACAAAAAAGTCTAAAGCAACATGTCAAAAAAATAAACGGTTTGAGAGATAAATGCAAAATAAGAAAAGAAAATAAAAAAAATGCCTTGTGCATGTACTATTTTGGAGATGAAAGTATTTATGTTGTGAGGCTGTGTGGAACGTATTTATGTTGTTGATGCTTGTAGAATTGGACACTTGTGTTGTTGACCAAACTTTTAATTGAAATTATTAATGTGCTTTGGTACAGTTATGTATTTTTCCCTATATAATAATAAATACTCCCTCCAATTCTAAATAAAATATCTTTTAGACTTTTCATCAAAACCAATAAGACATTAGTTAAACAACTTAAAAGACTAATTTATTCTTCATAAAATTCTCTTTCTTCATAAGTACCAACTTATAATTTCAACAATACTTAATCCCTTTTCTAATTAATGAAAGGGTATTTGAAACAAAAATAAAAAAGCCAAAATATCATTTTTTTGGAACCGAAGAAAGTATATGTTATACTTATGGCCATAATTTTGATAGAAAATACATGATGATAGATGTATGGAGGTTATAATATGACAAAAAAAATATACAAACAAATATAAAATATATATCTAAAATACACCGAGTTACTATTTATTTAGACAAAATGGAAGAGGCTATAATCATTTACTCTTAATCAAATAATGGTAATTGACTAGTGGGTAAAATTATATTTAGTGCACTTGGAAGTATTTAGACACCCCATATTATATCATGCGTCGAGATATAGTTCGCACCCCAATATGTCCAAATGTGAAAGTGAGAGTTCGGGATTCGAATGCAACATCCTCAAAAACTAATATTTATTTACAACTTAAAAAATACCCCTCAAATTAGAGGATAGTATTTTTTATTCCGTTTCTTTGATAAAATTTACGACATGTATTTTATTGTCGGCATATAATACTTAATAAATTAACTTATTACCACAAAATACTAGAGTGGCATTCGTGACGCATGTTCTGTTATAAATAAGTGGATCATACTGAAAAGCCACATCGGTTCAAAAAATAATTAATTTCTAGAAATATATATCTATAAATTACATGCCTTTTCCAATAATCAATTTAGCTATCCAAAAATATAAATCTATAAATCACATGTCTTTCCAATAATCAATATAGCTCTATATAAAATAATAATTAATTTTTTCATCGACTACTCGCATAAAGTTGAGTCATGAATCATTGTTCTTAAAGGTTTTATTCTATTTAGAATATTGTCTATATTATGATATAGGTTTGAGCTATATATCTGCTCGTCGGAGGGCCGAATTAAATTTGGGTCGGGCTTTTAACTAGAAAAAATTAAAGTTCGATTAAGCTCATAATTTAAAATTTTGGGTTAGGTTAAGGGGCGAACTTCATATAGAAAGGGGTGGGATCTATAGACCCCACTCTTTTCATAAAATTAACAAAATATTAAATATTATTAAAAATATGAATATCACATAAAATTATGGTTGGACTTTTTACATATAGTGAATGCTATGGTAATTTTATTTTTGCAAAGTTAAACTTACTCTCTCTTTTATCACCATTAAATTAGTGATATGAAATTCAATCCAATGATGATTATGACAAAATAAGCTAAAAATATAATTAACATAGAATTTCTCCATACGGTTAGTTAACTTCTACTCATAAAAAGTTTAATGTAAAGTAGTGGATTATTTGTTACTAATACTCAATGACTTATCATACTTTTTTTCTAATTTTAATTCCTTTTCAATTCTTAAAATCAGTACATCAAAACATATAACTACAAAACTAAATTGAACCATTTTGAAACCAAAGTTTAGATTCTAAACAAATTAAAATCCACACCAATTTCTCTTTTTCATATATATTTATGTATTATCTGTTTGATTTCATATTTATAAAATCAAATCTATAAGATTTTACTATTTTTGAAGCATGAAAATTCATAAAGAAAAGTTATCCAATATTGTCTAAATGGATATCTACTTACATATATTTAATGTTTAAAGTTATTTATGTATTAATACTTGGACTCCGTATAAATGAACTTCTGAATTTGCCACTGGTTAGGCTTATTAAGCATTCTCGAGCTCGACTCACGGCCCATACGTACTTTTTTCTTTTAATATTTAGTTGGTTAAAACATAAAAACCTAAAAAATCTATTAAATATAATATGAAAATATAAAAAATTTAATTTTTGTTGTTCGGGCCGAGCTTGGTTATTTATATAAAAATCAAGCTCAGCCCATAGAACTTCAGGCTTTTGCGGGTTCGAACTGAGCTTTGTAATCAAATAAGTGTCCAAGCTCGGTCCATTTGAGCTGGCTCGTGTTGGGCTCCATGGATAATTCGGCCTGTAAACAGGTCTGCTCATATGGTGGCTAAAGTGGATGATTATATTCTTTATTATGTTTTTTTTAAATAATATGATGTATTTTTGCCAAAATTATTAATTATGGATTTGAATCTATAACTCCGTACTTATTGATTTTTTCCTAACAAACTGACTAAGATTCAAAACTATTCACCAAAATTAATGAAATTTATTACCCCTCTTGCACTGCTCGTTGTTTAATGAACTAATCGAATCCTTTTTCGTAAAAAAATCAATCTAGCTTTAGATGAAATATAATTGAAGTTCTTTTGTGTTATGAACAAAAATGGACAATTTTAAATAATGGATGATAATCGTCAACTCCATGATAAAATTCAAAAAAATAAAAAAACAAAATAATTGAATAAGAATATGATTTGTTGAAAATTATAAATGTGAAACTTAAAAAATGCTAATATAATAAAATAAAATTGGCTATTGGCAGACAAAATTAAATAAAGAAAATAGAAATCCAGCTGATACCTACCAAATTGCTTATTTAGTACATGACTACCTATATAGCTTTAGACTTTAGATAGTATTGACAGCTGTAATTTTTGACAAATTATACAGATTTTATTTATTTTTAGCATACAACAAGTTCAGTTTTTTTTATCAAATTTAAATAATTGCATATGTCATACTCATTTTTTGATGATGATACGAACTCCTAGGTTTTTTTTTTTCAACTCATAATTAGTAATAATGTTTATATATATATATATATTTATATATATATATATAATATTAATAAGTATTAAATAATATTAAATTAAATTTAATAAATTATAAAATTAAAAATAACATAACATTATTACAGAAATTTTAGTAAGTACGAGTTAACAAATTATTTGAAAAGAAACATGACAAGACCATTTGAAAAAAGTTATCCAAATTCTATCACCAATTTACTTGAGTTTAATCAATTACGGAAACCAAATTATTTAGTGTAACTGTGTACATAACATAAGTTATATGTTTTATTTTACATATATGAGCTCATATTATTAAAAATATCAAATACGCTTATAACATACATACAGTAATTTGTTTTCATCAAGGTTTTCAAAAGCGCTAGGGTTAGTCGGGTGGTCAGTACTTTGAACGTTTAGATGGAGCTTGGGCGGAGTCTAGACTGATTCGTAAATTTTTTATTTTTTATATTTATTAATAGTTAAAAGTATAAATTTAATTAATAAATAAATTATAATACAATAATATTTTATAAAAAAAATATAATTTAGCATATGAAAATATAAGTCTTAATTAATTTTTACATAAAAACACATCAACACTAAAATCAATTCCTTAAAAACAAATATCCTCACTAACTTTTTTGTGGTTTATAGCGTACTATTTCTCGATTTGAGATTCAAAATGAAAATTGTATGGTGAGAATATTTTGTTATACATTAGTTTTACCAACCGTGCTACCTTTTTTGAATTGAAAAAATTGAACTATAATTATTATAGGTATCAGTATCTTAAAAATTGAGGAAAAAATCGGACTAGGCGGTGCCCAGGCGGAAAAAATCGGACTAAGAGGTGCCTGGATGGTAATATATCGGTTGAGCGCCTGATAGCGCTCAAGGAATAAAAAATCGGATAACGAACTCCAAAATAATACCTAGACGAAATCTAAACAGACCTAGGTGAGGAGTTTTAAAAGACTGATTTTCATAATTCATGTTTCTTATATCATGGACATGGTGATTAAAACTCTCTATGATTTATCATACTTTTTCCATGTGATGAATCCATAAAAATATGATTAAGAATGGAAATAGATACTCAGTCCATATTCTTTTTAATTTATATTTAGTTTAATTTATTACTGTTTAATATTTATTAGTATTGCATATATATAAATTTATACTGAAATAAGTACTGATAAGTTCAGTTCAGTATTACTATTTATAAGTTAAAAAAAACAGGGCCTCACTCTCACTTGATGTAATTATTGTGTATACAGTAAAATCTCTATAAATTAATACTCGATAAATTAATAATCTCGATAAAATTAATAATTTATCCAGTCCCAACTTGAGACCAGTATAAAATTGGACCCCAATCGATAAAATAATAAGATAATAACTTTTTTGGAATCTCAGTATATATATTGGTCCCAATGAAACTATAAATTAATAATTACTAAAAGATTCAAAATTCTAAGATTATTTAGTAAAAAATGAATCTATAGTCACTTGTTTTTTGTTGAACTTCAAATCTATATTGAGTTCATCTTTAAATCTTCTCATTACACTTAAGAGTTGGGGCATTGTCTTCTCGTATTGCAACAAAAAGTTGTGAAGAGTTGTTGCCGCTTGCAATGCTTCTTTTCGAGTGACCGGTTCCAAAGCTATTAAAGCATCCTCAAATTCATCATCGACTGGATTTTGAATGGTATCCGCCACAATTTCTTCAATGCTTTGAACCTCGTAACATTCATTATTTTCACCAGGATAATCTAGCAAGTGATTCACATCCATTTTGTGCTGATAATGCATACCCATAATCAAGTTCTCAAGCTCACGAATGTCTTCTCCAGAATTTACACAGTGATCAATTTCTAACCACGTTTAATGTACATAGAGAAGAAATGTGCCTTGAAACTTATTTTTGTAATTTATTTTTTGGTACCATGAACTAACTTTTTACTTATTAAAAAATAATGAACTTGATAAATTCAATTAATTTGTGAATGTACATTGGACTTGGAAATTTAAAGGTCATACGTAAAACCTCTTTAAATTAATAAATTATTAATTTATCGATATAATAATATCTTGCTAAATTAATAAAATATCTCGGTCCCAATATTATTAATTTATAGATGTTTTACTGTATAAGCGTTTTTATCCAGATGTGGTATCTAGTGGTTGAGGCGTGAAGCTGTGATCCTAGAGGTCGCAGATTCGAGTCCACACTCGGGTGGGGTGGGATAAAGTTTTCTTTTATTATTATTGTAAGCCCATGTGAAATAATTTTAAAAAAAATATTTTTATCGAGAAAGTCTTTGACCAATTGGATGTAACTCAATTAATACACCACTCAATATAATAGTTGAAGGTCTTAAATTCAATACCAAATCTATTCAAAAATCCATAATATTTTTTAAAAAAAATCCAGAAAGTCTCTGATCTAAACACTAAATTAATATCATAAAGAGTGTTATAAGACTGCTCTGGACCTCTATATAAAATCGAATTACTTATAGAAATCAAGAATTATATTTATTGAAATTCATAAAGATATTTCTTCATCGATTTGTTGTCCTATATTGTATATCTTTTGATGAGTCAATTAATTATGTTCATCATGTAGTTTCTCTGATTTTTTAGTATATTATTTTATGCTTTTCATTTTGGTTACTTCATATGTCAATTTAGATTATGAATTTGACTTTGAACATTTTTTTTTACGTAGCTTACCTTTTGTAATTATTACGCAAGAAATTAAGTACCGATGAAATTTTAAGTTACGGACTAAAAAAGTTAATAAAAAAAATAATTTCATTACAATGTATTATGAATGCATTAATCATTTTAATAATTTACAATAATTTATTTTTTGGTTTTAAAGAGTAAAAGTATTAAAAAATTGCGAACATATGATGTTTTGTTTTGGGTAGATTATGATTAGAGCAATAGTCTTGACTTTTGACATAAAGGTAAGAATAGATAATTAATTAAAAATTTGCTCTATGCTAGCTCTTTTATTTTCTCTTTTTAATGTGATATGACATAATAAATATTAAACATTACCTATTTAATCTTCTACGTATAGACAATTAAATAAACTACTAACTTATAATATTTTAATATTAAATATAAAAATAAATTTATAATTAAATATTTTTTTATTATTTAATTAAATTAATATAACTAATTTTTAAAAAATATTATCTATTTTTAAAATTATTATGTTTACCAAGCTTCCGTTAGAAATTGGAGGGAAAGTAACAAAAGAAAGAAAAAGAAAGGTCAGCGGAAATGTTTCAACAGAAGCAGACAAATTAAGAAAAAAAAGCAGCTTTATTGCGTTAAGATGGTCAGCCGCCTTTAACAGTAACGCCGTTACTTAACCTTAACACAACTACCTCAATTTCAGCAATAAACGTATCAACTTTTCAAATCTTTGCTATTTCCACTGCACAACCTTCTCACCTCTCTCCACTTCTATTTCTTCTATTACTGTACTATAGTATGGTCTCATAAAATTTTAGTATATGGTATTGAGCTGAAAATTGAAGACTTTATCTTTAGAACCCTAAAAAAATGAAGATTTTTACTTGTTTTTTTTTAATATGACTCTGGTTTTTTCTATCATGTATATAAGTTATATATAATTTCATCTAAATAATTATGATATAATTATTTTTTAAATAAGTCCAACCATATTCACCTTTTCATTCTCCAAGCTAGGGATATCAATAGGGCGGGGATAATCCAAATCCGTAGCATTCAATCCGATGGGTGTCGAGGGAGAACCCGAAAATTTTCACACATGGGGATGGGGGTGGGGAAAAATTTACCCCCGGTTGAATTTTTGGGTGGGTGTGGGTGTAACCATATCCGCCCTGTGGGGATCCCCACCCGCTCCCAAAAAAATCCCCGTATAAATACCTGAAAAAGTTTCGTTATATATACTCATGCCGAACCTCAATATATTCTTAATTTTCATGGCCTCTTCTCCATTTTCTCCTTTTCCGGTAACTTCACATTCAATACAAACTTCATCTACCTCTCGGTGTCCTTTTGTAAGGTAAAATCTCTATATTTTTTGTTTTTCCCGAATTAGTTGATTTTTATGTTTAGTTTGTTGTTGTTAGAAGTTTTCGTTCTTCGATTTGTAGTTAAATTCAGCAATATTGGTCTACTGGGATCATATATAGCGCTATCACGAACTTTTGCAACCCATTTGGATGCTTCCTAGACCCCAAATCTGAAAAATACACACAAGTTTAAGTTGTCAACATCTTATTCATGATATATTATGTTGAAGCAACTTATTAAGACACAAAAAAATCATGAACAGATTGAATGGATATGCAATAAATATGATATTATGAAATACGATGAATACAATTTGCTCAAGATTTATGAGTGCTAAAGCGATCTGACAATGCTTCTATACCTATATGGTACTATAAAGAAAGCATCTTTATGTTCTTAAATTGTTGAGCACTCAATTGCTCCTTACTTCTCATTCTCAATATGAAAACATTCATCAATAAAGGGTAATATCCAGTAAGTTTCTAAACATGGTATTGAGGTATTAAGTGATGGAGTATTTGAATTCAAATCATATAAAGTTTGTAGAAGTATTTTAAAGATTACCGTGTGTTAAAAGATGAGGTTATCAACACAACACGGTAGAGTACATCCTCCTGAATATTATCGTAGGTGAATATTCCCGAATTGCATGTGGATGGGGGATAGTATAATATTTTATTTCAAACTTTATGTCAATGGGGATTCCCCGAAACCCGTAGACACCCGCACGGGTGCGGAATGGGTGTGAAAAAAATCTCCGAAACATCAAATGGAGATTTCTTGAATCCGTCCCCGAAAACTATTGGGTGCGGAGTGGGGTGTATGTCACCCGCTCCCGCCCCGCCCTATTGACATCCCTACTCCAAACTCCATTTTGTAAGATATAGAGTATTTTTGATATAACTATTTTCCCCATTTTTCATTCCCTGTATTACATTTTCTAATAATAATAATAATAATAATCTATTGTTATTATTATTATATTAATTATTTTACAATATTTATATTTTAATTGACAAAAAAACAATTAAAAAATAAAAATTAGTATAATAATCCTTCTCTAAAATAAGGTACCTTATTTTAGGGTAATATATAAGAAATGGTTGGACTCGACCATTCCCCACGTTCGTTCCCTATATCCTAAAATAACGAATGGCTGAACTTGCTCATAACTCTACTAAGACTTTGTTCTTTTCAACTTATAAATAGCAATACTGAATTGAACTGAACTGATAATTTTAATATAAATTTATATATATACAATGCCAACTCTCCATTGAACTAAATGAATTATAGGCGGAATATACGAGAGTAGAGGTAACTCTACAAAGCACGAGCTTTTGTTTTATGATTGAAATTGTTGTAGTATATAATTCTGACAGGGTTAATGATTGGAGGTAAGGTAATAAGTAGATAGTACTAGCAGACAGCCGAGTAAATAAATAAAGCAGCAGAAGCAATAATTACAGAGTCTGGCAAGACACGACAAACAACATGGTATTACTAACATCTTGTAATTTGAAGACAAATACACTAAAAAATGGGAATAAGAAAGTGAAGACTTTTCATTTATAATTTGTTAATTTTACAGAGAAAAGAGAGAATTAGGAGAAAGAGAATGGTCAAACATGACCGGTGGCTCCTGTCAACGGTTGATAAACCCCTCTCTCTCTCTCTACAATTAACACGCTCTTGCCCTTTCTCCCTATTGACCCTTTCCTCTCTCTATCAATTTCACCTCTTCTTCTTCTTGCCCTCTCTCTGAGTCAGAATTTTCCTCATTGCTAGGTCTTTGAGGATTGCCTATATATATAAACAGATATTTTCTTGGGTTTTGAGTCTATTTTGTGTCAGGGAGCTAATCGTGAGCTTCCAGCTTGTTTTCACACACACAAAATTTCAATCTTTTTGCTTGAGGGATTCTTCTTTCTTTGGTTTCCTGGTGGAGAGAGAAATGGCAGTAAGATTTCTTTTAACCCTTTTTTATTCATTAGATTGTTGTTGTTTGCTGGTTTCATATTTCTCTCTTTGGTTATTTTGCTGTTTGGTTGTTGAGAAAAGGGAAATTAAAATAGGCTCTTTTGGATTTTTAGCATTTCTAATCTGTGTGGTTTGTTTGAATCTGTGTTGCTTTGATTGGCAATCTGGGTTGCTAGTTTTTTTTTTCTTGAACTGGGTTTTGTTGTTATGAAGTATGTGGATTAGAATGAAAATTCAGTGTGGAGAATTATTAAAATTTGATGGTTCTTCTGATATTTTATTGAAGAAAGCCAAGATCTTGGCAGTTTGTGTGTCAGAATCTTTGCTTGATGGGTTAAAAATTGGACAAATATAATGTCAGGCATGAATTGAGAAAATGATTTTGCTGTAATTAGTGAATATCAACATCAGTAAAAAAGGGTTGGTGAAAAAGATCAAAATCACCATAATTTGGGAATGTATTTACACTTCAAGAGCTTGCTTTGCTGGATAATGGAATGCACTTATTGTATTGTGTTTTAAATCATGTTGTTGGCTTTACTGTAATGGATTTATCTGTTCTTTCTTTTGAAATAAGTTTATAAACAAGAAATATTGCCATATTGGTCATTGATGGACTAGATATATTGTTTATGTAATTTGTAGTTGAAATTCATGAGTACTCGCTGCACCGGAGTTGAAATTTTATTTCTGGCCTTTCTTTCTGAATAATTTATAGAAGGCCTAGGATTCAGTTCCTTGTTTCAGAATGTTATTTTGAAGATTTATCCTAGACACCGAATATGCCTTATACGAGTTGTATGTCCATACATAAGGATCTTTCAATTGTGTCTTGGCTTGTCTTTCAGTTTCTTTCATTGCCCATTTTTTTATAGCAGTATATGGTCTTTCTGCTGTGTTCTTTCAACAATCCATCTAGTCATTTTTCGTAAGATCATCCCTCCTCTTGTCGCTAGGAGCAATGTTTCTGCAACTGCCGTGAAATGTACAATCACCTCTACTGTTTCGTCCAATGGAAACTTGTATAAGTTGCATACTGTAAACACGGTTTCATCCGTATTTTCAAGTGTCTGTGCTTTTATTCACCTCAATCAAATTAGAGAAACTAGTTTGATGCAGAACAATGAAACAAGTTGTGATGTTCAAATGTGTAATAAATTAACCTCGTTTTATCGTTGCAGCAACGTTCGCATGTGCCGAAGTTTGGTAATTGGGATGGTGAAGAGAACGTTCCATACACAGCCTATTTCGAAAAGGCTCGAAAGGGCCGAACCGGAGGCAAAATGATCAACCCAAATGATCCCGAGGAGAATCCCGATTTAGTCTCCGACGGTTCAGATTCAGGTCAACCTCCTCGTTCCAGAGAGGAACCAACAGTTCCGAAACCAACTAAACCAGCACACGAACGTCAAAAGAGCAGGGAAGGCAGTGACCTTAGACAGTTCACTGACTCCCCAGCACGAAACGAGAATATGAACCGAAGAGCAGGAAATGACCCGGTCCCTCAGCGGTATGCAGGCCGTGGAGTTGGGAGACAAGGCCCTCAAAGCATTGGTTCGGAAAACAGCTTCGAAAAGTCGCCCCTCCATCCAAAGGCCAGAGTCTTGGGCAGGGGCCCTGGTGGAGCCCCCTCTCCGTCCTGGGAAGGAGGAAAAGTTCCGTTCGAAAGCAGCCATGGTACTCCTGGAAGATCTCGATTGAGACCAAAAGGCGACGAAAGTGTAAGTGCCCCTCTTCTGTTTAAAGTTCTTGCGCTTCATATGATAAACATGATTTTTCAAATGACATTAGCTCTTGTCTATTTGTTTGTGTGGCAGCCAGATAACGGCGCAGCTGTTCCGAAGTTTGGGGAGTGGGACGAGAGTAACCCTGCATCGGCTGATGGGTATACTCATATATTCAACAAAGTGAGGGAGGAAAGACAAACCGGGGCTGGAAAAGTGCCAGGTATGCCGTCTGACTCATCATATCCTGGTACTCGCCAGCATCCGTCTAGCAACAGCTCTAAGGTAAGGCTTTGCTATAAATTTTTGTACTTGACTGCATTTTAACGTAGTTGTTACAGGTGTGCCTCGGGCTCCGGGTGCTTGAGGCTCACTTCCCAGCGCCTCGGAAGGCCTCAGGCAAAGCGTAGTCACTAGGACAAGCGCCTTACCAGTGCCTAGGCGCGCCCGACAAAGTGTGAGATGTTTTTACGTTGCATTTTTTCTTTTCTGGTTGATTTCTTCAAATGTAATGACCCCATAAATTAGAGATTAATATGTGAAGACATAGATGTCTTCTAAAATTAGGGATTAGTTTAGGAATTACTAACAAATTAGACTTGATACTACTTTAATACTCCGTTATGAGGAAGACACACTTTAATACTCAATGCTTAAGATGGCAGACATTCTTTAAAGCATAGCAATCCCTATTCATCATTTTTATTCAATTACATCATTCAAGTCAAATAATACTAGCAAATTACAAAATAACAAACGAAGTTAGAGCAACACACTAAAATTTAAACAAGTAAAAACATAAAGCGTTAAGTTATTTGCTTGCTTCTCTTAAATACTTTTGCTTTAACGTTGTATTTAGCTATTTTTTAGACTTGTTTTATATCACCTTGGATTCTATTTGAGTTTGAAATCAAAGTTGTATTTTTATTTTGAAAATATTTTAACTTATATATGCCTCGTGTCTGCCGGGCACTCGCCTCGCCGCGCCTAACTCCTTTGCGCCTCAGTGTGCCTTGCGCCTGTAATAGCTATGCGATTTAGCACCTTATGCCTCTACCTTTTTTGCAAAAACTGACCCTTGATAAACATGGAATACACGCATCATGCTTGTACTTGGTACAAATTGTTTACATTTTCAGCACCGTTTACCACCTAGAACTCTACTTTTTCGCCAAAACTGACCTGTAATCGACATTATGAAAAACACGCATTGTGATTTTGATAAACCATATGATTGAAAGCATGAGTGTGTGCACTGGTTAAAGATCTTGGCTTATAATTTGTATTCTGTTGGTCAATTTTCAGTGTTGCTGCTTTCCGTGGGGTAGAAAATGACGTTGCTTGAATTGGTTGAGAGGTGTGTGGAAGTTGTAAATACATTGAAGGCTCTCTATGTGGAGAGTAACTTCTTTTGAGTAATTTCTGTTATTTTATTTATTTGTGTGGCTGTGTTGATGTTAATCAAAAGCATTTTTTTTGGGCATTGTGGTATAGCTTGTTTGTTCATCCGAGCTTTGTGCTATACTACACGTTATCCATTTGGACTCTGTGATATACAGTACAAATACAATTTTTTGCCCTTATTTAGTATAAGGGCAAAAAAGGTAACGGTTGGTATGATACAAGTACCAAATGAGAAACTTGTATATTACACAGACCAAATAGACAAATGAGCTATACTATGTGGTCCGAAAAGATTTTTTTTGTGGTTGATGTTACACATAGTTGGATGTAATCTTTGTTTTCTCGCACGTATTATTTTGGTACTTTAGTTGTCTGGCTAGAAATGGCCTCACAATTCTTTCATTCTACTCTTAATGACATTGTGTTTTACTTTTTGTTTTCCTCGTATCAATGTTCTTTATTTGATGTATAACAATCCGTGTTATCCCAGTGAAATTCACATCTGTTCTAGGTCGTGACTCGTGAATCAGTCCCTATGTTGTTTTACTCTGGCCGTTATCTCGTATCCTATAGTTACTTGATTGCTTCATAGCTTTTTGAATAAGCTCCAAAATAGAAAGGCCTATTTTGCCCCCGTGGCATTCAATTTCGGTTGACTCTTTTAAAAGGCCTATTTTACGGAATCATAATTTTTTTTTCAATTTTATCTTTTTTTTTTTTGGCTCTTTTTAGTAATTATATCACTTACATAACCTTTTATACATTAAGGGTATATTTGTAAATATTCAACAATTTCCTTTAAAAACTCACCCCTTTTTCCCAAACACAATAATTTTTAAAAATATTTCATTCCTTTAAAATTTTACACCTCACTCTCTTTACCTTTACATTCATTTCCTATAAAATTCACCGAAAACCGGCTCCCTAAGTACAGGCTAAATTGTTACTCTATTGCTATAAAGTAGACGTATTCAAGTGACCCAAGGCCCATATGATCCGTTTAGATGCAACGTTCATGGTTGAGCTTAAACAAACATATATATATAATAGGCCCGCCCCAGCCTAGGCCTTCCAAAGCTCGAACACATAAATGGCTTGAGCTTGATTTTTAAATAAAGCCCCAAGCCCGATCCAAAAATATATATTTATATATTATTAATTTTTAAATAAATATAAAATAATTAATTTTGAAAATGGTATGTATCTGGGCCGGGCTTGGGATGTGATAATTACTTGGATCTTAGTCCCAACCGAGAGCCAGCGCCAAAGTTTGGCGGTTAGATGAATTTTTTTCAAAAATTTCAATAAATCATAAACTCACAACGGCAAATTCAAATCCAAAAATCCGTAAAAACTTCTAAAGTCCCTCTCTTTCTGCTCCATTCTCAGTTCTGAGATCAGGGTTTGGATGTTTCAACGGAACGCAGGATTTTTTTGTTAATATTCTCGTCAAATTCAGGTACCCCGCTTTGTCTTCTTCACTATAGTACTTTGAAAAATCCGAATCTCTCCCCATAATTCCTACTTTCTTCTTTCATGGGGTTTTTTTTTTGGATTGATTCAGCTATTATTCTATCTTCAAACTTGAAGTAGTCTGTCATTAGCTCCGTACTGTTTTTCATAAAACTGAGAAATTAAATTTCTGGACCATTCATTGTCAATTTAGGTCTCTAGAATTTTCCTTACTGTTTCTTATTCCAATTAGCTCGATTATGCGTAGCTAATTGCTGGAGTACACATGAATATCAAAAATTCAGAGTAATTTTACTGTTCCTTACTAAATTTCAGCTCAATTTTGCGTAGCTAACTGGTGGAATTAAGCACGAATATTAAGAATAGAGAATCATAACGTAAGCTACTTTTGTTGGTGTTAACTCTCTAAAATAATTTGTGTGTTTGAGATCAGGTTGATTGTTTGTTCTGATTCACCACACATTGTATTACGGATCCACACTTGAGTAATTATGGTGAGAGAGCACAGGGTAGAGACTTTTTACTCTCGTCTTCGTGATTCAATTTCCGCTTCATCTTTATCCCCTCTCCTTGTATTCCCCTCAACCTCTGATGTAGATTCACTATGTGCTCTTAAAATCATTTTTCACGTTCTCGAATCTGATTCTGTCCGTTACTCCTGCTATCCCGTGTCCTCCTTTCAAGAAATTCATAAATATGCAGGCCCTGATCTGAGTTCATCTTCAAGTGAACCCATTTCCATTCTCTTAATAAATTGGGGGTGCCAGCGCGATTTGCGTCGCTTTCTCAATTTAGGTCCTAAGGCTTGTGTTTTCGTCATTGATAGTCACCGACCCATCCATTTGCATAACCTTAGTGAGCAAAATGATAGCGTGATAGTGCTTTACTCGAATGATGATGAGCATCAAGCTGATTTGACTTATGATTTTGATGTTTCGGCTTTGGCTAATGCGAGCGAATTGAATAGTGATGATGAGAGTAATGGTAGTCCAGACAGTGAAGAGGAAGGTGATAGTGAAAGCGAGGTAGAAGAAGATGGAAACGGTGGGTCAAGAAAGCGAAAACGAGTTTCAAAAGATAATGAAGATGACCCGGTTAAGCTTTTTAGGAAACTGAAGAGGGAATATTATCAAATGGGTACTTTCCATGGAAAGCCCTCAGGTTGTTTAATGTATGAGCTGTCACATTCTTTAAGGAAGAACACAACCGAGTTGCTTTGGTTGGCTTGTGTTTCGCTCACTGATCAGTTCGTTCACGAGAGATTAACTGATGAAAGGTACCAGGAAGGGGTTATGGAGCTCGAGCAGCATATCAACAGTTCCGGCACTTTAGAGGCTGTTACCATGGTGACTCTCAAAGACGGAACAAAAATACGAGCTCCTGAGTCATCAAGGATTGCTTACGAAGATGAACCCAGACTAATGCTATTAAGAGAATGGAATTTGTTCGATTCCATGCTTTGTTCTTCATATATCTCCACAAAATTGAAGACTTGGAGTGACAACGGTATGAAAAAGCTCAAGCTTTTACTTGCAAGGATGGGCTTTGCTCTTGTAGATTGCCAACAGAAGTTTCAGTACATGAATTTCGAAGTGAGGAGAAAAATGAAAGACGAATTTCAACGGTTTTTACCTGAATATGGACTCACCGATTTCTATTACCGAAGCTTCTTAAGGCTTAACGGGCATAGCTCAAGGGTTTCAGCAGCAGATGTAGTTTACGGTGTTACAGCTTTACTCGAGTCATTTGTGAAATCTAACAACTCTTGTGTTTCTAAGCAGTTTGGAGTGGCATTTGATGCATTGTGCTTGAATAATCTTGACAAGTTAAAAGAAGGAATGCAACAAGCAATCAATGTACAACGGGCTATTCTTAGACAAGGAAGTACGGCAATAACAAAGAGCGGTTCTATAAGAAGTGGGAGAAAATTCAGGTGGGTGAAAATCGAGGATTCGGTTGACACGGTCTATTTGGGATACCCACAGGCATTGACAAAGTTTTGCTATTTTGTTATGGATGCATTGAGAGAGAAAGGGGCCAGGGAAAAACCGTTGCTTTGTGCTTGTTTGTTGCAAGAGCTCGATAAGACGTTGATTGTTGGGGTTTGTGGAAAGCCTCGAATTGGAGCAGCGAAAGGAAATGGCTTTGGAATCGCGTTTAGAAATGCAGCTGAGGAGATTGGAGCTGAGTTCTTTCACGAGTTGTTTGAATCTTCGTGGATTGTCATCGACAAAGGTGCGGTTAATAATTTTATGATTAGATTAACTGAGATGCTCTAACAGAGAATAGTCTCTTTTGCCTGTTTTTTAAATTTGGATTAACTTGCTTTTTTTCCTTACTAAATTGCTCGAGTTGTTGTCAATGAAGGGCATTTGTATTTTGTTTTCATAATTTTATAAATGCAAAATCTAATTTTAGTATATTCCGTGAAGAATCTTTGTCCCAAAATTTACTTTTTATGCATTAGAATATAATCAAAGCTACTATTTATAGTTCAGTGTCAAATGAACTTGTCTGAATATGAAGCTAATTATCCTCATTACAGCTAAGTAGTCAATTAAATGTCTGAAGTACTGATAGTACTTTTTAATGCATGTTTTTTCTACTTATTATCTCTTTCTCCTGATTGTGTGGAAGTATTATAATTTATATTATAAGTTGAAACTTGTGGAAGCATTTTGTTGTTTTGATCTGTGGAATATAATGTTACCCGTTATGTGAAAGATAATTTATAATGGCCACATTTTTCTTGTGTTTCCCCCAAAGTCAAAACAAAGTAAAGCATTCATATTTTACAGTATAAGGCGATTTATAGTTTGATTATCAATTTTGTGGCGGAACTCTAAGCACAACTAAACTTCTCTGCTAAAAGAATAAAATAGAAGTAGAAATAAGAGCAATTTGGAATTTAGTTTCGGTTTTTATTTCTTCTTTGTAATAACTTATTAATTTTATATATTCGGGTCCAAATTATTTTTTAAGCCTAGTTTGACATTGCTGTTTGAGGTGCTTTTAAAATAAGTTGTTTTCACAAACTTTTAATAGTACTACGTATTTAGATTTTGATTAACACATTTTGATCTTTCATACTAATTAATTAGGAACTGTTTAATTTATTTTTTTCAAAATCAAATCCGCAATTTAAAAAAAAAAGCTTAAAAATGGAGTTTTTCAAAAAAGCTGTAGCGGCTTTTAATTGGGATGTTTGGATTTTAAAGCTTTTTGTTCCTCAGCTTTATAAAAATTGTAGTAATTTTTTAACGGGATAATTAAAAAATTGGCTATTACAGGGTTAATTTGGTTTTTCAACATAAAATACCGTTTTTTATACTTATTTAGATCTACTTTTTAGTTATTTTGAAAACAAAAATATTACTGCTGCTAGTAGCTAACAACAACTATAATAAGTAAATCAATTTAGGGTCAGTTTTATATTGTTTATTAAGTTATTATTAAAATAAATTTTTCTCATAAACTTCGAATAAAACTACGTATTTTAGTTTTGAATAACACGTTTTAGTTATTTATATTAACTAATTAGGAACTGCTTAACTTATTTTTTTAAAAATTAAATCTTTTATTTATAGTAAAATCTTGAAAATGAAGTTTTAAAAATAAGTACAAACTGATCCTAATGATGAGTAAATTTGCTAGTAATTAATTCTAATCTTTTGTAATGGTTAAAGTTTTAGAATTTAATCTTAGTGGGGAAAATTAAGTCCACTCTAAGCCCATTTTCTTTAAACTTTAAAAAATGAACATAACTAAATTAAATTAAAATTGATGGAATTGAATTAAATTAAATTAAATTAAATTTATTTTAATATGATTTACAACTATATAACTATATATATATATATATAATTAAAATAAATTAAATTAAAGCGTAACAGGAAAACATACTGTGAATTCAATTTAATTATTACGCCCTACTCTACAATCATTAACTTATTATTGCGTCACACCTGACAAGTAAACGCCACACGGAAGTCGTAGTACCTGCGCGACCCGCATGTCACAGAGACATCCCCCAATAGCCAATAGCCGAAACGACGTTTCTTTCTTTTCATTCATATTTCTCCACCGTCTTCCCGCTTTAACTCCTCTCACTTCCAAATCCCTTTTTCTATCATCCAGGATTCAAATCTCTCTGGTCGTCGATTCCGTTCATGTTTTATTGAGCTCATTTTGTTTCCAGGCTTTCCTTTGCAGGTTTGTTTCTTCATTTTTCAAATTTCAAGATAATTCAATTTCATATTCTGATAATGCTGTAATCTTGCTTTCACTCGATTTGGATCGACAATGGATTTTTGTTCATGGTATTGTGTAATCTTGCTATTTTATGCTCTCTTAGTTGAAATTGTTTGTTTACTCTTCAGTGTTCTGTTTTATGCCATCGGTCGTCAGATTTTGAATCGTATTTCATTTTTCACGCTATGTATTTAATAAAATGCCCTAGTTTTAATCGATTAATCATGCATTATAAACAAGAATACTACTTTTCATGCTCCTATAGGTTTAGTTCTTGAAGATTGTAAGACTCTTTTGGATTCTTTTTCTTGCATTCATTTGGTTCTTGCTAAGGCAGCTGATTCTTTGACAGGCAGGGGGCTATGGCTGAATACATGTCCACCTTTGATTAGGGCAGTAATAGCTTCTGATTCATAGTAATGACTATCTTCATCTTCAGTCGAAAGAATCACTAAATCATGGCCTATGTGTTGCAGGTTGATTTGTGCTGGAAAAATAGTGTAGAAATTAGGTGGTGGATCATGAGCACTCCCTTGAGGAGATATCGGAGGAGGAAGACGATGTTTGACTTAAATGTTCCACCAATTGAAAGCATAGATCAGGAAGGAACTTCTACTCAGAATGTCACCCTGGATGTGCAACCTAGCCAACAAGGACAGACTGTGCCAGTACCACCTGCAACGATCGATGTTGAAGCTCTTGATGATGATGATGATGTTATTGAATCATCATCAAGTGCTTTTGCTGAAGTATGATATATTCATCTCTTGCTTTGATATTGTACTAATTTCAAGTGGAATTTATTGATTTTGTTTAATTTTTTGCTAGGCTAAGAGCAATGCCCAAAGAAATAATGTGGATCGGAGAACTCGGGCTAGCTCTGTTGTAGTTGATGCTGATTCAGGTAGTTTTTTGTTTTGTTAAATATCATTAGGTCCCATTCTGTATATCACATTACGCTTGGTCTTCACTGGACTCATTGGAGGACATGGATGGGCAGGAAGCCCTATTTGTGGCTAAGCCCTAGACAATAGGATATAAGTTGTTCAAATAATAAGTTTTTGTGTTTAGATCTTGTGACATTGATTGTAATGATTGTTCCGTTTCACTTTGCTTAATTTCTCAACTGAATTGCCTATATTGTTCATTGCAGGGACGACAGCTAGGCTAGCTTGTAGAAGGAGCCAAACAGTTATCGATTGTGATCAGCTTGTAAATTTGGAAAGCATTAGCATCTCTAAGGTAGTATCGAAGGCCCTTAGCTCTCTTTATGCCTTTGCTTTGTTTTTATCTTGTACTTGTATTGTTTTGAGTCACTCCTGTTATTGTTCTAGTTAAACAAGTACCTTTTATATAATAGGTGGTTAACCAAACTAGATAACAAACGTTTGCTGTTGTTGTCATCTTTTATTTTTGCTGTTCTATCCCGCGGCAGAAGAAATGTAATATAGTGTGGTTGTATGACGAACTTATTTCCGGTGAATTTGATGCTTGTGGGCATTTGTATATTGGGTGTATTTATACCTTTTCATTAATTTTTACGTTTATAATTCAATTGGAAACAACCTCTCTGTAATTACAGGGGTAAGGCTGCGTACACCTGACCCCCCTTACCCTGCTTGTGTAGGATCCTTGTTAGGCATTGTGGTAATATTGTTGTTGTATAATTTATTGGCAGAGTGATATTGTACAGCCGCCACCACCACCTCGTAAAGAACCGACATTCAACTGTCCAATATGCATGGGCCCCTTTAAAGAGGAGACATCAACAAAATGTGGACACATATTCTGTAAGGAATGCATAAAAGCTGCAATGGAAGTGCAGTCCAAATGTCCAACATGTAGGAAGAGAGTGACTATAAAAGAACTTTTTAGGGTGTTCCTTCCAGCAACAACTTCTTAGTGAGGCTTCATTATGGTGTTAACTATATATTTGAGTGAGTTCTCCTTCCTCATAATTTTGGCATTTGTTTTGTGTATTTTCTGTCATTGGAGGTCTCAAATTGACTGTAAGTTTGTTTTCACCCCTTTCTGCTACAGAATTGATAAGAACAGCATTGAAAGAGAGATGGAGATGATGAGAGCATTGGCTATAGAATCTTTCCCTATTCACATTTTTGTAATCTGAAATTCAGAATTCGGTTTAACAAAGTCTAGTTCAAATCAATATTCCTGGAGGAAATGGCAGATTCTGTTTTGGGTAAACTACAGTTAATTCGTTGAATGGTTTGACTTTACAATTAATCTTTGATTACATGCAACTGCCTTCATTGAGTTTATACCTTTGTCACTAGTTAGTAGTCTATGATAATAACTGGAATAATTTGCAGATCTTCAGAAGAATTGAATATCATATTACTTGCATATGTGAGACCATAATTTTTAAAATAGTGTTGTTTTCTTGTACTTGTAGATTTTTTATAAACCAAAATACTGAGCAAGGTTGAAGCTTTTCAGATGATGAAAGAGCAAGTCCAACCATTCCCTATTTTGGAGAATTTCCCAAAATGGGGAATGGGTCAATCCAAGAATTCTCATTTTAGATAATGATTATAATATTATTTTTTTTTACTTTTTATTTTTTTAAATGTTTTGTTAATTTTTATCGGTAGAGGTGATGTAAAGAAATTAATATAATAATAAAATATTATTATTCAAGGGAAATATAATATGGAGAATGAAAAATAGGGAAGATGGTTGACAAAAACACTGTAGATCCTTCACAATAGAGTTTGGGGAATGAAAAATGAAGAATATGGTACTTAGTATTCAATTTCCAAAAATCCAGGACAATAAAGTACAACAATGGAACCATTGAGTTGGGTGAGGTGGTTGTAACAATTACAAAGAGTTGCATTCACTCTTCTAACACAACCTGTAACCTAACACAACAAAACTAGAACAACATTCCTGGCTAGGGGGAAAAATCAAGCACAAAGACCAAAAGAAACCAAGAACACCTTTTTTAAATCCACACTAACTCCATTTATCTGCTGGGTTTCTTTCTCCACTCGGTCCGGCCACGGTTTATTTCAAGCCCTCCTGATAATCTCAACAAATGTAAGAAGTTTCGGTTATCATACTTATTTCCATAAGGCGAACCATTTGTTCCTTTGAGCTCTAGAACAGCTTCGGTTTCCTCAATCAGTTCTACACTTGTGAGAGAGTCAACCACGTCATCATGTTGGCATTCCCGCCTGTAATCCAATGTGATTGTTTGTAGTTCCTGGGTGTCGATAATTTCTTGTGGTATGCTCTGTCAATAAAAATGTGCAATATGAGAACATGACGGCCGGGAAATGGAATTTTAGTTCAAAGTTAACTTCGGTTGAATACCTCGAGAACCCATCCAATATAGGTGACGTTATTGACGTGTTGATTCATGTCGAGATCGGCTCTTCTGGGCTGAAGATCATAAAGCAAATGTTAGTAGAGTTTTAGTTGACTTGCTGTGATAAAGCAATAAATTTAGATGAATTACCACAAGTCCTAGTTTAGAAAATTGACCAGGATCTTCCAGCTTTGGGATCTTCTTCAAGCTGCGATTATTATCCTCTGGGAATGCCAATCTGTTAAATTTACATCAATGTAAGAAATTAGCAGCATTGTCATGGCTGATGAAGTCAAAATTCTAAAATTTATTCTTTAGATTGATAGATCTAATTAATCAATTCAAAATTCATAGGTACCATTTCAATGGTCCCTCTCAAGATTAAGGTTTGGAAAATACACTGAGAACTGAAAATCGAACTTTAGACTCGCTTAAGTGACTAAATAGCAATTTGACTCAAGCCAACCTCAACAGAAATATACCGTGGCTTTATTATTTTTTAAATTTGAGCAATTGCGTTTACATTTTAAATAGACAGAAAATTTTCCACCTACCCCGATGTAGTTCAAACCTGGGAGACCACACGTTCAGTCTTAACCACTAGGCTAAGACTTCACCACATGAAGTTTATCATTCAGTTTATTTAGTCAAGAGCTTTTTGTAAGAGCTGGGGTTCGAACTAAACTGAAACTTCCTACATTGTGTTTTATGCTTATTTCTCAAGCGACTCAATGGTTTAAAAATTTTCATGGTCCTTTACCCGTCATTAAGATATTAAGTAGCTTTATCACTGAAAAACCTAAAAGATCATGAAAGATTATATGCAAAGTAACAGGAATCCAACAGAAAATTTTGCATTGGTGAACATGCCTGTGCCATCCCCTGTAAGATATTGCCAAAGGTCACCGTCAATTTTGGGTTAGCAAAATGAAAAAGGGGTATTATAGTATAACTCCCAACAAAGCATCACAAAGGCACTGGCCAGCACCATTTCCTAATCCAGTATGTTCAAATGCAGGTAAACTAATACACACTATCGAATATCTATTGTATTTTCTAGGATATCAAGTATACCGAGTTGAATATTAAAAAAAACACATTAGGACTCAGGAAGGTAACTGGTATAGTAAAAATGAAATTTAGCAGGTGTCAGTTATAACCAAGGGTGGAGTTAATAAAAATGAAAAGTCACCTGAGTTCTGGAGGGCAGAAAACCAAGTACTCATCTCGAACTTCATCAGTCACTTTTTGAAGCCGCCTTGTGTCTTGGTTCATCATCACCCACTTGCTGCAACCATATAATTAATTTAAAGACATTATATTCCAAGTGAAAACATATCTTAATGACAGATAATTTAACTAATCTAAGTGAATATGCCACATAATTTGTATCTGCATTGCAGCTTATAATGAGAAAAGTTAGCAAACGAAAATGTAGTATGAAATACGGTAAACAAGCATAAGAGAAATGAATACAAAGAACAAACTTCATCCCCAAAGTCATATTTTTGCTAAGAGCCATAAAAAAAACCAGACATGTGCCTATACAAGACTTTCATGTAAAACAGAGTATTCTTTAGAAAAAAATACCCCTTTTCGATCTAACTTTCATATTTTATTCAAATAAGAGAGGAAATAAGGAATCTTAAAGTACACCTTGTAGCTCTCCCAATAACTTGACCAGTGGCATAGTCCTTGAGAATCCAATCGCGCCTAGTTCCAATTCTTCCTTCACTTTGACACCATGTTTCTACTTCCACTACATCACTCCTATTCCATTATTCCACATTTTAAAATCTAATCAAAATCATAAAAGCCCTAATTCTAAATAACAACATCATTGGCAAGTACTAGTAGATATCTAAAAAGAAAACCAACCAGGCAGGATACTTGTATATCTCAATGTGCATACGATTAGTCACCCAAATGAGATGCAATTTCCTCATGGTGTGTGTTGTAGCAAACCCATCGGTTGAAAATCCAACACTCTGAACATGATTGCACCCTACCTCCTGCACATTACAGTGAACAAAAATTTGAACTTCAATTAGGTTTTAACAATTCATTACCAGAAATTAAAGTACCCAGATGTTAAAAAAACAATCAAATGCCACCCAAATTACAGAAGAATGGACCGTTAAAGCCTACGCAAGAAAATAGAACTCAAATCTACGCAGTAAATTTCCCCAAATTCCAAAATTGAATAGAAATAACACATGAATGCTCAATGAATTTAACAGTAGAAGGGATATGGAAGGGGTAGATATACCTGCAAAAAATTGGCAATTGTCTCGACGGTAGCTGTTTTATTAATCCCAACCTCGTAGCTCCGAACAATGAATTTCTCCTTGTAAGAAAAGCCATCCTCCGCCAAATTCCCTAACCGGAGACGATCGGCCAAGCTGCCGGAGGCGGAATCGAGGCGAGCGGGTACACCATCGGAGACAAGAGATTGAAGAGAAGAATTCGTGGCAGAGAAAACGACGGCGTTAGAACGCCGGGAGTTGAAATGTGGGTGGTTAAGAAGATGGGAAAAGAATCTGAATTGGGGAGCTAGGGATTGGATTTGGTCGGTAGCATTGAAGGGTGTTTTCAACATTGGAGCAGTATAACCTGGAGCTTTCAATTTCTATGGATTCAATTCAATTCAATCGAGTCAGATGGGATTTATAGGAGATGGGCGATGGGACCGAGGAAATCGAGATCGGATAGAAGAAAGACATGGGTTTTGAAAGGAATAACGAAAATGCCAGTGCCATGTGTGAAGGAGAGAGAGAGAGCTGGAACGTGGAATTAGGTCACAGTACTGTGTGTAGAAAAAGGGACAGAAGAGGAGAGACGTATTTGACCCATTCTCAATTTGTTGGATTTGAATTCTCCAACTTTATTTTAATCAATTTCAGATTTAAATCAGGTCTATAATATAATAAAATATATATTTATTCGTCTAAAGGTTATTGTTTTTTAAAATTTAAAAGTTTTTTTTTTAGTTCCTTAAATTTAGTTAGATCTATTTAAAAGGTCAGTGGCTCAATTGATCCGTTCATATCTGATTTCAATGAATTGGACTTGGGTAAATATATTTTAGTATGAGCCCGTCCAGACTTGAGCCCGCTAAAATCCGAACATAAATTAGGTTGGAGTTAGTTTTTATATAAAAACTCAAACCTGACTCGATCCAACACGAATATTATAGGCGGGCCGGGCTTAGGAATGAAATTTTAAGTTTAAGTTTGGCCCGATCTGAGCTGTATAATATTAATACTGGATGGGTTGGGCCCTGACCGAACCATATATTTGTTGGTCCGATCAAGCCCGGCCCGAGCCCAGCCCAACCCGTCCATTGAACACCTCTAAATTTGGTACAAGTATATTAGTTTGTCCCTTGAACTTGGAAAAATGTATCATTTTGTCCCTTGAATGCCACTTGCCAGCTTTCAATTGAAAAGAGAAAAACACATATTTGAAAGGTCAAACCAATCAGTTGCTGACATATGACATTCTAAGGTAAACAGATACACATTTATCAAGTTCATGAGGCAAATTAAGACACTTCTATTAAATTTAGGAAATTGAAAAAAGCTTTTAAAAATTTAGTGAGCAATAGATTTTTTACCGCTTGACATGTATTTGGCTTACTATAATTAAATAAATATCATACCAATTATACAATTCCTATGGGCTATAGGTTACATTCTAAAGAGATGTTTGAGTTATGAAAGAACATAAAAGAAGTATTCAAGAGTCACTTTAATATTGTATTTTTCAAGTTTTTGGGATTGACATATACCAAAATATTTGTTCACAACTATTTTATTTACCTTTTTTCATAATTGAAAAATAAAATAAAATCAAAGTTATTTTTTTCTAGAATACAAAACTCTGAAGAAAAACAAAACAAAACAAAATAATTTTAATTAAATAAAATTATATATTACTAGAAAAGTCCAAGTGTTCCACGTCAAATTCAAAAATAATATGCTTTTCATAAATTATATGTTACTGAAAGTTATTTTTATTACTTCAAATTCAAAAAGATAGTTCATATATTTTGATATATAATACCAAAGGACTTGGATTCTTTTATGTATAATTTGCTTTGGTCGTCAATTTATTTAATTCTTCCCAAAAATCGAGAACCGAACTCTAAATTTTGATCCATGCGATTAAAAATGAAAGTAGAACTATATAAATTGAATGTGGTAATTTTTTTGTGTGCAATGTAACAGTGTGACTGTGGAATTACTTTTCCTTCAATACCAAACATTTCTTATTTAAAAAAACAAGACTCCTTGAGTTTTATAAAAAAAATTTATATACTAAATTTCTTACCAGAAACACAAACCTTAATGTCTTGGGTTAAAACTTGTCAAATCAGCATGATCAAAGTCAAGGATGAACTTGCATTTAAGTAGAATAACAACGCATTACTTTCTTCAATTTCAAACGTCTAAAATTCACAATTAATACAATTAAAATCAAACCTAATACTATCTAATAGATCCTTCTAATTACTGTCAAATTAGTGGAAATTGGATCTCTAAACTAATTTAAAAAAATTAGTACCAAATAGTTTGAAAAGACATATTAAAAAATGCATATAAAATTCTACTCCCTCTATCTATAAAATATTATCCATTTAACCGAATCATCAAAACCAATGAAAAATTTATTACACAATCAAAATGACTAATTTATCCTTTACTAAATTCTCTTTCTTCTTAATTACTCACTTATATACATAATCTCTCTCATATTTAATACAAGGGCAAATTAGAGAAAAAATTGTACAAAATGCATTGATAATCTAAATTGATAATTAAAAAGAGAACTAATAAAATGATTATAGAGACAATAATTTTTAGATGAATGGAGTAACATTTTTTGCAACTGTTTTACATAGTAATGTAGGATGAACAAAAATGATTCATCAAGATAGTACAATACCTTTTTCGATTTTCTTAAACACTTACCTAATTCTTCAAAACAATGATGCTTGTGAATCACGCTACTAGAAATAACAAGATTAACAAATTATTAAGGATTTTCTCGGGTTGAAAATCAACGTTAAACAACATTTGAGGAAATTGTTAAGCCCAATAATAGATTACGAGAAAAATTAATAGCAGTAAAATAAAGGACATGCAGATTTTTATGTGGAAATCTCGAATGAATTAGGGAAAAATTACGGGACCAACTCCGTATAATTTTTTCACTATGAAAATAATAGTAGGTACATCAAGAGATTACATAGTGGCACTCAAGTATTTCCCAAAACCTCACTATTTTCTCTCTTATCCAGCTCTTAGGAACCCTTTTCCTAAGGCTCTCCACACAATTACATTTTTATCTGTGTTTCTTGATTTCTGCTCTCTTATGCTCTCCCTCCTCTTAAAAAACCCTCCTCTATTTATAGGAGATTCAAAACGCGTATGGCCGAATTATGCATAGTAATTTTACTGTACACTTTTTGAAAAAACACTCCTGTCGACATGCTTCCTTTTCTTTTGTTTTATTTTTTTATTAATTTAAATTGTGGGTCCCACAAGAATGGAGGGACACCACACAACAAATCTCCCCCTCCCGACTATATTGTGGGACTCTCCATCCTAGTTACTTTGATGCACTGATCGAACTTTTCTTTTGGAATGACCTTTGTCACCATATCAGCAGCATTATTGTTTGTATGAATCTTCTGCAACTTGAACTCTTTTTCTTCAATGGCAAGTCTGAGCCAATGATATCTTACATCAATATGTTTCGTCCGTGCATGATACATAGTATTTTTGCTCAAGTCTAGTGCACTTTGACTATCACAATAAACTATGTAGTCTTCTTCTTGCACACCCAATTCTTGAAAGAATCGCTTTAACCAAAGCATTTCCTTTCCTGCTTCTGCTGCTGCAACGTACTCTGCTTTGGTTGTTGACAATGAAACATATTTTTGTAACCGTGACTGCCATGAAATAGCTCCCCCTGAGAATGTAAATAAATAACCCGATGTAGATTTTCTTTCATCAAGGTCACCAGCCATATCTGCATTTGTGTAACCAACAAGTGCAGATTTTTCAACTCCAAAAGTCAAACATAACTTTGAAGTTCCTCTCAGGTATCTGAAGATCCATTTTACTGCTTCCCAATGTGTCTTCAGGGGATTTAACAGAAATCTACTCATAGCTCCAACTGCATGAGCGATGTCTGGTCTCGTACACACCATTGCATACATTAAACTACTGACCGCTGAAGAATATGGAACATTTGACATATCTTATTTATTTTTCTCTGTTGAAGGGTAGGATTTCTTACTCAACTTGAAATGAGCGGCAAGTGGAGTGCTAACTGGTTTAGCATTCTTCATATTGAACCTTTCTAGTACTTGTTCAATATATTTTTCTTGCGATAACCACAGCCTGTTGGACCTTCGATCTCGGGTAATCTCCATTCCGAGAATTCGCATTACCGGTCCCAAATCCTTCATGTCAAACGCCTTAGACAAATCACACTTCAACTTACTAATCACTTTGGCATCTGGTCCAACAATTAGCATATCATCAACATATAAGAGAAGAATGATAAATTTTCCATCATGGAATTTTTGGAGATATACACTTGGATCAGCTTCTGTCCTCCTGTATCCTTGATTCACCATGAAGGAATCAAACTTTTTATACAATTGTCACGGGGCTTATTTTAACCCATACAAACTTTTCTTCAAGCGACAAACCATGTCCTCCTTTCCTTTGACCTTGAAACTTTCTGGTTGTTCCATATAGATTTCTTCTTCTAAATCCCCATGCAAGAACGCAGTCTTTACATCAAGCTATTCTAACTCAAGGTTCAAGCTGGCTACAAGACCTAGCACAACTCGAATGGAACTCATTTTCACAGCTGGTGAAAAAATCTCGTCAAAGTCGATACCTTTCTTTTGAGTAAAGCCTTTGATAACCAATCGAGCTTTGAATCTCACTAGGTTTCCATCATCTTTCCTCAGCTTGTACACCCATTTGTTCTTGGGTGTTCTCTTCCCTTTAGGAAGTTTCACCAGCTCATAAGTGTCATTCTTCTTCAAAGAATTCATCTCCTCTTGCATGGCCTTCATCCAACAATCTTTATCTTTACAAGATTGCACATCTTGGAAGCTTTTAGGCTCCCCCTCATCAGTGATTAAAATATAATCAAAACCGGATTATTTTGTAGATGGTTGGCGTTCTCTGACTGACCTCCTTAATTGAGGTTCTTCTTCTGGTAGAATGGGGTTCTCAAGCTCCCCTTGCTCAATACCCTCTTCATTCATATCTTCATCTACAATCGTATCTTGATCCCTCACAACTGGCTCTTCTTCTCCATCTTATTCTGATTGATGCATTATTCTTTCTGTGGCATCATCTGATAGAATGCTCTCTGGTGTGATATCGATAACACCATCACTTGTAGATCTTTCACTGATGATATCATTCTCATGAAATACAAGAAAGTATCTTCTTCCTCCAATGGATTCTGTATCCATGGGACCACAAACGTTAGAGTGTACCAACTCTAACTTATTATTTCTCCTTCTAGATCTTTTCTGAAATGAAACTCGATGTTGCTTCCCAGATAAACAGTGATTACAATGGTTAATTTTTCCTTTGGCTAATGGGATGAGGGACTTCGTAGCCAGTATATTCAAACCTTTCTCACTAACATGCGCCAGTCGCCTATGCCACAAATTTGGTGAAGCATCATCTCCAATTGTATTCAGTTGACCAGCACATATTGTTGCGTGCGAGCAACACAATCTTCCTTTCGCCACCACCAACGATCCTTTGGTGAGTTTCCAATTTCCATCGCCTGTATGATTGTGATAACCTTCCTTGTCCAATACACTAACAGACAATAGGTTCAACCGAAGATCTAGAATGTGTCGCACATTTTTAAATGTTAATGTGCATCCGACACTTATCCTCACGCAGATATCGCCGATTCCTACCATTTGTGAGACACTATTATTTCCCATTTTAATAGTACCATAATTGCCTGCTTTATAGGTTGAGAAGTATTCCCTTTTTGGAACACAGTGGTATGAGGCACCATAATCTATGATCCACTCGGTATCTGCATCTCCAACATGACAATAATCTACATCATGAGATACTAAAGCCACCTCTCCATCTTCTATTGTGACTGCAGTAGATGTGTTTTTGTCATCATCATGACTTTCATTTGCATTCTCTTGTTTAAGGAAATGGCAGTTCCTTTTGAGATGACCCTACTTTCCACAGTGGTAGCATGACCTCTTCTGCTGGGACTTGGATCTATCTTTCAATTTTCCATTCCCTCAACCTCTACTCTTACTTCGGCCCCTATTCTCTGTGACAAGGGCTTGTGAACTGGTACTGGCAACGTCCCTTCTACGAAGCTCTTCATTAAGTAGACTATTCTTTACCATAGACATTGTTACCACACCATTTGGAGCTGAGTTACTCAATGATACAACAAGAGTATCCCAGCTATCTGGTAGAGTTCCCATCAAAAGACATGCTTGCATCTCATCATCCAAGGACATACATGTGACTGCTAACTCACTTACGAATCCTTCAAAGTCATTTAGGTGTTGTGTGATTGATCGTCCCTCTGTCAGTTTCAAGTTTATGACTTTGCGAACCATGAACACTTTTCCTTGAGCAGTTTTAGCCTCGTACATATCCTCTAGCTTCTTCCAGAGAACTTTGGGATCTGTTTCGTTCTTCACGTGGTTGTACAAGCTAGCATCTATCCATTGGCGTATTGTACCCAACGTCTGCTTCTTCAAGTTTATCCACTGCTGTTCTTTCATATCCTTCGGCTTTGCGTCATCACCCTCAATTGGATCGTACAAATCTTTGCAATTGAGGTAGTCCTCCATTCTAGATTTCCACATTGAATAATTTATAACTATCAATTTCATCATTACACCGTCATTCGCCATGTTGATACCTTAAAAATGGCAAAATTTTACTATTCACAAATTTTACTATTCACATACATAGTGACTGTATATGTGAATAGTACTATATACACAAATAATACTTGTATATTAGAATAGTAATAGTATGCCTCCCGTATACTTAAATAATACTATTCATAAAATGGTCAATATGAGTAGTATTATATACAAATACTATTATTCAAATTACTATTTTACTATTCACTCAAATTGCGTATCTGCGATGGTTTTTCGAATGGATTGCGCCACCGAATTTATCGTAATTTTCTCGTCATCGTGGTATATTTATTTTTGAAAAATATATCCACGGATTTTACTAATAAAATAACCTTCGGCTCTGGTACCACTTGTTAGGCCCAATAATAGATTACAAGAAAAAATAATAGCAGCAGAATAAAGGACACGCAGATTTTTACGTGGAAACCCTAAATGAATTAGGGAAAAACCACAGAACCAACTCCAAATAATTCTTCCACTATGAAAATAATAGTAGGAACACCAAGAGATTACAAAATAGTGGCACTCAAGTATTTCCCAAAACCTCACTATTTTCTCTCTTACCCAGCTCTTAGGAACCATTTTCCTAAGGCTCTCTACACAGATTACATTTTTATCTGTGTTTCTTGATTTCTGCTCTCTTATGCTCTCCCTCCTTTTAAAATGAGCAAAACCCTCCTCTATTTATAGGAGATTCAAAACGCGTATGGCCGAATTATGCACAGTAATTTTACTTTTTGAAAAAATCCACATGTCGACATGCCTTTTTTCTTTTGTTTTATTTTTTTATTAATTAAAATTATGGATCTTACAAGAATGAAGAGACACCACACAACAGAAATTCTTGCCTTACATTTCATTTCCGACATCACCTATAGAAGACAATTAAAAATCATGGCATCGACACTCATAAAAGTTAAGTCCATGTTAAAAGGTATTCTTAAATTTCAGTGACCTTAACATTAGAAAATCTGGATTTCATTAGTAACACATAAGAATGACATAACTTTTTTGTTTCATGTCCCCACTTGAAATAGTTCTTTAATATAGTATCAATATGTTTGTCAAACCTGCTTACAAGTTACTTTTGGTGCGTGAGTGTTATATACGAGTTTTATTCATTGTTATTGTTGGTCCCTATGCGTACACTTACTGAGTCAGATGGAGGTGAATGACTCACTCAAAAACTTATAAAAAATTTTCACGATAATTAATAGCTTCGCTGAGTGAGGTCAGCTGGCTCAGTTAAATTCTGGAAAATGCTTCAAAGTAAAGGACACAGAGATTTTTATACTAGTTCGGCAAGTTGTGCTTACATCCAGTCCCGAGAGATTATCTCGGCTTTAATCCACTAATCTCAACTCCTTTACCCTAGGCAGAGAAGCCTTTCACAAATTCCCCAATTACAGTAAGTACCTTCCAAACTGCAATCGCTCACCCGCTGAGTAGAATACCCTCTTTTATCAACAACTCAATAAGAGTCTAAACAAGAGCTAGATTCAACTTATAAAAACGTTGATCCAGGTATAATAATCAGATATTACAATTCTATGATCTATTCTATTCTCTCTTGTTCTAAAGCAGATTCTCGCTAAGTAGTGCTTTCTTGCTTGAACTTCTTTAAAGCTTGTAAACTGACAGAGTTCTAGCTTTTGAGAAATTCAGGTGTAATCACCAAGTTCTAACGCTTGCATTCTTGGTCCTTTTATGGATGGATTGAGAAAGTAGTCATTGAACTTACTTTGACATCTTCTGTAATTGACAACTCATCTATTCACCCGTTGCTTCTTCAAATTAATCCGTTAAGAGATAGAATTGCACCATTGTGGGATAGAAAATCAATCCGTTACATTGATATTCAAGCTTCAATTTGAATCCTTTGTTGTTTGATGCCAGTCTTCCATTAGAGAGAACTCGTGCTAACTTGCCACATGTCTTCTTCCCATTCCCTCCGGTATTCTGACATGTTACAGAGCATACCATACAAGGTTGTTGATCTGCAGAATTACCCAAAATGGTAAATGACTTTTTGCAGCTTGAATATGGAAGACTTTGTCATTTTCTTCTGTTGGCCCTGATGCATACACTTAATGAGTCAGAGGGGGGTGGATGACTCACTCAAGAACTTATGAAACTATTTTTGCGATAATTAATGGCTCCGCTGAGTGAGGTCAGTTGGCTGAGTGAAAGTTTGGAAAATGCAATACGAAAAAGAACACTGAGATTTTTATACTAATTCGGCAACCTGTGCTTACATCCAGTCCCGAGAGAGTATCTCAGCTTTAATTCACTAATCTCAACTCCTTTACCCTAGGCGGAGAAGCCTTTCACAAATTCCCCAATTATAGTAAGTACCCTCCAAACTGCAATCGCTCACCCGCTGAGTAGAATACCCTCTTCTATTAGCAACTCTCTAAGAGTTTAAATAAGAGTTGGATTCAACTTATAAAGCGTTGATCCAGTTACAACTATCATTTATTACAATGGAATGATCTATTCTATTCTCTCTATTTGTAAAGCAGATTTCTAGCTGAGTTGTGCTTTCTTGCTTGAACTTCTTTAAAGCTTGAATTTTGACAGAGGTTTAGCTTCTGAGAAATTCAGATGTAATCACCAAGCTCTAATGCTTGCCTTCTTGCTCTTTTCATAGTTGGATTGGGAAAGTAGCCGTTGAACTTTCTTTGCATCTTCTGAAGTTGACAACTCATCTATCCACCCATTGCTTCTTCAAGTCAATCCATTAAGAGATAGAATTGCACCATTGTGAGATAGAAAATCAATTCGTTAGATTGAGATTCGAGCTTTAGTTTGAATCCTTTGTCATTTGATGCATGTCTTCCGTTAGAGAGAACTCGCGCTGACTTGCTACGTGTCATCTTTCCATTCCCTCTAGTATTCTGACATGTTGCAGAGCGCACGATACTAGGTTGGTAGATTTGCAGAATTGCCCAAAATGGTAAATGACTTTTTGCAGCTTTATGGAAGACTTTGTCTTTTTCTTCATAAAATTGAGTCTTGTCAAGGCATTAATTGTTTTTGTCTTTGTCTCATTAATGCCTTGCAAAAAGCAACACTAAAAGCAAAGATTCCTTTTTACCTTAAATGGTAAAGTCAGCAGCTTTGACAGACTTAAAGTAACTTAGCGAAATATATAATCGTAAAGCACACAGCTAAAACAAAATCTAAATATCAACTGCTTAGTGAATATTACTTAGTCAGCGACTAACATAGATACTCAGCCTAGAACACTCAGAGTTAAACTAAGTAGCTAGGAGACTTGAAATTCTACCCTCGAATTTACTAACTCCTCAACCATCTATAGACTATTTATTTTAACATCATTATTGATTTAACTAACTCAGACTAAACTTAATTGTTATGATCAAAACTCAAGCACAACTGAGTTAGTGAAACTCGTGCTTGATTCAACATCTTCATTAAATTGGGTCTTGTCAAGGCATTAATTCTTTTTGTATTTGTCTCATTAATGTCCTGCAAAAAGCAACACTAAAAGCAAAGATTCTTTTTTACCTTAAATGGTAAAGTCAGTAGCTTTGACAGACATAAAGTAACTCAGTGAAATAGAATAGAAAGAAATAAAAGGAAGGAAATAGAAGGAGCCAAAAACTTATGTTCTTTTATGTTGCATGTGAATTGTTTTAGGTTACTTCATTAGGTAATAATGACCTCAATCACTATGACTCTAGAATTACCTTATATTATGCAGCTAAATAGTGACCTATGATAATAACAGATAGTAGTCAACTCCGTGATCCTCAGTTTAATCGGTGTTTTGGTCTATGAAGTTTTACCAATTGAATTTCACATTTCTTAATACTAAACCATTTCTTTAAATGAGTGATTTGAGCCTCTAAGCACAACACTACAAGTGCTATTTCTTTCAATTGTGAGAATTCATACTTAATTGAGCCATTACGGCATTCGAATCTAACACTTTTCATGATCACATTTGAATAACTACAAAATGATTAAGGCAATTAGGATGACCCATTTAGCTTAAATTTAGCCTACCCATTTTCCCCTAGAAAGCCCATGTGAGCCATAAGCCTTTTCTTTCTATAACACACATTATAAAGCCAATTTATTTCTTTTATATTCCCCTCTTCTTTCACCCTTGATTGTGTGAACTTGTGAGCAACATGACTTTCGATTACAAACAGAAAAACTTGTACACTTAAGAAGGAAGCTTTGTGTTTTATCTCTTACATTTTCCTTGTTGTTTGAGTCATTGTAACATGTTAGAATCAATTTCGTTTTTCCTTGTTTCATCGTCCTTCTCTTATCCTTTCCTGTCAAATCTTATGTATTTCGAGAATGAACATAAAAAAAAATGAAAAAAATGAAAAAAAAAGGTAAGACAAAAAATGAAAAAAATGAAAAAAATAAAAAAAAAAGAAAAAAAGAAAAAAGAAAAAAAGGAATTACTTGCCTAATAAATTTTTTCTCTAATAAATTGTGTTTTCATGTATACACCCTTTTGTTTGTGTTCGTATTATATAACTTGATTTGAGCTTTTAAAGTCTTCAAAACAAACATCTTGTTCTCTACTTCTCAAGATGTTGCAAATGAATTTCAACTGTCTCATCAATTGTTCAATCTTCTGTGTCATTATTGTTGACCATTAATCTCAAATGAGTCTTCATCTATTTCTCCGTATTTCTTATTTTGGCTTATTTTCGTCTTGCACCTTTAAATTTTGCTCCTTCTCATTTTAATTTTTCATCTCATCTTTTTTGGGAAAAGTCATCCTCAACTTGTTTACTAAGTTCACATGATCTTTAGCCTACTATTATCCCTTTTACATACCCTACCTAAGCCCCGTTACAACCCTTGACAAAGACCTTTTGATTGTGGTTGAATGAAGTATATAAATAGTTGTGATTAGATGAAAATGCAAATCTATAAATTTTGCTTTAAGTAATGAATTTGTGATCTTTAATTATTTCACCTTCAAACACTTGTGTGAATAGAGTGACAACCTAGTGAGAATTATCAAGCAATGCGGATTCAATTTTGAGTTAACTTTTTAGACAAACTCGCTTCTTAAGCTGTTGATTATGGGTTTGACTTTGAATTATCTGTTGAACGAAAATGACACTAAGCTTTATAATATTTGGTAATTCAAGTTGAGGGTCAGTAATGATTGAGTGTTATAATAGAATGTTTTAAGTTTTGTTCTTGCTTAGGACAAGCAAGGTTTAGTGTGTGGGAATGTTGATGTGTACTTTATTAGCATATTATTTTCATTATATTTTCCATTAGTTTTAGGACTTTTATTTATGATTTATGGTAGTATTTAGTGTGTTTTCTTTCATTTTAGGTGCCATGGAGATTTTTGCTTAATAGAGTCAAAATGAGATAAAAAGAGCATGAGAAGTGCAAATTAAGGCACGGGCATGCTTTAAGAGAGGAGATGAGCTACCTTACATGTGGAGTCATCACATTTCCTACATAATATGAGCCAAAAATTCCAGCACAAAACTTGATTATTTGATGACTACATTTATTGATTTTGATGTTGGAATTCTTCATTGGAAGGCAAGATTCATCATTTCAAGCAAGTGGACTCAATCAACTAGCAACTTGCACTTCAATAATTGGCAAGTGGGAGTGAACTTGATGTTAGATTCAATGACTTTGAGGAGTTATTAGATATGACATATTACAAAAGCACGGAGCAAATTGTGTCATTATGTCAATATATGCAACATGTATTCATGATTAATGACAATCTAGCTATCAAGTATGGACATTGAATTATTTTGAGCAATTATTTGCCCAAGTTTGAGCAATCAAAGATGTCAACTTGCACCTTCCTCTCCAGCAAATTTCATCAAGGACCAAGCTATAAAAGGAGCATTCTATAAGTAGAAAAGAACCATGAGATATTGGTGAAAAAGTGCAGACTTTTATTCTTGGTTTCTAGGCATACTTCAAGTGAGGAATACAAGTAAAGGAGGAGCATCAACCATAGAAGATCATCCATCCATAAGAGCTTATTATCATACCTTTTTTTATTTAATTTTATTAATAAAATAGAAAGAAAAGGAAGGAAATAGAAGTGGGAAGAAGGATATGAGGTAAAGTTCCAGAATGAGACTTTGATTTAGGCATGGGCATGCCTTAAAATGGGCTTTAATAAATGGCATCCTGTTTTGCTAGCAAATACTTGATAGCGACATGGTCAGTGTAAACAATAATCTTGGAAAGCACTAGATATGAACGAAATTTATCAAATGCAAACACCACAACTAGTAGTTCTTTTTTTTGTCACAGTGTAATTTTGTTGCGCTTCGTTCAAAGTCCTACTAGCGTAATAAATAGGTTGAAAATTTTTGTATAAACAATCATTAGAGAAATTAAAATTAACATCCTTGATTAACAATTGGGACAAAGGTCTTGAATTTTGGAAAAATCTTTTATAAAATGCCTGTAAAAACCTGTATGACCCAGAAAACTATGCACTGTTTTGACATTAGTTGGTGGAGGTAACTTTTCAATTACCTCGACCTTGGCTGGGTCAACCTCTATTCCCTTCTTTGATACTTTATGTCCCAAAACTAAACATTCTTGCACCATAAACTGACATTTTTCCCAACTAAGAGCTACATTTGTTTTCTCACACCTTTCAAGAACAAGATTAAGATTATGCAAACAAACATCAAATGAAGGTCCAAAAATAGAGAAATCGTCCATGAATATTTCCATAAAATCCTCAACCATATCTGAAAAAATTGCAGTCATGCATCTTTGAAATGTTGCAGGCGCATTACATAATCCAAATGGCATGCACCTATATGCAAAAGTACCATATGGACAAGTGAATGTGGTCTTTTCTTGATCCATGGGATCCACTAGTATTTGCATATAGTCGGAAAGGCCATCTAAACAATAGTAAAATTCATAGCCAGCCATTCTGATGCAGTGGACGGAACGGATAGAGATAAGCAATCGGAATCCATTGAAATCGCAACCTCAACGGAAACTGATTCTTCTAAAAACCTTAGATATTGCAACCTCTAAGATAATTAGGCTTCTAAACATTGTAGAAATTGCAACCTCTACGAGAATTTAGAAAAATTATAAGACATATCTTATTCAAATATTCATCATATCATATCAAAAACTGATTTGCTCTTCCGTACAATTACATATTTATATCCATACAAAATGACTCTTCATATATTAAATTAAATGACTCCTAATGACTCTTATTAATCATACATAATTATTCATAACTTACATGACTCTTGGAACTCCAAATGCATAGAATATCTTTCAACCACATCATTCTCTCCCTCTTGGACAAAATTCATCATCGAATTTCTTATTGATAGAAAAACTAAAAATATCCTAATTTTTTTTTATATTTTTTTTAATTATAAAAAAAGTAGAAAATAAAAATAAAATAGGATAGATATGATCCTCGCTGATGCAACATTGCTAGTCTCCCCCGCCTCGATAATCTTGGTCCCTCCTATGACGGAGCTATACTTCGACTGTCGTTAGGCTATGAAACTGATGCAATATTACGGGTCTCCTCCTCTTCGGCAATCTCCATTGCCGTTAGGCTTTGAATACCAACTGATCCAGCGGACAGAACGGATAGAGATAAGCAATCGGAATCCATTGAAATCGTAACCTCAAATGAAACGGATTCTTCTAAAAACCTTAGATATCGCAACCTCTAAGATAATTAGGCTTCTAAACACTGTAGAAATCGCAACCTCTACGAGAATTTAGAAAAATTATAAGACACATCTTATTCAAATATTCATCATATCATATCAAAAACTGATTTGCTCTTCTGTACAATTACATATTTATATCCATACAAAACGACTCTTCATATACTAAATTAAATGACTCCTAATGACTCTTATTAATCCTACATAATTATTTATAACCTACATGACCCTTGGAACTCCAAATACATAGAATATCTTTCAACCACTTCACATTCACTCTAGCATTTGATCAATGAACGGTAATGGAAAATGATCTTTTCTAGTGGCTTCATTTAATTTTCTATAATCAATGTCGCCAACCAGTTGTTTCACGTATAGGAATAGTTTCATGTTTATCTTTTTCCATTACAATAGTGCCACCCTTTTTAGGTACCACTTGTACCAGACTTACCCATGGACTATCAGAGATAGGATATATAATACCTGCATCCAGTAGTTTAATTACCTCTAATTTCACCACTTCTTTCAATTGCCTCTGTGGTTGCACCAACGGTCTGACTTGTTCCTCTAGGAAGATTCTATGTGTGCATAAAGATGGGCTTATCCCTTTTATGTCAGAAATTGACCATCTGAATGCTCCTTTATGCTCTCTTAATACTTTGAGTAATTTTTCTTCCATTTCCCCTGTCAAAGAAGAAGAAATTACTACAAGTAAAGATGATGGAGGATTAAGAAAAACATATTTTAGATGAGAGGGTAGAGGTTTTAGTTCTAAAATAGGAGTTTCTTCGAGTGATGACTTCGCTCTTGGGTTGTTCCCACGATCTAGATCCTTGTAATGGTCTTTTACCCACAAGCAATCTTCAATGCTACTATCAAGGGCTCCTAGTGTTTCTTTATCATCAATGTTTTCCTAAAAAATATCTTCAACACAATCATTGGTAATGTCAATAAAATTCACACTTTCATGATCATTACAAGGATATTTAAGTGAATCATAAACATTAAAAACCACTTCCTCATCCTGTAGTCGAAGAATTAATTTCCCTTATTGAACATCAATCAAAGTTCACCCGGTTGCAAGGAAAGGTCTACCCAAAAGGATAGGGACCATTTCATCTTCTGCCATATCGAGTACTACAAAATTAGCCGGAAAGATGAATTTATCAACTTTTACCAACACATCTTCCACTACGCCCTTTGGATGGGCCATCGATCTATCCATTAATTGCAAAAATATGTTGGTTTGCTTCGGGTTGCCCAACCCCAATTTCCTGAAAACAGACAAAGGCATTAGATTAATGGTAGCACCTAAATTACATAATGCTCTTTAAAATGTGAAATTTCTAGTAGTACAAGGGATAGAAAAACTCCCTGGATCCTTAAGCTTTGGTGGTAGCTTGTTAAGGATAATTGTGGAACACTCTTTAGTCAATGCGATCATCTCATTATCTTCAATCTTCCTTTTCTTTAAAAGTATCTCCTTTAAGAATTTAGCATATATAGGCATTTGTTCCAAAGCTTCTGCAAAAGGTATGTTAATATGCAATTTCTTAAAGATTTCAAGGAATTTAGAAAATTGTTGGTCTTGTTTCTCCTTTCTTAATCTTTGTGGAAAAGGTAATTTTGGCACATAAGGTTTTATAATTGGTTCAACAAATAATTTAGCATGAATAGAAGTATCAATATTTGTCTTAGAATCGTTTACCTCTTTTATTTCCTTACCTTTTTATGGTGATTCAATTACCTCTTTTGGTCCCACTTCTTTTCCACTTCTTAGTGTGATGGCTTGGGCTCGCTCCCTTAGGTTTGGTTTGGTGTTGCTAGGGAGAGAGCCCAGAGCTCTCTCCATTTTTGCACGGTTTAATTGTGCTACTTGAGTGCACAAGTCTCTACAAAATGCCTCATTGTTTGCAAGACGAGTCTGAATGTCTTTTAGAATGGTCAAGACATGATCGGCTGGTTTTGATGTTTGTTGCGGTGCTTGTGGCACATGTTGTTGTTGATGAGTTCATTGCTCATTCCTATTGAATCCAGGAGGTCTCAACACATTTTGTTGATTTCCATATGAGAAGTTCGGATGATTCCTCCATCTTGGATTATAAGTATTACTGTAAGGGTTATTTTGAAATTTACCTTGATTGATCCCCATGTAGCTCATGTTGACGGTGTCCTCCTTGAAAGGATTCCCCAGTTGACAATCATGGCTTTGGTGGTCTCCTCCACAATTTCCACACGTCAGGACTTGTGCGGATTGCTTCAGGTTCAGGTGGGCCATCATCAAATCCATTTTGTGACTAAGTTCAGTTACGACAGGATCACTTAACCTTGCTTCCATAGAAAAGATGTTTTGCCTTCTCCCACCTAGCTTTTCTACTTGTCATTGAGAACTTTTCTTTGCCAACTCATTCACGAGGTCATAAGCTTCCCCTTGAGTCTTCTTGAAGATGCTTCCACCTGCAGCAGAATCAATAGTGGCACAATTAGTAGGTGTTAAACCGTTATAAAATGTACTTACTTGTTGCCATTTAGGAAGGTCGTGATGAGGGCAATTCCTCAAAAGCTTCTGAAACCTCTCCCAAGCAGTGAATAAGGTTTCAGATTCAAATTATCTAAATGCAGTAATCTCATTCCTCAAAATTGCCATTTTAGAAGGAGGGAAATAATATGAGAGAAATCCCTTTCTAGCTCATCCCAAGTTGTAAGTGATCCTGGCTCCTATGATTTCAACCAGTCTAAAGCTTTCCCTTTGAGTGAGAATGGGAAGAGCTTCATACGGATTGAATTAGACGAAACCCCTTCTTGCTTGAATGTGACGACATGCATGAGAAATTTGTCTAAATGATCATTTGGATTTTCATCATGATCCCCTTCAAATTGGCCGCAATGTTTGATCAATTACAACATTCTAGTCTTGATTTCAAAATTTGCCATATTTATCGGTGGAGCGACAACGCTTGAGTTGTTTTAGTGTCTATGTGGAGCTAGAAGCTCCATGATTGGTCGCTCATTTTGTCATCTCCTTTCCTCAGCTGCACGCATAGCTTTTCATTCTTCTTGTTTAATCTTTCGATTCCAACGACAAGTTCTTTCAATTTCAAGATTAATAGGCAAAGGAATAATGTTACTGCTTCTTTTTAGCATAAACAATAAAAAGAAAACCTAGTTTATCAAAAACCTTCTTATCTAGTATTGTAAAAAAAATAGTCCCCGGCAACGGCGCTAAAAACTTGGTGCGCACGATTAACTACACACACAATAGAGCAAGTGTACTCAGTCAATCAAGTAATAAAGAGTAAGAAGGATGTCGATCCCACGAGGACTATGCTTACAATTTCTAAATGTAGTCAGGTTTTGTTTAACTAGGCGAGATGATATTATAATTTGTTGGATTTGATTCTAAGTGTAAGAATGAAATTAAAATGAATGATAAGCAAAAATAAAATAAAGTGATTTGTTATTCAATGGTGAAACTAGCTAAGACATTTGGTTTCACTTGACATTTATTTTAGCAATTCTCAAAGCAATGCAATATTTCTATCATATTCCAAGGATGGCAAAACCCGTAAATAATTAACTCCGATTAAGGTTATTAATTCTAGTTCTTGATCTAAACACTTCGACTTGGTCCATCTTAAGTGCCTAGACAAGAAAAGCATTAAGTTCATGGAATCCTAACACAAACCAGTGAGCCACAATAGCAATGGTCATGCGATTTCGACATGTTATGTATTTCTGTTAGTTTAGTCCTATGGTCTATTATAAACTAACTATGAACATTAAAATAGATGGTCACACATTTAAAGCATTAAGCATATCATAACATGTTCAATGGAAGACAATAGGAAATACTTGCCTAAAATTTCAAGAAATTACATAAAACTCATGCCAAGATCCACCATAGCCTTAGCTATAGTGGAATTAGTTCGTAGCTAACGTGAAAGTAAACAAATTAAGGATTGAGAACATGGTAAGTAAGAGTTGAGAATGAAACTAGAAGATTCAATAAGCTCTTGTGGATCGATGATCTTCTATGGTTGATGCTCCTCCTTTACTTGTATTCCTCACTTGAAGTATGCCTAGAAACCAAGAATAAAAATCTGCACTTTTTCACCAATATCTCATGCTCCTTTTCTACTTGTAGAATCCTCCTTTTATAGCTTGGTCATTGATGAAATTTGCTGGAGAGGAAGGTGCAAATTGGCATCCTTGATTGCTCAAACTTAGGCAAATAATTGCTCAAAATAATTCAATGCCCATACTTGATAGCTAGATTGTCAAAAATCATGAATACATGTTGCATATATTGACATAATGACACAATTTGCTCCATGCTTTTGTAATTTGTCATATCTAATAACTCCTCAAAGTCATTAAATCTAGCATTAAGTTCACTCCCACTTGCCAATTATTAAAGTGCAAGTTGCTAGTTAATTGAGTCCACTTGCTTGAAATGATGAATCTTGTCTTCCAATGATGAATTCCAACAACAAAATTAATAAATGTAGTCATCAAATAATCAAGTTTTGTGCTGGAATTTTTGGCTCATATTATGTAGGAAATGTGATGACTCCACATGTAAGGTAGCTCATCTCCTCTCTTAAAGCATGCCCATGCCTTAATTTGCACTTCTCATGCTCTTTTTATCTCATTTTGACTCCATTTAGCAAGAATCTCCATGACACCTAAAATGAAAGAAAACACACTATATACTACCATAGATCATAAATAAAAGTCCTAAAACTAATAGAATATATAATGAAAATAATATGCTAATAAAGTGCACTAAAGTAACTCAGCGAAATAATGTCTTGTAAAGCACAGCAGAAAAATAAAATCTAAATATCAAGCGCTGAGTGAATATTACTTAGTCAACGACTAAAGAAGATATTCAGCCCAGATCACTCGGAGTTAAACTAAATAACTAGGTCAGCGGAGACTTAAAATTCTATTATTGAATTTACTAACTCCCCGTACAACCATAAATTATTTATTTTAACATCATTATTGATTTAATTAACTCAGACTGAACTTAATTGTTATGATCAAAACTTAAGCACTACTGAGTCAATCCACTGAGTCAGTCAAACTCGTGCTTGGTTCAACAATCTTCCCCATTTTAATCAATGGTAATTAGCTTGAGTGAGAATTAAATCAATAAGATATCTAGATCAGAGTTACCTTATACTTATGCTTGATATGTCTTTTGTTCAGCATCTTCAATTCGCTCAGAGTGAATGCTAACTTCCCCATAATACTTGACTTCTCTGAGTTCAACATTCCTCAACACTTCTCTTATATTTCAACAAAAAGATCAACACATATATTCACAACAGAAAAGACAAGAAGTTAAGAAGATATTAACTTAGAATAGAATAAGTAATCTTTTCATTTCACAATAACTTGAGTATAGATAACAAAGAGTTAGTCTATACTAAGTTTTACAATTAGCTCTAAAGATTACAAATTTCTATTCTACTTAGGTAATAGAGGTCCCCCAAGATTAGCTCTCCTTTCTTCAAACACCTGCTGATCCCATCTTGATTTCTTCTCTTTAGGCAATGCGATCTCCTTGACTTTCCTTTTTCTAGTCTCATTATATTCTTGTTGAATGCCCTCCAGATCCTTGGATAGATTGTAGGAAAATTCAATAATCATCTGATCCCCCCCTCTATTCTTGTTCACGCTTCTCGCGATCCTTCTCCCCTATTGCCATTACATTCAAAATGACTTGGACTTGATGATCAAATGAGCTTACAGAGTCTTCAAATGTCTCGAGCTGACTATAAATATTGGTTGAAAAGTTCTGCACTAATAACTCATAGATTTCTTGCAAAATTGCTTCCTGTTCTCTGAGAAAAGCGAATAAGCCTACTAAAGCACTTGATTGAGACAGATTGACCTGATACTGAGCATTCAGTCCTTCCTTAAATATATGGGTGAGACTGGACAAAGCCTTTACTTGATTATTCTCTTTGAGTATGCGCTCTAGCATGAGAGTGCTCCTTATATGAGTAGTGACTTCTTCATGAATTTGATCAATGGCTTGTCCATCATTGATGATGTCTGAATAAACCTTCTTGATTTGATCACAAATGTGACCAAGTTTCTAGTGGAGCAATGGTTCATGTTCTACATCTGCCATAATAATATCACTATTCAGAGCATCTAATATGTTTAGCCTTTTCAAGGCTTTTAGCACTTCTCCCTCTGAGTCCTTGACTCCCTTCAGCATCTCTTCCTTTGCAGTCCTCAGCTCAGTATGTATACCCTGGTGTTGAGTAACAACTGTGATCAGCGCATTGATAGCATTAACAACTGCATCCAGGCGAGTTGTGTTTTCTCCTTTCTCTTTGCTTAAAATATTGTAGCCATCTAGAACTGCCTGCATAGATTCTAAGAGGGGATTAAACTTGTCTATCATTGAATTTCTAAAATCCCTCTCATCATTCAGCACTTTACAGTTGCTCTTAAAAATCTTTTCCATCTTCTTCTTGAGCTCTGCAACTTCCATCTTCAGATAATTAGCCTTTCTACCTACAATAGATAACAAAGGCAATATGTGGGACACAATTGCTTTAACTAATGAGAACTGATTAGGAACTGATCTAAAGTGGGCTTTCATCTGCTCAACTGCTTCTACAAATCCTTACATTGGCTCTACAGCCTTTGCAAGTCTCCTCAGGACATCCTCACACAGTAGAGATTTAGCTATTTTAGTATCAACTTCAGCAACTGTCCTTAGTCCTAGAAATTTGTCTCTCCCCATCCTCCTTATATCTCCCAACAGCTCAATCTGTAGGTTGAATTGGGGTTCTGGTTGTGGATGTTGAGGTGGTTGTGGTTGTTATGGAATCTCTTCAATGATTGGAGGACCTCTTATAATTGGTCCTTCTAAAGTAATGGTTCATATACTGGAGATCCAATAGGTGAAAGATATGGAATGATGGCTGTTTGGTCAGAGTTTGGGTTGTTTTATTGGTTAGCAGTGGATGGTGTTTGGGTTTCAGGCAAAGGTAAGGCAGAAATGGGTGTAGGTGAGAGTGGTGTTTTAGGCGTAGGGTTTTGGAAAAAGAATGGCTCATTGTTCTCCTCCTCCTTCTCTTCATCACCTTCAATAGCAGACTCGCTGACCTGAGTTTGATATTCCTCAGTCAGCTGAGCTCCCTGCTCAACTTTAACTAATCCTCCTCCTTATCTTCTAGATCTCCCTCATCCTCATCAATCACTACTTTTATCCTATTCAACAGACTCCTCTTCCTCTCCTTCCTTTCCTCTTTAATTTCTTCAGCAGTCAAACTAACCTGCTGGTCAGACTCAAGAACATTAAATTCAACAGCTTTAACCTCCACTACTTCATCTTCCTCCTGTTATTCATGATTTTCAATCCCTTCAAGCGCACCAATCATTTTCTCTATAACTTTAGGAACTTCCTTCTCAGGTAATATGGCTACTACAGATTGAAGAATTTTCTCAATATCAGCCTTAGTTCTTGCTGCTGCTTCCTCATCCTTCCTTCTTATCTCAGCTTCAATTTCTTCTTGCATTTTTCTGATTCTTTCTTTCTCAGCTGCTATCACTCCTTCAGCCTCCTCAAGATCCTGTACTATGCCAGTTCCCTACTTTACCATTAGCTTCTTTTTGGGCTGACCTACTTAGGGCACAAGAACTGATATAGCTTCTTATCCTTTAGTAGTCACAACATCCAGCTTTATCAACCTTTCTTTTCTTCCCCCTCTTCAATGGCATCTCTTCTCAATTCTTCCTCTACCTTCTTTTCCCCCTCAATCTCCTAAGGAGTCAGCTCACGAGGCTTTTCTTCCTTAGTTCCCTTAGATGATCTTATCTTTTTGGGAATGGGGGTAGTAATTACTGAGCTCACTAAGCTCCCTTTATTTTCCTTCTTAGAGTCTCTCTTGACCTCCTTCTTCACAGCCTTCTTCTCAGACATATCCTCTCCTTTTTCTGGTCTGAGCTTGGTAATCCTCTCAAGCTCACTAGCCGTAAAGGTATCCAAAGTTAAGTCCTCCTCATTGGGCTGAATAAGCTTCATTTCCATTATAGCCTTTGGATCCTTTACTCTAACTTCTCCTCTCTTTAGTTTAATATACTTACTGTTGGCAGGTCTCTCATTACACTTTAATCCATGAAAATGAGCATTACTCAATACTCTGGATTCAATCACCTTCAGATTGATTATGTTCTTCTACGCCCATACTTCTAAATCCAACTCATATGCCCTGCATGTTTTCATCACCAGTTGTCTATACACCATGTGCTTAAATACTTTTAAGAACCTGTGTAGAATAGCTAATGACCAACTAATGCTCATCCCATGGGTTAAAGCATATACAAATACTCTCTCAAACTTTGAGCAGCTTCCTGTAGAAGCTGTCTTGGGCAGCAACACCTTTATCACAAGCTCATGCGCCTGCTTTCCTTCTTTAGTGAACATAGATGCTATGATTTCACATTCTTTGTAATCTTCAAGAACCTCATAGTCTATAGGTATGTCAATATGCTCCTCATCCTTTATCACGCGCAATCTAAGCCCTCTCTCATGCATCCCTAGCAACCCAGCTATCAGCTTGGGAGTAATACACACTTTTCTCCCTATCATCGTACTGATAAAGAGATCTTTTTGTCCTTCAATCAAGTGAATTCCATGAAAGAATCTCAGTACTACCTCATCGTAGCAGCCACTAGGCATTTCAAAAAATCCTCTCAAGTGATATTGTCGCGTCCACTTTCCAAATCTTTCATCACTTGAAAAATTGAGCATATCTACAGTTGTTGGTGTCTCCACTTTAGTATCCTCTATAAAACACCATTTGGTAGGGATGTATTTAGTTTTAGCCGGAATGGATAGGTTTTCTCTCTTGTTGATTCCAATCGCCACTTTTGCTATATGGTCTTGAGTTGTAATCCAGCACGTATCCTTTTTATTTCTCATGAATAAAGGATTCTCAGAACTGGGTTCTGCAGGTCTTCCTGATGAACTCGCCATTGAAATTACATTGAAGAAGATTAGAGAGTTTTAGGGATTTTGAGAAGAAATTCTCAAAAAAGAATTTTGGTAAAGCAACCTTTCCTCTTTCTGAAATTCTCCTTAAATAGCCAAAAACTCTTCTCTAATTCATGCAAAGCTACATGTATGACTCATAATCCATGGTCATAAGATTTAACGGTGAGATTGCACAGAGTATACCATAGGATTAATGAAAGCGAGAAACACAAGATAACTGCAAATGAATATGGATTATTTCATAACTTGCTCCCGTTTTTATCAAGTTTAAATTTTAAAGATAACCAGTGACAATTAATGGCGTGTCCAAAATTCAAGCGCTAGAGTGTGCCCTAATTTAGTCAGCTTCAGAATTGGTTAGAGTGAAGTGTATTTCTTCAAATTGGATTGGAAATTCCTATCATCTCTCTTCGAGTATTGGATTGATCCTTTCCAATGGGCTTTGTGAATATGTCAGCTCACTGTTCTTCAGTTGGAATATATGTGAGCTTGACTTCTCCTTTTAGCACATGCTCCCTTATAAAGTGATGTCTAATATTGATATGCTTCATCCTGCTATGATGAATTGGATTCTTGGATAGGTCCATTGCACTCTTATTGTCACATATGACTTCAAGATACGTAGACTTTATACCATAATCCTCCAATTACTGCTTGATCCATAGCAGTTGTGCTACACAGCTTCTTGCAGCCATGTACTCAGCCTCAGCTGTACTCAAAGCCACAGAAGTCTACTTCTTGCTATACCATGTTACTAGACAATCACTAAGGAAATGACAACCTCCTACGGTACTTTTCCTTTCAAGTTTGTCTCTTCCACGGTCAGCATCTGTGTATCCCTTCAGAGTGAAGTCTGCATTACTTAGATACTATAAACCTGCATCAATAAAGTCTAGAAAATACCTAAGGATTCTCTTAACAGCATCTAAGTGAGATGCTTTAAGGTTAGCTTGATATCTTGCATAATAACATACATTATATTGAATGTCAGGCCTACTAGCAGCTAAGTAAAGTAAAGAACCAATAATAAATACCTTTGTAGCGCTTACCCTCTACGGGTTTACCTTCCTTATCTTTACTCAGAATTGTATCAGTGGCCATGGGTGTTGACATTGGCTTGGCTTTATCTATATCAAACTTCTTGAGTACTTCCTTGGCATACTTAGCTTGGCTGATGAAGATTCGATCTTTGACTTACTTGATTTGCAAACTAAGAAAGAAATTAAGCTCTCCGATTATTGACATGTCAAAATCTTTCTTCATCTGTTGCATGAACTCTTTGCATAGCTTTTCATCAATTGCTCCAAATATGATATCATCAACATATATTTGAACTAGCAACACATCTTGGTGCTTCTTCTTGATAAACAGAGTTATATCTGCTTTTCCTCAGATATAACCTTTGCTGAGTAAAAAGTTAGTCAGTCTCTCATAATAAGCTCTTGGAGCCTATTTCAGTCTATATAGAGCCTTCTTTAGCTTGAAGACTTGATCTTAATACTTTAGATCTTCAAAACCTGGGGGCTGTCTGACATAGACTTCCTCTTGAATATAACCATTAAGAAATGCACTCTTAACATCCATATGAAATAGCTTGAAGTTCATAAGAGATACAAAAGCACAGAGAATTCTTATGGCTTCAAGTTTTGCTACCGGTGTAAAGGTTTCTCCATAGCCAATGCCTTGTTGTTGATTATAGCTTGGAGAAACTAATCTGGCCTTATTTCTAACAACATTTCCAGCTTCATCTAACTTGTACTTGAAAACCCATTTGGTGATAATGATTGACTTGCCTTTGGGTTTCTCCACCAAATCCCAAACTTCATTTTTTCTGAATTGGTCTAGCTCCTCTTGCATTGTAGTCATCCAGTTGTCATCAAACTCAGAATCTTAAAACTTTTTTGGTTCAATCAATGAGATAAATGTTGAATGGCTCATCATTCTATTCAACTAACCTCTAGTCAACACTGGATTTTGCACACTATCAAGAATCTTCTCAATTGGGTGAACTCTCCTTGATCTAACTTTTTTTTGGTAGATCAGGATCAGCTTACTGAGCTAATGTCATTGGTTGAGCATCTACATCATCACCAAAGTTGATGGATTGGTCCAAGTCAACTTCATCATCTTCTTTTTTCAGTGCTAGATCAGGAATTATAATGGGCTGACTGACTGATCTGCTGACTTGTTCCTTTGCTATTTCATCATCACTGGCTTCTTTACCTGCACTGTTAGTTTTATAGAAATCTACATGCATGGATTCCTCTAAGATACCAGTTCTCTTGACATACAGTTTGGATGCCCTACTATATGTTGAGTAACCCAGAAAGATTCTTTCATCAGCCTTATGGTCAAATTTAGCCAATTGGTCTTTAGTGTTCAATATGAAGCATTTATAACCAAAGGCCTTAAGATGACCAACCTTCGGCTTGCGCCCCTTCCAAAGTTTATAAGGAGTTTTGTTCAAAACTAGGCGAATTAAAACCTTGTTTAGAATATAACAAGCTGTGTTAACAACCTCTCCCCAGAAATACATTGGTAGATTGTTATCACTCAGTATAGAATGACCCATCTCTGCAATAGTGCAATTATTTCTCTCAACAATCCCATTCTGCTGAGGTGTATGAGGGGCAGAAAAATTATAGTCAATACCATGCTTAGAACAGAATTCCTCAAACTGCCTGTTTTTGAATTCTCTTCCATGGTCACTGCAGATTCTATTAATTTTAGGGTCTTTTTCATTCATGATCTGGGTAGCCAACCTAGAGAATGATTCAAATGTTTCATCTTTGCTTGCTAGCAAGACAATCCAAGTGTACCTGGTCAGATCATTAACAACTACAAGGGTGTATTTCATTCCACCTATACTTGTTGGCACAACAAGCCCAAACAAATCCATGTGTAGAAGATCAAGGGGACAAGAAGAAGATATATCAGCTAATATTTTAAAGGTCTTCCTAAATTGTTTCCCAAGTTGGCATGCTGAGCAGAGTCTATCTTTTTCAAAGGCTAGATTGGGTAATACCTCAACAAGTTTATTTCTAGCTAATTTGGATAGATTGGTCATATTGATATGTCCTAACCATTTGTGCCATAGCCACGAGTTTTCCTCCTTTGAAACTAAGCATATATCATTAAAGCCAGGGGATAAATCAAACATATAAACGTTATTAATTCTAGGAGCATAAAGAATAGTTTGGTCAGAGTTACCATCAATGACTGAGCAGCCCGCTGAGTCAAATACAACTATCCTACCTTTATCACACAGTTGAGCTACGCTTATCAAGTTAAACTTTAGGCCTTTCACTAAAGACACATTATAAATTGAAGGCTTCACTCCTACAGTGCCATTACTAACAATCTTCCCCTTTTTGTTATCTCCAAAACCGACACTTCCATTTCTTCTTCGCTTCAATATGATGGATTGCTTTTCATCACTTGTCATATGCCTAGAGCATCCACTATCCAAATACTACATTCTTCTATCATCAATGGATCTCAGGCTCACCTGCAAAACAATTAAGTTTTCTTAGGTACCCATACCTTTTTCTGGCTGGGTCCTCCCTTGTTAGTGGTGGTCATGCTTGACCAGTCATACTTATCATAGTAAATGTTTTTGTATCTACACATGACTGTTGCATGTCCTGACTTTTCAGAAAAATTACACGCCGCCTTAGGAGTAGGCCTGCTCACTTTACTCTTTTGAGAAACCTTCTCAGAGTGGTGAGTGCATTACTCTGAGTATTCCTGCTAGATTGAGGAAGGACCTGCACCTTTTTCAAAGCTATTAATTCAGTAGCTAGCTCATCCAATTTTTTAGTGAGTTTACTATTATATCCATTTTAGTACTCAGCTTTTTCCATCAGGTATAGGATGTCAAGTGAGGTATAATAATTGACATCTTTTAGATCATCACACCTCCACTGAAGTACTTTGATGTATTTGGTTGACTTCTTAGTCACATTAATAACATTATTAAGTGCTGTCGCAAGCTCATTTGAAGACAAAGGGGGTTCAAAAATTACCTTAGTGTGATTTCCTTTATCTCTACTCTGGTCAGCTGATTGATTGGCAACGAAAGTAGATGGTTGGTCAGCTGACTCTGAGTTGGGTAGATCATCCTTAGCCATGAGACAAACATTGGCGAAATCTTATACCTCTTCATCTGAGGATGATGACTCTTATTCAGAGTCACTCCAGGTAGCAGCAAGGGCTTTCTTATTCTTCTTAATCTTGAACTTGTCCTTCTTAGCTTTACAATAGCTAGACTGAATAGGCCTTTTCTCACCATATTCAAAGCATTTGATATCTTTGTTATGCTCTTTATTGAACTCCTTTCATGGTCTATCATCTGCACCCTTCTTATACTTGCTTGTCTTTCTGAACTTTTAGAAGTTCTTATCTTTTCCCAAGTACCTTCTGAAATTCTTGGTCATCAATGCTATTTCTTCTTTTCTGTACTCTGGATATTCTTCCTCATAGGAATCTTCTTCATTATTAGCTCTCAAAACAACAGATCTGCTTGAGCTCTCTCTTTCCTTGTACCTGTGCTTCTTAGACTCATCTTCATATTGCTTTAAGGACATCTCATGAGTTAGCAAGGTTCCGATCAGCTAATCAAACTTGTAGGTCTTTAAATCATGAGCTTCTTAAATAGCACTCTTCTTTGCTTCCCATTCCTGAGTCAAGCTTCTAAGGATCTTCTTGACAGTCTCTTCTTTTGTGAAGGTCATGCATGATCTTTTCAGCTCATTGACTATATTCATGAACCTGGTGTTCATGTGGAAATATCCTCCTTGGGTTTCATGTGGAACCATTCATAATTCCTCATTAGGATATTGATCTTGGACTCTTTCACCTTGTTAGTACCTTCATAGGTCACTTCCAACTTCTTCTATATCTCTTTGGCAGTCTCGCATCCTGAAACGCGATTAAACTCAGTTGCATCAAGAGCGCAATGAAGATAGTTGATAGCAGCTGCATTTTCCTTCAGTCTGACTAAGTCCTGACTGTCCCACTCATCTGAGTACTTTTCAACCTTCACTCCATTATTCATGATGGTAGGAACATATGGCCCTTCAACAATATCCATCCAAGCATGCATACTTTGAGACTGGATGAAGTTCTTCATCCTGTTCTTCCAATAAGTATAATGCTCTCCATTGAACATAGGAGGCAGGTGACTGACATGCCTTCTGGCAGAATATAGGCTTAGGCTCTTCCACTAGATTCTCCTCCTTTGTACGCCACGGTCTTTATCTCAAGATTGTCAAATCTTTAATATAAGAACTGCTCTGATACCACTTGTTGGTTCCTATGAGGACACTCACTAAGTCAGAGGGGGGTGAATGACTCACTCAAAAACTTATAAAACTTTTTCCCAATAATTAATAGCTCTACTAAGTGAAATTTTGGAAAATGCTTCAAAGTAAAGGACACAGAGATTGTTATACCAGTTCAGCAACCTGTGCATACATCCAGTTCTGAGAGAGTGTCTCTACTTTAATCCACTAATCTTAACTCTTTTACCTTAGACGGAGCCTTTTACAAATTCCCCAAGTACAGTAAGTACCCTCCAAACTATAATCGCTCACCCGCTGAGTAGAATACCCTATTCTATCAGCAACTCAATAAGAGTCTAAACAAGAGCTGGATTTAACTTATAAAAACGTTGATCCAGTTACAATAATCAGGTATTACAATTTTATTATCTATTCTATTCTCTCTTGTTCTAAAGCAGATTCTCGCTGAGTAGTGCTTTCTTTCTTGAACTTCTTTAAAGCTTGTAAATTGACAGAGTTCTAGCTTTTGAGAAATTCAGGTGTAATCACCAAGTTCTAACGCTTGCCTTCTTGCTCCTTTTATAGATGGATTGAGAAAGTAGCTGTTGAACTTACTTTGACATCTTTTGCAATTTACAGCTCATCTATTCAGTCGTTGCTTCTTCAAATCAATCTGTTAAGAGATAGAATTGCACCGTTGTGAGATAGAAAATCAATCCGTTAGATTGAGATTCGAGCTTCAATTTGAATCCTTTGTCGTTTAACGCCAGTCTTCCGTTAGAGAGAACTCGTGCTGACTTTTCACGTGTCTTCTTCCCATTCCCTCTAGTATTCTAACATGTTGCAGAGCGCGCGATACAAGGTTGTTGATCTGCAGAATTGCCTAAAATGGCAAATGACTTTTTGCAGCTTGAAAATGGAAGACTTTGTCATTTTCTTCATTACACTGAATCTTGTCAAGACATTCATTCTTTTTGTATTTGTCTCACTAATGTCCTGCAAAAAGCAACACTAAAAGTAAATATTCTTTTTTTCCTTAAATGGTAAAGTCAGTAGCTTTGTCAGACATAAAGTAACTCAACGAAATAATGTATCTTAAAGCACAGCTGAAAAACAAAATCTAAATATCAAGTGCTGAGTGAATATTACTTAGTCAGTGACTAAAGCAGGTACTCAGCCCAGATCACTCAGAGTTAAACTAAATAACTACGTCAGCAGAGACTTGAAATTCTACCCTTGAATTTACTAACTCCCGTACAATAATAGATTATTTATTTTAACATTATTATTGATTTAATCAACTCAGACTGAACTTAATTATTATAATCAAAACTTAAACACTACCGATATTTTTGGACTTGGGAATAAGAAAACAATAAGGAGGTTTTTCAGCTTAAAAATATGCTCATTTTAAGGACTTGATTTAAAAAATCCAAAACAATCGTTACTTGTATTACATGTACAGAACTTGATGCATTTGTTTTAATTTCATAGTTTTAAGTTTTTAACAACTTACAAGTAATGTATAAATCAATTTTTTTTTGTAAGTTACAAGCTGTTTATAAGTTATTTTATCAAATATTCAAACTCTATTTTAGGGTAACCTAAAATAGAAATGGATGAATCTAATGATATAATCTTAAAATAGGGTTCCCTATATATACAGGAAATTTTATTCTAGAGGATGAATATTAAATTATTATTTATTTTTACTTTTTATTTTTTAATTATTTGTTTGGTTGATTAAAATAAAAATAATGTAAAAGAATTAATATAATAATAAAAAATTATTATTTTTGGGAAATGAAAAATAGATAAGATGGTTGGAGAAATACTATCAATCCTATAAAATAGAATTCGAGGAAAATTAAGGAATATGATTGTACTTTGCTCTAAGCTATAATTGTTAAGAAAAATATCGATTAATTACCGCTAAAACTTGAATAAGGATGCAAAACAAAAATTGCCGTTGGAATTTCAAACCTATAAAGATTTGCCGCTCTTCCATATTTCTAAGAACTTCCATCATTATTGAAATTCGCTGAGTACTTCAAAGATTGAGAAAGCAAACTTCCGTCTTATTTTAATTATTGTCTCTGTGCAGAATTTGAATTCAATCGTTGTCATATTCACCAATGGCGTCACAAGTTAGGAGTATTGTTCAAGGTCAGAATTCAAACAATTATAAATTAGGTCTATACGCGTATATACTGTTCTACTACAACTGAGATTGCTGGTCTATCATCTTTAAATTCGTACAAATTTTGATGTTTACAATGGTGTTTCTAAAGGGCCAAGAAAAGGAGTTCTTAAAGGAAGGAAACCTCTTGGTGATTTGTCAAACTCAGTGGAGATTTCTTCGAATCAGGCATCAAAGAAGCACAACTCAAGCATCAATGAGGGCTTGAAAATCGGTGCCTCTCGAATTAAGAAAAGCATCAAGAAACTGCAGCCCCCTGGTAGGATTCCTCTCTCTGACATTACATATACAGGCAGGCCAAATCTGAATGGAGGCTCAAAAAATCGCGGCTTTGGGAGTGTCTTGGCAAAAGAACAGACTGATGCCAATGCAGGGGCACAGTTTCTGCATAATCATCAGCAATGCATCAAGGCACAGTCAGACTATGGACTTGGATTTGATTCTACAGACAATTGGACTTCACAATGGTACACTTTAGTTGTTCTGAATTGTAAATAGAGTTTCATGTTTTTAGTTTGTGGCAACTTTAATTAGTTTACAATGTGTTGCTCTTCTGTTGCAGATCTTTCCAAAGAGCAGGCAAGCCCTATGCTGTATCAGAGCCCTTCAAGTTCTTTTCAATTGCAAGAGATGCCTGAAGAGCGAACTTGATTCTCCACCTTCTCTGAGATCGCCGAGGTATTATATGAAGTTGTTCGTATCACCATAAGCATCGATTTCCCCTCACAATCAATGCTTTTTAGGACTTCGTGTTGCATATGCGTCTAGTCGTGATATATGGTTTTTAGGATTGGAAGGAAAACTGTACCTTCTAACTTGGGCAACTTAGGTAGCATATTGCTTTTGACAATGTGAGAAATCTCTTGAAATTAGTTTGACCTTTTATCTTTGTTCTGATCTTTTCGTTTTGGTTGTTCTTGTTGGTACATGGTATTAACTATCGACTTATCGAGTGATGGTTCTACATGATATTATTGCCTTATCGAATTGAGCACATTGCAATAAATGCTATTGCTGGCCTGAAATCTAAAGTTGCCGAGATTTTGCTTATAGAAATACGTTAATATTGACCGACTAATTGTCATCCCAAGTCATTCATTATGTCAGCCATTGAGTACACAATTATGCACCAATTCAAACATATTATCATTTTTATTCATCCTTTTAGGTTGTGAAAAATCAAACTAGTTACACACTATATGCAATTGAATGGACATCACAAAAGAACAAAATGAAAAACTATATTCCCTCCCTAGAACATCCATCTCGGAGAAGAATGAACAGCACTTGGTTTCGGTTTAATTTTGACTTGCACAACTACGGCTTCTCCCTAACTTACCCTCTCGAGTACTCGGAAAATTACGGCTTTCTGCTGTTTCTGCAGAGTACATTGTCTCTCCTTCGCTGCTATATCCATTACGCATCATCTCGGAGACCTCCACTGGGGAGGAGGAACTTGAGTGGACCCCATCTTGTGCTCCGTTTACTGAACCACTCGATGCCACCTCAGCATCTGCTTCGGGGATACGATCTCTAATGTCAAGGATTTGTTCTTCGACACGATTTTCACTGGAGTTACGAGGCAACTGGTTGTCCAGCTGGATTTGTGCATTTTCATTTTCCTAATGGTAACTGCGGTTAGCTTTCTTGATTCGTATATTTCTGGAGTCAAGATTCCCTGCCTATGGACAGTACGGGATTCAGTGCTAAAGGTGTCTTCTTTCTTACGGCTGTCAGTTTTTGATACTGTATTTGATGACGATGGAGTTCTTCCACTGTTTTCTGCTGCGGTCGACTTGAAAACCTGCCGAACTGAAAACGAAGAACCAGAATGCTCGCTCCTGGCCAGCAGACATCAATCTTATGATCGGTAATTTGGGTTTGGTAAGTTCATCAAGCTTACCTTCCCAATGCCGACTCAACCAATCACAGACGATCGGAAGAGGAATCCCAAATTGCCTAGGAGAATCTTTTTTCCATTATGTTGATGATTTTGTATTTGGGGAAGTTGCTAATCTCATAGGGTCACATATTATAAATGCGAGATTGCCTTGAAAATCGAATCCAGCAGATCCAGGCCTCCGTTGTATTCCATGGATTGAGAGTTTTATGAGATTGTCAGTGGCTATTACCACCTTTCCTTCTCCAATAGTTAGTTCGTTTTTCTCCGAGTAGCCCAAAAGGTAAACAACATTGCCCAGATCGAGATTAGGCTTATAACAGGTCTTCAAGTAGTGAGGTCGCTGCCCCGGTGTACCCAAGTCACACCGTCCATGGCATCTAAGCCGACTATTGTAAGGTCAAGAACAGAACTGGAGATGAAAAACCTGCAATGAACAAAGGACAAGAATAGTGTACAGGACATGTTGGCTCACTCTTAGTTCTCTTTCCTCATAGTAAATCTGTGATTATGTTTTGTTGGTTCTGGAAAATATTCTGCGATGATTCGTTTTGCACTGGATTATCGCTTTTCTCGTTATCTTCCCTATCTCAGAAAAGAAAATCTTTCACTAAAGCTTCTCTATTGCCACCAGAATGAACTTGGCAATGACAACTAAAGAATGACCTTACCTTGTTACTGAACCATCTTTTAGTTAGACCTCTCCTATGTCAATAACTTAGCATTTAACTTCTTGTTCCCCAATTCACAAACCCTAAACTGCATGCATTTAAAGATTATCTAGAAAAACAATGGCCAACAAAAACTTCTTTGACATAAAAAGAACTGCATAAAATATACTAAGACACTTCTTGCATCTACAGTCCACATGAGCTCAGCTATTGAAAAGTCATAATATATTTGCATTATCAGGTTTTTACCAGCTCTAGCATAAGCAGCAAGATTTAGCAGAGCATTGCAGACAATTAGTTTTAGTGATTGATACAATTGGCTTATATTTGATTTTTATAATGTTAATTTTTATGTCTATGTTTTGAATCTTGTTGTCCATTATTTTAATGGGGCCAAAGATTCACCATTCTTTGGCTTTAGATTATAATGGACTGAAGCAATGGACAATTGTTTGAGCTTCTTTTCATTGTGATTTCACGGACAATTGTTTGCAACTCCACTTCAGGGTCAATTGGAAACCTCCTCTCTGTAGTTACAGGGGTGAGGTTGCGTACACCCGACCCTCCTACCCCGTTTGTGCGGGAGCCATTGGAGTAATGTTGTTCTTGAATGTTTTGAATCTTCACTATGTTAAAAAAAAGTGCAAACCACCATTTGGTACGCATCATATTTTAAAGGAAGTGTGGGTCGTTGTTCAATCAGTACAGTCACCAAATGTTGACAAAATATCACTCATATAAATCAAGCCTTATATCCCATGGATGGGATAAGCTATATATATATATATATATATATATATATATATATATATATATATATAATCTTTTGACGCTCGTGAAGCTTTATCAAAAGCCAAATTTTAATGAAAAATGTTTCTTATGTTAAAAAAAGGTGCAATTTCCATTCCACTTAAATTGATCAATTTGTTTCTACAGCTCAACATGTTATCAAATCAAGTTCAAAGGAATCAAATCTTATTCTAGTACCAGCAAAGAATCCTATAAGGGGAAAACATAAGAATTGTGGGGTTGTGGGTTCAATCCTCATTAGAGATGGCAATGGAGCGGATTTGGATATATATATATATATATATATATATATCAGCCTAAATCCACTTCTATTTTGAGAAATCCAAATCCGTTCTAATTCCGTAGGATATATTCAAATCCAATGGATATGGGTACAAAACGGATTTTTCATTCTTTGTATTATGTAAAAATACGTTTTGGGGGCCCGATTTCGAAAAAAATCGAAAAATCTTAAAAAATTTTGGAATACCCGAAAATTAAAGAAAATAAATTTGGTGCAAGAAATTTTTAGAAAATGTTTCTAGAAGGGCCTGAAAATGTGAAAATACGCATTGTGGCCCAGTTTCGTAAAAAATCGTAAACTCCGAAAAAATTATGGAATATATGGAAAATAAAGAAAATAAATTTGATGCAAGAAATTTTCAAAAAATGTTTCTGAAAGGGCTTGTAAATGTGAAAATACGTTTTAGGCCCTAATTTCGTAAAAAAAATTATTGGATCCATATCTGAATCCATATACGTGTTATTGTATCCAGATTCAATCCATATCCAATGAATCTAAAAAAGTGTGGATATGAATTCCATAAAATGAATAAGGATACACGGATTTAAATGGCTAAATGCATTTTTACCCCCCTGAACTTGGCAAAAAAAAGTCTACAGCCCCCTGAACTTTTAAAAGTTTCTTTCAGCCCCCTGAACTTGGCATAAATGTATTAGGTTACCCCCTGAACTTGGCAAAAGTGTATTATTTTGCCCCTTGAATGCCACTTGTCAACTTTTGGTTGGAAAGAGAAAAAACCCTTTTAGAAAAGTCAAACTAATCAGAACATGACAAGTGGCATTCAAGGGGCAAAATGATACACTTGTGCCAAGTTCAAGGGACAAACTGATACAATTATGCCAAGTTCAGGGGGCTAAAAGAAACTTTTGAAAGTTCATGGGCCAGTAGACTTTTTGTGCCAAGTTTAGGGGGACAAAGATGCATTTGGCCCTGGCCGATTTAAATTGAATACAATATCCATCACCATCCTTAAGCCATGTTCTTTTAACTTATTTTTTGTTCAGTTCAGTACCAATCAGTTCAGTTCAGTTCAGTTTCAATATTCAGTTTCAGTATTCGGTATTCAGCATTCAATATTCAGAATTCAATATTAAATTTTAGTTTATGCATTATATCAATATTATTAATGTATATTATTATTCATAAATATTAAAAGCAATGAATATTAATGATAATATCATTTCAATGTCAATTTTAGTTCATTTCTATTTATACAATATATATATATATATATATATATTATTAATTAATATCAGTAATCACAAATAACAATAAATAAAAAGAAACCAATAATAATATTTTTAACATTATCAATTATTATTTCTAAGATAAATAATTTTGTAAGAAAAATAAATAAATAAAAGTAATAACATTTTATAAATATTGATAACAATTAAAATAATAAGATAATATTCATAACAATAATTATAATAAAATATAATAATAATACTTTATAATGGTATATTTAATTATTATTATATGTAACAATTAATAAATTTTATTAGGATGTATAGTATTATTCAAAGTATTATTAATTATTATGTATTTTAATATTTTTAAAATATTATTTATATTATTAATTATAATTCAGTTTCAGTATTGGTCAGTTTCAGTATCATTCAGTTCAGTTTCAATACAGTTCAATACCATTTAGTTCAGTTCAATATTAATTAATTCAGTTCAATTCAATACATGGGCCTTAATCCCACATTCTACTATAGTGGCAAAATGCCATCATGTTTCTCAAAAAAGTACCGTGATATACATTTTACTACTTTAGGCAGTAAATTGACTGGACGTTCTCCTTTGACCTCTGAGGCGTTGTCCAATTGTAAATTATCCAGCAATATGATCTATATGGGAAAACAAATGAGCCTCAAATTCTTTATATCTTTCTAAATATACGAAGAGAGATTTTTTTTAAAAAAATTTCACCTGTTTGAGACATAGGAACAGTTTGATCCCAAAGGCACCGCATGGAAAAGGGTCCAATATTCCACAATCTTATAATACATTAAAGACCAGTTTGAGATTACTTTCCCGGACTACTTTCCCAAAAATCTTCATTTTCAAGCTGCTATCTCGAGAAGTTTTGAAAATCAATAGTAAACAATTCCTAATTAATTAATATTAAGAGTCAAAATTTTTTAACTAATGTCATAATATCTTCTATGTAGATCTTTTCATAACATCAGCTAGCAATCCCAAACAAGCCATAAATTCACTTCTCAAGTTAAAAATCCCAACACCTCAAAAGCTGAAAAACTTTGACCTATTTGATCCAAAAAAGTAGGATGAAATAAATATCGATTTTGTCCAGTAAGTTAAAAATTTAGATCGTAGAACTAATTTGGCTTAAAGAATCAAGTTTTGACTACTACTTTGGGACCATTAATTTGATATCTCAGATCAAATTGGTTCAAAATAATAACACATATCAGATCTTGGAACAATAGGATCATCTCAAAACTCAACCCGACTCGGTTTAGGTAGAGTATTCATGCCCATCAGCACTTCATCAAGATCTAAATATCAGGTTAATACAAAAGGATTTGATCAAGTTAATGCAAAAGTTTTAAATGCCCAAAATCCACTCTACTACTTAACTACCCATATCCTAACAGTAGTTCACACTCGAGCAACTCTGTTGTCTCCTTCAGCTTCCTTCGCTTCTCTCTAGTGCTGTAACGTAAAGCAAAATCGAGCGTTAGCACAGATGAAAAGAATCTGTGTTTATTATCTTCTACAATGGCAGCTTAAACACAGAAATATCAAAATATTTGGAAAGATTAAGTTCAAAACAGCAAGACAAATCCAGTTTGAATGCAGATACAAACAAGCGAGCAAGAGCAAGAGCAAGAGGCAGAGAGAGAAGTATACTATTGTAATTCAGAAGTTTCTCAATGAGATCAACATGAGTCATCAACATTCTTCTACAGCAATAACGGACTAACCCAAGTGCGTCCAAAGCATCTCTGCAGCCCAAACAAAAAAACTGTCAAAATCACAGCTCTCAAAATGATATACACCAATCGAACTTCATACTACATAAGCCAATCATAAGAATTATTCAAATTATTCATAAACTGACAAGAAATACAGACTATATTAGTCATGTTCATGACTAACCGATGAGCTTTTAGCCCAATGTTAATTTTGCTGTTGATTTGTGAGGTAAGTATGAAGTAAGTAGAAACCATATGAACCATAAAAAATAGACAAGGAATAAAATTATGGATAGCGAAACCTTGCATTGCACTGGTTTTACTTTCAAAAGTAAATTAAGAACAAAAGATAACATCAACAATCTTACCCTTCTGAGTAATCAGCTTGCAGGAGATCAAGATAGGTATCCCATTTGTTACCTATCACCTATAATAAATCAGAAAAATGCAATTAGGAATTCCATACAATGAAAGTCCTACTTATTTTGAAGGTGCTTATCTAGCTAAAAGCTTATAAGCTGCTAATAACCATTAAATTACAAAATAACAGTGACAAACATCCCACAAATGAACTCGAGAACAACCATATGCTTAAATTAATCATATAGCGTTAATAAGATGTAAACCCTAGAAACAGATGAACTAAAAAAAGAAATTAAGCAAAAACCAAGATACCAGAGATAAATAATAATGAAAAGATAGGAAGAAATCAAAAAATCACCTTGCCACAAGTGAAACAGCGAACCGGAATTATCATATCTGCTTCACTCTTCTATTTACTATTTTGCAAATCCCCAATTGCCTTCAACGAGAAACAAAAAGAACTAGGGTTTATGTAGAAAATTGGCAAACAGAGTCCCTTATAGTAGATTTATTGGGCCCGGGCCCAGGCCCAAGCCCAACCCACCATTCGGCCCGCCGCACAAGTCAACTCCCCCGGATCGGAGTTATTTCTCTCACTGGAGTAGCTGCGGCGATTCGAATTAACGCGAGATGGTGACGGCGGGAGGCGACGTGGAAGCCGGCTTTGCGAAGCTCCAGGGAGAGGATTTCGAGTACTATATGCAAACATATTCCATAATTTTGGGCCGGAATTCCAAGAAATCCAATGTAGATGTCGACCTCTCTAGCCTCGGCGGGGGGATGAACATCTCTCGCCATCATGCCCGCATTTTCTACGATTTCACGCGCCGCCGTTTCGCTCTCGAGGTTCTAGGTAAAAACGGCTGCTTAGTCGAAGGCGTGCTCCATCTTCCCGGTAATCCTCCGGTGAAGCTTGATTCGCAAGATCTGTTGCAAATTGGGGACAAGGAGTTCTATTTCTTGCTTCCTGTGAGGAGTATTTTGGGCGGCCATCTCGGCCCTAGGCATCATGTTGCTGTAGTTCCTCAGTACGGTTATCATTCTTCCGAGAGGATGGCGGGGCCATTGGCGGTTGCCGGAAAGAAAGGGAGAGCGAGGGATTTTTACGAGGATGAGTATGATGATGATGAAGAGGTTGGAGTTGGGAAGAAGATGAGGCGGGAGGCGTTAGAGGGGTATGGATATGGTTCAGGAGGGGGTTCTGGTGGTAAATCGGGATTGGCCGGCTCTCTGGGTTAGTACTTGTGATCTTTCTCTGTTTTCCACTGAATTAGTATGCTAAATCAATGTATTTGATTCTGGACAACATTTTCTGGTTTAATCATGTGGAGTTTTGGCATTGTTTATGTTGGCACTAGCTACTTGTTGGGGGGTTCTGTGAAAGCTTTTCAGGAAGTTATAGTGCTTAATTAATGAATCATTCAATTATAATTCTTTTGCATTGGATATATTTTAGGATGAGTCGGGGCCTCCACAGTAGAGTATTAATTGTATCGGTCGGAAAAAGTCCTGGGAGGTGTTTGATCAGCCTTCTTTGTTGACCCAGATGCCATTGCTGTTTATGAATTAATACTTTGTTGTGGTATTTAGATTCATATGTATGTAATGTTATAGTGTTTCTTGTGTGTTCTTTCTGTTCTGGTTTCTGTTGTTAGGTAGGCTGTAGGTTGAACACTGATAATATGTGATTGTTCTTTGCTAAATGCTAAAGTATGTAGACATGTCCAACCTCAAGTTGAATCTTTCTACATTAGCACGGCCAGTTTGTTCTGATTTCAGTTTCAACTCGTGCTTTGTCTTTCTTTCTTTTGTATGTGTGTGTACTGTGTAAAAATTCGATGATCAAATTTATCTTATGAATATGCACAAGTTAAAAGTCTAACAAATCGCACAGTGAACAGCCACCATCTTCCAGACGAAGGTACAGATCCTAGGACTGAATCCAAACTAATCAGTAAGTAGTCTAATTAGTCATATGAGTAGGAAAAGATCATGATGCCTAATTCGTCTGTAGTAAACGAGATTAGCAGTTGATTTAACTTTTTCACGCATTTGTTCAAGTACAAATATGCTTATAGATGGCATGATGTTGCTCATATGTCAATATGTCATATTGATCTAATTTCATTGTAGTGCGTAGTGCCTTAATAATCCTTGTGGCATGTATGCTCATTTTTGGGCATCTAGTTGGGAATACTCGAGTGTAGCAGCAATTATAAATCTGATGAAAGATTCTTTGTGTTTTTAATCTGGTAGTAAATGATATAATCAACCATTTTCTGCAACTTCCCCATCTAAATTTTAAGCATATCTATGTGAACTTGTCTTTTTTCTATATGTAGTGTTATATGAAATCATTGTTGGTAGTTAGTATACCTTAAAATAGTGTCTTTCGTATTCCCTGCTTTTCTTAAGAATGAAAATGGTGCCTTTGTGGTCCTTGTGAAGTCTTTGGAGTGAGGTTTTCTGCAATAAAATGTCGCTCGAGGCAATTATACGATTGAGATGTGCAACTATGGGTTTGAATTCATTTTCCCTTATTGGATTTTCCACAAGTGATGTATCATTCATCTCAATTGAGAACAACTGGCATGCTTTTTTCCCTTATTTTGTAGAGTACATGTTGCATAATAGCCAAATTTTTCATAATGATGTTATCTTGTCCAGTCACATCTGAAAAGAAAATAGAAGGAAGATCAAGAATCGACCGTGATTCCGACAATCAACAGCTTCTACAGTTAGAGGAAAAAGATGTAGTCTCATCTGTAGCTACTGTGCTCTCTGATCTATGTGGTCCAGGGGAATGGATGCCCATGGACAAACTTCATGCTGAGGTTAATTGCTTCCTTCACTTATATTTTTTAAAATCTGAATGTCCTTAGTTTTCACTCGCTAAATCCTTGTACAAAACTTGTTTAGTTGCAGGAGCAATATAGAAATGTATGGCATCATGGTAGGGTAAGAAGATATCTGACTTCTGATGAGTATCCTGGGCCTGAATCTAAAGGCAAACCCTGGTACGGCTTGCTTGTGTTGCTGAGGAAGTACCCGGAGCATTTTGTCATTAACACAAGGTCAAAAGGACGGGTAACTCATGAGTTTGTCTCGCTTGTGTCTTTGCTCTCATGAGATAATGGTCTACTACGTAGTCTTTGTATTAGTTCTGGCTCTGATCTGTGTAAATGAAAAGAAGAATGTGTGTTTTGTTTGAACTTTAAGTCGAGAAGATTGGATTTGTTATCTGTTACGAGTTAAATATGTTGTGAGTGAATTTCAGGAGTTGGGGATATTGATTTCACATCATTGAAAACATGGGAATTGGGGGGAAAACGGGGTTCTGTTGCCGGCAGTTACTTGATATATTTATGTTCGTTGATGGCTGTAATTTTTCGTCACAGATTCAGGGCTGGGGTTTTCCATTCCAATTTCAGGACTGCATTTATCATCACTAACAAATTGTGAATCTTTAGTAGCACTCACTATTTGTAAGTTTGTAAAAAACATTTTGATGAAAACTTTGTTTCATTTTCTTATTCAAAATATCGTAACACTCCTCTCTCCTTTGCTTCATCAGTTTCTTCATTTCTCCGTGTCAGACATGCTAAAACCGATAAGATCATATTGTGCCAGCTAGTTTGTAAAATTTAACGGGCCATTTGTTATCATTGCATGACTCTTGCATGTTTGCCTCCACACAATTAAAAACCCTATCTCTATAGCCAAGAACATGAACTCAATTCTAACAAGTACAAAGGTCAGATGCAAAAAAACATGCTTTTTCTCTTTCCCAGTATAGAATCAAGTAGCTCAAAGTTTATCAGTGTTGATACCCAAATTGATTACAAGTATTTGCTGTTGTCTATAACAATAGAAACAAAATAAAATTTTCTCTACCTCTACCACACAAGCTCGAGAAGCAGTTCATCCCGGGAAAATTCAACCAGCCAAACAAAAGCAGGCTACGTAATAATACAGTAACTGATGCAGGTTTATTTAGGTACTTCACGGACTCTTCTTTGCATAACTTACCAAGTGTTGTTTCCGCTTGAGTTGCTTTTTCCGAGCTTCTTTAGCAGCAAGTGCTTCCTCGTCGAGTATTTGAATTGGAGACCACTCGGGTAACTTCATCCAATCTCCTTTCTTTTCTCTCAAACTCCTAAACATTGGTCTTAGCTTCATAGTAGCAAAATCCACACTTGTTCCCACAACTCCAAAGATAATGGAGTATCGGAAGGCACCCTATTGGCCACCTAAATGTCCAGAGAAGATAAAAGAGTGTAGACTTTTATTTAAATCAATGGACAGAGTTGAAATATGCATATAATACAAAAAGCCATTCACAATATATTATAGGATAACCCCATTGCTCATTACAGACGATTGTCCAAACTTGAAAAATACGCAACTTGAAAGATGCATAAAAGTAAAACAGGTGCAAGAGCTAAATTCTCTTACTGATCAAGTCTTGCAAATCAAGAGAGCTAAATGGGTGCTAATTTATAATCCAACCATATTCGAAGCATATAAGCATATGCACACAATATAGGGGCTATTGAGGATGGAATCCCACCTTGAAGACGTCCAAGAATAGCACCAGTACCAAACCCAGCAATCAAAGAGTTTACTAGATCATCAGGCCCTGATTTTCGAGCCACCCGTACATATTCCCGCGCCCCTATAACAGGATAGATATTACACTTCTTAGTCAAGCAACCAAATCAGCCCCTCCTGCAAAAATCTAGTCAATGTTCATAATTCCAACAACTTGTTCTCACATTTGTTCGACATATTACAGACATATGGATTAGCACCCATATCTAAACTAAACCAAGACCATCATGATTTTCAGACCGCTACTCGAATAACTGCGCCTTATTCAATGTGCCTGCTTACTCTCAAAGTCTTATCAGTGTTAGATGGTCATGAAGCAGAGATTATCCAGTTCTAACAGATTGTTACAATCAGAGACATAAAAATGTGGACAGAAAACTCAGCCCTGAGGAACTACAAAACAAGTATGAAGCAAGAAAACTAGTTTTCCTATGAAAATAAGTACAACTGAAACTGAAAGAGCTTGAGGCTATATACCTATATATGCTAAATGATTCTCTATGAAAAAGAATATCAAGGATTAAAGAATTTTTTACGGCATTTTCTAAAACTATTTATAGATTTAGGGCGATTTTGAAACTATTTATTGATTTTAGGTTTTTTTTACCTATCCGATTTTTATAAAGTCGTATAGGCCAAGTAGTATGAAATATTTCTTACCTAACCGACTTTATGAAAATCGGATAGGTAAGGAATATGCATGATTCTCACCTCTTAAATTCAAACATACAATAAAATATTAACCATTTTCATCCGAAAATTTCTACCCATGCATTTCTCATTTCCTTCTTGCTTCATTTATTTTTATTTTTCATTTAGAAAATCTTAGTGTTCATCTCAACTCATCTTCCTTTTCGATAAATAATTATAATCAATTTAGTTCAGTACTTTACTAAATTATGTAATTATTTAATTTTGGGACCTAATATAAATTCAATTACCTTATTTGTATTATTTGGATTTTTTTTCATTATTCTAACTCTATTATTATTTTGTCTGTTCTTTTTATTTGTGTTTTTCTTGTTACTTTAATACAACCCTCTACTCTAAATTTACATAGTTAAAAATCAAATATAGTTCAAACATTACACAGAGTGCTCTTAAAAACAATAAATAGTAACAAATAAAAATATAGTTGCATAGAGTTCAAGCATCACGACCATTTCGATGTGCATTTCTACGTGGAGGTTGTGGAGGTCGTGTTGCTTCAGTGGACGGTGATGGATCTAATTGAACTGTTGGCATTGTCCCGTAATTGTGGTGCATGAATGCGGGTTGTGGATAATCTGGCATACTAGACATGCCAAAATATTGCTCTACTGAAGATGATCGTGCAAAGGACGGAAACATGTTTGGTGTAGATGGAGTAACCATGCTACTCATGTTCTAAGGCGATTGACTTTATGCACACTATTGTGAAAAGCCCATATAGGAGGGGTTTTGAGAAGTCTGAAACCCGTATTGTGATGTACTGGGTGCAAATGGACCAACAACCCACGATGAGCTAGCTCCATAAGAATCATGTGAATCATAAGATATAGGATGAGGTACAATATCACAAGACCGAGTAGTAGATGGTCGTCTTACTTCTTCCCTACGTGTCACCTCTTTCCGTTTTGTCTTTCAGCCACGTCTTGTCTTTGTCGAAGTGGTCGGCTCATCCACATCCACAATAGGATAAGTAGGATTCGGACATGGATCTGGAGGTTGAGACTCATTAAAATAATGCCTTGCTCTCCAAGCGCAGCACACAAACTAGACCTTATTTGTTGTATAGTGTTAATATCTCTAACAAATGACATCTTGTCTAGTCCATCAACCAGTACACACATATAATGCTAAACTAATGATGGTTCTATACAAAAAATAAAATATTCAATTTTAATTACACACTACTACGTAATGAGCAGACCTGATATGATGCATAACAAGCAAGCACGTGAATGAAATACAATGGTATTTTAAATAGCATTTTCTGGAAACTCTTGAAACGTGTCATTTAGCCACGTCAAATTCAATAAATTACTCTTCAAGGCACTTGATGGAGGACGAACTCCTAACAAGTCTTGGCATGTAATATCCCAGCTCTCAGGAAGTGGACAAACCAGTGCATTACATCAATTGGTAATCCGATCAGTATCGCCACATCTTGTAATGTAATATTGGCTTCTCCTTCATGTAGATGAAATGTATGAGTTTCCGGTATCCATCGCTCAACTAAAGCTGTAATTAAATGGTGATCTAGTTGAGAAAAGCCCAATTTTGCAACTCCATAAAAACCAGTTTGCCTTAATACATTTTCTATTCTTTGATCAATATTTTAACCTTTCAAGATTGATGCAGTTCTCCTATAGTTAATTTCATGTAAACTATCTTCCTCCTCTAAAAGTGAAAAATGCAATCAAATAATGAGCTTCCCTATTATGCTTTTAGATTAAATTTGAATTTGAATTTTGTACCTCACTCCACCAAATAGGTTCTGATCTATGAGATTTTTGTTTCCATAGTACACTTGAATCAATTGGACCAGGATCTATATACGATTGCTGTGAACTTTCACCAGCCATATCTATATTTACACAAAAATTAATATCGATAATTTAACCAACAAGTCATAATATAAAATCAGCAATATTTTAACAAATATATAACAGAAATTCCGATTATAAATGGGTAAACGTTCAAAACACAGAAAATAACACACCTTAAAACCAAAATCACTATCTCAATTAACATAAAACTGAATTTAGTGAAATCAACTCCAAAATTAAACACTTTGTCAGCCAAAATGTTTCTAAGAGGACAATAAAAGAATTATTACAAAGGCAAGCTAAAAATCTTCGCCACCCATGACCCATCTCGACCCATCTTATGTAACATACTTATATCCAATTGTGTAGGCACATTTATTGTTTTATAAAATCCATTCTCATAACCTTTAGAAGTTCCAGAAAATGTATTTGAGGAACAAGAATAGCAAAAGAAGAGATAGGGAAGTAAAAGGGATCAGGTAAGTAGTTGAACTTGTTATACGATTTTCTTGATAATAGAGATAGAATTATGATTCAAAATATTAAAGAGAAAACAAGAGAAATAGACAGAGAGAAAGAAAGGCATAAGAATAAGGTATTTTCAGTAATTTGTGATGTGATTTTTGTGTTGTTAGAAATAGAATTAGAAGTTGTCATATGAAGATGAATTGTTCCTCTGTAAGATACGATTTTGTCTACAAAATTGGGGAATTCTTAAATGAGTTTATTAGGAATATGACTTTTGGTGGTGAAAGTGTTCAAAATAACATGATCAATGAGTAAGGCTAAAGTTTAAAATTTATCTGGGAATATTTTACTAGATAAGATGCTCTAAAATTTTGATATATTGTTCAAGAGTATGTCCTATGTACATAGCAAAATGAATCAGGCCATTTGAGATTGTATAGAAAAAGTTGTAGTCATTTTACTAGGTGTTGTACATGTGAAACAAGACAGATTCAAGGAGTGAAAGAAAAATTTAGTATAAATTGCATGCTAATCAGATGGTTACGAAATATAAGTATGTTATAGTCATGTTTGTTACAAAGCAAAAGAGATAAGAACAAAATCATTTGGTTTTGTATTGTAAGCGATATGAATTATAAAAGCCAGTAAGGTAATGAAGAATATAAATCTGGATTAAGTATAGTTTTGAAAGAAATGAAAAAATTCACTATGAAATTAAGTATAGTTATCACCTTGGAAAGACATATTGAGATTCATAAAGAAGGGAAAGCTAAGTATACAGTATATAGGACCTTATGAAATTCTTGAGAAAGTTAGTCTATTTGTTTATAGATTAGCGTTACCTTAAGAATTAGCTAAAATACACAATGTTTTTCATGTTAGCATGTTAAGGAAGTATCGATAAGACCCCAAACATGTACTCAATGATCAAGAATTAGAAATTTCACATAATTTGAGTTATGTAGAGGAGCCAGTAGAGATTATAGGATATAAGACCATACAACTAGAAAACAAAGAAATACCATTTGTCAAAGTACTTTGGAGAAGTCATTTAGTGGAAGAAGCTACTTGAGAAACAAAAGAACAGATGAGAAAGGACTATTCATATTTTTCAGATACAAGTATTTGATTTCGAGGACGAAATTCTTTAAGGAAGTCCCATTTTACACATCATTTTAGTCATTCATACATATATATTAGAAATTATTAGATGAAGTATAAATATATAATAAATATATTAATTTTGGTATATCTGGTTTAAAATATATTAGATATATATATATATATATATATATATATATATATATATATATATATATATATATATACACACTTAAATATATAAAAGGGATTTGAAATTTTGTGAAGATAAAAGTAGAAATTATAGTTGGTAATTAAATTAGTACTTGAGTTGTTTATTATTGGTATATAAGTATAGTATAGTATAAGTGTAAGTATTATATAAGCAAAAGAAGGGCATAATGGTCATTCAGCCTAGAAAAGTGATAAGGAAGAGACTAGAATATAGTTATAGTGTATGTATATAAATGAATACGATGCACTTGACATATTTGTATAAGTTATTATTATTATTATTATTATTATTATTATTATTATTATTATAATTAGTAAAGATGAATGAGGGTAGAATTTTCATTATGCTCTATATATATGTATTGGAAAGAGGTGAAAATAAGATTAGATATTCAGTCTAGAAAGACCAAAAAATGAGCCTTAGAAGAGGAAGAGGTTTAAGGTAGAAAAGGAAGAAGAGAAAGCAAGAGAGGAGTCAGGTAATTTTATCTTTTGTGATTCGATTTTTATGATGTTAGAAACAGAATTAGGAGATATAGTAAACTAGAAATTTGTTCATATATGTCTCATGAAGCTCTCTGCAAATTTTGGGAATTTTTGAATAATTAGGTTTAATTCTGTGAATTTTAAAAATCAAAGTACTCATATTCGCATGATTAATGAAGCAAGGTCAGATTCAAAGGCCTACTGCGATTTCTACAATGAATGAAAAATTCTGATTTTTGGATATGTTATTCCCTTGTGTATAGTTTAAGTAGGAAAAAGAATAAGCCAATTCATGTTGTTTATAGAAAGTTATGGACATTTTACTAAGATGTTGTCTAGGTAGAAGGGGTTGAAACATGGCGTTGAAGGAAAATTCACTATAAATCGTTTGAAAATTTTGAGGTTTTAATATGTTATGGAATTGTGTTTTAGGAATTGAACAAAACAAGAATCAGAGCAATTGAGTTAGTGAGTTGAAAGTTATGAATTTCGAAGTGAAGTGAGTTCATAAGAACACTAGTTCTAAGTGCAGCAAAACAAGGTAGAATTAGAGTAAAATATAAAATTCGTAATTAATGGAAAAGTGATCAGAAAATTATGAAATTTTGATATAAAGCTATTTGTTAAGAGTAAAATAAAACTAGAATCAGGTCATTTGGTTGAGTACTTTGAGAGATATGACTGGTTATAGTCAGTAAGCTCACAAGATTAATCTTTATATATTTACAAAAGGACATAAGATGTATATATGTATGTTTGATATATAAAAATGTATCTTATAGGAGCTCAAAACAGTGAAGAGATTCCGAAGAAAGGTCTAAGTCGTTCCGAGAGAATTAGCTCGGATAATCTATGAGTATAAACATGATATGAATATATGGGTGAAATGTGTCGATGTGTTAATTGTATGAATATGTGAATGTGATATGAATTGTATTGATGTATAGTTAAATTTGATATGATTTGTGTAAATTGTCTTAACGTGAATTGAGTGATATGATTATTTTGATTTGAAATTGTATTTGAATAGTGTTACATGTATTGTGTGGTTATATTTGATATGAAATGTAAGTTGCGTTGAGATGGTATTGATATGTGAATTGTGGCGATAAGTGAATATTTATGAACGGTTAATGTGAATTATTGGATGAGTATAAGTGAGTATAAACATGATATGAATACATGGGTGAAATGTGTCAATGTGTTAATTGTATGAATATGTGAATGTGATATGAATTGTATTGATGTGTAGTTAAATTTGATATGATTTGTGTAAATTGTCTTAGTGTGAATTGAGTGATATGATTTATTTTGATTTGAAATTGTATTTGAATAGTATTACATGTGTTGTATGGTTATATTTGATATGAAATGTAAGTTGCGTTGAGATGGTATTGATATGTGAATTGTGGCGACAAGTGAATATTTGTGAACGGTTAATGTGAATTATTGATAAGTATAAGTGAGTATAAACATAAAATGAATTTATGGGTGAAATATTTTGATATGTGATGTTTGAATATTTGGTGAATTGTTGTGAATTGAATGATTATATGTTATTTTATGAATTTGAATTATATGCACACATGTTTAGTTGGTGAAACATGAGTTACTTGAATTATACATGATATACGCATTTGTACAGGAACAAATGAAATAAAGAGAGACGTTATGACATAGTCGATCAAACATTGCAATACATGTTCTATTATCTGGACCTTTATGGTCAACCAATTGCAATATTTGACAAATGGACCGAAAGGTCAACCAATTGTTTATCTGAACCGAAAGGTCAACCAATTCTTATATAGCTGGCCAGCAAATCAATTGACAATTGTCACAAATGTTACATGTATCCCGGGGCAATAGTTTGGCTGGTGTTGTCACAATAATTAAATAACCAGTTCATTCATTCTCATATAAGTGTGACTGTATATTGAATTTGTTAATGTATATATGTGATTTGCTACTGAATTTGTAATGTGTGTATATATGTGATTTGCTAAATTCATAGATTGTTTATATTCACTGAGTTGCGCCTCATATAAAGCGCTAAATTTTTCAGAGATGATAAAATTTGTACTAGAAGCTCATTACCTGTAGATATCATGGACGAAAGATTGGTTGGCTGTGTTCCGTCTCACTCTCTCTCCTCACATGACAAGCATATAGTATAGATCGTGGTCGGGTTTTGGTTTTGCTTTGTATAAAATTGTTTTGTAAAAATATATAATGCTAGAAGTAATTATATATATAAAGAAGTATAAGTAATAAAAAAATTTATATGTTGTGATTATGATTTTGGTTATTAGTATATGGCTTAGGTTGTTTCAGTTAATGGATGAGTTAATGCGAAGTAAAAACGGGTGATGCTTAGCTATTCAGAAATTTTACATTGATTCCGACATTCTATAATGAAAAAGTGTCACTACATACAACAACTAGCACATATATAACTACGTAGTAAAGTAAAGTTTAGAGTGATGAAAAAGTAGTTATAGTGGTACACGTATCAGTTATTATACGGTGTGACACTAAATATCGGAATTCGTGTAAAAGAACTCCAAAGGCAACACAATCTAATCTTGTTTTTAACTATTAAAATTGTTACAACATTATTATTAATCATATTATTAATTTTTTAATAAACAGTGTTGTTAATTACAATTAATTAGTTATTACAATTTACAATTGCCAAGTATTCTCATTATTAGTAATCATTATTAAAAATAATTTTAAATTATTGTTAAGTAGTAATTCCGTTTCAATGAATCAAACACTTAACTATATACAATTAAGAAGTGTTTCTCATTGTTTGCGTTTTTAGATTATAGTTTATAATTTATTTTTAAAAATAGGTAGTTTAAGGATCTATCTATTGTAGTTGTTTGTAGTTGCTGAACCAAAAACTTTTTTTATATCGAAAAACTTAAATATTGAATGACTTTCCAATGGCCTTCAAAGTGTTTGACAAAATTGGTTTAAAACCAATTTACAAGTGTTATTTATAGTCAAATGACATTACATACAATGAACTTTTGGTGTATTAAATTAAAAGATGTGTATATGTCTTATATTTTATCAAACTTTAAATGTTCCTTTTTAAAAATAAACTACAAAATTATCATATACTCCCTCCATCTAGAAATTATTGTTTCTTTAGCTATTTTATTAGTTCTGTTTTTAGTTGTTAATTTAGATTATTAATGCATTTTATACAATTTTTTCTCTAATTTGCCCTTGTATTAACTATGAGAGAGATTATGTATTGTTAAAATTATAAGTGAGTAATTAAGAAGAAAGAGAATTTAGTAAAGGATAAATTAGTCATTTTGGTTCTATAATAAATTTTTCATTGGTTTTGATGATTCGGTTAAATGGACAATATTTTATAGATGGAGGGAGTAACTTTTTAACTAGTGCATTGCTTATAAGTTATCAAAAACACTTTTAAAAAATGATTATAATTTAAAAAGCGCTTATAACTTATTTCGATCAACATATAAACAACTATAAATCCTCTCTGTATTATATGATATCAATACGCAGGATTACATAACACATACTAAATAGAATCACATACTTTATTTAACACGTGAATCAAGTCTTATTTATTCGGCTTTGTATTCACATTATTTTACATTTGAGATACTTTAACATGAAGTAATACATATGATATCACATATTTTCATAGTTGTTTTCTTGTGCAATTTGTGTAGAATTGTGGTAATTTTTTTCTCAATTTTTATACTTGCACGATAACTTTCTACGTTTAAGGCTAATGGAAAATTAAGAAACAAGACAAACATTAAAGTTGGGTTTTATAATATTAATTACTAAAGTCATAATGTCAACAAACGTTAGGGCGTAAATTCCAATTTCACCACATCATTAAGCAAAAATAAGCCTCTATGTGCACAACAATAATGGTGTATCTTTCATATTTTATTATGGATTTGGATTCGCTAAATTTAATTTTGTACATTTCATTTCATCTCAATCATCAGTTGAATTTTAATTGCTCAAATTTAATTTTAGTAATTTACAAAATCTATGGTGCAATTAAATCTGAGCAAAACTATAATTTAGATACAAATATTAAAGAGAGAAAGATAAGGGGTTTTATTGTAATTTTAGAGAGGGCTCATTGATTAATGCTGGTATTGATAGACACACCTAACTTAGATGATTAAAAAAGAACAAAACTGCCTCCACACGTGTTGACGCCAACTGCAAACACTCAATTTCCATTATCTTATCCTACTGACTTTTCCCCCCTATATAGTACGTATAGTACTGAACTGTAATGAATTATAAGTTGAAAAGAATATGACCATAATGTCATAATCTCTGTTTATCGTTCTAGCTAACAAATAAACAACTTGATTAAACACGAATAAAATGTATTCTATAATAACAAAATGTATTCTATAATTCAAGTTCAAATCCCAACCTCTATAAAAAAAACACCAAAAGCATACACTGGACATATAGATGAAGAATTCAGCATGTTCATAACATAATACTGTCATTTACCCATTAGAACTATTGTGCCAATAAAGAAGAGGAAATACATCATTATAAATGTGTCTCTGTGGCTGTGTATATAATAAGTCTGCAGATGATTGTAAGGCAGCGTTATTCACGCACCTAATAGAGCGCTTTCTGTCTCTTTATTCCGTTAAATTTCTAAAGAAGTTCGATTCTTTAACAATGTGGTCTATAATCATCTGCCCTAATAAGCAAATTTTTCCTAACGACGGACTGTTAGAACTTTTCTGAGAAAACTATGTATTCAAGATGAGGATGAGTCTGGCTCGGAAGCTTCCGATCTCTTCTGCAATCCAGCTCCAGTCCTTCTCTTGTGCTCTATGTCAAGTATAAAACCGGAAATCCATTAAACACATCCAGAAAGCTAGTTGCTTTATTACAAAGATCGAAAGAAAAACGAAAATGGAAAAAAAATAATTACTTTTGTTATTGATTGCACTTCGAGTAACGGCCAAGAATTCGTCCCACTTGAACCCTCTTAGTTCTTCCTTCTCCTCTTCGGGCAGCTCGTAGTTCGGTTCCCTCCCACACATAAATGCCGCCCTGAAAATTCAAAACATTTATAAATTTCTATAATTTCTTTTAACAGATCTGAAGGGTCATTAAGTTTTTATAGTATATTAAACGCGGCGAGTTTGGGATGGTACCTGTCGTACAAGTGAGCAGCCTCGTCTTGTGAACCGACAGTGCCAAGGTGGATTTGTTTCTTGTCGACCTTGATAGCAGCTTGCCATTTCATATTTTTGAAGTAGACTCCTCTCATCAAGCATGGTTCTTGGTTTTGCACATGCTTTCTCCGGTGCCGTTTTCTGCGCTTGATCGGTTGCTCTATACATTAAAAAAAAAAAAGAGGGAAAAAACAGTGCAGCTTAGGAAAAACCGTAGAAAAATCGAACAAAACGATTGAAAGGACACGAGAGGGACATTAAAACCTTACTCAAGCTCAAAAAACAGAGGCAAAACTCATAAACACATTAACCATAAATGCGCAATATTTTCCAACACAAAGCTAACCACACGAGACGGACAAGAAATAGAGATCAAAGTTACAATCAGAAACAATGGAAGGATCGTAACTTAATTCGAGAACAATTTACAAGGTCACCTCAATGGTTAAAATAATAACTAACATAAATAGCTTATATATATATATATATATTGGACACTTTTTACCTTATTAGATGATTCGCAAATATCGCTTAACTACAAAAATAGGAAACTCCATTTAAAATTTTGTTAAACGATCTTTCGCCTACACAGTTGCCCGGATCTAGTAAAAATCTCAAATCGATTAGGTTAGTTATATCTCCCTTTATCGTTTCTCCGTGTTCAACATAATACGAAGTTGACAAACTCAAATCTATCACTCCCTCTTATGCACTGTCACAACCCAGCACCCAAATAAGTGGATTTTTGAACAAGAGTTTCCTAGTTCAGATTATCATGAAATTCACATTACACCTATCTAATTGGCACCCTCAGGAGCGCAAGACTCACAACTTTCTCAGCCGAAGCATAAATGCAATGAATTCCTTAAATAAGACTCTAGATTAAACTCTTACTCTCCTAAGAAAATAAGTATCAAAATTAACATGTCTTAGCGGTCGAATACAAATTCACAAACATAAGCTTCTTTCTCCGATATATAAACCTGGATAGGGTTGAGGAGATTGCTGCTCTTTTGATGCACTAGAAGCCGATACATTTGACGAACCATTGCCAACGTTATCCTGAAAACATAATAATAGTAATACAAGAAAGTACACAAATTATAAACAAAAGCAAACACGAAATATAAAATTGAAACACGCAATATCTAACATCTTCGACATCACACATATTCTACATGCACCTAAATCATATTGCATTTATCAACATTTTTCACCTTCATTGGCAGGAAATCCATTATCGCACATACAACTACAACAAATTTGGCATCCACAACGTCCATATTAGCAACTAAATAGCAAAATGATATCAATGTTCCTTTTTACCTCCTTTGGCTCTGTTATGTCATTTGATGGCAAGGGATGAACACTGACAGACCTGGCATTGTGGGCCCCATTCACAGGAGCAGTCCCATTTTCAACAGGTCGGGGAAGTGGGGTCGAGAAAGAATCTCTCCCTACAAAGACCGCCATGTTAAGTAAGCTCGTTATTTATACATACCATTATTACAAACAAACTTATGAATACTCTCATAACAGCGCCATAAAGAGCGAATCAAGTTTCATTGCTTTTAATCTGCAAGTGAGCTTAGTTAAAGGGCATACAATTTCTAAAATTCAATATACACAATACAACCAACTAAGCCTTAAATCCCACGCTAGGTGGGGTCGGCATTCAATATACACAATCAATGGCTGAAATTCAATTAAGTAAGCATTTTACCAGCACATAGTCCCAAGTGTTTACGCCTTCGTAAGCTAACCATCGCGAATTATAATCTTTGTCTCAGTCCAAAGTTGCTTAGAGGATTGCCTTTCGCATTCCTCGAGTTGCCCCTTGAATCAAAGGAAGATATGTTATAGCATAAGAAAATATACAAATCAAAGATATATAAGAAGCAAAGCACTAGAAAGCAGGATGACCATAAAAGGACTCAAAATCCAAACACCAAACAAATATACATAATCATCCAAATAAGTATATAAAAGCACATGATTTGCTTAATCATCTGAGCTTACATAGCGAAAATTCTTTATAATCAAAGGCTGATAAATGAAATTTCAAGATGAAAATTCTAATTTGCCCATCAAAAGCCCAAAAGGGTCAGAGGCAGTAAAGGGCATGTAAGTGCCACAACAGAAAAGGACAACTTTATCCATCCATACAAACAGGGAATCGATTATCAGCTAACTACTATTACAGCCAAGCTTAAAACAGATAGACAGATGAATGATAGAGACAAAGTATGAACACTGATTGCCTTAAGATATTTCCAATACAACTATGAATACATTAACACCACATAATCCATTCTCACTTTCAATAAACAGAATGTGAACAAGCAAATTACAAAAAGGAAGCAACTCTTTTGGCTGGCCAATCAATAGAACTGTAAATAAACAAAAAGACCAGTCAGAACCAGACAGATGACCGAATTAAAAGGAACTAGAATTTTGAAGATGAATAGGTAAGAAATCCAACTTCTATCTATCAAGTCAACCGCCCATCAACCTACCACCTTTCATGGAGGATTAGATAGGAAGAAGACTAAAAACCAAAACCACCCACCACAAAAACAAAAACAATCAAAACCCACAAGCCCAAATCGATAAAGACTCAAACTTTCTCCATTTACAGGCCCATAAAACCAAAATGCCCATGAAAAATCGAAACTTGGAACTCGACATGCCATGTACAGCATCAACAACAACCTTGAAAAACTAAAACCAGGTAAAAGATCAGAAGAAGAAGACCGCCAGGCCAGGCTAGGGTATTCTATTTTACCTTAATGAAGAGGATTTTGAAGGTGAAATCTGCAGAGACAGTTGAATGGGAATTAGAAGAGAAGGTGGTGGTAAGTTAGAGGAAAAGAGAAAGGAAAATTGTTATTTATATATATAGAGAGAGAAAGACTAGAGAGAGAGAGGATCATGTATTTTACCACCTTTGGTTGGATTTTGTTTTGGGGCTAGCAAAATTTGTAAGAGATGATAATGGAGTTGTAGAGAGAGAGAGAGAGACAGAGAGTGAGAGTTGAATTGGAGCCAGATAAAGAGAAGAACGTTTGCTAGTTTGTGTATTTTTGTTGGGTTGGATTCCCTCGTTGCCCTTTTCATTCTTTCTCATTTTCCATTTTTGTCTTTTCTTACAGTTTTACCCTTTTCTTTTCCTCTTTAGTCTTCTCTCATTGTCTTTACTCGTTCATTTAATAATTATTTTAATTTGAATTAATTTAATATTATGAAGGGTAAAACAAAATTATTTTGTAAGAGGTAACATAATTATAAATAATACATTTTACTTTACCTTAACTTTTATTTTTTTCAAAAAATATTTAATTGTATTTTTTAAAAAAATCTTGACTCACTTTGAAATTCTAGAGGCCACAAGTGTAGTATTAACATTAAGCTACCACATTCATTACATTATATTAACTTTTATTTAATATCTACTTGCTGAAACATTATCAATCAATAGAATCATATGGATTATTGATGTATTAGTGTAATAATCTAAATCAATTATCATTAAATTGTCTTATATGCATATTGTATATTTAAAATTGACATTCGGCTAACTTAAACCAATGATATTAGTACACGATGAAAAATAATAATGATAATAGGATAAACTTATTAATTTTCTATAGAAGTCAATGTTTTGACAAAGTTAAGTACTCGACGGTGTAGTTTTGGAAATAAAGAGATCAACGACTGCAATATGCATGAACTTAACGATTAACATGTTATTTACATTTATGAAGTTAGCACTTACTAAAAGATATACGCGATATGGCGCGAAAGTAACCCAAGGTTGAAACTAAAAGTAAAAAGATATTGCTAATCTTTCGAATTCAATAAAAATGTATCTTACTTGTAAATATTATAAAAAAATAAAAATGTATCTTATATTAAGGGAGCGAAATATCTCTTTATTGTGAAGCGACTTGTTTAATCATGTTTTTATATTCTAATAAAAAAAAATCAAATCCCTTCTTCATTACAATGGATTAAATCTATCAAAATGAGTAAGGAAAATACAAAAGAGTTTATACAAAATCTATAATATTTTTTATACAAAATCCAAAGTTTATGCATTGATTGAAGTTGTTATATTTATAACAAAATGAAATTAAATAAGCTATTAGAAGAGGCATTTTAAACCCCATATACAATTTTAGAAGTATTTTATCAAGTTGAGAAATTTTGGGCAAATTTTGCACCATATACCCATGGTTATATATAGTGTATTACACGGTATAAACAATAATAACCCTTAAATTGCATATTAACAAGTTTAATTTAAAGTTTCTTTTCAAGTCATTTAAATCTGAGCAATTAAATTTAAATCTAATTAGATGGAGAGGGATAATATTGCCATGTAGAGCTCTATTGTTATGCCATTTTTGGCATTTAGAAAAGATTAAAATTTAATTCCACAAACCACAATACATAGAAAAATTGCGGATTCCCTAGTGATAGAAAAAGAACCACGTGTCATCATCTTAAAAGTTAATTAATCACATATAGAACTTTTGTTTTATTATATAAAAATAAAAGCCAAAATTAGGAAACTACACCTACTCGTATTTGGTGTGAATGTTAATACAATAATTGAGGCCAAAAATCTAATTTATTCAATTCATTATGAGCAGTGAAGGGCAAATACGTCAATAAAATTTGAAAGAAAAGGACAAAATGGGAAAAACGGGTACAGAAAATTTAATAAATAGCGTGAGTTGGTTGGTAGCGAGCGAAGAGCACGGACGATGTATTGGTTGGATGGGCGGCCTTCCATTTATGCATATATAATAATTGAGAAAATAACTATCTGATATAGCTATAAACTTTAAAGATTAAATAATTCTTAGTTCAGCAGTTTAAATTATTTTAATTTATTGTAGTTTATTTTAATTTAATTTATTTTAATTTAATTATATGTAGTTATAAATTTATATTAAAAAAAATTTAGTTTAATTCAGTTCATAAAATTACAGTTAAAAAAATAGAATCTGTTAAAAAATTGTATAAATTTACTTTCTAAATATCACAGAATGAAATGAGTTTGGGTAAATAGTATTTTATATAAGTCTGATTCGGCCTAAATCCATTAAAGCTCAATCAATTTATGAGCTGAATTTAATTTTAGTATTATAATAAAAAATCGGTCCATATATATATATATGCAAGGAGTTTAATTGTTTCATTACTGGCGGAGGAGGGATTCAATTCAAAAAATTAATCATCTCAAATTGCCAATGGCAATTAGTGATTAACAATGCAAGGCTACAGAGAATCGTTATTTTGACTTCAATTCCTTTGACGTCTAATGCTAATAACATAACAATTCTTATTTGATAAAGTTTGAACTGTGTAGTTGAAGCAAATTGTGTCAAAATTGAGTTTAAATTTTTTTAAAAATTATAAATATATGCATTTTTCTAATAATATTTTTTCATTGATAATTAATTAGTAAGCCCGTAGATCGGGCTTGGGTTTTAATACTTTTATAAAGGCTCCGCCGAGCTCGAGTTCTATTATTTATATGTTGGGCCGGATTTGGGCTACTAATTTTTTAGCTAGATCCGATTGAGTCTAGCCCGAACTCAACCCATCCCGACCCATGCCCAAGTCTAGTTTAAGGTGATGACAGGAGAAAATGAAAGTTGAACTTGAAGGTGAAATCAGATAAAATTTGTCAAGTTTATTGGAATGTAAATACATTTGGTAGTTATAATTCTTCACATTTCGGTGTTCTTATCGTGTTTTCATTTAAAATTTGGATAAGGTACATCTTATTTCCATTTATTCTTATTAACCACCTCGATCTTTTATTGACTTAAATGTTAGAGTTTCTTTTATTGACTTAAATGTTAGAGTTTCTTTTATTTGTCTGGATCAACCTCAAGACAAACAGCTAAATTATGTAAATAATTTTCATAATTTAACAAATAAAGAAAAAAAATTGTATAAATATATAGATCGTATAGAATGAAACGAAAATGAAAACTATAGATTTCTTATTTTCATGCTTGTTGCTATTCCATTCATTTTGTCTTTTCTTTTCTCAGAAATTATATTCCATACAAAATCAACAAACAAGTGTTTTTTAGGTGTTCGACATATATTTCATTTTTGCAAACATATACTCCTTGTGTGTCACTATTTCATCTGAATACAATGTATTGTTTACATTTTAAAAACTTGGCAGACTGAGTGGGCGACGGATGCGATCACCTAAGGCCATTGGAAGGAGCTAAAAAATTGCTTTTTGGTTACAGGTTTAGTTATTATTATCTAAAAGATAAAAATATACATTAATTAATGTTAGAAGAATTGGTAAGACACTTGTTAAAGTTGTGAGGGGCAAGTACAATTCTTAATTAATACGAGTGAATTTTTATTTCATCATTTTTTTAGGATCCAGTTTACTATTTTAATATTAATTTATTTGAGGCCCCTAAATTGTCAGGGCTGGGTCTCAAACTTGGAATAAGACCACATTTACTTCTCACATAATCATTTGTCACACAAATGAATAAACAAAATGATGAATTAAATATTGTATTATTGAATTGTGATTAACCAAATATATCTACATGTATAATGTACAAAACCTATGAAAAAAGATACAATGATATTATTCCTAATTTAGACTAATTAGAAATAATCTCAATATAGGAAAATATTAATATAAGAATCTCAATAATTTGTAAAAAACAAAGGTTATGTTCCTTTCAACTTCTGAAAGCTGAACTGAATTTATTTCAGTGCAAATTTATAACTACACATTGCTAAACTGAACAGAACTATATTGAATTATGGTCCAAAAGAATAGGGCCAAAGTAACTATTGAAAACTAAATAGTTATATATTAGCGGTTTCACATTTCATTTTTGTGTCTTTTTTGTTTGACATTTTTCTCATGAAGGGTATTGGTATATAAAAAAAAAACAGGTTAACTGGAAGAACGTAGCTCTATCAACAATAATAGGTTGAACAAACTATTATTGGAGTTGTAATGTAGCAAAAAAAAATAGTCACAGATTCACAATTGTATAACAAAAATTTTCACTATTCAGGTTATATAGGGTAAGGAAAACATTAATTAATTAAACAATACTGAGTCTCAAACCCAAAGTTACAACTTCGTATCAAGACTCTAAATCAGAACCGTAAACAAAAAAATAAAATATATATAGTTTATGAAGCAAATGAAAACTAATACAAAGTCTATAAGAAAGTCCTTTTGAAAACAATGAAGGATTTAGATGAAGTATATAAAAGGTATAAGCATGGTATAATTTTAGTGTACGTGAGGATTTATCATGTATAACTTGCTAGCATTGCATCAGAAGGTATAAGTCACGATAAACATGCAATAAACAAGGTAATGTAGACACAATTTTTTTGTCAGGTCATTAGAGGCATATATCTAAGGCCTGCTGTCTTGTATTACAATTTAATGTAGTTCAGTTCAGTTATGCATAATTATAAATTTGTACTGAAATAAGTTTAATTCGGTTCACTTCAGTTCAACTTTCAGATTTTAAAAAGAACAGGACCTAAATAGAAATATAAGTAATGATATATTGAATTAGATAAAAACATTAAATAGAAATTTCAAGATAGCATAGAGAAATATGAGTTAAGAAGAGTATGCAAGTTGAAAGTGAATTGAGCTGAACTAAATAGAACATATTTTATTGTAAATATTTAACTATATATAATTGAACTGAACTGAAAAAAAGTGAAGTACATTGAAATGAAGTGGTCTGAATTGAATTGTAGTCGAAGAGAACAAGGCGCTAGTCATCCCAACAAATCATACACATGTATTTGGGCCCAAAATGCAGCCCAACATGAAAGGCTCAAAACAGTCCAGTATAAACATCACAGCCTTACAGATTCTTTTGAAGGAATCGAAGAATACAGAAGCGGAGCTGCACAGAAAAGCTAGGGTTTATCTCTTCAACTAATCGGCGAGATGATCTACGACGTCAACTCTCCTCTTTTCCGCTCTTTCCTCAGCCAGAAGGGTGGCTCCTCCGATAAGAGGTCCGTTTTGCTATTTCTCTCTTTTCCTATCCATTTTAATGCAAGCTTATACTGATTTTAGATTACGATTTCCCTGTCCGGATTTGTAAGTTTAAAGATCTAATTTGTGTATTATCTGCATAGTTTTGGTGATTTTCATCCTCTAGTTTTTTCGCTGCTCAAAATGAATATGTAAATTCTGATTGTGTATCCTCTATTTTTCATTATCCGCATTCTTTTATTTGTCAAATATTAAAAAAAAATTCAAAGAAAATTGCCAGGTTTATGGAATACGCTGAAGTTTTGCGGGCTTTCATAAATAGTATTATGCATTTCCTTGTATTTAGCTTCGACAATCTTGCTCTTTATTATCGGAAATTGCTCTCTTGCATTTGGACTTTAAATGATCAAATAGGATGGGTGGATTATGCTAATTGAATCATCAGATTCTGTAGTTTGCTCGACAAAACTTATTGCATTATATCATGTTCTTTTTGTGAAGTTATTTGACAGCTTATTTCTGCTTAAGCACAGCTTCACCACTTCTAGTTTGAATTTCAATTACCAAAACTAATGGTACAACATTAAATTTCTGTTTGAGTCGAATGGTAGTTTTAGCAGATTCAGATTTTCTTTTTCAACTAACTATTTTTGGAATATACATTCATGTTGTTTTGTTTTGACATTGGTTCTGTATTAAATGAGAATCATGGTTTCGGATAGGGGTGTTAACAAGCCGAACCAAGACCGAACATGCCTGGGCCCGGCTTGGCTGGTGAATGAAAAAGGCGGGCTCGGCACGAAGCTCGTGGAGCTTAAAATATTAAAGCTCGGCTCGAGCTTGGTAGTTTGCGAGCCTAAACGAGTCTCCTTTTCTCGAATCAAATTCTTGAATTATTTTCCAAATACAATATTTCGACAGAATAAAATTCAAATATATAATCTGAAAGACTTAAAGTGACACTTCAACGTATTAATTAGACTAACATTGAGCCCCTTAGCCTAGAATGAAGCCCATTATGTTAATCAAATTATATATATATATATATATATATATATATATATATATATATATATATATATATATAACAACATATATTAAAAAAATTGGTCATATTATATATTACGTAGAAAAATTATATGAACATGTTTGCGAGCTTTTTAGCCGAACTTTAGAAAGTTTGGCTTGGTTTGTCAATATCTTGAGCCGATCTCGACCTTTTTTTTTATGAAAGAAATCTAGTATTAAATTAAGCATCAGAACATTTGTCTCTTAGTACAGTACTAGAAATAAAGGAAGGATACTCTTCTAACATAATGCTAGGAGAATCCAGAATACTTTCCCATTGAGCAAGGGAATGAGCTGCTTCATTACACTCTCTAGTTACATAATTAACGGAAATGGATCTGAAGTTTGAGCACCTATCAAGAGCATCCTGGAACAGCAGTGAGTCAGCTCCCACTGGGCATTCTTTGGCCTTCATACCTTCAACTAGAACTTGGCAATCTAATTCAAATGCAACATCATAGAAGCAAGCATCCACAACCACCTCTAGCCCTACAATTAAAGCCCTTAGCTCGGCAAGAAAAGCTGAGTCAGAAGGTTGAAGCGGGACTGCAGCAGCAAGGTAGACCTCTCCATCTTCATTTCTCACAACGATTCCCGATCCACTCTCTTTCCCGATAGATTTCCGTGAAGCATCTATATTGGCCTTGAAAAAGGCCTTCTTTGGAGGAGTCCAATGCTTATTTGTTATGTTCACGTGTTGGCTTGAGGATTGAATTGAGTTACCACACATGTTTTGCACTTCATTCCAATTATTTAGCCACTGCCTTGAATGATTAATAATCATGCCTGCATCTGAACAACTTTTACCATGAACAATATTGTTCCTATCCCCCCAAATCCACCACAAAAGGACAGCAAATAATTTAAACTCGTCTACTGGTAGTTTATGTTTAACAGCAGCAATCCATTCATAAGGCTCATCGGTATAGATTTTATCAACCCTGAAACCAAAATTACAGCTCTTTCACACCTGTTTAGAAGCCGGGCAGAATTGAAAAATATGTAGCAACGAGTCCTCAATGCCATTACATATCGGGCAAATTGGTTCTGTCATTACAACTATTGAGATCAGGTTTTTGAAGCAAGGCAAAATTTCCTTGCAAAGTTTCCATATAAAGTGTAACACTTTCAGAGGCAACTTCAGACTCCACAGTGATTTCCATAGCACTTCATTTTTGTAAGAACAGGAAGGAGTCTCCTTGGCATTCAACCTCAACTTTTCAGCCAAAAAATACCCAGACTTAACTGAGTATTTCCCATTTGCATTTAAAGGCCAGTATAGTTCATCGTCAGGGAGTCTATAACTCAATGGAATGCTCAGGATTGCGTCTGCCTCCTCGTTCAGAAATGAGCTCTTAACCATGGCTGTATTCCACATTTTACATTCTTCATCAATAAGGCAACTAACCATTGGAGATGGAAGGTTATTTTTAAACACTAGTGGCTTTTTATGATTGAGGGTCGGGATCCAATCATCCTTCCAAATGTTAATTTTCCTTCCATTACCTTCCAACATGATCCTTTTATCAACTTGCGCTCCTTCATAAAGCCTTGCCACAAAAAACTGACATTGTAACCAACTTTCGCGTCCAACAGTGAGCATCTTGGGAAGTATTTGCTCTTCAAAACAGTGGCACACAATGAGTTTGGGTTTTGTAAGAGTCTCCAGCATTGTTTTGCCACCATAGCTAAATTAAATGATTGCAACCATCTAAAACCAAGCCCCCCTTCCTTTTTTTGATTTGCATATAGCATCCCAAGAAAGCCAATAGATAGGTTTTTTTCCTTCCTTGCTTCTCCACCAGAACCTCCCTATCATAGACAGCAGTTCCTGACAAAAGGTATTTGGAAGTAAGAAACAAGACATCACATATTGGGGAATTGATTGAATTATTGACTTTATTAAAATCTCCTTTCCTCCACTAGACAAAAGCCTTTCCCCCCATCCCTGTATTTTTTTCCACACACTCTCTTTAATTTCTTTGAAAAGCAATTTTTTTGATCTCCCTACTAAAGTAGGCAGCCCCAAATATTTAGCTGATCTCGAACTTGAGTCGAGCTTTGTCGAGTTGAGCTCTGGCCGAGCTTTGACCGAGCCGAATCTCAAACTGTTTGCGAGCAACTGGGCTTGTTAACACCCCTAGTTTAGGAAATCGTTATGTATCAAAGTAATGAGATTAAGGGCTTGATTGGAACAAATGAATTCAAGAAATGGAATGGAATCATTATGGAATTCATTTCCAAATGAATTCCTAGGCATAACATATGAGAAAATAGAGAATTGGGTCTAATTTGATGGGATTTGGTTATAACATCATGAATTCCATGGAATCCCAATCCCAAGAATTACAAATCCAATTTTTGTCCATTTCAAGCACAAAAAGTTGAATTTAGAAATGAATTCCATCAAATTTGATGGAATTCATTTGTTCCAAGCAATACCTAAATGATGGTATATTAAAATGGTATTCTTTGAAACTTCCTATTTGTGTAAAACATATGATGCACAGAAACTCCTAGACACTAACATTTTCATTTTACTTAACCTAAACTCAATGCAGTGTCCGTTTTTGTGCTACGTGAGATACAACTATGACTTGCTTTAGGTTGTTTTAGTTATAGTACAGGGTTAAACATTTATCCTGATCCAAATAAAGGTTACACTTTGTGCTTTGTGTTCCCTGTCTTCCTTTTGCACAGTTTTGGATACAAATAACTAGGGTTGTTAGCGAGTCGAACTGAGATTGGACAGTCCTGGGCTTGGCTCAGCTTGAAGCTCGCTGAGCTTAGAATATTGTAGCTCGGCTCGAGCTCGTGAAAAGCTCTCGCGAGTCTAAACAAGCCTCATTTTGGGTTAAATTCTTGACTATTATTTTTCAAATACAACATTATGAGAAATTCAAATATATAATCCAAAAAAATTAAATTGAAGTGTGAATAAAAAAACATGATTTGGAATAAACATTTTGTTACATATGGAGCCGATAAACTAAATCAACAATAAAACAAGTTATATAATAATATTTATTAAAAAAGAGTTAGTGATAGTATATATTATGTAAAAAAATACTCCGTCCATCTAGAAGTAATTGTCTATTTAGCCATTTTATTAGTTCTTGTTTAAGTTGTCAATTTAGATTATCAATGCATTTTGTACAATTTTTCTCTAAGTTGTCCTTGTATTAATTAGGAGAGAGATTATGTATTGTTAAAGTTACTCCCTCCATTTTAGAAATTATTGTCTCTTTAGCCATTTTCTTAGTTCTCTTTTTAGTTGTCAATTTAGATTATCAATGCATTTTGTACAATTTTTTCTCTAATTTGCCCTTGTATTAAATATGAGAGAGATTATGTATTGTTAAAATTATAAGTGAGTAATTAAGAAGAAAGAGAATTTAGTAAAGGATAAATTAGTCATTTTAGTTGTGCAATAAATTTTTTATTGGTTTTGATGATTCGGTTAAATGGACAATATTTTATAGATGGAGGGAGTATAAGTGAGTGATAAAAAGAAAGTGAATTTGGCATAGATATATAAAGGATAAATTAGTCATTTTGGCTGTGTAATAAATTTTTCATTGGTTTTGATGATTCGGTTAAATGGACAATATTTTATAGATGGAGGGAGTGACATGAACATGTTTGCGAGCTTTTGAGCCGGACTTTAGAAAGCGTAGCTTGGCTTGTTAAAATCTCGAGCCGATTTCAAACTCGAGTCGAGCTCTGGCCGAGCTTTACTGAGCCGAACCTCGATGTGTTTGACACCCCTACAAATAACTCTTTGTTGGGTGTTTCAGGAAAATGGAGGAACAAAAGCCGAAGGAACAAAGACCCAAAGCAAGCGAGAACAAGCCTATAATGACAGAGTAAAGCTTTGTTATGATGGAGAAACAGGTGCCTTGTCTACCAAACTTTATGAGGGAAGAATGATGAAAGGTGTTTTAGATGTCATAAAATTGTAGGAATTTCGGCTGTCTAATTGTTGGACTAAGGCTTTCTAGTTGTGATGAATGTTTCGTCAAATATGAATCCGATTTTGTGATCAGTGTCACTTCTCTGAATCTATTTCAATTGAAATTTTCTGTAGAACATAAATTGAGATGCATGATTCATGACTGCTATGTGGAATTACAAATTGTCGTACGATTTGTTGTTATGCTTTAGCCCGAACTAATCAAACTAGAAACTAGGAAAGCGTGTGAACTGGCAAGTGATTCATCTGATAAAATGCAGCTCTTTATAACTGATTTTTAAAATTACTTGAAGATTAGAACATAGCTGTCTATTATTGAAATATTACTAAATTATTGAAGTTGTCTTTAATGGGTGTATAGGGGAAAATCAAAGCTTCAATGTGAATGACTTTTTTTAGCTTTTACTAGTTGTGTAATTTGGACTCAAATGGTGCTTTATATAGTAGTTAGATAAATTACAATGCAGCTCTTTATAAATTACAGCTTCATAATGAACCCCAAATAGTCTTAATGTAAAGTACTGACTAATTCAAAGAACATGGCTGGGTAATCTTTTTAATTATAAGGTGGTTGACCACAAAGTTACTTTTAGAAGCTAATTTGCAAAAGTAGTTTCTATGTGCTGGGTAGTTGTTAATTTGTCAACAACAGGGTCCCTTTGAACATGATTGCTCAGGTTTATGTAATTTTTTTCACGGTTTTGTAATGTCCAACCAACATTAATGTAATACCATTAATTTTAAATAATTGACTGTCCGGAATTTGTGTGCTTTATAGTGATAGATTAAAGTTTGCACAGTTTCTTTTTTCTTCTTTACAATTACTGAAGCACAGAGTGAAGGACTTTAATGGTCAAACAGTGAAAGGAAGTGTACTAAAAGAAGAAGTCCATTAAACATAAAATGAAGAGGGTAAAGTGATAGAAGACAAGTGGGACCTTTGTAGGGTGAAAAAATTAAGAGAACAAAAGGGGTTGCATGCTGGGCTTGCACTTGAGTACACATTATTTGTTTCCCATGTGCAGCCCCATCTTATGACATATTTTAACCTTTTCCCAGGGTACCGGGTCGTTGTGGAAATAACACATAAATATACATTTTGATATGTGTGTTAATGGGATTTGGAAACTTATCCTATCACACATACGCTCTTTTGATGAATAATCATTGACTAATTGCATTTTACTCTTTCTATTGTTTCAACTTTCTAGGAGATAATAAGAACTTCAGTTGTGGACTGTATTACCTACTTGCTTTGTTTCCATAATGTTGATTACCAACTGCTTCTGGTGCCAATCAATGGAATCACTTAATAAGTTAAGTTCAAATTGATTGATTATTTGACTGGTTTCTACTTTATAATTAAGATGTTAATTTTCCTTTTTTCACAGTTGAATATGGATTCGAGTTATGAGTGAAACTAGTGTAATTAATAAAATTTAATCATATTAAGACGTTTTTTAGTCTGGCCTACCCCATTACAATAATTTTTGCTACAATATAATGGTTTGATGAGATAAGATGAAGTATATGGTAGAGAACTAATTTTGACAGTTAAATTTCTTTATAACTTTTGAAATCTATTGGTTTGGTAACTAAATCATTTTGGGTTATTTGACTTGATTCCGTTCTTATTATAGTTATTTTGGTCTGAAATGAAAACGAGTGGGATCGAATTGTATTCCAAAAGAATGACTTAACTCCTTGAATCACAAATACACCTTAATTTAGGTATGTTGTATTTATTTTTTTTTCTCTTGAATCTTTGATTTAGTTGAATTGAATCCTCCATATCCATATGATTGCCTGTTGGGTACATGACTAATATGTTGAGATACTTTATTATATTTAAATGCGATCATCCCATATGTTGAGATACTTGGTTTTATTTAAAATATAAATATCATTGTTATTGATTCATAGTACATGGTATGGACATGTTATATTAATAAATTTCTAGAATACAATTTGTCTCATGAACATGAATAAATAAACAATTACAACCCTTCCCACGTTAAGAAAACCTGTCATGTCTAATTCCAGAAATGGATAATATTACAAGAGCGCAAACTATTTGCTAATTCTAAAACATCTAGTGGCAGGGCTGTAAATGAATCGAGCCGAGCTCGAACACTGATTGTTCAAGCTCTGTTTATTTAAATTTTAACGAACTCGAACAGGGCTCGAGCTTGGTCAAACCGAGCCCGAGCCGAGCTCGAGATTGGTCAAACCGAGCCCGAGTCGAGCTTCGAGCCTATCTCGAGCTTTGTTTAAATCAAGAGCTCAACCTATGGTAAAGATAAAATCCGTAAGATGAAGAATCGAAGATGAAGGCTCTAAGCACCACAAATGATTTTCATTGTACTAAGAAGAGGAAGAGGAAAAGTGTTGTGTTGGCGGCTGTGCTTTTTCAGAGGAAAATAAGGTTTTACTGAGGATATAAAGATTACTGAATATATATAGTAGGGATTGAATTGGATCCGAATTGCCTTTATATCTATCTTTTCTTTTCTTTTTTACTTATTTTTATTTATATTTTATATGTCACTTTATATATATTTTTCCTTTACTCTTTATCTTATGTTTTATATATTTCTATATACATTTTTATATTCATTATTACACCTACACTATTTTATAATTTTCATAATCTATCTATTTCATAAATATAATGTTTAAACTTTTCAATTATGTTAACGAGCCTAATAACGAGCCTGTTGGGGAACTAGTTCTCGAGCCTTCTTATTGACCATGTTCACGAGCTTTCGAGCCGAGTATCCCCTTGCTCAAGTTTGGTTTGTTTACGATAACAAGCCTGCAATTTTGTTCACGAAGAAACTCATTTATTAACGAACCGAGCGCGAATGAGCTTTGACCGAGCCGAGTGCCAAGTAGTTCACGAGTAGTTCGGCTCGTTTACAGCCCTATGTGCAGGTTAGTACGGTTGAGCAAACAAATACGAGGTGGTCCGGATGGGTTCCAACTGTGGGCGACACCTTTAAGTCATGTCTATATCCAGACTAAGTTTCGATTGGCAATTTGCGGGTGCCTCAAACAGAGCCGGTCCTAATATTTTGAGGGCCCTAGGCGAAAAAAATAAATAAGGCCCCCTTGGATTAAAATAAATTAATGTAAAATTGAATTATCTTTAATATGAAGTACAATGTTATGGTTTTTTTTAATTGTATGTTAATAATTTAACACATTATCATTGAATAAATTCATAAAATGTCTTAAAACTTCTATATACATATACAAATAGTTATGAATTCAGGTCCCTTTCAATCGTGGGCCATAGGCCGTCGCACATTTAGCATATGCTCAGGGTCGGCCCTAGTCTTGAAGGGCAGGATGGTTGGCTCTAAGATTTAAGGTTGCTTCATGCACATCCCAGAGTTCGATTCCTGGTGAATGCTTAAGGATGAACGAGTCCATACCACTAAACCACACGCTTAATCATAATATTATACTTTTTGAGATAAACTTAAGTTTAAAGCATTCATGGTATCACTGAACCACTACACATACAATATCTAGCCTTAAAAAAGGCAGTTTCAACATCTCATTCTCATGCGGTTGTTATGAATAACGAATGTAGTCCAATGGGTAAATTGTAGACAATCTACTATGAGTACATGTCAGAAGTTGATTTTGTATTTGGAATTCGTTACCTATTAATCTCAACTCATGAATGGTAGCCTATCCTTACAATTCATCAATCACAAAGCATACCTTTACAATAATACCATCTTGTATTACATTAGAAGTGCAAATGCTTAAATGGTCAGACAATTTACTACAACTTACACATCACAGTTAATAATAGAATTAGCTTTTGGTACTTTATTTAATAAAAGATTAGGATCCCAACCCAAATCCCACTAATACCTCTGCAATAGATTTTATTTCATGGGTTAAATAAATAACCAAATCATGTAAAGGTGGTAGTTATAGAGGAAACAGAGCAAATTTGTGTAAAGTTGCTTCTTTTATTGACAAATATAAGTCTCTCTTTGGCCCCAATTCACGCCGCTCTCTCTTCCATTTTCTCACTTTTCCCCCTCAATTTTTCTGTTAACCCCAAAACCCCAAAATCCGCCATTTCCAAATTCCCAATTCCTTCTTCTTCTTCCTCTGTTTTTTTTTTTCATCAAATCAGTTAAACAATGTCTGAATTTTCAAACAAAACCCATTTTTCCAGGCTTCTTATCTCTGATTTTTTCCTCTTTTTTTCCTTCATTTTGTCCCATCCTCTCTATTTCTTCTACTTCATCTTCTTCTTCCCTTATCTCTTCAAGCTCCTCTCTTATCTCTCTCCTCTGTTTTTTACTACTTTTCTGTTGCTCTCTGTTTTTCTCACATTTTCCTCCAATAATAATTTTCCTGCTGAATTTACTGAATCCAAGGTGGGTTTTGTTGTTGGGGCTTATCAGGCTGTTGTTGAGAGGTTGAAATCCAAAACTGATGACAATGGGGTAAAGGGGATTGATCAATTCGAAGAGCTTGAAGTTTATAAGATTGTATTTGATACTTGTGATTTTGAACAAAATTTGGCTCATTATAGCCCTGAAATTGAAATCAAAGAAGCAATTTCAACAAATGAAGTAGTGATTCCAATTGGGTCTGAGTTGATTGATCAAAAGGAGAGATTGGAAGAAGAAATTGGAAACCAAAAAGGGGAAAAAGAAGTCAAAGCAGCAATAAGTGAAGAACAGTGTGTTAAAAGAGTATCCAATGGAAGAGAGTATCATCTCCCAAGGGCACAATCAGAGAAACTACAGCAAAATCCATGGAATTTTGAACATAATTCAGCTGAGAAATCAGTAGTAATTCCAATTGGATCTGAGTTGATCAAAGAAGGGAAGAAACTAGGAGTAATTCTGCATCAAATTGACGAAGAACAGTATTTACCTAGGGCAAGTTCAGAGAGAGTACAGCAAAATCCATGGAAATCGGCCGAAATCGATGGATACGAAAGCGAAATGTTCAGTACACCAAAATCAGTCGATAAATCGCCATCAATGAGGTCAAATGGGAGCTTTGGATCAATGAGGAAGGAGAAAGAATGGAGAAGAACACTTGCCTGCAAGCTGTTTGAAGAAAGGCATAATAATAGTAACTCGGAAGGAAGTGAAGGAATGGATATGCTGTGGGAGACATATGAGACTACAGATTCAATGAAATTGCAGGAAAAAAGCAGGTCGAAAAGGGGGAAGAAAATTGAAAGCTGTAATAATGATGAAGAAGAAGACGAAGATGATGATGAAGAAGAAGAAAACGAAGCGCAATTATGCTGTTTACAGGCCCTGAAATTCTCGGCGGGGAAGATGAATCTGGGAATGGGAAAACCTAATTTGCTTAAAATTTCAAAGGCGTTCAAAGGCATTGGATGGTTGCACCATGTTTCTAAGAAGAAGACTTACCGTTAGTTGTAATTGTTGTTTTTGAAATTAGTGTTTGATAATATGTGCATTTCATATTTATATTAATGTGTTACCGAGTAAATATGTTTCTTCTCAATTGTTAATGTAGATTTTTACTTTGTTTGTTTGTAGTTCATTTGAGATAATTTGGGATCAAGGGAGGTGATTGGCGCCTGGAAAATTGTTTGAATAAAGGGTTCTTTCTTAGACGATCTGATTTTGGTGGATAAAGCCACCATCGTTCCTCCGCCGGAATTTTGCCTCCATTCGACAAGTCTTGTCTTGTCACCTCCAACGAAAAATATTTTTGAGTAATTTGATTTTGTGTGCTATGACTCTCATACCCGTTAAAGAAAATAATTTTTCAAATTTTTGCTGGACTAACTTTTTAGTGAGCCTTGAAGCTGTAATCTTAGAGATTACAGATTTGAGTTTACATACGAATAGGGTGGGATGAAATTTTTACTCGTTAATGAGAAAAAAAATTTGGCAGTGAGATTAGTGTTATATTTAACCTTTTATTTACCTGAGACTAGGGATGGCAACAGGCCGGATCCGGATCGGGTCCAGCTTAGACCCAATCCGGATCCATTTTATAATATTAGACCTGGATCCGTCGGGTTCATAATTGTAATACCCAGATCCGGACCTAACAGATCCCACGGATCCAGGCTTGAAATGAATCCAAAACGGGTCCTCTTGGAAAATTATTGTTATTTCAAAAGAATTTTCTTTGACATTGTTTTCTTTCTTGGTGTTTAAATGTTTATAAATGAGTTTGGTTTTATGGACTTATTTAATTAAAAAAGAAACTTGTGCGCACATGAGAGAAATCGTCTAAAAATCCGTTTATAGTGCTCGTGAGATGTCCATCTTTAGTAAAATTCATTTTATATTTTACAAATAATAAAACCTTTTGTATCATTATATTTTCCAAGAATTGGTCCTCTAGTATATTTGATTTGGTCAATTTGTTTTTGCAATCAACCGCTGCTTACCTATTGATTGAGTCAATTAATAAAACCGTTAGCTAGTTTGTTAAATGATTTTGCAAGATTTCAGCAGCTAATTTACGTTGCATAAACGGCTAGTTCATTTCCCATAAAAGCTGCTCTTGGTCATTCTTTGTGAGAAAACAAAATTTGTCTCCACTGCGGTCTCTTCTTTCCCATTATCTTAATTACTTTCAATTCTTGATATATATTCGAGTTTCTATTCCTGATCTAACTTACTGATCGAAGCGGTTGTTTAATTCTGGAAGGAAATTCAAGTATCCTTTAAGGACAATGTCGTTCGATATGCCTCAGCTTATCGGTGTTTTGTTACTTTGAACCTTGTTTATAATTTTCATTATATTTCTATATAATTTCTACTAATTAAATTTATGGTTTTGTTGAAGGTGGGGACCAGAAAACTAGAGAAGGTGGACAATCCAATTGAAACAGCACCTCCATATCCGAGAGAGAAAATTCAAGCTTGAAGATATTTCTATTTATTTAAACTTTGTCATTGTTTATCCAACAGGTCCAAGGCAAGGGACTGCATTTACCATTGAAATTTAGAGGTTTGCTTAGTATAAACACAATTTCATTTCACCATAAAGAAATTAGAATAAAGTTTGTTATGATAAATTCAGAATATAGAATAATAGAATGAACAATTTTAGAAAACCTAAATTCAATTACATAAAAAATTATAAAATTGCAGAACCTGTGTTCTTAATAACTCAAATTACCTCACTAAATTTAGTACAATTCCACTCATAAATTCATATAGTGTTAAACTAATTAACTAATGTTTCTAAATTTAATTTTAACGGACACCTCATTAGTGTAAGCAAATTACCTAAGTGGATTGAAGGAGAGATCGCTAGGAGTGAGAGGCAAAGAGAATCCAAACATCAGAGAGTGAGAGGCAAAAGGGGAATCCAGAAGAGAAGTGCGAAAGAGAGTGTGTGATGAGTTTTTTTCTTCTCAAGAAATATAAAATGGGATAGAAGCAGAGATTGTATTATATATATATATATATTCTTTATTTCTTATATATTATACGGATCCGAGTCCGGATCTCATAATGAAATCCGACATTGGACCTGGATTCGGATCTGTATCCGACGGATTTAAAATAACAAGATCCATATCCGTAAAAACGGATCCGGGACGGGTCTAAAAAATCTATTGACATCCTTTTCTTTACTATTTCCTCCATTTTATAAATTTTTTTATCATATTTCTGCCAGCTTTGATTTAAATATATTTTAGATATAAATTCAGTAAAACTTCTCACATAATTCATAATTCATTTGAAAAATGTTTTTAAATAAAGCGTTAATGTTAAATTCTTGTTCAAATAAAACAATTGGTAAGAGGACACTGAATCTAGGGTTAGTATTTAAGTTGTTGCCAACATGAAGACTCATTGCTTTTTAAAGGTTGAGTTACAAGGTTCAGGAGCAGGAGTGCAATAATTTTTCTCTAAATTAAAAGAGATAGACACAAAATGTGGAAAAACTTAAAAACAATAAATGATGACATGCTAGTTTTTTCCACGGGCTCTCGATATTTTAGTATGAAATAGTGCTATTCCATATAATAACTGATACATATCTCATTATGTAATGGAAAAAATAAAAAAAATAGAAATAGCAAGACTTGTGTCAGCTGCTCTACGGAGAGGCACTAAATACCAAAATATGCATAAAACAACACGTTTTTTCCACATATGATGTTCGATCTCTTTCACATTAAAGAAAAGTAACTATAAAAATCAAAATATGCTAGAACTAGGATATATCCATAAATAAGTTCGCATATGCATTCATGACATGAACTGGAATAAGTTGTGTAATTGATTGTTTTCCAAACTTATGCACACTCTATTCAATTTCAGTACAATCATGTTATTTTCAATTTATAAGTAGCCGTAATGAACTGAACTGATAAGTACTTATTTCAGTGTAAATTTATATGTATGTAATATTGATAAGTACTAAACAATTTTGAACTGAACTGAATGGATTATAAATTGAAAAGAAAATGGCTTTACTTAGTAATGTAAATACAATCCAATCTCTATAAACCTTGTAACTGTAATAAAATCTTATTTATATGTATTCATTAGATACATATTTAAAATTTTAATTAATGTATTACACATAAACTATGTAATATGAAATCATACATTTGATCAATTTAGACAAACTTTCAAATGGGTAATTTGATGTGAATTTATTTATATTTTAGTTCATGTAATAGATGAGACTTTAATGGTAAATCATTTGTGTAGATAATTATGACACAAATATGACCCATTAGTTCAATTTGATAGTACTTAACTCTACCCATTTGTAGGGTAATATTATGATTGATCTCATAAATTAAGACGATAAAAAGGAAATAAAATTTCCAAACATTATTATAAGAGTGATTGAAATGATAAATGGTGGATTGATTGAATTGATGCTCCTTGGGTAATAAATTATTTGATTGACTAAAGTTTTGCCCATTTTTTAAGTAACATGGTTCATGCCCTTCTCTAATGTCAGCTCACATGTGTTCCATTCATAGACAAATTAAAAGGATCTTCACTTATTTATTTTTATTCTTATCAATATATAAAATAGATACACGTATAAATGTTTAGTAAGTAGTTCATTTGATAAAATAATTGTGAATCAAGATCTTTAGATTAAAATTAAAGACATCGAGTTTGAACCTCAAAAACTATTGCGTGACAAAACACAGTATAACAAATAAAAAAGGGTCTAAGATACTCAAATTACATATCAAGAAAAGTTAAGCGTCTGATTATTTTTTTTTCAACATTTCATCATACAAGGATCGCACATTTATTTTTCGTTTTGTCATAAATAAACAGTATTATCAAAACCATAACAGACATCATATTGGTGAAGATTTTGGTACGCAGTATTATCGGTATAGATAATGGTTTTATCAGTGTTTTGCTATGCTTTCCGGGTCTTTTACAACTCTATATGGGTCTTTTACAAATCTTTTATGTGTCGCCATAGCCTTTTTTAAAAATTTATTTTAAGTTAAATTGTACCGTAGCCATAATCAATTTATAGTTAAATTGATCGAACTAACCGATACGGTACGGTTTTTGATAACACTGTAAATAAATAAAAGGGCATATTTTATGCTTATTTATTATGTTGTGAAATTGCGTCTGCATAGTGTTACCTCATAAATTGAAAAAATCCTTACTTAGAGCAACCAATAAATAAAATTGGTTTTTATTCTAAGAAAAAATGGTTTTCTTAAAATAAGATTTGTCATTTTAATATATTAAAAATTAAATGGCCAAGGCCTAAAGAGTTATTTTTTCTTCCTTTTTGAGCAAGGAAAAGAGGTATTTGGACCTTTGAGCATTGTAATATTCATAAATGAATAACGATTTAAATAGTAAGTAATTTGGTATTACTTAAGTAAGGTCTCGAGTTTAAAATCTAGTAAATGCATAAAATCCTTCTTGAAAAACTCACCCACCACAGTCAGGTGCGCGATCCGAATCAGATTTAGATGTAGTCGGAGCAAAACTTTGATGAATCAGATTGGCAACAAAAAAAAATTGTAATACTCATTAAATGGATTGGTTTTGTTTTTTATGACATTAGTCTCTTGATTTTATTTGGACATTTTGTTTTATCACACGTAAGTCTTGGTTCTATTCAGTGAGAATTAAATGTCTAAAAAACAAAAAAATTGTTACTTATAAGTGTCTAAAAGAAATCAAGAGTTCAATATGTACAAACTACCTCTTCAGTATTTTCTTGGGACAAAAAAAATAAATATTCAATTCAATAATCAAAAAAATTTGTAGCAGAAGCAAAATACCATAAATTAGATATCCCTGTATTATAACATATGGGAGATATCATATCAAGCCATCAATTTTTGTTGTAGAAATTACATAAATCTTGTCCCCAGCCAAATGATTCAAGTGGCAAACAAACAACACATATTTTGATGTTACTTGAATCAACTTTACTTTACTTTTATTATTATTATATGAGTGAATAATATTTTAATCCAATAATAATAAAATGTAACGTAATATTTAGTTTGTAAAATAAAGTAACACCATCGAACCATATTTATATAGTTGAACATATAACTGGAGTTGTTTCTTAAAACTCAAAAGCTACTGCCTCAAAAAAAATTCATCGGGCAAACTTTTTTGTGATAACACAGGCTTCAAAGACAATATTTTTTTTTGAAGAAAAAACAATATTAAACTTACTTTAAATAAGATATAAGGAATGAGGTAAATATATGTTTCAAGCTTAGTAAATAAATTACAATGAGAACCAATAAGGTGTAACTTAGTTGATAACATAAGTTGAGTAAATTAACGTAAAATATGGTTTAAATACTATTAAATATATTTATTGGAGGGGTGGAAAGCCTTAACCGTGATTAAGATATTTGGACAAATTTATATTAATCAATTGATTTATGACTTTTATTTTTTTTTCAAATGTGCTTGTATCGTTAAATGCAAGGAAATTTCCACTCAGCTCCAAAATATGGTTCGGACTTGTTAGAGATTTAATGACAACCAAAATGATAAAATCATAAGCTAATTTATTGGAAGATCTATAAACATAAGTTTGAGGAACCATTCCTGTAATCACATCAAGAATAATACTAGGTACATTTTAGAAACGCTGAGGTTATCTGATATAAAAGAACATGATAAATAATTTATAAGTGATATAAATTGAGATTTAAGTCTTATTATTTTAAATTATAATTTAATTTAATTATATATAATTATAAATTTATATTAAAATAAATTTAATCTAATTTAGTTATTTTAAAAACTTGGAGTTCCGTTAATGAAATTGTTTTTTTAATTAAAATTTTAGGAGAAAAAACAATAGCAAAACAAAGAAAAATCCAAAAGCACACCGACACAACACCATAATGGGTTGACAAATGAGAAAGGCGCGTTAATTAACACCGTCTCGTATGGCAACAGCGTTAATCAAACTCGGCTCGACTCAATCCACTCGCATTAATTAACTCACTTCTTCTTCCCTCTTCTTCTGCAACTGTAAAGCATCATCACAGCAATCTCTCTTCGTCTTCGTTAATTGGTTCGATCTCTCATTCTCTCTCTCGTCAATCCATCGAAGACCTGCAGGGGTTTCGATCGGATTGATTCCGTACAACAATGGCGAATCATCGAGTCTCTCGCACTCCTTTCTCTTTTTCCTTCAAACTTTTCGGCTCCGCCATTTCCCTCGCTGTTTTCGTCTTCTTCACTGTTTCTTTCCTCTTCACTTCTCGCTCTCATTCCTCTGCTAGCATCCACGACTTTGTAAGTCCATCATCTTTCTCTCTTAATCACAGATCTACTTTGCACTTTCTTGTTTCTGCGATTTTAATTATGTGTTGAAACATACAATTAACTGTGTCTGTTTGCGGATCTTTCTGTTTCATGCTTAATGCTTGCTTGCTCGCTGCCTCTGTAATTTTGGATAGAAATTGAATTTAATTGTTGTTGATATGTTCTGCTTAGATATTTGATTCTTATTTGCATTTTGTTTCCTCTGCTAGCACGCACGACTTTGTAAGTTCATCATCTTTCCATCTCAATTGCAGATCTACGATTTTAATTATGTGTTGAAACCTGCAATCAACTGTTTCTGTGCACGGATCTTTATGTTTTCATTGTCGTTTTCTCTGTTTTATCCATGCTTAATGATTATTTGCTTGCTGCGTGGTCATTTTGAGTAGAAATTGAGTTTAGTAGTTGTTGATATGTTCTGGTTTGATATTTGATTGTTGTTTGCAATTTGTTTCCTAAATTTAGGGTTTCAGTAATGTAAAGTACGGATTAGGATCCGGGAGAAGATCTGTTCTGGCACTGAAATCAGATCCGCTTAAGCCTCGGCTAGACCAGATCCGGAAACAAGCTGATGATCATCGATCTCTCGCCCTTGCGTATGCATCCTATGCGCGGAAGCTCAAGCTTGAGAACTCGAAGCTCGTGAGGGTTTTTGCTGATCTCTCGCGAAACTACACGGATCTCATTAACAAACCATCTTATCGAGCACTTTTTGAGTCGGATTTGCTATCCATTGAGGAATCCATGCTGCGTCAATTTGAGAAGGAAGTGAAAGAGCGAATCAAAGTTACGCGCCAGGTTATTGCTGAGGCTAAAGAAAGTTTTGACAATCAGCTCAAAATTCAAAAGCTCAAGGATACAATTTTCGCCGTGAATGAGCAGTTAACTAAAGCGAAGAAGCAAGGGGCGTTTTCGAGTTTGATTGCTGCAAAATCCATACCTAAGAGCTTACATTGTCTTGCTATGAGGTTAATGGAGGAGAGAATTGCACATCCTGAGAAATATACGGATGAAGGGAAGCCTCTAGCGCCTGAATTGGAGGATCCAAAGCTTTACCACTATGCAATTTTCTCAGATAATGTGATTGCTGCATCAGTGGTGGTGAACTCTGCAGTGAAAAATGCTAAAGAGCCATGGAAACATGTTTTCCATGTTGTGACTGATAAAATGAATCTTGGGGCAATGCAGGTCATGTTTAAATTGAAGGATTATAATGGTGCACATGTAGAAGTGAAAGCTGTTGAGGATTATAAATTCTTGAATTCTTCTTATGTGCCGGTGCTAAGACAATTGGAATCTGCTAATCTGCAGAGGTTTTACTTTGAAAACAAGCTTGAGAATGCTACCAAGGATACTACAAACATGAAGTTCAGGAACCCTAAGTACCTGTCGATTTTGAATCATTTGAGATTTTACTTGCCTGAGATGTATCCAAAGTTGCATAGGATACTGTTCTTGGATGATGATATTGTGGTGCAGAAGGATTTAACAGGGTTGTGGAAGATTGATATGGATGGTAAGGTGAATGGGGCAGTGGAAACCTGTTTTGGATCATTTCATAGGTATGCACAGTATATGAATTTTTCACACCCACTGATCAAGGAAAAGTTCAATCCAAAGGCATGTGCGTGGGCTTACGGGATGAACTTCTTCGATTTGGATGCTTGGAGAAAGGAGAAATGTACTGAACAATATCATTACTGGCAGAATCTGGTAAGAATTGGTTTAAAATACTGCAATTTACATTATTTAGATAAGATTTGTGTGCTAAAATAACGATGTCCATTGTTGACTTCCACAGTTTGACAACTATAATGTGAAATTGCGACTTAAATACCTTATTGAGTCATGTTCTATAACTCAAATGCTCTTTTGATGCCTGATGTTTTGAAATTGACTATTTGGTGCCTGCCCTATGCAATGGACGCCTATTTGGTGTTAAGAACATATGATCATGTTGTAAATAATGGTATTGGTATTTCACGGTTTATGTGTTGCTAGATGTGCATTTTATATGCTAAAATTGGATATATCATGCACCAAATAGGAAAAAGTTAGATAGGTCAGATGCAAAATCGGAAAAAGTTGAATGGGCCGGGCACCAAGTAGGTAATTTCAATAGATCAGACTCCAAATGGGCATTTGAGTTATGGAACAGGACCCAAAAGGGTGTTTAACTCGTGAAATTGCTGTCCTGTAATACTGAAAGCAAATTGCTTCTGTAGATTGTGGTGCTTCTGTTTCTTAACAGAGATTGTAATGTTTGCAGAACGAGAACCGAACGTTGTGGAAATTGGGGACATTGCCGCCAGGTCTAATAACATTTTACTCCACAACTAAGCCACTTGATAAGTCATGGCACGTTCTGGGGCTTGGTTACAATCCAAGCATAGGCATAGACGAGATACGCAATGCTGCGGTGGTGCATTTCAATGGAAACATGAAGCCATGGCTTGATATTGCCATGACTCAGTTCAAACCACTTTGGACAAAGTATGTCGACTACGAACTGGACTTCGTACAGGCCTGCAATTTTGGTCTCTGAATCAATAGTTCAATTAGTCAGCTGGAATACTGCAGCAGAGCATTGGGTGTGGTTTGAACGATAACTAATCGGGTCGAGGCGAGGTAAATTTTCGAGCAGCACCCTTTTTCAAGTGTAGCATATATGTTGATTTTTGCAGTTGTTGAAGTTTTTAATTTATACATGAAAGTCAACTTGTCAAGCAACTGAAATTAGTTGTATTTGGCAAATATAGCTAGCCTAGCTACGTCAGATCTCTTACTAGTGTTTCCTGCAACCCCTTAATTCGGCAATTTCTGCTCTATGTTTTCATAAATTTATGTTTTGTGCTTTCCTACCTCAATGATTTATAGTTTTATACTTATTATCATTTTTTATGTATGCTTTCTTTTTGGCACTGTATAATTAGGAAATAATTATAATAATCCAATATTAATTATTGTGTCCATTATTTCGATGGGGCTAAAGATTCACCTTTCTTTAGCTTTAGATTATAATGGATTAAAGCAAAATGTCTCATTAAACTGTATGAACTTCTTTAAACTTCTTTAATTGTAAAGTCACGGATAGCTGTTGCATTTCCACTTCAGGGTTAATTGGAAACAACCTCACTGTAATTACAAAGGTAAGGTTGCGTACACCCGACCTCCTTTACCCCGCTTGTGCGGGAGCCCTGTTAGGCATTGGGGTAATGTGGTTGTTAATCCAATATTAATTATAATTAAAGACTTTGAAGAAGATAACTACTGATTATACTTGGTTTGTTCACAATGACTATTTTTGTTGAATCTGTATACTAGAAATCGATTTTACAAGAGTTCAGAAAACTAAAAATGAACTTATATGTAATTATCTAATCTGATTATATGTGATGGGTGTTACTATCTAACCTGGTTGGGCATTTTGTTTTACCAATGGCTTTCAAGGTTAACATTTCCATTTTCAATCAGTTTGCCCATTTTTTTGCATATGCGATGTACCAAATGAAGCATTTAAAAATGAGAACATTTTCTTTACGAAAAATCGGAGCAACATGTAACAATGTGATTTGCTGTCCACTAAAAAAGAAAATACCTAAATATTCTGTGGGTTACGTGATTACTTTGTATTAGGGTCTCTGCATTGCTTTTCAAACTACTTTCTCAACAAGTTAAACTCCCAATCTTTGAAGAGTACCGTATATTTTGATAATTTAAATTAATGAAGTGGAAATTGTTTAATTTTTTTTTTCTAAAATCAAATTTATAGTTTTTAAGAAAAGTTAGAAAATTGAGCTTTTTAGCTGAAATAAGTAAATGTACATGACATGGAACCAAAACTCACTATACAATTATTTTTCCCATTTTTCATTCTCCAAACCCCATTTTAAAATATCTACAATATTTTTACTCCAACCATCTTTCTATTTTATATTCCATAAAAATAATAATATTTTACTATTATTATATTAATTTATTTTACATTAAATCTATTCTACTCAACTATTAAAACAATTAAAAAAATTAAAATTAAAACTCATTCTTAAAAAATTTCATTCCCCATTCGGGGAATGCCATATGTGTTCCCCATTATTGGAAGTGTAAATTTTAATGAATTACAAGAGTAATTCAAGAAACATGAAATTCACAAGAGCAACTAAATTTCCATTAAAAAAACGGGTAATATTTTCCCAAAATGTAAAAAAGCCCAAAAATACTCTGAACTGAACGAATCATGGGTTTACAAAAAATTTCAGGCAACTCAATTGTCTCTAAGGGGTAGGGTATGATCTAATTGTTACTAAACCACTCAGATAAATCACTGCACTAATTAACACAACTATCGTTAACCACTTCCAAATCGCCTCCAAAATTACACATCTCAAGCAGTAGCAAATACTCTAGGTACCGTGGTTTTATTCATAGGCAACCCACCACCACCACCACCACCACCACCACGGTTTGAGCGGCCACCACCATTTTGGCCTGTCCTATCAGACCTCCGGAAACCTCCATCGCCTCCACGGATTGGGAACCCAGTGCGGTTGCTGCCATTCCTACTTCCAAATTCTGTCCTGTTGTTGAATTCACCTCGCCCATAGGCTTTGCCCCCTCCGAAAATTCCACGCCCTCTTCCTCCCTCATTCCTATATCCTCCGCCTACTCCTGAAGAATATCGTCCCCTATTGTTCCCTGCTTATCAAGAATTGCTTTTTGAGACAAATAAAGTTGGCAGTGAAAAACACTTACAGATCATAACTAGCATACTGAATCCTATAGCCTCTCCCAAATGTGATTAGCATATTCCGCAGAAATTTGATAAAGGGAACAATTAACGGGCGGAGCTTCTGCCTAAGATAAAGACAAATTTTTTGTACCTTTTTTTATGTTGTCAGAATAACAACAAAAAAGGCGACCAAGTGCACTAAGGCTCCCACCATGTGGGGAATTGGGAGGGCAAATTTATTGTTGTAAGAATAACAATACTTAATATCAGTTGATATTCCCTTCCTAAGTTAACTCATCAAACTGAGTAAGACTGAACACTTAAAAGGCGAATGTCTTATCCTAGTGGCTAAGACTGAAGCTATGACCTCTAAAGATCTCAGGTTCGAGTCACATCCAAGGTGGGGTAGGTTTTTTTTTTGTACTTACAGTAAGCACATTGCGCAATTTTTTATTTTAAAAAAAAGATTGAGCTGCTAAATACATCATTGCAACTTCAATGGTATAGTAACATTCAGTGTTATTAATACGTACCGTACCGGCCGGTTCGACCAGTTTTACTGCGAACCGGTCATGGCTATGGTACCGTATGTGTAGAAACCGGTTTTAATAAAAACCGGAGAAAACCAGATTGAACCGGTAAAAAACCGGCGTACCGGTTCAAACCAGTTTTCTCAAAATACTTTTGGCAACAGAAAAGCATTGCTAAAGACTGAAAAGCGTCGCTAAAGACACAAAAGAGTTGCTAAAGACCCAAAAGGTGTTGCAATAGACACTGAAAATCCTAAATAATATATTTCTTTCCAAAACTTCTACGGCGACACATAGAAGCGTTATAAAAGACCTAAAAAGCGTTGCAATAGCCACTAAAAACCATAAATAATATATATTCTTTAAAAAATAAAAAACCGGTAAAACCACTAATGATACCGATAATACCGGTTATACCGCGTACCACTAGCCTCGCCGGTATGTGGCCCGGTACGGTATTGATAACATTGGTAATATTTATAAACTACACCTAGGCGTACTATGGATGAGAAGTGCCAACTACAATTGAACATTTGAAATCTTGACCTAATCTTAGAGCTGACATTTCAGGTATGAAATTTGTTCTAACTAAAAATATCAGAATTCACCCGAGAATATAAATAATCTACATAGGAAAATTAAAAGCTGAAATTTCAGGCATAAAATATGTTCTAACTGAAGATGTCAGATGCGCATACTAAAAATATAATCTAGATAGGAAAATTAAATCACAAAACCAAACATACCTCGAGAAGTAGATCTCTTTTCCTCAACACCAACCCGACATCCATTGATCATTATGGGAGAAGCCTGAAACAATTAAAATAAGCCTCAACCAAAACCTCATGAGCATAAATCCAATAGAGAAAAGAAATACATCTAGATATGAAATGGCAAACATAGAAAATCAATTAGTTTTACCCCAAGTAAACTTACTGTCCAACTTAACTGAGATACAAAAAAGTACGAAGAATACTTATCATGGAAACAGAGCAAAGCTAACAAAAGGCGATGGAGAACACAGTTGCAGAAGAATATAGACTGCAAAAATCAGTTTCACTACCTATATAGAAAAAGAATTATCCAATCTGTATTCTAGAAAATTAAAAAGTTAACAAGGTAACATTTCATCCTAAGGCTTTTGCAACATAAAGCCCATTGCATGATGGTATATAAATACTCTAGGCAATTACATTCCTTACCACGGAGCAAATCAGAACTCAATTTTGAGCTTGAGCTAATGATTTACATTTAAATTCAAAAAGCACAGGATACAGGGGCATCAATGACAGTTCAGATACCAACAAGTTTGATCACAAAGTATTCACTGTCAACTGCCAGGATCAATTCCAATTTTGTATGTTCATAGAACATAAAGGACATCAACTTTTGCGAGCACTCTAAGATTTAACAATATCCACAAAAAATTACAAATGAGTATCAGTTTTTCAGCTATAATTAGTGCTAACTGTTCTATTACAACGCTTCCAGTCATATTCTGAAGTAAAATAACATCATGTGACTGGTAACCAGTAACCACATCATGACAGAGGTGCTCTGAGTATTCTGGACTACATGTCCTAGCCCAACAAAATAAGTGATAAACAAAAGTTTCTAGAATTGTGAGTGCACATGCATGCAAAAACAAGCGCACATTGAAATACACATTCTTTCAGAAATTTTTGCATCTATTACTATGCAGAATGAAATTCAGGATAAACTTGTCTTCTCTCTAACAGGACAAGATCGATAAACTTGTCTTCTCTCTAACAGGACAAGATCGATGTTTTTCTTCAAGGAATTCCAGAACACCAAATTCATCTGCAGATATTGAATACATTTATCTACATACCTCTATAGCGCTTTGCACGGCAGTTGCTACTTCAAACTCCACAAAGCCGAAACAGAAACCCTGTTGTGCAAGATGAAGATTACAGGCATTAGCAGCAGATATATAAATATCTAACTATCATAAAAAAGCATCGATCCTTACCTTTTGGCATCTAACTTGAATACCACCAGCCCTGATGGGTCCGAATCTTTTAAACTCATTCTCAAGGAGCAATGGTGTAGCATCCAAAGGCAGTCCTTTAACGTATATAGAAGGTCCGTCTGCTGTAAATGAACAAACAAATGGGATAATCTGTTAAATATGAAAAACACAATTTACGTGTATTAAGAGTAAAATAAGAAAACTGGTATAGGTTTGAGTACCTTCATTGTCGTTGATGTTCCCATTTTCAAAAGCATTGGAAGGAGGGACATGTGTATCTGATGTCAGAGCAGGAGTAACAAAAGCGATTACTTGTTCTTGGCTCTTAGGTGCAGACTTCAGAGGAGATGGGGCCGGACTAGAAAATGGCGCAGCATTCTCCTTCATGACTTTAACCTAGGGTAAATTAGCAAGAAGATGAAATAAGAACATTATGTAGATCTACTATTCAAACATCCATTAATATATGCATAAAAACATTTGGAATTTAGTACTCGATATTAGTGTACACAATAACACAACGACAATAATATTATGAATATGCAAATGTTGGAGCTTACAATGGCATATAACTTACAATGGATGCGTAAGATTTCTTAGGTGTTTCTTCAATCTTAGTGTCACCTTCAGAAACTGTCTGTGATTCGACCAACATAGGTGAATCATCAGGAATTTCATCAACAACTTCAGGCACAGGTGCTTCTTCAATTGAAACATCTCCATTCTCAGAGGGGTCAATCACTTCCTCTCCATTGACTTCCTCTGTTGGAGGAATTGTCTGTTCAGGAACATGATTTTCATTTCTGGAAGGGACATCTGGAAAAAAAGAAAAATAACTTTCAACATGGGAGGCACCAAAGTGCTATACATTCAAAAAGAAAAGTGATTGCCTGATTACCTTGGTCAGGAGTAGCAGGAACTGGACCAAGGTTTCCATTTTGATATTTGGAATCATCAACATATCGAAAGACATCATTCAAAACAAAATATCCCTTGTCTTGAGGTGCCAAAAAGAAACTCTGAGTAAATTTCTGCTTCATATTATCATTTCCAATCAAATATCCTGTCACAAGAACAAGCACACCCCCGTTGTATGATTCTTGCGAGTCCACAGTTGTAATTTCGGCTCTGAACTCTCCATAACCAAGTGAAAGTATCTTATCATTTATGGCCTGCTTAAGAAGACTCAATCAGACATAGATACAAAAATTTTAAAAAACCAGCATAAAGTAATGATTATTGAAAACAGCCAAATGATACACATCTAACGCTAGTCATAACTTCCAAACGTAAGTTCAGTAATAAGAATGGCACTAAAGCAATAACCCCAAAATTCTAGAAATCGCCACTCCTGTACTCTGATTAGAAGCCGTACAGTAATTGTGGAGTAATTTGAAACAAAAAAAATATAAAGAATCAAAACAAAGAGAAAGAAACACACAAAATTTGCAATTTTGCATGGAAATAAATCTATTTTAGCAATTGGAAATTTAGTTGTTGTCTTTTCTCTCAATTTTTTTCCTATTTTCACAATCGTTTTTGCTTTCCTATAAGACATTCTATTTTGTAGTTTGTACAAATTAGAATGGGACGTATGAACATTTGACTAAATTCATGAATCTCATAGTTAAGTATGTGTAAACTGTGCATCATGAAAAGCTCACATTCATGGTAGTTGTGGTACTCATGATTCCATTCTCCTCAGGACGGCCAAGCTTACTGACATCCTGATAGAATCTATGAACAAGCTCGGGCGACTGATGCAATATCAGGTAGTACTGGTGTACAAATGCATTACCAACCTGAAACAACAGATAATAATCTCATTCAGAACACATCTAACTGGTCCAAAAAGTAACACACTCAAATATATGCTAAAAAAGAATTTCAAATATGGATAACATACAACATCAGGAGTAACTGCAGTTTGCTGAACTGTAGCCGCCATTACTGAAGAGCTGTCTGGAAAAAAAATCCAATGCCAATCATTCAAAACAACCTCAAGTCAGTATAATAGCAAACAAAATCAAGCATAAACACAAAAAATCCAGCAGAGCCAACTGAGAAATCATTCTCAACACTCCAATTAGCAAACAAAGTACTGCTTCCACTTCAAATATAAAGCAAGGTCAAGAAGAAAAATATCTAGTTAGTTCATCAGCATAATTGGAAACAAAATCAAACGTAAACACAAAAAAAATCCAGCAAAGCTAATTGCGGATACATTATCAACAGTCTAATCAGTAATCATAGCATAAGATCAAGAAAATGATAAAAACTTCTCGATAGTACTAAGATCGTTACCGAGCAAGCAAAGTCATAGTTCCCACCACAAACATTAAGCAAATACGCATTTCAAAAAATGAAGAAAAGAGATCAGCTGAAAGATGCATATATAAAGATAGGAGGAGAGAAAAGGTAGTTACCAGAGCTGAGATTTGGATCCGAAAGAGAGATAAGGAACGAGGTGAGAGAAAGATGAAAATGGAAAAGGTAAGTTGCAGAGTCTTTCCCTCACCTCTCTGATTCCTAGGGTTTTCCTGGATCTTCAGAGGCGCGAGACTGAACGAAAGTGAAAAAGAAAAAGAAATTAAGGGTTTTTGGGGCTCTTTTATGAGGACTTTCGAGAAAGTTTTACCTCACCCACAAGTGGAGGGTTCTTCTATACTCCCTTATTATAATAGTTGGGGCTGGGCAAGTGTACTATGTTATGAAATTTTTTCTAATAGATATTTTAGTTTAAAATTGGATTGCTTAAATTCTTATTATTTATATTTTTATGTACTTTTTTATTATTATTTTAATTATATTTTTAGTATTAATTATACTGATTAAAAAATTAATGCATTAATTTGAGATACAAAGGTAAATTAGTATTTTCATATCTTTAATAAATGATTTTACTAAGGCCCTGTTCTTTTCAACTTATTTTCTGTTCAGTTCAGTTCATTTCAGTACCAATAAGTTTAGTTCAGTATCATTCAGTTCAGTTCAGTTCAGTTCAATTTAGTTTCAGTATTCAATATTCAGTATTCAGTTTCAGTATTCAGTATTAAGTATTCAGCATTCAATATTCAAAATTCAATATTAAAGTTCAGTTTATACATTATATCAATATTATTAATGTATATTATTATTCATAAATATTAAAAAGCAATGAATATTAATGATAATATCATTTCAATTTCAATTTTAGTTCATTTCCATTTATACATTATATAAATATTATTAATTAATATTAGTAATTACAAATAACAATAAAGAAAAAGAAGCCAATAATAATATTTTAAAATTATTAATTATTATTTCTACCATAAATAATTTTGTAGAAAAAATAAATAAATAAAAGTAATAATATTTTATAAATATTGATAATAATTAAAATAATAAGGCAATATTCATAACAATAATTACAATGAATAATAATAATAATTTATAATGGTATATTTAATTATTATTATATGTAACAATTAATAAATTTTATTAGAAGGTATAATATTATTTAAAGTGTTATTAATTATTATGTATTTTAATATTTTTAAAATATTATTCATATTATTAATTATAATTCAGTTTCAGTATTTTCAGTTTCAATATTTTTCAGTTTCAGTACAGTTCAGTTCAGTACCATTCAGTTTAGTTCAGTACCAATCAGTTCAGTTCAGTTCAATACACCTACTTATCAGTTGAAAAGAACATGGCCTTAGAAGCGTGAAACTTGTAGGAAGATAAGTAAAAAATTATGGAGGGAGTATATTTTTAACTTTTGAAAGCTGAAATAAAGTGAGCTAAATTAAACTGAACTTATTTTAATATAAATTTATAACTACGTATAACTGAATTGAACTGAATTAAATTGAATTACACTCTAAAAAAAATGACCCAAATTATATTTTGTTTGCTTATCATTTATTCACCGTATCAATAATCAGTTATTTTTTATTTTTTAAAATGAATTATATGGATACTGATTATAAAATATAAGACTCTTAGAAGTAAGACAATGTTTAACATATATGTTATGAATAACGATTCCTTAGCACGTACATACAAAAAATGTGGCATTTTGCATGATACATAAATTAAATGACTGACATATATCACGTAAATTATGTAGACAAAGAAGTTATAGTACAATAGATCTTTGCAAGGGCCGGGACCAGTTTGCTCCTATGGGTTGGACTTGAGCACTCCTTTTCTTACAAACGTTGACTCGAGTTCGAGTATTTCTATATAAAAAAATTGTCCCATTGCACTTATAATAATAATTGTAGATCCGTATGTGTCAAATTTATTGAGTTAGAGAGGGGTAAATGACTCTTTAATTAATAAACATGATTCTTTTCGATAGATGAAAATTGGGAATAGACTTTT